>CM029523.1:37456645-38056645 GCA_017140615.1 Eucalyptus cladocalyx
ATATCTGCTTTTAATGGTCATTAGTGTGCAAGAGTCAGGATGTGGTAACAAAAAGACTGGGCAAATCACAACCGGATAAAAATTTCTTGCGCAATCTGTTTTCCTGGGAAAGGCAACAATTATCTGGTTTTTAAAGAGAAAACTGTAGCTCATTCATGTAATGGATATGAAAATAAGAAAAAGATAAGAACGCCATTAACAAAGTTAAAGAGCCTCGACAAGTGCCCTTAAGTCACTCTTAACATTGTAAGAACTATTTTTGAGACACATGAATAATGATTCTTTTATTCAGATTTATCAGAAAGCAGGATCGACTTTTTTCATGTCCTGTGACGACACATTCGACTGTCGTCATTGTTTACGTATGAGTAACTTCATGAACAACTAAAGACTACAGCTTGTAGAAGAGGTAAACAAGCAGTGTGAAGTGCACTTATTGTTTGGTGTTGTCTCCTTGAACTAGATGAAAATGATTTGGGTTTTAATCAAACCCAAGTGAACTGAAAATCTAGCTAGTAAGTAACGACTGAGTGGCCTCTGTGCCGACAGAACTCAAGCTTCTAGCATGCTCGTCGTTTTGTTAGTCAACCGTTCTCAAATTTCATAACTATTCGGGCAACTGTTATTTTCTTGGTATGCACTCCGACACAAGTTGAATAATTCGAGGAAAAAATCAACCCTTGTTTCCTTTGCTATGTTCTTATCTCCGTATATTTAGAAACATGGAAAGTATCTATCTGTTACCGGTTTTGATTATTAGGCTCAAATGAGGTTGGATTGGTTTACTGAGTAAAATCAGATATTCCTTTCTGTCTGTGTCTATCAGAATCAACAGATGAAGTGAATTATTTTCATCAAGAAATTCAATATAGGAATACTTTACAATGTTTTATTACCTTAACTGGACTGTCTTTATCCCTTGTTCCGGTGAAAAAGGAAAAGCAATGTGTAAACCTCCACTGATAGTACGAAACTCAAGGGTTCAATGACATTATTTTTCATGGACAAGCTGATATCGATCGAGTTGAGACATAGCTGCTCTATATTTTTGCTGAGATCTGTAAATTGTCGATAGTTGATATCTGCTTTCTTTAAAAGAATCGTGAATGTGGCATGGAAAGAATTATCCAATTTTGCTCTTCTTATAACATGATATAATAATGCAGAAGGGCCTTACAATAATGAAATTTAAGGCCCTTCTGTATTTTGTAGATTTGCTGGTGTAATAGACCAAATCTAACCTTATTTGGCCCTAATAATTACTAATAGCGACAGATAGGTACCTTCCATATTTCTCACTAGCACTGGTCCACCTGGCAATTATTATTATTTTTTTTTGGAAATTATCAAGCTGCAGAAGAGGGAAATGAATTTGACCCAAAAAAGTTATGAATGGCTAGAGAGAGAGAGACCGCTCATGGTGAAGAAGATGAGATGTAACAAGAATCAAAGAAAAGAAAAAAGAAGTTGAAGACGAATAGTGACCATAAGCTCGATTACAAGCTCATCGAGATCTCAGTGATCTCAACAAACATGGGTCGTCCATATCTAGATAGGTTCGGCTATTCCTCCTTTATTGTCACGCGTCCTCAAGCACGCACCCATCCCTCACCTTGGTCGATTAAATAGCGATGTCTCAAAACGCATCGCCGACCTTGTCTTTTAATACTCATGCGAAAGCAGATAAATAATCCCCAAACAATAAAACAATGGGATAAGAAAGTAGGACTCCAAATTTTCACACTTTAAAAGTAACCACACTTATACACATTGCAAACCATAGTGCAAATATATACAAAGCGAATTGCTAAATCAAGTTTTAAACCACCAGTTCATAAAACAAAGTCTGCAGAAAGGAATCAACTTCCATCAAAAGAGAGTTGTCCTATGACTAACTAGTCAGACAATACTGTTAATCTTTCAGGCTTCACCTTCTACTCTTTGGGCCTTTGGTCATTCACCAACGCTATCTAAGGAACTGAAAATAGTTATACAATAACTAGTGAGACAACGTCTCAACAAGCTTTACCCCCTAAGATTCAATTAGGAAGCCATATAATTTAGAGGTTTGCCCTAAACACACTTGTCGAGGGCTTACCTTGGCCTCAGTTCTTTCTTGCAAGTCAGTATATATTAGATATACAAGAACCACATCAACTCGCAACATCAAATCAAATCATTGATCAATCGACCTAGTTGATTACATGTCATCTTGACTATTTTCTTAGTCGGCTCATCTCATACTATTTATAAAGTTTGTTCATATCAGGACTCATCACTGCTAAGCTAATAAATAAATAGTATAGCTTACACTAAACTAATAAATAATGTACTGCTTTTAATCTAAGCTGACATATCAAACCATTGGGTTGATATAGTACATTAATAATATTCTCTCTAAGCTAATAAAGTATACTACTCGTAATCTAGGCGGACATATCGAGCCCTAGGATGATATAGTATATTGGTAATGCTCTCTCTAAGCTAATAAGGTATATTGCTCACAATCTAAGTTGGCATATTAGAGCCCAGTAGGATAATATAATATACTAGTAATGCTATATCTAAATAAGCTGATAAGTTATCTTGCTCATGAATCTAAGTTGACATATCATATCTCGTAGGATGATATAGTATCTTTTGGTAATGCTCTCTAAATTGATAAAGTATTCTTGCTTTCGCAATCTAAGCTAACATATCGTTTCAAATGATCGATATAGATACCATCCCGACCATTCAATCAATTCCATCTTTTATCATTCTCGATAAAATAGTCGTGTGTGGACACTGTTGACGGCTTTAGCAAAATATCATAATTTCACTTTTTGAACAACCCATCGTTTAAACAACCCATTACATATTTTTGGCCTTTAAGTAGTTTGATGCCCTGGTAATTTTCCCATTAATTACAAAATTAATTAATTTAGGAATAAAATCCTAAGAACACAATTAAATCAATTCAGCACAAACCAACGCTCAAATAAATAAATGGATTGCATCACAATGATCAGCATAAAATTCCGTAATCGTCAGCTATCCCAACCTAATTTTCGGAAAATAAATAAATAAATAAACAAATAATTATGGAAATTATTAAATAAATGTAATAAATCCAATAAATCCCATATATGCCCATAATGCCTAATTGGAAGCTGAGACGAGCCCGGAAAATTACCGATACTCATTTAAAAACTACTATGACCTATTTCCTTGCTAACTACATTAATCATTTGTCTAACATGCATCAATAAGTCTCTAATTTTAATTACTCTAATCTAATATATCCACCTAATTGCACTTAATTAAATCTAATCAACTCATAAGCATCATTAGCATACTAATAAGGGATTAGTGAGCAAAACTCATTTGATTAAATGCGAAGGCCGGGTCACCACAACAAAGAATGGTCGGGGCGAAACTTCGAGTTTGTTGGCTGGCAGATCGACAAGGCTTAGACCGGGCCCAAAATCGGCTAACACAACTCAGCAAGGCTGAGCTTTAGTCTTGGGCTTCTATAAGATTGCTGGTCGCGGGCTTGGGCCTGCTTCGCGGGTCTCAAGACTGGGTTGATCTCTCTTGGGCTTCGAATTGCTGGGCTGGGCTTCAAGTTGTGGGCTGCTGGGCTCACTTGGGCTAAGATGAGCTTGCTGAAGTTCACTTGGGCTGCTGGAGTTGATGGGTTTCGCTAGACTAAAGAGAAGATGGGCTGAAGACTTGGGTTGCTGAACCAGGCTTTGCTAGGCCTGAACTGCTGCTGGATTCGTGGGTTGCTAAACTCAAACTTGGCTAGCTTCGAATGGGCTGTTTACTTGTGTGGGCTTGGAAATGCGAATTGCTGGGCTAACCATGGGCTGAATGGAGCGGCTGCCATCAACGCTTGGAGAAGCGAACGAAGATGGGATGGAGCGGGTGAGTGGCTTCGCTGGCGTTGATTCAATGGATAGCAGCTTCGGTGGCTGTGAGGAGGAAGATCAACGAAAAGAAGGGAAAACAAGAAGGAGACCAAGGGAAATGGGGCGTGCGGTGAGTGGAGAAAACGGTGGGGAGATGACACGAAGACACTAGCTTGATTCGGTGGAGATCAAGGGCTGGCGTGGACGCATGCGGTCAAACAAGAGGCTTCAATTGTTGATGGTTGACCAAGAAGCAGCAATTCGTTGGACGTGTCTTCAGCTGGGGGAACTCGGTCGAACATGGGCTGTTCGAAGGAGAACAAATGATGGTGGGGGCATTGGTTTGAAGTGAGGAGAAGCAGGCTAGTGGTGGCCAAAAGGAGCAACTTGCTGCTAGGGTAAAAATGCGCGTGAAATGAAGAAAATAAGAGAGAAGACCGAAGTTGCTGACTTCGGCAAGATGGAACGCTCGAAGAAGAAGGAAGAACCGCCTAGGCATGCTGAGGAAGTCACGGTTGGGGGGGCCAAAAGTCAAGATTTTATCTCCTCCATTAACTACTTTGGACCCTCTAGAGCTCTAAAACTGGAAACCACCTAGAACTACCCATTAAGAATCGGTTTCAAAAAATTAGAATTGGGGACCACCCATTGGTTTCATAGACCTACTCAGAAACTGGACCAATGTCCCCACTTTGGAAGAGGCATAAGACTTGAGAGCGAGTAACAAGATTGAAGGTTGGAGGCAACCAAGAGCGAGAGTGAAAGATGGGTTCTACAAGACCGGAGGCCATCAAGAGTAGGATGAGAGAGGGAGGCGAGACCACAAGATGAGTGAGGCAAAGGACGGAGTGACGAAGAGAAAACCAGACTGATACTCACCATTTCCAATAAATTGTAATTGGGAATGTGGAATTGGATCAGTCCCTTTAGGAGCGACTAGTCTGGTTCAGGGCAATCTTAGTTCTTTTGCACACCCTTTAAAACTATGTATAAATAGGTAAGTTAAATTAAATTACCTACTCATTAGTATGGGTCCAAATGGATACCTTTCTTTTTTTGGATTAGTAGAAATTTTTCCGGGCGAGGAAGGAAAATGAAATCTTAACCAAAAATGTATGAATTCTGAAAGTTGTTGAATGACACAACTACCCCTCATAGAGGCAAGCCAGCATTATAAAAGCTTGACTTCTGCCAGTACTTTTTGGCCACGCCCAACTCTTTCACTCACTATTTAGTGTGTATGTTCTAATACTACTCCAGTCCAAAGCATCAAACAAGTTCTTCAAACTTACTGGTTAGCCTCTTTACCCTCTTGTTCTTGTTATAGATGTTGATGTGCTCATGAAGTTGTCTGTGAAAATTGATGAAAAACATACATTATTCACATGATGTTGCTTTTTTAAAAACGGAGCCAAAATATAACATTTTTATGGAATAAAATTTGTTCTTTTTGTGAGATTGAGTGTATGATCTAATTAAGCCTAGTTTGTTTTGTGCGAGTGAACCAACTTTCTTTTTTTCTTTTTTTTTTCTTTGGCATCATCCTCTCTGTTGCCTTGGATAGTTCTTGGAGATTGTCAAACTGAATCATGATGAGCCATGCTCTTTCCCTAATCAATTTAGCCAGAAAAAAAATTGATTCATCCGTAACTGGTTGGAGCATTTCTTTGTTATTACCAGAGTTTAGGTTTACTAACGGTCAATTCATGTAGATGTCAAGCAGCATGTTGATGGTTATCTGATATGTCGATTAAGTTTCTGCAGTTAGAATGACTTCACTTACGTTACAAGAAAGTTCGTTATCTATTAGTTTTTGCAATGCTAGAAATCAAACATATTATTGACAGCATATCCATTATATTGAATGAAAAATTAATAATGTGCAGTCGGAAGATTCTACTAGTTACGTTGCATATCCTGTTCCTCAACTGATGCATCGCTCTCCTGTAGATTCTGTTTGAAAATGGGTCCACCCGTGAATGCTGCGGCGCCATCCACTGCTGCTCCTGCAGGTGAAGGCATGCTGATGAACGCTTCCTCCATTGTTGGAATATACTTTGGGCCTCATTTCAAAGGGCAAAGGCCACCCCGCAAGTCAGAAATGCAGAGAGTATTCGAGAGATTGCCCCAGTACGCTCCCAATCAGCTGGCCCGGTCCAAGTTGATGGTGGCCCAAATGATGCACGCATTATATACTCAGGAAGGCCAGTCAATCTGTCATAGTGGCCCAACCTACGTTGCTCAAGATATTTCGCGACCCGCTTCTACCTGGAATGCTTGGTCCTGGTAATAACTACCCCCTCAGTTCATCAACTTCTTTCCGACTGACCTGCACCCTTGTTCGCATGTTGAGGAGCGATTTGTGGCGATAGATAACATCATCTTCATTGATAACCCAAGCACCTCTTACCTCAGGGAAGAGGTTGTTGCGAGGTTTAAGACTTCTACTAGGCTGCAGGACTTCTTTCTGGAGAAGGATGCCGCCAACCTACCCATGTATGTCGCCAACGAGGCGTTCTATCAAGTGATAGCACGGGAGGCATGTTCAGTGGGACGATCTCATTTTTTCGTGCCTCCTCGTGGTTCTCACGGAAGAAAATGCAACATCAACGTGGCGTTTTCTCCACTTAGTACGACAGATATGGAATTTCCTGGCGCTGATGCCACCTGCGGTGCTGGAGTACGAGTGGTTTGGAATGCGGAAGTGGAGCTTGCAGGATCCAACACAGGACGTGTGACCCTTGCAGAGTCTGAAGACAGTTACCTGTTTAACTTATCACTTCCAGGGGTCAGAAGAGATCAAAGTAAGTCTCCGATGGCATAAAAGAACCTTAATATTTTTAGGTCGAGATGTTAATTACGAAATTTTGAGTATTCTCCGTTTGGTGGATTCTGATTCACATTGTGATGTATATGTATGAATGAATTTCTCGGAAACTTCCTTGGGGATGCTGCAACATTTAGCTGTGAATTTGACATGGATGGCGAGGTCTTGATCGAAGGAGAGATTGCAACCGGTGGGAACATGGTTAAGAGCAGAACAGAAAACCTTGGTCCACATGGACACTTCTCTCTCCGTTTTCAGCTACCCAGTCGTGTCTATCCCGGACGGTCCAACTGCAACTTTGGCTCAGATGGGATCTTCGAAGAAATTGTGAAGAAGCATATCTGAAATTGTTGACTTGCAGGCAGCTTGGACTTTGTTTTGAAAAAATGTTGGAATTTACCGTAACTTGATTAGATACAGTCGTGTCCTATTTTTGGTCCTCTTGTACCTTTTTCAGTGCAAAATGCAAACAAAGAATGGAATACAATTGCAAATAATTATTCTTACTGAATTTTCCATAATGAACTACCTTTGACTCTAAATTCTGCTTTGGATTATAGTATTGAAGGAGCTGATTCAACTTTCATTTTAATATATGCTCATGGCAAACAGAACAATGCAATATTATCAATACTGAATGATATGGGTATCTCTCTAGTGTCAAGCTATGTATCATTATTGACTAGAGGTGTCAGATGGGTGGGTTAAGTCTGGTTAAAAGTAGTCTGACCCATATTGACCCATCTTCATGCAATATAATCTCAATGATCCATACTCGACCCGACCCCAACCTAACCCATGTTACTAGAACACATCCATGCTTAATCCTAACTATAAAAATAAATACCAAGTCATATAACCCACTTTAAGCTCTTTTGCTACATTTGGTAGTCAAGATAAAATTTAGGATATGATAAAAATTATCATATCCTACATTCGTACCTTTTTTAAGATAGGACAAAGTCGGATATAATGGAGATAAACCGGATGAAATTATCTTATCGGGGAGATGGGTTTAAGGTAGATATGATTTCTAAAATCCATAACAAGAAAGTTATTTCTCTCAAATAACAAAATTTTTATATTAATAAAATTAATATTAAATTTCAATATAATAATTTTTTGAATTTCAATATAAGAAATTCAAAGTAACAAAAAATAACAATTTAGTTATTTTAATTTAACTAAACCACAAGAATAATTGTCAGGAAATTATTAAAGGGGTCAGTGATTTTGTTGTTACTTTTCAAAACCTAACAAGATTGAAAGCTAATAAGTGGTTATAGTTAGTTGGTATATTAATGTGAGGAATGTCAATATGAAAGTCAAATTAAGGTTGGTAATTTTCAGTAAAATTAGTAACTTTCACGGCATTAATAGGCCATAAAAATAAATGTAGTTAGATTTTTAAAATAATTGGACACACCTCAGCCGCAAGTTAATAAGATGGTGCTAATCTAGAATGCATGAGTGATTCTCAAACATGAGTGATCTTGAATCTAGTCGCACATCCGTTCACAACCAGTATGCACACACCTTAGCCACAAGTTAATAAAATGGTGCTAACTTAGAATGCATGAGTGATCTTAAACAAGGTTGGTAATTTTGGGTAAAGTTAGTTACTTTCACGGCATTAATAGGCCATAAAAATAAATGTAGTTAGATTTTTAAAGTCATTGGTAGTCTTTGAAGCACGAAGATATATAGGTAACAAAATTGTCGAGTGACTAAATTAGTTGTTGATGAATGTGGTACTTTTTAAATTAAGGTTGGTAATTTCTTATAAAAGTGAGCACTTGGCGTTGGTAAGGCACATAAATAAATATTTGTAGATAATTAAGGTGGTTAGTTATCTTTGAAGCATAAAGAAATGTCGGTAAATTTTTAAAGCAAGCGACATAAAAAGTTGCTAAGTGACTAAAATTAGCCGGCATCTTAATAGATAATATGACAAATCATGGTACATCAATCAGATTAAAGTTGGTAATTTCAAATGAAAATGAGTAATTTGTTAATAAGCCACAAAAATAAATGTGGGTTTGTTATTAAAGTAGTTAATAACCTTGGAAGTATGAAGAAATGTTGTCACTTCTTTTATTGGCAGGGATTTGATCCCGCCATAAAGGCATTTTTATGCTTTTGGCTTATAAATTGATGACCGTGAATTCAATTCCTATTATGGGGAACTCAAATTAAGTGGGAGCTATGGTAGTGAACTATTTTACTAGCTCATTGTCAGGTAGTCCGCTAATTACTACCAAGCATTTGGGTTATAAAAAAATCATAATTACTTTGCATAAGCAAGTAAGATGAAAAGTTGGCAAGCAACTAACATTATGCGACAAATGTTGTTGCATAAATCAATCAAAGTTGGTTATTTTGTAAAAAAAGTAAGTAACTTCAAAGATATTGGTATGTTTTAAAAATAAATGCTAGTACATAAATATATGGTAATGTTGGAAGTATAAAGAAATGTACATAATCTTCAAAATCCAGCGAGATAAAAAGGTGGTAAGTGACTAAAATTAGTTTCTATCTTAACATGACAAATATTGGTATTCATTTCAAACTTCCATGGTGTAGCTAAGTTATAAGAATATATATATTAATAGATTACTACGATAGTCAGTAACTTTTCAAGTATGATAAAATATTTTTAATTGTCAAAACTTGTTGGTAAGTACAAACACATGACCAGTTAATTAGGCTATCAAGATTTCCTTTTTTTTTTTTTGAAAAAGACCACCAAAAACCCTAAACTTTGCCCAAAGTGACAAATTTATCCCAAACTTTTTTTTTTGTGACATAAGAAACTCCAAATTTTGCCAACCGTGACACATTTATCCAAAACTTTTTTTCGTGATACAAAAAACCCTGAACTTATATCCATGTAACACATTTACCCTAAGTTATGGGGCATTTTCATCTTTTACTTTTAATTCTTTTTCTTTTTCTTTTTTCTTCTTCTTCTCTCTTCCCTCCATTGGCCATGGTATAGGGAAGCCAGACTTAGGCGAGGGCTGCCCTCGCCGGTGTTGGGTGAGGGTCGCCTTAGCCTAAGCTGGCTAGGGCCGCCCGACACCAGCATTGAGCAAGGGGTGCCCTCATTAGGCCCTCGCCAGATCTGGCGAGGGCAACCCTCACCCGACGCAGCGAGGGTAGCCCTCATCGACATCGGGCGAGGACAGCCCTCGCCGGCGTCTGGTGAGGCCAACAAGGGCCTAGAGAGGGCACCCCTCACTGGACTCAAGCAAGGGCTGCCCGACCCAACTAAGGGTTGCCCTTGCCCAACGCCAACGAGGACGGCCCTAGCTAGCCCAGGCGAGGGTGACCCTTGCTCGATGTCGGTGAGGGCCACCCTCGCCTGAGTCTAGCTTCCCTCCGCCATGACTGGTGAAGGAAGAGAGAAGAAGAAAAAAGGAAAAGAAAAAGGAAAAACATAAATAAATAAATAAATAAATAACGAAAATGCCCTTCATAGTTAGCAAAGTTTTTTTTTTTTTTTTGGTAAAAGGTAAGAGATATATTGACTTTAAACCAAAAAGCTATACAGCTATACATCAACAGAGCCTAGCACCAAAAGAATACACTCAGGATGACAAACAAGTTTAAGCAAGTGGAATGGTGCCGAGAAAAAGAGCCACAACCAGCTAAGGAGAACAATAACAAAGCAGCCAAAACAACGGCAAAGAAGCAGCCCCAACAACGACTACCAACAAAAGAAGAAAAGAAGATAGCAGGCATCAAAGAAGTGGATGCAATAACGGCTTCAACAATCCGCCAGCACAACAGCTGAGAACCTCCGGAGAGCAGAGAAGGAAGGCCAACCCCAATAGTTAGCAAAGTTTTGGGTTTTTCATGTTAAAAAATAAAAGTTTGAGGTAAATTTGTTATTATGGGTAAAGTTTGGGGTTTTTGGTGCTCTTTTCCTTTTCCTTTTTTTTTTTGGTGTCTGTAGCAATATTTAACATTCATCAACCATATCACCGATTCATCCACACGTAACTCGTATAGTTTTTTATTACGTGAAACGCCAAAAATGCCTATATAGATTTGATCACAAACTAGGAAATTCCTTACTCCTGATATCATAAAACATTATTTGTGATAAGAGACTCCCATTAGTATGGATCTGTGGCAAGTGAACAAGCAATTATAAGTGGGAGAGCAATCAAAGGAAGAGGCTGGATTTTTCACCCTCGTAAAATAAAGCATATGTCAACCACTCGCAATTTTTGCATCTTATCAATACAGAGGACAGTAATGTCTTGGTCCAGACCTAATTCGATCATCCTCTCTTTTTCACTTTTTGTTTTTTGAATGAAAGGATATGCTACTCTTGTCATTCCTATAATTCACATGATTTTTATCCTATAAATGGGCAACACAAGTAACCAAATTTTCTCCTTTTCCTGGAAAAGCATGTTATTAAACTTGAGTGTCATTTCGACCAGGAAAAAAAAAACATTAAACTTGAGTGTCATATTTGTCAAAATTCTATCATTCTCGAATGCAACTTTTATGCTTGGTCTTATATTTGCTTATATTGGCCATTACCATTTGTGGTTAATTGGCACAACAAATTTACACCCTGACCTTTCCTTATACAGTTTGCATGCTCTTTTTAGTCTTTCCATGGACAATGATTGACTCAACCCGTCAACGTAATAAAAGATAGCATGTTTGGAAGAATCGAAGTTAAGCAATTCATTTAAATTGGTTTACTCAAAGTAGAAAGAAATATCCGATTCTGCTCAATAGAGTGAGCTTATCATTAAATGGATATATTAGTATGAAACCTATTATTTTTGTTTATGAAATTAAGGACCTTCTAGATTTTGTAGATTTTGCTGATATGGTCGACCAAATCTAACCTCATTTGGACCTAATATGTAATACTAATAACAAACAGATGGCTTCCATATTTTAGTCAGCAATTGGAGATAAGAAAGAACGTGTTAATAGGTAAGTTAAATTAAATTGCCTACTCATTAGCATTGGTCCGTATGGATAACTTTCTTTTCTCGGATTAATAGCAATTTTGTCCGAACGAAGGAGGAAAATAAAATCTTAACCAGAAAGTGAATACAGCAAGCTGTTGAATAGCAAGACTACCCCTCATAGAGGCAAGCCAGCACTATAAAAGCTCGCCTTCTGCCAGTACATTGGCCACACCCAACTCTTTCACTCACTATCTAGTGTCTATGCTAGAAAGATTACTCAGGTCCAAAGTATCAAACCAAGTTCTTCATACTTACAGGTTTGCCATTTTGCCCTCGTGTTCTTCTTAGTTAATTTTGATGTGCTCATGAAGTGCTGTGTGAAGAATGATGAAAAAACGAATATGCATTCACATTATGTGCAACAATTAGGGAATCTTTCATAATATACTCGTACACTGATGGTACTTTGCACATCATACAAAGTAGTGCTAAACATTTTCATCTCTCATTTGCCAAGCAAACTTTTACTGTGATTGTTGCGTCCAAGAAAGATTATAGGTGTTCTTGCTGATTTCCCATTCCTCGACTGATGCCATGCTGTCCTGCAGAGTCTGATTGAAAATGGCTCAACCGGTGAATGCTGCCGCGCCATCCACTGCTGCTCCTGCAGGCGAAGGCATGCTAAGTAATGACCAGAGCTTCCTCCTGACCATCATTTTTGGAACATACTTTGGGCCTCAACTCAAAGGGGAAAGGCCGCCCCACAAGTCGGCGATGCAGAGAGTATGCGAGAGATTGCCACAGTATACTCCTGATCAGCTGGCTGGGTCCCAGGTGATGGTGGTCCAAATGATGCACGTATATTATTACATACTCAGAAAGGCCAGTAAATCTCTCGTGCTGGCCCCATCGTTGTTGCTAAAGTTCTTTCGTAACACACTTCCAGTCAAAGTGCTTGGTCCTGCTAGCAATTACCCTCGGTTCACTGACTTCTTTCCAATTGACCTGCACCCTTGGTCTTCTGTTGAGGAGCGGTTTATGGTGATAGACAACATCGTCTTCATCATCAACCCAAGCACCTCTTACCTCAAGGAAGAGGTTGTTGCAAGGTTTAAGAACTTGACTGGGTTGCAGGAATTTGTTCTTGAGAAAGACGCAGCCGAGCTACCCATTTATGTCACTGACAAGTCACTCTATGAAGTGATGGTACAAGAGGCGCATTCAGGGGGACAGTCTCATTTTTTCATGTCCCCTCAGGATTCTCACCAAAGAAGATGCCAGAGTAACGTGGCTTCAGACGTAAAGCCTCTTCAAGTGGTTCCACATGAAGGCTCACCCTCCTCAACGTCGGCACGGTTCTCTGGAGTATGCTACACCTCCTTGAAGGCTCAACTTGATCCTAAGGTGGTATTTTCTCCACTCAGTACCACAGAAATAAAATATGGCGGTGCTGCAGCTGCCAGTAGTGCTAAAGTCGGACTGGTTGGGAACCTGGACGTGGGGCTTAGAGGATCCATTATTGGGCGTGTGAACCTTGCGGAGTCCAGAGACTGTTACCTGTTCCAGGTGTCACTTCCAGGGGTCAGAAGAGACCAAAGTAAGTTCATGATGGCCTGAGAAAAACCTCAATGTTATAGGTCACAAAGCTAATTATTAAGTTTTGAGCGTTCTCTCCGTTTTGCGGATTTTAACTCATAGGGTGATGTTGAAGTACTAACGAATTTCTCTGAAACTCCCTTTCCGATGCTGCAGCATTTAGTTGGAAACTTGACATGAGTGGAGAGGTCTTAATTGAAGGAGAGACTGCCACCGGCGGGAAGGAGGTTGAGAGCAGAACAGGAAACCTTTGTCCATCCGGACGCTTCTCTCTCTGTTTTCAGCTGCCCGGTCGTGTTGATCCCAGACTGTCCCACTGCAACTTTGGCTCAGATGGGATCTTCGAAGGAGTTGTGAAGAAGCTGATCAACGACCGATGACTCTCGCTGCTCAGACTTTGTAAAATGAAAGTTGGAATTTACCGAAAGTCAATTAGATCCAAATTGGGTCCCATGCTTCAGCAGCTTAGACTTTGTAAATGTGTCTTCGGAATTTACCGAAACTCAAGTAGACGCAAATCGCGTCCTTTGTTTTCTCTTCCTGTAATTTTTTCAGGTGCAGGTATAATGCAGAAAAAAAATAGAATATAATTGCTCCGAATATTTGCGTTATTTTTTCATGCGGAAATTTTAATCGATTGATCCTAAAATCATAGGGCTTTTGTTCTACATGTCGAGATCTTTCTAACTATATATAATTTGTATAATTTCGTTCAGAATTGAGTAAGAATTTTGAATTTGAAATTATAGGGTTTATACCTTGAAAAAGTTCTAGAATTTTCAAATTACTTGCAATTGATTGATGTTCGTTATAAATCGTTCAATGGGTATAGTTATATATATGTTTTAGTATCTTTTGGTTGCATTAAGGTAAGTTTTTTGGGCTTAAACATGAGAAAACCGAATTCGACCATGGGGGTGTTAGATCCGAATTTTTTGAAGCTTGTATGTGGAAGATTTACATGTTTTTTCTTCGTTTAATTTATTCTAGTAAATTATATTGATGTTAAAAGCAAGACCATCAAAAATCAATTATTCTATTTATTTATTTATTAAGGTTGAAACCGGGTCATACGACTGGGTTTTGTAGGTTTCCGGGACTTGGCTGGAGGTTGAGGATGACCTCTAGCCGGGCCTGGGCCAAAATATGGGCTTTCACCCATATTCTATTTAAAATTCATATTTCGGCATGAGCCCAGAGTCTTTGGGCTATAAACTCTCCTGGGCCGAGGCCTAATAACCCCAAATTCTTATATTGATTCGTGGGCCTTTATTAATCAATGGTCTTTAATTAGGCTTTTTTCGGCCTAAGTTGCATTTATTGGCATTTATTAATTAATTTTCGTAATTATTTAATTAATTATTATTTTCCTAAAATCAGACCGAGATAGCCGGTGACCGCAATTTCGTGCTGATTGCAATGGTGTGGTTGGATTATTTAATTGACTACTATTTTATGCTAATTGAGTGAAATTTGTAATTTTGGGATTTTATCCCAAAATTGAGTATTTTAAATATTTAATTAGGAAAACACCCGGCGTCGGTTTACAACGCCAAAAAAATATTCTGGTGGACTATATTAAATGATGGGATTTTTGGAAAGGAAAGTATTGTAGTTTGGCTAAGGTTGACCGTGTACCCATACACGATTATTTTATCGGGTGTAATAAAAATGGTGAAATTGTTAGATGATCAGGATGGTTTATTATATCAGCCTACATGCTTTGCTATGTCAACTTAGCACGAGCAATATACCGGTATACTATATTATCTTGAGGGCTTTGATATGTCAGCTTAGAGCGAGCAATATACCTTAACAGCTTATAGTGAGTATTATCAATATACTACATCAACCTACGGGCCTTGATATGTCAGCTTAGCTCGAACAATAAACTTTATCAGCTTAGAGTGAGCTATATTATTTATTAGCTTAGAATGAGCATTATCAGTATACTATATCAACCGAAGGACCTTGATATATTAGCTTAGAGCGAGTAGTATACTTGATCGTTTAAGAAGATATATCATCTCGTTGTCGCTTAAGGTGAGCAATGTTCGATTTGATCGAATAGGGTGGATGATATTGATGACATGGAGTCGAGTGAATCGATTGATCGGTGTTTGATATGATTTGAATTAAAGTGATTGGTTGAAGATACAAATTGTACTGACTTGTTGGAAGGAACTAAAGTAAAGATAAGTCCTCTGACTTGTGCTTGTGCTTAGGCAGCCCTTGGGGCGTATTTCCTTCCTAGTCAGAGTTTAATGGGTGAACTTGCTGAGACGTCGTCTTACCCCGTTATGGGATAACATTTTTAGGTCCCTAGGGTAAAGAAACTAGAGCTTGAGGCGGAAGGGTCAGGAGCGCAAATGGCGCATAAATTCTTTTTGAAGATAGACTTCTTATACTTAGACCCTAGAGTTGGTCTCTATTTGTAAACCAGATCATGGTTTTTAATAATGTGTTTGATTTGAAATTTGTTGTCCTGTTTTTCTATCCCACATTTGTTATTGTTAGGGGATTAATAATTCGCTTCCGCATGTGCAATAAAATGAATGGGTCAGTGACACGTCCTAAGACGTCGTAAATAATCGACCACCGAGGGATGGGCACGCACTTGAGAATTGGGGCATGACAACATCAATGTCTCAATCTAGATTAGATTCAGTTAGTCCTTTCTTTCTTTTTCACTTTTTATCTTTTTTTTTCTTTTCCTAAAAACATATTTTACTCTTGTCAATCATAATATTCACACATATTTTATTCTAGGGTTAATACCCTGAAAAATTCCAAACTTGTACACTAGTGATAAATATACCCTAAACAAATTTTTTAACCACTAAAACCCTCAAATCGGTATACATTTGATAAATTTACCTCAAACCGGTACACTTATACTAATTTTACTCTATATTAGTTTCTGTTAAAGTTTACTATCAAATTGCTAAGTTAAATGACATGTGATAGTTAATTAGTATATCGGTCTGGGATTTTACTCTTTGTTTGTCACTTTTTATATCATTTTTTTTTATAATATTAATCCAATTTAATGGAGAATACATTTATCACAAATATATCAGTTTGGGGTTTTTTGTGATCAAACAAATTAATTTAGGGTCACAAGTGTACAAGTTTTGGGTTTTTTTTGCAGTCATTTGAAATAAATTTGTCACTTTTCCATGGTCAAAAGATTAGTTTGGGGTAAATTAGTTATAGGTGTACTAGTTTGGTATTTTTTTAGGGTATTAACCCTTTATTCTATTAATGAACAGCACAAAGAGCTCATTATCTCCTTTTTCAAAAAAAAGCATATTATTGAACTTGAGTGACATACTTTTCACTTTTTTCTATGAGAATCATATTATTCATTTATGCACATTTTTAATTTTATTGTTGCTATATATTGTATAATAATTTATTTATTTCGGCCATTATGTTGTATAATTGAATCGCATAGTTCACACCCCTAACTTTTTCTTCTTCTTTTTTTGTTGAAAGAAATTTTCATTCATTTGACATAATCAAAATGAGAGGAATATAAATTTTTTTTAAGAAAACCAAATCCCAAAAGATTAGCAAAACGAAATAAAATTTAGAAATCAATAGAGTACAGCCTACAACTATTAGCACGCTCTCATCCCAAAAGGTCACATTTGTCCCGGTGTCAAAAAACAATCGACTGCTAATCATCGGAACATTTAGTGATGGGCACACCAAAAACTACAACTTGCAATGCATGTCTAAGTCCAGTGTCCGTAACACCATCGTCATTTGGAGACAATAGCAACAACATGTTGAACCACCACAAATCAAATACCTTTGAGAAAATCCCATATTTATATTTAGATTGAGAGATAAAAACTCTCAAATTTAGATATAATCCCAAATCAATAGAGGAGAACTTTCATAGGATCTTGAAGAAGTCATGGAACCACATCTCACAAATTTTCAGTTGCAAGTAGATTTATTCACCAAGACCAGGAAAAAAAAAGCAACAACAACAAGCAAAAGAAGACACCAAACAAGGCAAAAAAAAGACTCCCATATTAGATCAAGAGAAAAAAAATAAAATCTAGACCTAGAAAAGAAAAGCAAAACCTGCGGGTGAAGTTTCTTTGAGGGAGGTTTTATTGGGAGAGAAAGGATTGCCGACAAAGGGATTTACAACCCCCCTAGCCCAATAGATGCTTTGCATATTGCTTTTTTTTTTCTTGCCTTGTACAATGACCGAGTCTATGAGTGATTGATTCCAAGGTGGGTAGGTTCTAGAGCTAAAACCCGAAACCTGCCCTGTTATAATTGATTCCTAGTTTTTTCCCCTCTTTTTGGTTAAGTTTTTATAGCAAAATCATATGAGGTTATGAGTAATAAAATGACTCAAAGTAAGGATGACTAGTAGAAATCCTTATCTGCCAAAAACAACAATTCATAAGACGAACATGTGATCACGTACAATTATAAATAATAAAAAGTTCAAACAGGTAACATAAAACATAAATTATAAAACTTCATTCCTCATGCATCCATAAAAATTTAGGGGAAGAGGAAAGACTAACAAAGAGTTCTAAGGAAAGACAAAGGATGAAGAAGTGCTAAAGTTAGAATTTAGGGGAAAAAGAAATTAGCATTTTATCTTTTTAGCTTATAAAACTAGTTCCAAAACTGGGCAGTCCGGTCTGATTCTCGAGTGGGCGTCCACTTAAAACATATCCTCGGGCCAGTTCCAATGAGAATCGGTTCCTTGTTCTATTTTTTGGGTGGTCCGATTCAGTTCTCAGATGGAACCGATCCGATTGCATACCCCTAATTGAGTCAACCTAATTAAGGTAATAAAACTTCGCAAGTATGGAGCAATCAAATTTAAGCAATTCATTAAAATCGATTGGCCACAAAAGCAGAAAGAAATATGGATGATGCTCACTAGATTGGACTTTTCATTAAAGGGATATGATAGTGTGAAACCTAATCGCCTCCTATCAAATTAAGGACCTTTCAGATTTTGTAGATTTTGTTGACATAATTGACCGAATCTAGCAAATAGGTAGCTTCCATATTATAGTTGGCAATTGGAGATAAAAACTAGCGTGGGCGGTTCAAGGGTGGGTGCCACTCTAGAACCGGGAACCACTTGGAACCGTCCACTAAGGACCGGTTTCGAAAATTGAAATGCAAGACTGCCCGTTAGTTTTATAGACCCACCCAAGAACCAGATTAATGTCCCCACTGCGAAAGAGGCATGAAATTTGAGAGCACCTGACAAGGTCGGAGGCTAGAGGTGATCAAGAGTAATGGAGAGAGTGAGGAGACCAAAGGTGACTTGAAGCAAGAGTGAGAGAGGGATCCACGAGGTCAAAGGCAACCAAGAGCAAGAGTGATAGAGGGAGGCGAGGCTGCGAGATAAATAAGGCAAGAGATGGAGAGAGAAGAAGAGGAAATTAGAGTTTTGATTTGAAAAATGAAAACTTATAAACCGGTTCGGTCTAGATGGGCGATTCCACACTTAAAAACCAAGAACTAAACCGATACTCAACGGTTCTAGGAAATTGAAACCGGGAACCGTCGGTCTAGTCTGGTTCCAAGCAGCCTCGATTCCTTTGCACACCTTTAAAAATCATCTTTAAATGGGTAGGTAAAATTAAATTACCTACTCATTAGTATGGGTCCAAATGGATAGCTTTCTTTTCTTGGATTAATAGAAATTTTGTCCTGGCGAGGAAGGAAAATAAAATCTAAACCAAAAAAGTATGAATTCTGAAAGCTGCTGAATAACAAAACTACCCCTGGTAGAGGCGAGCCAGCACTATAAAAGCTCGACTTCTGCCAGTACTTTTGGCCACGCCCAACTCTTTGACTCACTATTTAGTGTCTATTCTCTAATATTACTCTGGTCCAAAGCATCAAACAAGTTCTTCAAACTTACTGGTTAGCCACTTTGCCTTCTTGTTCTTGTTATGGATCTCGATGTGTTCATGAAGTTGTCTGTGAAAAATGATTAAAAAACATACATTTTTCACATGATGTGCAAAAAGTTGATCTTGCTTTTAATGAAAAAACAGAACAAAACCATAACATTTTTATGGAATAAGATTTATTATTTTTGTGAGATTGAGTGTATGATCTGATTAAGCGTAGTTCATTTTGTGCGAGTGGACCAACTTTCTTTTTTTTCTTTCACGTCATCCTCTCTGTTGCCTTGGATAGTTCTCGGAGATTGTTAAATCATGACTTACAAATCTGAATTACTGAGAATCGGGTGGTTTACGATGAGCCATGCTCTTTCACATATCATTTTCACCAGAAAAAAAAATAGATTCATCCGTAACTAGATGGAGCATTTACTTGTTATTACCAGAGTTTAGGTTTACTGACAGTTGATTCATGTAGATATCAAGCAGCATGTTGATGGTCACTTGGAATGTCAATTAAGTTTCTGCGATTAGAATGACTTCACTTACAGTAAAAGAAAGTTCGTTATCTTTAAGTTTTTGAAATGCTAGAAATCAAACATGTCGTAGACGGCATGTCAATCATATTGACTGAAACATTAATAATGTGCGATTGGAAGATTCTAATACTTACGTTGCATGTACTGTTCGTCCACTGATGCATTGCTCTCCTGCAGATTCTCTTTGAAAATGGGTCCGCCAGTGAATGCTGCTGCACCATCGACCGCTTCTTCTGCAGGTGAAGACATGCTGACCAATGACCAGCGCTTCCTCTTGACCGTCATTTTTGGAATATACTTTGGGCCTCATCTCCAAGGGGAAAGGCCACCCCACAAGTCAGCATTGCAGAGAGTACTCGAGAGACTGCCACGGTACACTCAAGATCGGCTGGCTGGGTCCAAGTTGATGGTGGCCCAAATGATTCACGTATATTATTATATACTGAGGAAGGCCAGTCAATCTGTCATAGTGGCCCCACCTTTGCTGCTCAAGTTCTTCCGCGACACGCTTCCAACCAGAATGCTTGGTCCTGGACTCAACTACCCTCAGTTCATCGACTTATTTCCAACCGACCTGCACCCTTGTTCGCATGTCGAAGAGCGATTTGTGGCAATAGACAACATTGTCTTAATCGATAACCCGAGCACCTCTTACCTCAGGGAAGAGGTTGTTGCGAGGTTTAAGAATTTGAGTGGACTGCAGGAGTTCGTTTTGGAGAAGGATGCTGCCAAGCTACCTATTTATGTCACCGATGAGGTGTTTTATCGAGTGATAGCACGAGAGGAGCGTTCAGAGGGACAACCTCATTTTTCTGTGCCCGGTCATGGTTCTCATGGAAGAAAATGCAACATCAGCATGGCGTTTTCTCCGCTCAATACGACAGGTGCCACTGCCGCCTGGAGTGCTGGAGCTGGAGTTGTTTGGAATGCGGAAGTGGAGCTTGCAGGATCCATCACAGGGCGTGTGACCCTTGCAGAGTCTGAAGATAGTTACCTGTTTAACGTATCACTTCCAGGGATCAGAATAGATCAAAGTAAGTCTCCAATGGCCTAAAAGAACCTCAATATTTGTAGGTTGAGAAGCTAATTACTAAATTTTGAGCACTCTCCGTTTGGTTGATTCTGATTCACATAGGGATGCATATGTATTAACGAATTTCTCGGAAACTCCCTTATGGAAGTTGCAGGCTTTAGCTGTGAATTCAACATGGATGGCGAGATCGTGATAGAAGGAGAGATTGCCACCGGTGGGAACACGGTTGAAAGCAGAACAGGAAACCCTTGTCAACCTGGACCCTTCTCTCTCCGTTTTCAGCTGCCTGGTCGTGTCTATCCCATAGGCGCCAACTGCAACTTTCGCTCAGATGGGACCTTCGAAGGAAGGGCGAAGAAACAGATCGAAAATTGATGACTTGCAGGCAGCTTGATTTTTGTTTTGAAATAATGTTGAAATTTACCGTGACTCGATTAGACACAAATTGCGTCCTATGTTTGGTCCTCATGTACCTTCTTCAATGCAAACATAGTCACACCCTTAAACTAACAAGAGTGAGAGATGACACCGTTGTCCTTCTCAAATATAATTCCCAAAAGTTCTCCACCGCTAACACTCTCCCCCTACGTGCCCCTAACCCAAGAACTTGAAAATATAAAAGACTAGTGAAATGAGCAATTACATTCCAATGAGTAATACATATCTTCTAAACAAATCAAGCAATTACTATCATTAAAAAAAAAAAAAAAAAAAACAAATGTAACTCATTTACACCAAATCCAGAATACAACAAAGATTAAGATTAAAATGAGTTGTTTGTATGTGTGTGTATATATATTACTACAACATAACATTTTCGTGACATAAATACTCATCTAAATCAATAATATCGAAACAAATATCAATGATCCAGCCCATTGATCAATCTCAACACACACGTTAAAGGTCCATTCCAATGACCAATCTCAAGCTAAGATATCAACTATGATCACACATAACACCTTATGACAAGGCGACTGGGCTCTCCCCTAGCTAGGTCCCCACTTATATAACCAATGGCCGGGCCACAAAGATCTTCAAAACTAGTATAGATATCCACAACCCCTCATTGGGCTCATATCAATATTGAGCATCAACACCAATCTACAACATCCTCCACATGCTATAAAGCCAAATCCAAAAACCATTTCATATATCATAATACGTTTCTTAAACTATTTCAAACTCCATTTCGTTGAAATAGTTCGCAAATCAATATATAACATTTTATACTTCATATTGATGTCAAAGACTTCTCATGAGTCTTTCCAAAAGGATTCGCAAACCCATTTGCAAGCAATCAATTTAGACTATCATAAAAAAAAAAAAAAAAAAAAAAAAAAAATCCATATCTATACACATATGGTAGCAAATGCTCATTCCAATTTATGCAAGAAATATGCTCATTCTTAACTCATAATATAACTAATCCATTTCATTTTCGAAATATAAGTTCACAAAATCAAAGAAGAGATAGTATCACTCATCTCGGAATGCCAATCGTCGAACTTGTGATCCAACAATTAAATGAAAAATAACGTTAAAATTGAGTAAAAACTATGCCAAACACTAACAAAGCGACTCATACACATTAACAAATCACTCACTTGAAGCAATTATTTAAACCTAAATGAAACGTGAAACTCACAAGTGAAACCCCAAAATTCTCACTTCGGCCAAATCATTTATTCAAAACGACTCCCATCAAACCCATGGCTCCGCAACGCCATAATCCACTATTACCTTGAAATCCCACCACTCAACAACTCAAAAAATAGAACAAGACGGGTCAAGTTTCACAAAACTTCGAATTTAAGCCATAATTCCAAAAATTACTTCAATTGGACGAACGAATGATAGGAGCACTCATCAGGCATTGCAATACGTAGAGACTTCGGTTTGCCGAGGCCCCTGTGGAGTGAACGCACTCTCTCTTTTTCTTCTTTTTCCCTTTTTTCTTTCCGTTATTTATGTTTGTTGTGTGAGCTCTCGGTTAATATGAGCCGAGCATCCCTTTTTCCTTTTAATAGCTTAGGTCTCCTTTTCCCTTCTTTTGTTGACTTTTTCACGATTTTTTTCCGTCTTTTTCTTTTTTTTTGCTTTTCCTCTTTGACTTTTCAATCCATATTTACAAATATAATGCAAACAAAGAATGGGATACAACAGCTCCTTAATTCTTCTTACTAAATTTTCCATCATGAACTACATCTGACTCTAAATTCTGCTTTGAATTATTAGTATGGAAGGAGCTGATTTAAGCTTTTATCTTAGTATATGCTTAGGGCAAACAGAACAATCCAATTTTATCGATGCAGTATAATATGGGTATCTCTCTAGTGTCAAGCTATGGAATTACCACTGTTAACTTCACGAGATAAGGGAGACATCAATGTTAGGATGCACGTGTGAGTGAATTACGTTAGAAAAGTCCCACATTGGAGAATTAATATGGTGTAGAATAGTTAATATATTATAGATGACTCATAACTTATTAACTTAAGCTTTTGAATGAAGGTGGTCCAATTGGATGTATTAACAGATTCAGACTTGAGCTCTCTTGACGATCTCCCCTAAAGAAGGTATCAAGCTTTCTATTGCACACTTCTAACAAATTGTATCAGAATTTTCAAGTAGGTGAGTGTTGTGGTGTAGCAACGCGGGCCCAAAGTTAATGCGGAAAGATACCTAAATTAAGGGAGAGCGAGCTTAACACTGAGCTCACACATGAGGGAAGATTATTAGGATGCACATGTGAGTGAGTTATGTTAGAAAAGTCACACATCAAATAATTGATATGGTGTGGAGTAGTTAATGTATATTAAATGGCCAATAACTCATTGACTTAAGCTTTTGAGTGAAGGTGAATCTAATTAGATATATTAATGGGCTCGGACTTGAGCTCCCTTTTGATGATCTCCTCGGAAGAAAATATTGGGCTTATGTTGTGCACTCCTAACAATAAACAAAAAATTCATAAGAAGCAATTCTAGGAAGCTCCTTTAGTTGTTCCTTAACAGAATATGTTGCCGTTCATGGGGAAAAAATCAGAATGTCCAAGAAAGTCCATTCAGGTTGTGATTTCATTGTAATATTTCTTATCTATTTTGTCATTTGTCGAAAAATCATTCCTTGTACGTATATAAAAGCAGGATAAGCAAGGTAAAGATTGCACCTCACGTGAACTTTTTATTCTCTTCAGTGCCTTTCATCTATAGATTTGGGAATTTGATTGTTCTAGAAAATCAGAGGAAACTTTGTCAGTGGCTTCTTCCAATAACGGCCAAGCTAAATCTAGCAAAGGACGTGATGCGGTAGCATCAAGATCCATGGGGTACGGTATCTTAGATGAAGTTCAAGAATGAAGACTCATTCAGATGAGTCAAGGTTTACTACCAAGTTGATTTCCTAGTTAAATGATTCCTAGTTCAATGTTTCCTAATTTAAAGTATTTTAGTTTAGTGTTTCCTAATTAGTCTTTCCTACTTTAGTGCCATAGCTCCTCTATAAATAAGAGGTGCTTCTCAATTGTAAGAGACAGATTTGGGAGTTGATAATACATCAGAATTTCTCTTAGTTGAGTTCTTTATGCAATTCCTTAAAAATCTTTTGGTTCTTTATCCAATTCATTGGTGGTGAACAGTCTAGTTCTTTCCTTGGTTGCAAAGGGGCAGAAGTACACCCCCAAGCGCCAAAACTTGGCACGGAGGGACACTTAAGTGCCAAAACTTTGAAAATGTACACTTAAGTTCCAAAATCAAAGTAAAATAGATCACTTAAGTGCCACTCCGGCCAAAATCCAGCCAAATTGCTGACGTGGCAATTTTCCGGATAGGTGAGTGCAAAACGATGTCGTTTTGCACGCTAACGTGGCAAGAAAATGTAAAAATGACGTCGTTTTGTGTTTGATGTGTAAATAATTAATATAAAAATTAATTAAATTAAATTTAAAATTACATGTATTTAAAATATTCTAAAAAACAATTTTTTTTTTTTTTTAAAGAAGGAGGGGCTGAAGGATGGTGAGGGCCCATGCCGACACCGATCACCCGGCATCGCCAGCCCCTAGCTAGTGCCCGGCAACCCCGGCCAATGCTCCTCCACCATCATTGACCCTTCCCGGCGACGGCGGGGAGGCGGCGAGGGCCCGCAAGCCCTTGCCCAAATTCAACAAGGGCTCACAGCCCTCGCACCCAGTCAGCCTGGGGCTAGCCACCCCGGCCGACTCTCCCCCTCCATCGCCGACCCTTCCTGGCGGTGGCCACAAGGGCTCAACCCGCCACCTCCTCCCCCTGCCCCCCCCCCCCTTTTTAAAGTTTTTTATTTTTAGAATATTTTAAATAAATTTAGTTTTAAATTTAATTTAATTAATTTTGATATTAATTATTTACACATCAAAGACAAAACAATGTCATTTTTTTATTTTCTCGCCATGTCGACATGCAAAACAACACTATTTTGCACTCACCTTGCTGGAAAATTGTCACGTTAGCAATTTGGTCAGATTTTGGCGGAGTGGCACTTAAGTGATACATTTTGCTCTAATTTTGGCACTTAAGTGTACATTTTCAAAATTTTAACACTTAAGTGTCCCTCCGTGCCAAGTTTTGGCACTCCAGTGTCTATACCTCATTGCAAAGGTATTCCTTCGTGCCTTGGTGATGAATTCTTCTATACCAAAGTTCTCTTTTCCACAAAGAACATTAAATGCTCTCATTCCATCAAATTCATTCAGCAATCTCATTTAAACTCATCATGCATCAAATTACTATCAAACCTTCAAGGGTGAATTAGATGGGTAAGTTCTTCTATTTGCTGGTTCATACTTCTATATTGAAAAAGAATGAATGATCGGGCTCCAGGATGCTTGACCTTGGGATAAGCCTATAATGAATGGCATGACTATGCAATAGAGGATCTCCCACAACAAATGGCACGAGTTCTCAACCTGCTAGAGAATCAAGCGAGCAAGTATAGCCACATACACCACCGGTTCATTGTCCACGGTACTCTGATCTTGATGACCATCCAAGCTCCACTAATGAATCTAACAACACTAGAGGCAACTCCAGTGATTCGAATTATTGAGCTAGAGGAAGAAGGAGGCACAAAGACAATGACCACAAAATCAAAGTGGAAGCACTTGAATTTGAAGGCAGCCTAAATCCATGTGACTTTATTAATTGGTTGCATGCTATCAAATGAGTATTTGAGTTTAGATTATTTTCATATGAAATGAAGTGCAAGCTTGCTTCTCTTGAATTTAAGAAACATGCCTCACTTGGTGGAAATACTAAAAAAATATATATATAGAGAAAATATATAAATTGATTATTGATGCCGGAAGCTGCACCAATTGAGGATGAGAGAAGATGAGAATCTTGAGCTTGCCTTGTATGGCCCTTTTCTATCGGGAAAATTACTAAAACAATCATAAACCTATTGCAACTTTTCCAATTTAGTCTTAAACCTTTTTTTTTTGTCAATTCAATCATAAACTTTTTACAATTGTGCTAATTCAGTCCATTTCGGCCATTTTTTGCCATTCTGGCGTTGACATGTATGCCAGCCAATGTTGACATAGACATAATAATATTTGAATTTTTTTTTTTGAATTTTTTTTTGAATTTTTTTCTTTTTTTCTTCACTTCCTTCTCCTTCCTCTGGCCAGTCGTCGCCTGTGATTGGCCAGAGGCCTTGCCGGCCTCAAGGAAGTCTAGTCGTGGTCGGGTGACCTCGTCCAAGCCGCCAGTTGGGCTGCCAAGGCTCACCCTTGCTGGATTTGGTAACAATCGAGCCTTACCGGCTATGGGTGAGGCCCTCACCAGAGGCCTCACAAGGGGCAAGGCTCACCCTCACTTAATTTGGCAAGGGTCGAGCCTCGATGACACCGCTAGGTTGAAGGCCGCAACCTCACGCAACCTCTGGCCATGGTTGCTAGTGGCTGGACAAGGCTCGCCCTTGTCGACCATGGTGATGCCTGACTTCAACAAATTCGATGAGGCTTCGCCTCGCCCAACCATGGCGACAACGGCTTTGCCGTTGCTGGGTGAGGCTCGCCCTCGCTAGTGGTCAGGGGGCAAGCCTCACCATTGGCTAGTGAGGTTGACATTGCCAGTAATCACCTCTAGCCAGCTAGCCAAAGGAAGGAGGGAGAAGAAAGAAGGAGGAAAAAATTTGAAAATAAAATAAAATATTATTAAAAAATTATCTACATCAGTGTCAGCCGAATGGCCAATGCCAGCCAGTATCTATGTCAGCATTGGTCCACCAAAATTGGCCTAATTGAATTAGCACAATTGCAAAAGGTTTAAGACTGAATTGGCCAGAAAAAAAGTTTATGACTGAATTAGAAAAATTGCAATAGGTTTATAATTTTTTTGGTAATTTATTCATTTTCTAGCTATTCATCCATTGGAGAAATTTTCTCATATTGAGGAAGACAAAAATTCTAGAGAACGAATTATTACAGTGGTAAGAGCCACAAATTGCCACGTTCATTTCGTATGCCCTGAAGTAATATATCTGGAATTGTTCATCATTTGTTAAAATATGTCCGATTTATTTTTCAGCTTGCCAGCTTGCCAACTAACCTTTTAAGATTTTTATTTGGATGAACTGACGTATTATCTAATTCATTCGAAAGGCCGCCTAAGAACTTATGGAGTCGAGTTCCTTTTAGTAATGGTAATTGTGGCAACTTAGCTACTTTCAATATTAGAGACCTTTCTCACTATCTTAAATTTGAAGATCCCATCAGAAATGAGGTCAAATATCCATCAACCTGGGGTAGATGATGCAGGAGCATCGATGTTCATGAGGATACAGCATTTAAAATGAAGTCTAAGAATAAAAACTCTTTCAACAGAGTCAAAGGTTTACCTTTTCAAGTTGGTTTTCAATTGTGAATAAGATTTATAATTTAAAGTTTCCTAGTTCAATGTTTCCTAATTTGATGTTTCATAGTTTACTATTGTAACAACCTCCTCTCTTGTCCCACATCGCCTAGGGAGGGAGGTCTTGGTCAGCTTATAAAGCTTGGGTCTCTCTAACCTGTGTAACGCGTTTTAAAGCCGTGAGGGAAGAGACCGTGGCTGGGATGGCGGTTCGTTCGCGCCAGGGCAGCCAACTCCCGACCGCATGTGGGACCACAGCTCGAATGCTGTTCTGAGTGTAACAACCTCCTCTCTTGTCCCACATCGCGAATGCTGTTCTGAGTGTAACAACCTCCTCTCTTGTCCCACATCGCCTAGGGAGGGAGGTCTTGGTCAGCTTATAAGGCTTGAGTCCCTCTAACCTGTGTAATGCGTTTTAAAGCCATGAGGGAAGAGACCGTGGCTGGGATGACGGAATGCTGTTCTGAGTGTAACAACCTCCTCTCTTGTCCCACATCGCGAATGCTGTTCTGAGTGTAACAACCTCCTCTCCCCGGTTTTCCAGGGCGGGTGACCCAAAGCGGACAATATTACACAGTGGGGCCCGGGATGTTACAACTATTCCCCAACTTAAAGTTTTCTTTTTTAATGTTGCCTGGTGTAATCTTTCCTAGTTTATGTCCTAGCTCCTCATATGGATGAGTTCGAAGACTGTTCCCCATTTTAACTCACTTCCATCTTGGGGCGTGTCAACCTTGTGCGGTCCGAAAACCGTTCCCCATTCCAAGTGTCGCTTCCAGGGATTAGAGATCAAAGTAAGTTCCTCATGACCTAAAAAAATCCTCTATATTCTAGGCCTACAAGCGAATTAGTAATTACCAACTTTGCAGATGTCTCCTTTTTGTATATTTTGATTCATATGGTGATGGTAAGATAATTGAAGATTTACATGAAACTTCCTTTTAAGATGCAGGAACATTCAGTTGTAAGTTCAACGTGGATGGCGACGAGGTCTTTATCGAAGGAGACGCTGCAACAGGTGGGAAGGTGGTTGAGAGCATCACAGGAAACTTTTTCCCCGCAAACACTTCTGTCCTTGTTTTCAGTTGCCTAGTCGTGTCAATCCTAGATGGTCCGACTGCAAGTGTGGCTCAGATGGAACCTTCGGAGTCGTCGTGAAGAAGTAGATCAATGATTGATGACTCCTAGCCAGGTAGACTTTGGAAAAGAAGAAAGTTGGGATTTATCGAAACTCAAGTGGACACAAATCGAGTTCTATGTATGCTCCTCCTATACCTTTTCCAGATGCACATATAATGCAGAGAAACAATGTCTATTCTTTAATCGAGTTTCTCTGCATATGAAAAAGGTATGGGAGGAGTAAACATTGAACATGATTCTTCACAACTCCACCGAAGATCCAATCTGAGCCAAAGTTGTAGGGGGAATATCTGCAATCGACGCAACCGGGCAACTGAAAACAGAGAGAGAAGTGTCCAGGAGGACGACGGACTGCTCTCAACCACCTTTCGACCCATTGCAGTATCTCCGTCAATCAAGAACTCGCCATCCATATTGAATTTACAATTGATAGCTGCTCATCCAAAAGGAAGTTTCAGAATATGCAAAAAGGAGAAAACTTGAAACTCAGTAATTCGCTTCTTCGATTATAATGAGATTTTTTTTTTTTTATGCCATCAGGAACTTACTTTGATCTCTTCCGACCCCGGAAGTGACACCAGGAACAGGCAACAGTCTTCGGACTCCAAAAGTTTCGCGCGCCCCGTGATGGATGCTGTAAGACCCACATTCGCATTCCCAACCACTCAAACTCCAGCACTGCAGGTGACGGCGGCACCACAACATTGCATCTCTGTTGTACTTAGCGGAGAAAAGACCACCTTAGATCAAGTTGAGCCTTGAAGTAGGTGTTGCGGTCTCCGGACAACCGTGATGACGTCGAGGAGGGTGAGCGTTATATGGAACCATTCGAAGAGCTGCGTTGCTCTCGCATTTTCTTCCGTGACAATCACAAGGAGGGAGGACAAAAAAGAGATCGTCCCTCTGACCGCACCTCTCGTGCCACCACTTCATAAAACACCTCATCCATGGCATAAATCGGTAGCTTGGCAGCATATGCTCCAAAACAAGCTCCTCTAGCCCAAACAAGCACTTAACCTTGTAACAACCTCTTCCCTAAGGTAAGCGGTGCTCGGATTACCGACAAAGACTATGTTGTCTATCGCCATATGTCGCTCTAAAACCAACAAACGAGGGCGCACGTCGGCCAGAGAAATGAACTGAGGGTATTTGCTACCAGGACGGAGCACTTTGCTTTGGTTTTAAGAGAAGAAAGATGAACTTATTGCGCATCATGGGAATTAAACTAGTAAACTAGTAAGTCTAAAGAACTTGGTTTGATGCTTTGGACCAGAGTGAACTAATATTCACTGAAATAATATAGCATAGACAATAATTACCGTGTGAAAGAGTTGGACTCGCCAAAGTGGCACTACTCAAGCTTATAAAGTGCTAGATAAAAGAATGTTTCAAGTGCCAAAAGTTGGCACAAATGGGACACTTAAGTGTCAAAACTTATGAAAGTGTCACTTAAGCGCCATTTTTTTTAATGAAAAATGGGACACTTGAGTGCCACATCTGGCGAGTCTCGCCAAAAATCCAACGTAGCATTTTTTTATATTAATTTTCTCGCTTATGTGGCTCGCCAAAATGCCAAATCAGCAAAACACACACAAAAACGACATTGTTTTGGCATAATTTTAATTTTAATATAATATAAAAATTAATTTAATTTAATTTTAAAAAATAATGTATATTTATATTTATTAAAGAAAAACAAAAAGAATGAGAGGAGGAGGAAGGCAGCCGGCGGTTGAGGGCTGAGCCTTCGCCGCCATCGCCTCCCCACCGTTGCCGAAAGGTGGGGGAGGATCGGCCAGGACCGTCGAGCCCGTGGACGAGGGTCGCGGCCCGAGCTTGGCGGCCCCAACCGACTCTCCCCCACCTCCTCGGCGACGGAGGGGAGGCGACGGTGGCGACAGTGAGGGCTAAGCTCTCAGCCGCCGGCTGCCTCCCTCCTCCTCCTTCCCCCTCCTTTTTAAAAAATAAATAATTAATTAATTTTTAAAATTTTAATTTAATTAATTATTATATTAAAATTTGAATTATATTAAAATGACGTCGTTTTGACACCATTTAGCCACATTAGCATACAAAATGACGTCGTTTTGCGCGCAATTTGCCGAAAAATTGCCACTTTAGCATTTTAGCTGGATTTTCACGCCACTAACACTTAAGTGATCCATTTTACTCCGATTTTGGCACTTAATGTCACTTTCGTAACTTTTTGCACTTAAGTATTCATTTGTATCAACTTTTGGCACTCCAGGTGTCTAAAGTGTTGGCTTGGCTATGCCAGGGGTATTTTTATATTTAAAGGCTTTCGAGATCCATAAAGTTGTTGAACTTTTATTTTCCTACTTCATTTGAAATCCAAGAAAAAAAAATTAGCCATGCAGATCAATGCTAATAGGTAGGCAATTTAATTTTACTTACCTATTGTCCAGTGGTTCTTATCTCCCGTTGCTGACTAAAAAAATTAGCCATGTTTATTTATATAGAAAGTTATTTGAATATTTAAATAATAAATCACGTATTTTTCTAATAGCTTCAACTTTTAGAACAATTTGGTAGTGGTGCTACAATATCTCATATGATATCAGAGTTAAAGGTCATAAATTCAAATATTTTTAGGTCTTATTGGCCTCCTCAATTAAATTTATATGCTTCATTTAGGCAAAAAATCAAACTAAGTGTGAGAGGGAGTGTTAGAATATTTAAATAATAAAATTATGTCTTTTTCTAATAGCTTAAACTTCTAAAACAGTTAACAATTATAGGAATTGTGCTATAAAATCTCACAAAAGTGATTAGGTTTCAACGTATTATATCTCTTTAATGATAAGGATAATCTAGTGAGAAGAATGTTTCTATTTTCGGGATTCCATCATTACCACTGGAATGCCATCTTCTCTCAGCGACCAAGAAATTGTAGTATGAAAACAGGGATGGTTCTTCAATCAGAAATCAACATCATCAACGGACAAGGGCACAAGGATGAAAGGAGACCGAAGTGGTTGGGGTTTAAGGGAGCTACCACCAAGGAGGGGTAGAGGGAAACTCCTCAAGATGAGAACTTTATTTTTGTTGACTTTTTATGAATTGTTTGAAAATTTCAGGTGACTTATATTTCACCCAGCCAACTGAACAGTGTCTACAAATGGGCTTGAGAGTCATATTGCCACCTCTAGTTGTGAATGGATGTGTCAAATAAGTAGGTCAGGTCATGCTTGTGTCGTTGAGATAAAGCCCACCCAAATTAACCAAAGGTAATTTCAAGGTTTGACTGGGCTAAAGGATTTGTTCTGGAGAAGGATGCAGACCGGCTACTCGTTTATGCCACTAATGACGGGTCATTTTAAGAGTCCACACGAGGTATATAACTATTATATATAATCACAGATGGAACTAGTTGTCATCGGTGACATAAAAGGGTAGCCGGTCTGCATCTTTCTTCAGAACAAATCTTTTAGCCCGGTCAAACTCTTTGATCACGTAATTACCCGTGTCCTAAGGCAATAGATACTCAGGTTACCACTGAACGCAATGTCATCGATATCCATACATCTCTCTGACAAATAAACAAGGGTGCAGGTCAGTGGGAAGGGTAGTTGCTAACAGGATTGAACACTTTTGGCTGGACAAGGCGTTGCGGAACTTGACCAACAAAGATGGGGTCACTGCAACAGATTGACTGGCCTTCCTGACTATACACGTGCATCATTTGTGCCACCATCAACTAGACCAGGACAGCAGATTGATAGCGTGTTGCAGCAATATCTCAACTCATCTCTGCATTGTGGACTCGTGCGGCGGCCTCTCCCCTTTGAGAAGTGGCCTGAAGTATGTTCCAAGAATGACAATCAAGAGGAAGCTTTACATCCCCGGCCACAACAGCACCAGGTTACAGCAGACTTAACTCAGCTTCCTGACTTGGCGCACTGAAGCCTGAAGCTTCTCTTTTCAAACCGGAGCTTATTGTCAGTATTGATCACTTTAATAAAAAGAGGTCCTTGACTCAGACGTCTTTCTCTCAAAGATCTATTACTAGACCGCAGAGTTACTTAACAATAGGAAGTAAGCATTGTAACTAGAGAAGGAACCTTGCCTGGACTAAGGTCATTATTGGAGAAACTCTATCTTCAATCTGAGTTCAAAATCTGCAATTCCATGCTCTCAGGCAAGACTAAACCAACCGAATATCAACAAGAAGACTATGATCAGGAGTTTTAGTCATTAAAACTTTGCCTAGGCTCCAGAGAGCAAGTCAAGGTGAAGAATGAATCGTTGGGGGTCAGCAGCATTCACTGCTTCAGGTGAGGAGCAGGTCATAGCAATAAAAACGCAATTTTTATAATGTCAATGTGCTAAAATTACTGCATACAGCATACAGAGCAGAGATAACAGCTTTCTTTTCTTTCATTTGCATGCTGAGACGTACTTCAGACCAGATTTCTGAGAAGAGAAGCTCCAGATGATGGCAATACAGAATCGCTGCTATATACCTCCGGTCAGATGGCCCGGTCCTTGACAGGGTTGGATGATTCTCCTTTGGACAAAGGTGCTTCTATGCTTCCCATTTATATCAGCAATGATGCACTCAATGAAGCAGTAGCACGAGAAGTCCGTTCCCGAGGTCAGTTTTCGTCCTTTCATGCTCTCCTTGCAGTTCTCGTGAAGAAGAACGAGACAATCGCATGGCCTGCAGCAGTATCACGAGAATCAAGTGGCGAGGGACGGTTTCAGTCCTCCCATGCCTCCTCATGCTTCTCGTGAAACTTGAAAGAAAATGCAAATACCACATGACAGTTAATATCCTGCTCTGTGTAGTAGTCCCGTACTTTACCGGATTTAGCTCAATCTCCATAGCTTGAGAAGTTCAATGAATATATAGTGCGGAACTTCCATTTTATAGCATTTTAGTGAAAATCGTCTGTTTTCATCGAACTTTAACTCATTTGATTTGCTGCTTTCTGCTTTGATATGGTCATTAGTGTGCATGAGTCAGGATTTAGCAACAGAAAGACAAGCCACATATCATGACCGGATGAAACTTATCGCATGATCTGTTTTCGTGGGAAAGGCAACAAAGATCCGGTTTTCAAAAGAGTAAATTGTGGCTCATTAATGTGATGGACATGAAGATACGAAAATGATAAAAACATCATTGACAAAGTTAATTATTGAAAGAGCCTCAAAAAATGCCCTTAAGGCACTCCTGACGTTGAGAGTGTTGGCGTGAGTTATCAATTAAGATTAATTAGAGAAACTGTAGGGCTGATCAATTGTTAAATTTGTATTGTATAATGTCCTTATTTCGAGGATCAATCAGATTCTTAACATAAGATAGTGAATAGCCTAGAATAGTGTTGGGAATGACTGATCCTCGAAAACGTGGATTTGACACTGAATCGAACCCCTAAATCATTGCGGAAGACGAAGCCCGGGAAATCACGTATCACCGATCGTAAAGCACACCACGGATTTGAGCGTACCTTGTTAGCCACAGATTAAACACCAACGCCAATGGAGGAAGAGAAACTAGGCCCTGTTCAATCCGATGAGGCAAAATCCTTCGAGCGCTTCACCGGTTTCGCTTTGAAGAAAACAAAAGAGAGAGAGAGAGTGCGTTGAGAGAAAAATGACGTACGTTTGTTTCCAACGGGCTCAATCTTTCTCTCTCTCCTCCCTTTTATACCTTCCCCCATCCACGGGCCCTATTCTCATGGGCCGGGCTTTTTGGGCCCAACATGGGCGGATGGGCCTTAAGCCCATCTAATAAAGCCTTCATCTCCCACTCGCACATGGTGGGCCGAACAGGATTCTCTTTACCTCTCTTCAACATTCATACCGGTGAATAATCCGTGCGACCAGCATACTTTGAGAGCTCGTTACTATACATCTTTTAGGAATATATAGCAACTCATAATGGGCGTCTCACTCTGAGTAGATTTAGTATGCAGTACCCTAGATCGATCGATCACATTTATATATCTCTCTATTTTAAACAATGATCTCTTTTAAACAATGATATATATATTGTATTCACAATTATGATTATCACAAAGACAATCATAATTGGTCGACCAAAGAACACAAAACTATAATGTGATTCTCCAAAATCGATCTTCATCTTCCTTCAAACTCTCAATTTCAGTTCAGCTTGCTTTTCTAGAAATGCCCAATTAAATCGAATCATCTCATGACCATTGGCAACACCCTAAGATAGCAAACACTAAATAGAAATCTTGAGAATAAGTAAGAGTCATGAGAGGACTAAAAATTGAGGAACTCTTTTCCTCAAGAGTCTCACACGTCATAAAAGTTGAGATCAAACTTTTTGCCACTCTTATTGGTCGTTTTATGCATACGTAGTATGAAATACGTATTACGGTATTAACTCATTTCCCATGAAACATATGTCTACACCTTTCAATACCATACAGATGATAGTTCAGACATACCCAATGTCTAACTTGAGTTCACGTATCTACTCATTTACAAAATTCATCAAAACTCACATCTGACATCTTAGACAGATAAAGTAAAATATGTGGGTTATTTTACTTTCGGACATCGTAAGTATTATGTCATCATCTTAACACTTAGTTAAGGCGACATACGTATTTTAAGCTTGAGCTCTCGATTATCACCTAGATAATAAGCTTAAAATCAGTCTCATCTCTATTTATCACACAGTAAACAGAGGCGATTACCCATGTGAGTGGGCTAATCTTTTATCTGTCCAACATACTTCTCAACTTAAAATAATGCACTGAGCATTAAGATGCATAAAGATCATACAAAGATTCATAGGCATTAATGATAAAAACACAAATTCATCAAATGTGAACACTTAGGGAAATTACAATATTCAGTACATTAACATCTACGTAATCCTAGAGCTTTCATATGGCCACAAAAAAAAAAACACATCTCTAGGTATTGGCTTTGTCATAGGATCTGCTACCATACTATACATAGTATGTACTCTAAGTTCACGTCTTTTCATGCAACCATATCCTTGACAAGGTTATACTTGGTATCTACATGTTTGGTCTTGTCATGATATTTTGGATATTTGGTGTACGCTTTTACTGCTTGGCTACCACAATTAACCAACAATGAATTTGCAGCACTTCTAATAACACCTAAATGATCCAAAAAATCTCTTAAGCCAAACACATTCTTATACTACTGCTGATAATGCCACGGACTCAACTTCCATCGTGGACAAAGCTATACACTTTTGTTTCTTACTGCTCCAACATATGGTGCCATTATTCGATAAGAAAACAAACCCAGAGATAGATTTTCTTTCATCTAAATCTCCTCTCCAATCATCATCAGAATAGCCTTAGAGTCGCAGATCATTTCCATAATAACTCAGCGTATAATCAGCAGTCCCCTTTAGATACCTCAGTATTATCTTAACGGCTTTCCAATGTGCTTGACCTGAATTAGATTGGTAACTACTCACCATTCCAACTGCAAAACATATGTCAGGTCTTGTATACATCATAGCATACATAAAGCTTCTAACAGCACTAGCATAAGAAACATATTTCATTTGTTCCTTCTCTTGTGGAGTCCTTGAATACAGTCTATGGCTCAATCCTTCACCTTTTGTAATAGGAGTGTTTATGAGTTTACAATCTCGAAATCTTAACTCCAAGAATGTATGCAACATTACCCATGTCTTTCATCTCAAAGTTGGAAGATAACCAATTCTTTATAGTATTAACAAACTCCATATTACTTCCGACAATTAGTGTATCATCAACATATAATGATATGATCATATATTGATCACTGGATCTATTGATATATACACAATGATACTCGTCAATCATTGTAAAATCATATGCCACTATGGCATTATGAAAATGTATATACCTTTGTCTTGATGACTGCTTAAAGCCGTATATTGATCTTAAAGTCGACATACCTTTTATTCTTGGCTTTTTACTATGAAACCAGTAGGTTGTTCCATATATATATTTCTTCCTCTAATTCTCCATTGAGGAAAGCAGTCTTTACATCCATTTGATGTAATTCAAGATCCAAACTTTTCACTATTGCCAGAATAATGCGAATCGAGGTAAATCTTATTACAGGAGAAAACGTATCTTCATAATCAATTCATTCCTATTGATTATACCCCTTCACCTCAAGGCGATCCTTATGCCTTTCTATCGAGCCATCAGCCTTTTGCTTTATTTTGAGAACCCACTTGTTCCCAATAGCTCTGCGTCCTTTCGGAAGATCAACCAGTTCTTAGACTTGGTTTGATTTCATTGACTCAATCTCCTCTTTCATTGCATAAATCCATTTTTCCTTACTAGGGCAATTTAGAGCCTCATTAATATTTCTTGGCTTATCCTCATCTTGCGGAGTAATCATAAAAGTTTCCCCTTCAATGTCAAAACGTCGACAGGGAATACTTTGGCAACTTGTTCGCTATATGGGAGATTATACACTTAGCACATCATTCCCCATCATGCTCCCACTTGGATTAGATAATGACAATATCATCTCATTATGTGGTTGTAATTGAGAATGAGTTTAATTCAATTCATCACTTCTCATATTACTCCCACTTGGACGAACTCCACTAATATCATTATCTTGATCCAAGATTTCAAATAGGGATAATCTTCCCCTATTTCACCCTTCTTAGGAAATTCATCCACTAAGAATGTGACATCCCGTAATTTAAATTCAGTTATACTCCTACTTTCCTGCTCACCTATGAACACATACCATTTCGAGTGTTCGGAATATCTCATGAAAATACTCTTATTCCCTTTGGGACCCAATTTCCTAAAATTGTGAGAGGACTCATGTGTATAGGCGGCACAACCCCATGGCTTAAGAAAACTTAAGTCCGGTTTTCTACCTGTCCATAACTCATATGGAGTGGAAGTAACTGATTTGGAAGGCACCCGGTTAAGTATATACGCAGCAGTTAACAATGCATCACTCCAAAAGGTGATAGGTAAGTTAGCATGCGCCATCATGGACCTAACCATTTCTAGTAGGGTTCTGTTTCTTCTCTCTGCAACACCATTTTGTTGAGGAGTATATGGAATAGACAACTGTCTTTCTATTCATTTTTTCATCACACAATTTTCTGAACTCATCAAATAAATATTCTCGACCTCGATCGGATCTCAATGTTTTTATTTTCTTGTCTAATTGATTTTCTACTAGGTTCATAAACCTTTTGAAACAACTTATTGCTTCAGACTTATGAGAAATCAAATAGACATATCCGAATCAAGTATAATCATCAATAAAGGTGATGAAATAAACAGCCTCATGCCTTCCTCTCACATTCATTGGACCACAGACATCAGAATGGACTAAATGCAGAGGAAATTCAACTCTTTTACCTTTCCCAAATGGTTTCCTTATCGTTTTCCCTTCTAGGCAATGCTTACATATGGACAAATCGACTTTTTCAATGTTGCCCAACAAGCCATCTTTGGCTAGTCTATTCATACGTTGTTGGCCAATGTGACCAAGTCTAGCATGCCACACATTCACATCATTATCATAGGTATTAGGAGATGTGATAAGGGAATAACAAACATTTGCATTAACATATTCAATATCTAATACAATGAAACCATCCAGAAAATAACCACAACCATAGTAATTTGTATATAAAAAAAAAATTCACACATCTACTATAGAAGTTCATATTAAAACCTAGTTTAACCAACACTAATACAGACACTAAATTCCGACGAATCTCTGGAGCATACAACACATCATAAAGGAACAAAGTGCGTCCACCACGCATATTCAGTTGGCATATGCCAATTCCTTTCACTTCAACTTTGGAGTTGTTTCCCACATAGATCCACTTAGTTCCAGTTGGTACTCGTCGGAATTCCACGAAGGATCCTCTATCCTTCGCTACATGGTCCGTCGCTCCTGTATCCACAGTCCACAAAGGATTAGACTCGTTAAGAACACGAACTCGACACAAAAGCAAAGTTCTGAAAAGTACAAGGGGTGCATACCTTCTTTGGCTCACAACAGTCGCGAGCATAGTGACCCTTCTTGTCACAATTGTAGCATTTCACCCTTGCAAGCTTTTTCATGCGAGGACGCTTCCCTCTTTCATGTTGGTTAAACTTGGGTTTCTTCTCCGAAGGACCTGCTTCTTCCTTGCCTTTCCCCTTATCAAACCAATTAGGGCGCTTGCGCTTGGAGCTCGAAGCTCCATTTGAGCTAGAACTAGCATGATAGAGTTCAAGCATCCGGCTTAGCGCCAAGAACGGTCCTCTTCCAGCTCAAGATGACGCATTGCATCCTCAAAGGTTTTGATATTTTCATTATGAGTCAGGTGCACCTTCATATGCTCCCAACTCTAAGGCAAGGAACGAATCACTACTTGCACTTGCTGCTCATCTATGAGGACATGGCCAGCATCTTTTAGCTCAGTTATCATGTTTGACATCTTTCTAAGATGTTACTTCATGATCTGACCATGAGGCTTCTTATAAGAGTCAAACTTGATAGTGAGCTGCCTCAGTCTAGTCACCGAAGTATGACCAAATCTAGCTGCCAATGCCTCCCACATTTCCTTGGCATTGTCAAAACGCCTAAACTCTCGCATGACGTCATTTTCCATGCTGCTCAGTAACGTGATGCGAGCTAGAGAGTTCTTTCTTTTCCACGCAGAAAAAGCTTCTTTGTCTCTTTTGTGCTGTTCAGTGGTTCCCTCTTCAGGTTCTACCATGGTCAGGATAAGAGCCTCAAATGTTTTTTGCTCTTCTAGCACATACTGGATTTTCATTTGCCAAATTTTATAATTGTCGCCATTGAGCTTTTCACCTTTGTTCAGCTCGGCAACTATGCTCTTTGTGGCTGAAACCATTGATCTGAACACATCAGACAAATATGCACGAATTATTAATACCTATCATTTATGCATCCCTATTTACATAGACCCATTATATTAATGAATAATTTCAAGTAAGGCTTCAGAATCAAAAGGTCACTACGTTTCCAATCATCCTCCAAAAATCCTAACTTAGAACTATCATTAATATGATTGTCTTATGGAAAATCAATTATATGAAGTTACAAAAACTTCTAAAACTACCCACAGCTAATTACCCATAGCAACCAACAATAACAGAAAGCAATATATAATCGACATCCAATAAAACAATAATGCTTTCAATTAACACAATTAGGTAGTAATCATTACATAATATGTTCACAAATCACACTTAACATATATCAGCCAATACAACTAACACCAAGTCAGCACACGAACTGGGAAAGATCCTCTTTTGTTCAATTTTTTGATCTTTTCCCTTGAAACAATATAGTAATATTCATTTACAAAATCCATCACAATTTTCTTATAGGAAGCAGCTCCGTTGACATCTCATATGCGATTCAACACATCTTGTCATTCGGTGGGAAGAGTGTTTATGAAAAATCGCACCATCTCGATCGTGACATAGGACGACCATTCCATATGACTTATTGAATTTTCCCATTGACTTCAAGGACATGATCAATTAAGTCACTTCTCTCCCATCGATGATCGATCGCTCGGCTATCAACTTAGACACCTATCCTTTTGTTCATCGGAATCGCGCGAATAGGTGTGCGCAACCTCGGGAAGGCATTGTTCCTGCAACAAATGCAGAACAAATAAGGGATCACATTATAATCCACATAGACTTAATTGAAAAAGAAACACATTCTTTTTTTTTTCTCGGGTCAACGGTCAACGGTCGTCGGTCAACGGTCAAACGATCGTCAACGGTCAACGGTTGTCATCGGTCGTCGGACCGGTCGGACCGGTCGGGCCGGTTGGACCGGAAGAGCCGGCTCGGGCAAACCGACGGCACATGCCGCGCGCGTGCGCGGGCTGACGTCACGCAGACGTCAGCCGGCACGTGCCGAGCGCGTGCCGAGTCTCCGCGGTTCGGGTCGGGTCGGATCGCCAGTTGGTGACCGCCCAGCGAAACGTCGTCGTGCTGACGTCATCGATGACGTCACCCTAGTGGTTACTAACCATTGGGGGACGTCATGCCAACGTCAGCACGCATCGGTCCGCGGACCGGAGCTTGCCGATCGCCGGCCGGCGGCAAACATGTGCCGGTTCGCCGACCGGCACGTGTGTCGCACGTGTTGGCGAGCGCCGCTTTCCGCGCGCGCGCCCACGCGCAGCGCCTTCCGGCCGTGCGTGTGGGCGCGTGCGGCATCTCTCGGCGGCGCTCGACCTACCGCCGACTCGTCTCGACGTCGCCTTTCTCCCCATGTGTTCAGAAAACAATTTCGACTTACGAAAACTCAAAAAAATGGCTGAACAACGCTCGTGTGTCAGGATTTCTCGCCCCGATCCGTACGACCGAATTATTTTTGCGAAAAATCAATCAAAAATCGTCTAACAAGTCAGGAAAACGTGAACTAGGGCTCTGATACCAATGTTGGGAATGATTGATCCCCGAAAACGCGGATTCGACACTGAATCGAACCCCTAAATCATTGCGGAAGACGAAGCCCAAGAAATCACGTATCACCGATCGTAAAGCACACCACGGATTCGAGCGTACCTTGTTAGCCACAGATTAAACACCAACACCAATGGAGGAAGAGAAACTAGGCCCTGTTCAATCCGAGGAGGCAAAATCCTTCGAGCGATTCACTGGTTTCGCTTTGATGAAAACGAAAGAGAGAGAGAGTGCGTTGAGAGAAAAACGACGTACGTTTGTTTCCAACGGGTGCAATCTTTCTCTCTCTCCTCCCTTTTATACCTTCCCCCATCCACGGGCCCTATTCCCGTGGGCCGGGCTTTTTGGGCCCAACATGGGTGGACGGGCCTTAAGCTCATCTAATAAAGCCTTCAAATAGCATTGGTAAATTTTTCTCTATACGGCTATATATGTTTTTGTGTTCATTCAATAAAGAAATATAGAAAGGACAGAAAAACATCTTTGTTCACTATGGTATCGGAGCAGGGATCCAAGGGTTTTCTGCTATGATGAAACCTCGACCAAAAAATTCAAAAAGGAAGGAATCAGACCTCATCAGGAACTATGACAGAACCAACCGATTTGTTGGCGCACCAACAACACGGCTTAATGACTGCCATCCTTGACGACTTGATGACCTAAATGACGTGAGTCTTGACCTAGAATTAGACTCAAACCCAAGCATCAAACAACGATTCTGCTACTACATGTATTGGCATAAAGTTGGATGGCACCAACTATGTTCTATGGTCCCAAGTTGTTGAGATATATAACTCTGGCAAAGACAAATATCAATGGGGACATTCCATAGTCTCAACCGACATATCCAACTTTCAAAAAATGGAGATAAATGATGGCATGTTTGTTTCACAACAAAGATATGCAAATGAAGCGAGTAACATGGAATCACTCAAATCAACTCAAACCATTAAAGGTAGATTTGTTTGAAAAAAGTAAAGGCGATGCTTGGTGTCGTTATATTCGAGATCAATTTCAAGGGAAGCTATTAGAATAATATAAAATTGATTGTTGGATTGTTGAAAAATTGAGCACATGGTTTGCAGGGTAGTCCTGGGTTGAATAAATGCAACATTGTTTTTGAATTTTAAAACCTTAGCTATAAATAGAGTGCTTGTGAAGCATCATAAACAACTAGACCAACCTTGGATCGATCCAACTCGACCGATCTTGGTCCAGTCCCAAGTGGGATTGGGTCAGTCTTTTGTCCTAGAACCCCTAAACCCTACACTATGCGAGTTGGTCGTTAGTTTTGGGAGTTTATGATTGATCCAACTTGGACTAACCATGTATATAATATGTTTTTGTTTTTGTCTACTTTAAATTATAGCATCTTCTCATCTATTTATCTTCGCAGGCCAATTTGTCATGTAAATTAGAAAAAACAAAAACAAAAACCCTCTTTACTAGCCTCGGCCTCGGCCTCGCTCCCCTTGCTTATGACTCGCCTCCTTCGCTTGCATCACTTGTCTTGTCGCTTCCCTCTCTTCACTCAATTTGCTACTCGCCTCTAGTCTCTTGCCTCACATGTTTGTTTTTATGGTTTATTTCTTTTAACAAAGCTTTTAACAAGTGCAAATTTCTATTGTTACTTTACTTTATATTTATGTTTGATATGTATGTAATTTGAAATAGCATGATTGTCCTTGTCCTTTTAAGAAATATAAAAATGGAAGAAAAATAGACAGTTGATCCGGGATAGACCCTAGAACTGCACCGAACCCATAGGGTCAGTCTAGCCCTTGGTCTCGAGCTCAACATCGTCAGTCCTCAATCTCAAAAATTGAGAACCAACACTATACAATTGGTCCCTAGGTTAAATGCTGGACCAGCCCAACCTAGACCATACTCACCCCTAGTAAACAAGAAGTTGTAGTACGAAGCCAAAAAAGCATTATCAATTCAATAAGTTCTTTCTTCATTGTGCTTTTACTTCTAATTTCCATAGTTTATACTAATTTTTTTGGTTCTTCCATTCCCACTACTTTCTAGTGGATTACTGTCGCCTTGACAACAACTAGAAATGCCACTTGAATCAAGTGGCTTGATCAAAATGGCTTTGCACATTATGTTTATTCTATCAATCACCTAGACGAGTAATAGAAAGAAATGTTCTCTTTTTGGCTGAAAAAGAATTTAATTGAGCTTTTGTTGTCATGTGCAACGGCTGTGACCATTTAGGCAAACCCCTTTGGGCCTCTAAAGGCAAAAAATTTTTGGAGAGCTTTTGTAAGAATCTGGGCCTTCCACTGTATAATATTGTCCGCTTTGGGCCTTCGACCCAGAACCCCTTTGGGCCTCTAAAGGCCCTTAGCCGAATGTTAATGTGCTTGGGAAATTTTTTGGAGAGCTTGTGTAAGGACCCAAGCCTCCCACTGTGTAATATTGTCCGCTTTGGGCCTTTGGCCCTCACGACTTTAAAATGCGTTATGCAGGAGTAGAGGCTCACCTCTCCCAAGCCATAATATTGTCCTCTTTGGGCCCCGCACTAGCGCGGACACACTGCCATCCCAATTGGGCCACCCCTCAAGGCTTTGTTCTCAGCACAATGGAAGCATGTGTAAAACACGTTACACAGGTTAGAGAACCCAAGTCTTATAAACTAGCCCAAGACTCCCCCCTAAGCGATGTGGGACAGGAGACGCACCCCCTCCCTGTGCACATCCGAGGACCGAAGCGCGGACACACTGCCACTTGGGCCATCACAACTTTAAGGCATGCATTTCCAATATATTCTAAAATCCCTCAATCCCTAGGAGGTTCATAGGAGTTTTGGCATTTAGTATTTCTTGAATGCTAATATGTTTTTTTCTTCCAATTTTTCCCTTGCTAATGATTGGAATTCCCAAAATGCTCTCACCACCGACATCTTCGTCAGACATTGTTGGTGATGCCAAATCTAACCACCAACAAGCTAGATCTAGCGCCAACAAGCCTTGTCTAGGGTCACACAATCCCACCTTGTTAGGGAGCTGAGGCTAGATCTAACTCGTCAACAAAGGATTTAAGTTTTTTTTTATTGTGAAAATAATAATATTGCAAAGTCCTTTACAAGTGTGCTTTTACCAAAAATCATTAAAATCAAAATTACTTCTCAATATGCTTTTACATTACACTTTACCAAACACAATTTGCATTTCAAGAAACCACTTCAATTTACATTTTCAAGAGGTTTTCTCCAAAAGTCCAACCAAATAACCAACAGGTGAAGGCACTCTCCTTATCTTGCTATGCAGCCTTACACTCCAACCTCGTACAAGTGTTTTTCCATTTTATTAAAGGTGCAATTTGTTCATGCAAGCTGGCAAAACCCATAGAACATAGTACAACATTTTCCACTTTGGCAAAATCGAGTTGCTTGATTCATTAAATCTCATCCAAGGAAGCAAAAAAGGGAAATGTCTGATATTACTCATGTTATAACATGATATAACAACATGAATGTGACCTTGATTACTTGCTACAAAATTAAGGCCCTTCTAGATTTTGTAGATTTGCCGGTGTAATTGACCAAATCTAACTTCATTTGGCCCTATTGATAAATAATAGTAACAAATTCTAATTCTGCTTCACCGAACAACACTTTTGTGGGATACCAGATGCCCGAAGTTCTCCAGACGTGAATAATCGGCAAATCTATATTTAATGTAATCATTTCAAAAATTTTGGATTTTTAAGGCGCAATACTCTAGCATCCAAGACATCACAAATGCAACAATTTTTAAGGTGGCAATTTTGTGTTGATTACAGTGGTGTTTTATGTTTATTTAATTGAACAATGGTTTGTGAAAATTGAGTGAATTGGTGATTATGGGGAAATTATCCCAAAATTGGAAAATGTCAATATTTGAGTGGGAAATAACCATGAAAGGTTGTGAGTAGAATTAGAAAGCCTCCGAAGTATGGCTGTGCCAGTTGGGCCATGATTTGCCATCGAATTCGAATCGGTCACGCCCAATCAGGTCGTGATTTGCCACCTACTAAAGTCATGCCTATTAGGTCGTGATTCGCCATCTGATAGAGATCGTGCCTAATAGGGTGGTGATTTGTCACCTGATAGAGGTCGTGCCCAATTAGGCCATGATTCACCACCTGATAGAGGTCATGCCCACTGAGCCGTGATTCACCACCTGATAGAGATCGTGCCTAATATGGCCGTGATCTGCCACCTACTAAAGGTTGCACCCATTGGGCCATGATTACCACCTAAAAATAAGTTGTGTCCTTTGGACCGTGAATTATAGCTGATGATTGAATAGATCCTGCTCGTTGGGCCGAGAGCAACATTTGAGATGGAATACTTGTGATGACCAAGGAATGGTCGTAATGACATGTAATCGACTGAGTCGATTGATTGATAGTTCGATCTATTTGATTGGATGGTGTGATTGTAAGTATTTATGATTTAAACTGACTTGCAAGAATGAACCGAGGCCAAGATAAGCCATCTGACCCATGGTTATGCCTAGACAACCCCTATGGCATATTTTATTCATAATCGGGTCTTAGGGGGTAGAACTCGCTGAGAATTGTCTTACTGGTTATTGTATAACCATTTTTAGGTCCTTAGATGATGTTGGTGGAGGACTAGAAGCTCCGGAGTTTGGGGAAGTGAAGAAAACAGAATCGGCAAACATGTTTGACTCGCTAGTCATAGGACCGTCCTTTTTTTATTAAGCCGATATTTTTGTAAGCGACCTGATATTGTGAATAAACCTGTTTGTTATAAAAGGTTTGTTTTGGTTTGAAAGAGTTGGCCCTACTTTCCTATCCCAATGTTTTATTGTCTGGAGATTTATATCTGCTTCTGCATATGTATATTAAAATGAATGGGTCGGCGATGCATTCTGGGACATCGCTATTAATCAACCAAGTAGGGATAGACACGTGTTCAGAGGGTCGGGACATGACACACTAAGTGTTTATATTCATAAGTTATAATTTTCTATTGATCCTATAGTGAAATCCAACTAGTAGGCAGTTAATGCAGGAGAGTGGATATAGGGTTGATTTGAGCAAAATCACTATAAAATTCATTTGCAATTTTTCTTCCCTTAACTCTGTTTATTTCAAGTATGTTGCTTACTTGCTGTTTAGAAATCCGGTGTCTCTAGAAATTGTTTTTGTTCCTCTTTCAGACTTAACTGGAAATTTAATTTTATTCCACAATAGTTTGGTAAAATTTCTTTAAACACTTATTCACCCATCTCTAGGTGTTAGATCTAGCTACATCAACTTCTTTTACCACTAGGGATTTGTGAAGACATTCCCATGCTTTCATTAGCTTAGAAATTGATGATTGTGGATTTGATTCCTTATCTAAGGAACTCAAATTAAGAGGGCTTTTTGGCAGTGAATTATTGTACTAGTTCGATTCCAAGTAGCCCACTAATTACTATCGTGCCCTTAGGTTATGAATAAACATAAGTACTTTAAGCAAGTAAGACAAAAAGTTGGCAAGTGACTTAGATTAGTTGGTATTTTAATGCGATGGTGCATCAATCAAATCAAAGTTGGTTATATTGAATAAAAGTTAATAACTTCAAAATATTGGTACGTTATGAAAAATGAATGCTAGTAACGTAAAGTATGTGGTAATCTTGGAAGTATAAAGAAATGAACATAATTTTCAAGTTGGTAAGTGACTAAAATTATTTTGCTAATATGACGAATATCGCTATACAAGCTAAATTAAAGTGGCAATTTCAAATAAATTTTTCTAACTTCCACGGAGCTAGTTATAAAAATAAATATTGATAGATTACTAAAAGAGTTGGTAATATTTGAAGTATGATAAAATATTCTTACTTGTCAAACCTTGTTGATAAGTTACAAACACATGACCAGTTAAGTAGGTTATCAAGAATTTTTTTTTTCTCTAGTGACATTTAACATTCACCAACCATATCATCAATTTACCCACTTGTAACTATGAAATTCTTCACTCCTTGATATCATAAAACTTGAATTGTGATAAGAGACTCCATGCGTAAGGATCTGTGGCAAGTGAACAAGCAATCATAATTAGAATAGTCAAAAAGGAAGAGACTCAATTCATCATTCTTGTAAAGGAAAGCTTATATCAAGCATTGACAATTTTACATCTTAGCAATACGGAGAACAGTAATGTCTCAATCCAGACTAGATTCGAATTGTCCTCTCTTTTTTCACCTTTTGTATTTTGAATGAAAGGATTTGCTAATCTTGTCATTCCTTTTATTCATAGGACTTTTATTCCATAAATGGGCAACACAAGTAAATAATTTTTTCTCCTTTTCCTGGAAAAGCATGTAATTGAACTTGAGTGTCATATTTTTCATTTTTCATTTTTTTTTTTGGTTAGAATTCTATTATTCTGGAATGCACCTTTTATGCTTAGTTTTATTTTTGCGATACCTTGTATGGTTATTTCCTTATATTGGCCATTACCTTTTATGGTTAATTGGCACAATACACTAAACTCACCTTATACAGTTTGCATGCACTTTTTAGTCTCTCCCTGGATAATGATTGAGTCAACCCGTTAACGTAAAAAAACATAGCATGTTTGGAGAAAATTGAATTTAAGCAATTCATTTAAACTGATTTGCCCAAAATAGAAAGAAATATCCGATTCTGCTCACTATATTTGGCTTGTCATTAAATAAATACAATAGCATGAAACCTATTTATTTTTTTGTTACATTAAGGACCATCAGGATTTTGTAGATTTTGTTGATATGTTTGACCGGATCTAACCCCATTTGGACGTAATATGTAACAAACAGGTGGCTCCATATTTTAGTTAGCAATTGGAGATAAGAACCAACATATTAATGGGAAATTAAATTAAATTGCGTACTCATTAGCATTGGTCCGCATGGATAACTTTCTTTTCTCGGATTAATAGCAATTTTGTCCGAACAAAGAAGGAAAATAAAATCTTAACCACAAAGTGAATCCAGAAAGCTGTTGAATAGCAAGACTACCCCTCATAGAGGCAAGCCGGCACTATAAAATCTCGCCTTCTGCCGGTACTTTGGCCACACCCAACTCTTTCACTCACTATCTAGTGTCAATGCTCTAAAGATTACTCTGGCCCGAAGAATAAGACCAAGTTCCACATACTTACAGGTTTGCTACGTTGCCCTCTTGTTCTCCTTGGTTAATTTTGATGTGCTCATGAAGTTGTGTGTGAGGAATGATGAAAAAGCAAATATCTATTCACATGATGTGAAACAATTAGTCAATCTTTCACGATATACTCGTACAACGAAAGTACTTTGAACATGCAACAATTTCATTTCTTTCATTTGTCCAGCAAACTTTTATTGTGATTGTTGAATCCAAGAAAGATTATACATGTTCTTGCTGATGTCCTGCTCCTCGACTGACGCCGTATTGTCCTGCAGAGTCTGATTGAAAATGGCTTAACTGGTGAATGCAGCTGCGCCATCCACCGCTTCTCCTGCAGGCAGAGGCACGATGACTAATGACCAGTGCTTCCTGCTGACGGTCATTATTGGAACATACTTTGGGCCTCATCTCCAAGGGGAAAGGCCAGCCCACAAGTCGGCGATGCAGAGAATACGCAAGAGATTGCCACGGTATATTCCCGATCAGCTGGTTGGGTCCCGGATCATGGTGGTACAAATGATGCACATATACTATTGTATACTCAGGAAGGCCAGTCGGTTTGTCATGGTGGCGCTGCCTTTGTTGCTCAAGTTCTTCTGCGACACGCTTCCAGCCAGAATGCTTGGTCCTGGTAGCAACAGCCTGCAGTTCATCAACTTCATTCCAACCAACCTGCACCCTTGTTCGCATGTCGAAGAGCGATTTATGGCAATAGATAACATTGTCTTCATTGATAACCTGAGCACCTCTTACCTCAGAGAAGAGGTTGTTGCGAGGCTTAAGACTTTGACTGGGCCACAGGATTTCGTTCTGGAGAAGGATGCTGCCAAACTACCTATTTATGTCACCGATGAGGTGTTCTATGAAGTGATAGCACGAGAGGGGCGTTCAGAGGGACAACCTCATTTTTCCGTGCCCTATCGTGGTTCTCATGGAAGAAAATGCAACATCAGCGGGGCGTTTTCTCCGCTCAATACGACAAGTGCCGCTGCCACCTGTAGTGCTGGAGTTGGAGCGCTTTGGAATGCGGAAGTGGAGCTTGTAGAATCCATCACATGGTGTGTGACCCTTGCAGAGTCTGAAGATTGTTACCTGTTTAACGTTTCACCTCCAGGGGTCAGAATAGATCAAAGTAAGTCTCCGATGGCCTAAAAAAACCTCAATATTTGTAGGTCAAGAAGCTAATTACTAAATTTTGAGTATTCTCCGTTTGGTTGATTCTGATTAACATGGTGATGTATATGTAGTGGAAGCTGCAGCCTTTAGCTATGAATTCAACATGGATGGCGAGGTCTTGATCGAAGGAGAGATTGCGACAGGTGGGAACATGGTTGAAAGCAGAACAGGAAACCGTTGTCCACCTTGACACTTCTCTCTCCGTTTTCAGCTACCCGGTTCTGTCTATCCCAGACGTGCCAACTGTAACTTTCGCTCAGATGGGATTTTTGAAGGAATTGTGAAGAAGCAGATCGAAAATTGATGACTTGCAGGCAACTTGGGCTTTGTTTTGAAAGAATGTAGGAAGTTACCGTAACTTGATTAGACATAGATTGTGTCCTATGTTTGCTCCTATGTACCTTTTCCACTACAAATATAATACAAAAAAAGAATGGAATACAATTGCAAATAATTATTTTTACTGAATTTTCCGTAATGAACTACATTTGGCTCTAAATTCTACTTTGATTATAGTATTGAAAGAACTTATTCAACTTTTATCTTAGTATATGCTCAAGGCAAACAGAACAATCCAATATTATTGATGCAAAATGATATGGGTATCTTTCAAGTGTCAAGCTATGTACCATTGTTCACTCGGGGTGTTAGATGGGTGGGTTAAGTCTCATTGAAAATAATTTGACCCATATTGTCCCATTTTCATGCAATATATTTTTAATGACCCAAACTCAATCCGATTCTGAGTTAACCCATACCCGACCTAACCCATATTACTAAAACACATCCATGCTTAAACTTAACTATAAAAATAAATACCAACTCATATAACCCACTTTAAGCTCTTCCGTTGTATTTGATAGTTGAGATAAAATTTATTATATTTTGTGTTTGATGCTTATTTAAGATAGGAGAAAGTCAAATATAAGGGGAATATAGATCGGATAAAATTATCTCATGGGGGAGGTGGGTTTAAGGTGAATATGATTTTTAACATCCATAATAATAAATTTATTTGTCTCCAATAACAAACTTTTTATATTAATAAATTTAAAGTTATATTTCAATATAATAATTTTTTGAATTTCAATATAAGAAATTCAACATAACAAAATATAACAGTTTATTTATTTTAATTTAAGTAAACAACAAGGATAAAATGTTGGGAAATTATTAAAGGAGTCAGTGGTTTTGTTTTACTTTTCCAAACTTGACAAGATTGAAAGTTGACAAGTGGTTATAGTTAGGGGGTATATTAATGTGAGGAATGTCGGTACAAAAGTCAAATTAAGGTTGGTAATTTTGGGTAAAGTTAGTAACTTTCATGGCATTAATAAGCCATAGAAATAAATTTAGGTAGATTTTTAAACTAATTGGTAGTCTTTGAAGCACAAAGATGTATAGGTTAAAACATTGTCCGGTGACTAAATTAGTTGCTAATGGATGTGGTACTTTTTAAATTAAGGTTGGTAATTTCTTATAAAAGTAAGCACTTGGCGTTGGTAAGGCACATGAATAAATATTTGTAGATAATTAAGGTGGTTAGTTATCTTTGAAGCATAAAGAAATGTCGGTAAATTTTTAAAGCAAGTAAGATAAAAGGTTGGTAAGTGACTGAATTAGTTGGCATCTTAATACGACGAATCATGGTAAATCAATCAAACTAAAGTTGGTAATTTCTAATGCAAGTGAGTAAGTTCAAAGATGTTGATAAGCCACGGAAATAAATGTTGGTTCGTTATTAAAGTAGTTGATAACCTTGGAAGTATGAAGAAATGTCGTCACTTCTTTTACTAGTAGGGATTTGATCCCGTGGTAAAGGCATTTCCGTGCTTTCGGCTAAGAAATTAATGGCTGTGAATTTAATTCCTATTATGGGGAACTCAAATTAAGTGGGGGCTATGGTAGTGAATTATTTTCCTAGTTCATTGTTAGGTAGTCCGATAATTACTACCGTGCATTTGGGTTATAAAAAAATCATAATTACTTTGCATAAGCAAGTAAGGTGAAAAATTGGCAAGTAACTAACATTCGTTGGTATTTTAATGCAACGAATGCTATTGCATAAATCAAATCAAAGTTGGTTATTTTGAAAAAAAGTTAGTAACTTCAAAGATATTGGTATGTTATAAAATGCTAGTACATAATGTATATGGTAATGTTGGAAGTACAAAGAAATGTACACAATCTTCAAAATCCAGCAAGATAAAAAAGTTGATAAGTGATTAAGATTAGCTTGTGTCTTAACATGACGAATATTGATATTCATTTCTAACATCCATGGTGTTGGCAAGTCATAAAAATATACATTGATAGATTATTAAGATATTTGGTAATTTTTGAAGTATGAGAAAATATTTGTAGTTGTCAAAACTTGTTGGTAAGTTATAAACACAGGCCAGTTAAATAGGTTATCAAAACATTTTTTTTGGTATATTGATTTAACATTCACCAACCATAGTACCAATTTACCCACACGCCAAAAATGCCCGTATGGATTTGATCTCAAACTATGATATTCCTACTCCCGATATCATAAAACATGATTTGTGACAAGCGACTCCCATTAGTATGGATCCGAGGTAAGTGAACAAGCAATCATAAGTGGGAGAGCAATAAAAGGAAGAGGCTGGATTTTTCATCCTCATAACAGAAAGAGTATGTCAACCATTCACAATTTTTACATCTTAGCTGTCACGCCCTGATCCTCAAATGCATGCCCTTCCCTCACCTGGTCAATTTATAGTGACGTCCTAGGACACATCGCCGACCCTTTTATTTTAATACGCATGCGGAAGTAGATAAAAATATCCACAGACAATAAAACAATGGGATAGGAAAGTAGGACTAAATTCCAAATTTTCCAAAACAACCACGCTTATATACATTGCAAACCAATGCGCACACACACACACACACACACACACATGGCGGACTACTACTCTAGATTCAACTTAAACAAGTTCAGAATCAAGGTCTACAAACGGGGGTGGGGTTCCACAAACTACAGGTCCTTGTCCTCCTCTTCATCATCCTCCACACTCCAATTGGAGTCTTCAGCAGACTGCACCGGACTTCCGAGATCTTCAAAATCTAGGTCTACTGCATCTAGGGATTTGAAATGTTGTCCCACAACCGGGATGAGACTATGTCTCAGCAAGTTCTACCCTCTAAGACCCGATTAGGAAGCCAATACACCTTAGGGCTGCCTAAGCACAACACAAGACAAATGACTTACCTTGCCTCAATTCCTTCCTACAAGTCAGTATATATATCATATATACATGAATACATTGCATCACACCACCCAATCAATTGCGATCAAATTATTGATCAATCGACCTAGTCAATTACATGTCATCACGACCATTTCTTGGTCAGCCCATTCCATACTATCAATAAGTCTGATCAACATCCAAGACTACTCACCCTAGGTGATTTATAGACAGTATATTATCCTATCTCCATATGACATATAGAGTCATCGAGCTGTCAAATCATACCGTACTGTCTCAAGATGACCTATAGAATTATCGAGCTGGTAGATCACACCATATTGTCTCAAGATAATCTGTAGAGTCACCGAACTGATATACATAATTTATCATACCGTATCGTCTCAAGATGATCTGTAGAATTATCGAGCTAGTATATCATACTGTACTGTCTCAAGATAACCTGTAGATTCACTGAGCCAGTAGATCATACCGTCCTATCTCAAAATGCTCCGTAGATTCATCGAGCCGGTATACATGTCATTTCAAACAAACAATCAAATAATCATTTTTATCATTTTCGATAAAATGCCGTGTGTGGGTACACGGTCGGCCTTAGTCAAAATATAATAATTTCTTTCCCACAAATCCCACCATTTTCTGTAGTCTACCAAAACATTTTTAGCGTTGTCAACCGATGCCTAGTTATTTTCCAATTAATTATTCAAAATTAATTAATTTAGGAAAATAATCATAAAAATCATTAATAATTCAATTTAGCACAATCTAGCACTCAATAAATTAAATAGACTGCATTATGATAATTAGCATAAAATCCTGGTCGTTGACCATCCCGGTCTAATTTTCGAAAAAAATAAAATAAATAATTCCGAAAATTATTAAATAAATACAATAAATCCAATTTAAGGCCCGTAATGCCTAATTAGAAGCCGAGATGAACCAGGAAAAATCCCGAGGTTCGTTCAATAAATATTAGAAGCTCTCTACTTGCTAATAACTAAGTCTAACCACCTAACATGCATCAATAAGTCGCTAATTTAATTATTCTAAACTAATCTAACCACTTAATCATGCTTAATTAACACTAATCAACCCTTAAGAATCGTTAGCATACTAATAAGAGATTAGTGAGCTAAACTCACCCGTTTAACAATCCATTCGGATTGATACATCGGGAACGTCGCAAGAGACGTTTTACTCAAAAGCAAGCCTAGGAACCGAGGCCCACAAGCACCTTAAAATGGGCTCCAAAGGTGCTGAAATACCCACAACGAAGCTTGCTGATCTTGGCTGTAAATGAGTGGAAAACAGCTTAGTTTAGGCGGGAATTGATCGAGAATGCAAGAATAAGCCAAACCGGGCCTAGGTGGAGGTTTACTGGTGAAAAAACAACTATGGATAGCCCCGGCTAGGCTCAGGACAGCAAGAGGAAGCTGTTGGATGGCGAGAGGGAGGCAGCAAGGCACAGTGTGCGCGGGTGGTGTACGCACGGGTGGTGGCACGCAAAACAGCGGTGATATGGGCGGCGTGTGACGGCAACGACAACTCCGGCTTCTCCTGCTGGTTGCTGGCGTTGAGTAAGTTGAGGGAGAGAGGGAATGAGGTGCTAGTCCAATTGAGGGAGAGGAGAGAGAGAGAGAGAGATAAGGATGAGGGAGAGATGGAGGGCTCTTTGGCCAAGCTTTTCCACATTTTTGTCTCCCAAGCCTTGTCCAAGAAGCCAGCAATCTATGGCTGTCATTGAGCCACCCACGCATGCCCAACAACCTCTCAAGTGGTCCAAAATGGCTAGGGGGGAGGGGGGCACACAAATTTTGGAAGAGATGGCTTCAATTGGTCACTTATTCCTTCTCAAATCAGTCCCATTTCGCATCCATAATTTCAATTGACATCTCAATGTTTAAATTGACATTTTTCCACATCCATACTTCCATCAAGCTTCTTAATTTTGTAATCAAAATCAATCCCGGCCTTTTCTGCACAAAAACAGTCCTAAACGGAGACTTTTTTCTCAAAAAGTCTCGGTTGTTAGAAAATTTTTTTGAGACTGAGTCGACACTCCTAGAATTTATTGTGACATGAAAAAATCTTTAATTTCTAAAATCGGATTTGAATTCGCAGTTAATTTCCATTCGGCATGTTTTTAGCGTGACCTAGGCTACCGGGTAGTTTTCAGAAATTTTTAATGCAAATGACTTGTGGTCGATTTTCTTCGAGCCACTATGAACTCACTCGACACATTGGCGACTCTCGATTGTTGTGAAAATATTGAGAATTCAATTACGGATACAGGGTACCAAGACGACAGAGAAATCAAATTAGTGCCGGTCAACGAGAATTTTCCAATTTAGTGGAGTCACCCATGATCAGTTACACATCTCTGTCGAACCGAGCTATATCTGATCTTTAATTGATTTATATATGTGCTGTAATGATCTCGGCAGATGAGCATGGTTGAGTAACCGATCCCTAGTCGAATTCTCAAGTCTTTTGCATAAAATTCCTTAATGGCTTCCATAAATAGTCTAGTTATCTCAAGAGTGATCAGCTCTAAGAATAGCCTTATAGGCACATCAATGAAATGCCCGATTTATTTAGTAGAAATCAGGACTGAAAATCTAGGATGTCACATTAGCAATATAGAGGGCAACAATGTCTCAGTCCAGACCAGATTCGGATTAACCTCTCATTTTTCACGTTTTGTTTTTTAAATGAAAGGATATGCTACTCGTCATTCCTATAATACACATGACTGTTATCCTATAAATGGGCAACACAAGTAATCGAATTTTCTCCTTTTCCTGGAAAAACATGTTATTAAACTTGAATGTCATTTCAACCAAAAAAAAAAAAACTTGAGTGCTATATTTGTCATTTTCATTTGTTAGAATTCTATCGTTCTCGAATGCCTCTTTTATGCTTGGTTTTATTTTTGCTATACCTTGTATAGTTATTTACTTACATTGGCCATTACCTTTTATGGTTAATTGGCACAACAAATTTACACCATGACCTTACCTTATACAGTTTGCATGCTCTATTTGGTCTTTCCCTGGACAATGATCAAGTCGACCCCGTTAACGTAATAAAAAAGCATGTTTGGAAGAATCGAATATAAGCAATTCATTCAAATTGATTTACCCATAATAGAAACAAATATCTGATTCTGCTCAATAGAATGGGCTTATCATTAAATGGATTTATTAGTATGAAACCTATTTATTTTAGTTTATGAAATTAAGGAATTTTTGGATTTTGTAGATTTTGTTGATATGATTGACCGAATCTAACCTCATTTGGACCTAATATGTAATACTAATAACAAACAGGTGGCTTCCATGTTTTAGTCAGCAATGGGACATTCTGGACACTTCGATTGGCGCTGGATTAGGAGCGGAGGCATTTGTTTTTGTAGTTGCCACCAGCTATGTCATGACTGCTTTTATAGATTGAACGGATTGCCCAAGCGCCAAAAACCTTTCTACTAATTTATCATGTCTAATTTTGATTTTGGACAGGAAAACAAATTAGGAAAGATTTATTTCAAAACCATGATGATTTAAACATTGTTATTAGATTGTTTACAAATCTTTACACAACTTGAATTGGGATATAAATGGATTTGCAAAGAGAATAGGAAGTCTTTTTAGAAAACCAGTACCTGCAAAATTACATGGAAATGGAACCGGTGCCTCAAAAGGGTTGCAAATATATTGAAAGTCTTCTTTTCTACAAAATCAGGCAAGACAATCAATTGGCTCATTTTGAATGGTTGGAGTTTGGGCACACTTCGCGGTGATGTGAGTCATGATGTTATATATAACTAGGCTTGACTCGAAGCCTAGAGGTTGAAAGGTTCCAGACTTATCAGTTATCACATTCACCTAGTTAGGATCGTTGAACCAGTGAAGCTAAGCGGGTGAGTTTTTCACTAACAACGGTGGGTCAAACCACAATTGTCGTGAAACCATTTGATTGTTTTTCTAGTCCAAAGAATTTAATAGGTGCCATCCAACATTTGGTAGTGAGTGCGTATCACTATGATAGAGATGAACAATCCAATATCAAAGGAGGTTAAATTAAGGTCGGCTATTGCAAATAATAGCTTGTAACTTTGAAGATATTGATAAAATACAATAATAAATGTTGGTAGATTATTAAAGTAGTTGGTAATCTCGAAAGTATAAATGAATGTTGGTACTTTTAACAAGATAAAAATGTCGTAAGCGTCTATAATCAGCTGGTGGCTTGATATAATGAATGTTGGCACTTTACTCAAATTAAGGTTGGAAATTTCGAGTAAAAGTTAATAACTTGAAGGCATCACTAAGCCACAAGAATAAATGTTGGTAAATCATTAAAGGTGTTCTTAATTTTGTCATTACTTTTCAAAACCTAACAAGATAAAAAGTTGATAAGTGATTATAGTTAGTTGGTATATTAATGTGAGGAATGTCGTCAGGACAATCAAACTAAGGTGGATAATTTTGAAGAAATTTAGTAACTTCCACGGCATTAATAAGCCATCAAAATAGACTGTAAATTTCTAAAGCAATTGGTAGTCTTTGAAGTACAAAGAAATATGGGTAAAAAATTGTTAAGTGACTAACTTTGTCGCTAATCATTTTTTGGTACTTTCAAAATTAAGTTTGGTAGTTTCTTATAAAAGTGAGCACTTCTAAGCCGTTGGTTAGTTAAAGTGGTGAGGCACGGGAATAAATATCTGTAGATTTTTAAAGTGGTTAGTTACCTTTGAATCAAAAGAAATGTTGGTGCATTTTAAAAGCAAGCAAGTTATAAAGTTGGGAAGTGACTAAAATGTTGGCATCTTAATTTGACGAAGCATGGTACATCAATCATATTAAGATTGGTAAATATGAATGAAAGTGAGTAACTTCAAATACTGTGATAGGCCACAAAAATAAATGTTGGTACATTATTAAAGTAGTTGATACTCTTGAAAGTATGAAAAGATGTCAGTCATTTCTGTTGAGAGTTGACAAAACTTTTTGTTTCCATCATCTATGATTCTAAACATTTTTTGAAAACCTTTTCTAGAAGTGTATATCACTTTGATGAGCCTAGAACAAGATACTGTCTAGAATGAAGAAGAGTCTAGCATAAGACTTAATGAGTTTGTGATGCAGATCTAGATTTAACTTATTTGAAGTTATTATACAACGTCTAGTTTCCTGGTAAATGATTTTACTTTCCATTTATACGAATATTGATTGAATCAATCACGACTTGATGAAATTGATTTAGAAGATAAGTTCCTTTTTGAGACAATTAGAATCAAGTGGAACTTCTATTCCTATCTTTAATGGCCACAAGATCCCTTTGAAAGATTCGGTCCAATGGTTTAATTGGAAGAAATTCCTCCGGAGAATGTCAATGGCTAGTATGGCGTGAAGAGATTTTTAAAGGAAGTCATTTGGTTAAGAAGAAGGGGGAATGTGAATTCAAAATTCCAAAGTTTAAAGCTACTCTTATTTATTTGTCTTCGTCCGTGAGCATTACAAAGTGGGATCAAGAGAGAAAACACAAAAGAGTGTTTTAGTGAGTTAGAGAGAGATCTATCACTTAATGTTTATATTCATAAGTTAAAATTTTCTGTTGATCTTATGGTGAAATCCAACCAGTAGGCAGTTAGTGTAGGAGAGTGGATGTAGCGTTGATCTAAGTCAAATCACTATAAAATTCATTTGCAATTTTTCTTCCCTTAACTTTGTTTATTTCAAGTATGTTGCTTACTTGCTGTTTAGAAATCTAGTGTCTCTCGAAATTGTTTTTGTTCCTCTTTCAGACTTAACTAAAAATTTAATTTTATTCCGCAACAGTTTGGTAAAATTTCTTTAAACACCTATTCACCCATCTCTAGGTGTTAGATCTACCTACATCAACTTCTTTTACCACTAGGGATTTGTAAAGGCATTCCCATGCTTTCGTTAGCTTAGAAATTGATGGTTGTGGATTTGATTCCTATTCTGAGGAACTCAAATTAAGTGGGGGCTTTGGTAGTGAATTATTGTACTAGTTTGATTCCAAGTAGCCCACTAATTACTACCGTGCCCTTAGGTTATGAATAAACATAAGTACTTTAAGCAAGTAAGATGAAAAGTTGGCAAGTGACTTAGATAAGTTGGTATTTTAATGCGATGGTGCATCGATCAAATGAAAGTTGGTTATATTGAATAAAATTTAATAACTTCAAAATATTGGTACATTATGAAAAATAAATGCTAGTAACGTAAAGTATGTGGTAATCTTGGAAGTATAAAGAAATGAACATAATTTTCAAGTTGGTAATGACTAAAATTAGTTTGTTAATATGATGGATATCGGTACACAAGCTAAATTAAAGTGGCAATTTCAAATAAATTTTTCTAACTTCCACAGAGTTAGTTATAAAAATAAATATTGATAGATTACTAAAAGAGTTGGTAATATTTAAAGTATGATAAAATATTCGTACTTGTCAAACCTTGTTGGTAAGTTACAAACACATGACCAGTTAAGTAGGTTATCAAGAATTTTTTTTCTCTAGTGACATTTAACATTCATCAACCATATCATCAATTTACCCACTTGTAACTGTGAAATTCTTCACTCCTGATATCATAAAACTTGAATTGTGATAAGAGACTCCCATGCGTAAGGATCTGTGGCGTGTGAACAAGCAATCATAATTGAAATAGTCAAAAAGGAAGAGACTCAATTCATCATTCTTGTAAAAGAAAGCTTATATCAAGCATTGACAATTTTACATCTTAGCAATACGGAGAACAGCAATGTCTCAATTCAGACTAGATTCGAATTGTCCTCTCTTTTTTCACCTTTTGTATTTTGAATGAAAGGATTTGCTACTCTTGTGATTCCTACTATTCATAGGACTTTTATTCCATAAATGGGCGACACAAGTTAATAAATTTTCTCCTTTTCCTGGAAAAGCATGTAATTGAACTTGAGTGTCATATTTTTCAATTTTTTTTTTTTTTGTTAGAATTCTATTATTCTGGAATGCACCTTTTATGCTTAGTTTTATTTTTGCGATACCTTGTATGGTTATTTCCTTATATTGGCCATTACCTTTTATGGTTAATTGGCACGATACACTAAACTCACCATATACAGTTTGCATTCTCTTTTTAGTCTCTCCCTAGATAATGATTGAGTCAACCCGTTAACGTAATAAAACATAGCATGTTTGGAGAAAATTGAATCGAAGCAATTCATTTAAACTGATTTGCCCAAAATAGACAGAAATATCTGATTCTGCTCACTATATTGGGCTTGTCATTAAATGGATATAATAGTATGAAACCTATTTATTTTTTCGTTACATTAAGGACCATCAGGATTTTGTAGATTTTGTTGATATGTTTGACCGGGTCTAACCCCATTTGGACGTAATATGTAACAAACAGGTGGCTTCCATATTTTAGTTAGCAATTGGAGATAAGAACCAACGTATTAATAGGAAATTAAATTAAATTGCGTACTCATTAGCATTGGTCCGCATGGATAACTTTCTTTTCTCGGATTAATAGCAATTTTGTCCGAACAAAGAAGGAAAATAAAATCTTAACCACAAAGTGAATCCAGAAAGCTGTTGAATAGCAAGACTACCCCTCATAGAGGCAAGCCGGCACTATAAAATCTCGCCTTCTGCCGGTACTTTGGCCACACCCAACTCTTTCACTCACTACCTAGTGTCAATGCTCTAAAGATTACTCTGGCCCAAAGAATAAGACCAAGTTCCACATACTTACAGGTTTGCTACGTTGCCCTCTTGTTCTCCTTGGTTAATTTTGATGTGCTCATGAAGTTGTGTGCGAGGAATGATGAAAAAGCAAATATCTATTCACATGATGTGAAACAATTAGTCAATCTTTCACGATATACTCGTACAACGAAAGTACTTTGAACATGCAACAATTTCATTTCTTTCATTTGTCCAGCAAACTTTTACTGTGATTGTTGAGTCCAAGAAAGATTATAGGTGTTCTTGCTGATGTCCTGCTCCTCGACTGATGCCGTATTGTCCTGCAGAATCTGATTAAAATTGGCTCAACTGGTGAATGCAGCTGCGCCATCCACCGCTACTCCTGCAAGCAAAGGCACGATGACTAATGACCAGCGCTTCCTACTGACGGTCATTATTGGAACATACTTTGGCTGGAAGCGTGTCGTAGAAGAACTTGAGTAACAAAGGCAGGGCCACCATGACAGATTGACTGGTCTTCCTGAGTATACAATAGTATGCGTGCATCATTTGTGCCACCATCATCTTGGACCCAGCCAGCTGATCAGGAATATATTGTGGCAATCTCTCGTGTATTCTTTGCATTGCCGACTTCTCCGAGAAGTCGGCGATGATGGTGGTACAAATGATGCACGCGTACTAATGTATACTCAGGAAGGCCAGTCAATTTGTCATGGTGGCCTTGCCTTTGTTGCTCAAGCTCTTTTGTGACACGCTTCCAGCCAGAATGCTTGGTCCTGGTAGCAACAACCTGCAGTTCATCAACTTCATTCCAACCAACCTGCACCATTGTTCATGTTGGATGTATGCCCTAAATCTACTATGTAATAGTTACATATTAGGGATTTTAGTTGTACTTTCATTATTATTATTTAATTAATGGCAATGGCATATTCATTCATTTGTCATATTATTTTATATTTATGAATGATTCAATAAGATCAGTTGTAACAATACCCATTCTTGAGACGTCAAGAATATATGTGACGGGTTCATAGTTAGAATGAATCTTTAAACCGTTCCCGGTCGATGGATTATTGAGTGGATATTAATAATCATATTGAGACCGGTGTGTTCATAACTTCACCATTAAGTATTGGATACTTAAGGGAATGATGAGTCACAAGTCATTGGGAATTGTGATGCCTTAAGTTAAGAACACAAGTGTTTGTATTAGACAAGTTCACTGAACGTTATGCATATGGAATGATTAGCGACATGGAAGCTTTTAGCGTGGTCAATGTCTAATTGTTCATGCTTTGGTATTGTGTAAATAATCCTTAGACCTAAGACATAGTGTTAACTTGTGTGTTGAACAACTATGGTTCACGGGTACACATAATGCCGGGTCGTTGATCTGTCTTTATACCTGATGGTCATAGTTTGTTCATGTGCAATATGGAATTTGTCTCCTTGTTACGTGCAAGGTATAATAATGATGTCCTATGCGATCTAATTATGACACTGCATTGAAATCCTTGGCCGGGATTGTAACCGAGAATAAATTGTTTATGTCTCGAATAAAATGCATGTCAATTAGATTTGTGCATATGATCGGATTGGTGATTTGACAAATATTCCATGGTCTTTATTTGATCGGGACATAGTAAGACAGATGGATTGAATTACACTGTAGCCAAAACTGACAGGTTCATTATGTTCTTAAAGCATTCACACTATCTGAATAGTCATGACATATTGCTACATGTCAATCATGGCTTGTAAGACCTAAAGATTAATCATGACAATTAATTCTTTTGGGAGTACTAATGTGTTAGTACAAGTCTTACTACCAGCTTAGTGATGAACCTAGGGATGTCACACACCATAAACAATTAGGTTAACGTGGAACAAGAGAGAAATAATGTTCAAAATGTGTTTGCAATTATTGCAATCGAATTGTGTCGATTTTAAATTAAATTAAATGAGATTTAATTTAATTTATATTATAGTCACGAGCTTATTTGCATATGATGCACATACATGCCCAATGAAAATATATGTTAATGTATTCCCAAATGTACATATAAAGATTAAATTCTTTTTATTTTTTAAAAGGGATTGATTAATTAATTAATTAATTAAAGCCTTTTAATAACTAATAAAAAAATAATATTTAAAGCTTCTTGCATGTGCACGAAGCACATGCGTGAAACTTGGATGGCCATCAACCGCTGACCATCATCCACAAAATCGTGCATGAACGGTCAGCAGTTGCTGACCATCATGCACGATGTCGTGCATGAGCGGGGACAATCAGCAACGGTTGCTGATTTAAGTTTATATATTTCTTTTTAAAATGCTTTTGGGACATAACGAAGGATTGCTAAAATAGAGAGAAACGGGTGTGTGTTCTTGTATTGTCTTTGAGACGCAAGAAATAAAATGATTTTCTCTCATCCGGGCCATGACTAAAACATCACAGATACGTCGGATTGTCTCCACGAGATTGCTAGCACGATCATAGTGGTGAATATCCGAAAGTTCTCTCTTCCGTTTAATGTCCTTAGTGTTTCTGAACTAGAGGTCCAACGTTTGTGGGGCTCCAACTGTAGAATATCCAAACTAATTCGTGTAAAACGCGCTTTGAGAGGTAATTTGTTTTACTCTATTTTTATATTTAGATTTTTGGTTAAAACGCACGAACAATGCCTTCAGAGAATCATGCATAAAATATATCTTTATTTCCGTTGCGTTCCTTTTGTTAATACATGATTCATGAAACCCCAACAGTTCGTATGTCAAAGAGCAATTTATGGCAATAGATAACATCGTCTTCATCGATAACCCTAGAACCTCTTACCTCAGGGAAGAGGTTGTTGCGAGGTTTAAGACTTTGACTGGGCCGCAGGATTTCGTTCTGGAGAAGGATGCTGCCAAGCTACCTATTTATGTCACCGATGAGGTGTTCTATGAAGTGATAGCACGAGTGGGGCATTCAGAGGGACAACCTCATTTTTCTGTGCCCTGTCGTGGTTCTCATGGAAGAAAATGCAACATCAGCATGGCGTTTTCTCCGCTCAATATGACAGGTGCCGCTGCCACCTAGTGTTGGAGTTGGAGTGGTTTGGAATGCGGGAAGTGGAGCTTGCAGGATCCATCACAGGGCATGTGACCCTTGTAGAGTCTGAAGACTGTTACCTATTTAACGTTTCAACTCCAGGGGTCAGAATAGATCAAAGTAAGTCTCCGATGGCCTAAAAGAACCTCAATATTTGTAGGTCAAGAAGCAAATTGCTAAATTTTGAGTATTCTCCATTTGGTTGATTCTGATTCACATGGTGATGTATATGTATTAACGAATTTCTCGGAAACTTCCTTGTGGAAGCTGTAGCCTTTAGCTGTGAATTCAACATGAATGGCGAGGTCTTGATCGAAGGAGAGATTGCAACAGGCGGGAACACGGTTGAAAGCAGAACAGGAAACCCTTGTCCACCTGGACACTTCTATCTCCGTTTTCAATTGCCCGGTTCTCTCTATCCTAGACGTGCCAACTGCAACTTCTACTTTGATTATAGTATTGAAAGAACTGATTCAACTTTTATCTTAGTATATGCTCAAGGCAAACAGAACAATCCAATATTATTGATACATAATGATATGGGTATCTTTCTAGTGTCAAGCTATGTACCATTGTTCACTTGGGGTGTCAGATGGGTGGGTTAAGTCTCGTTGAAAATAGTTTGACCCATATTGACCCATTTTCATGCCCAAACTCAATCCGATTCTGAGCTAACCCATATCCAACCTAACCCATATTACTAAAACACATCCATGCTTAATCCTAAGGGAAAATTCCAAATAAGGACCGAAATGGACTAATTTTCTCAAATAATGATCCGAAATGAACTTTGTTCTAGATAAAGACCTTAAGTTGACTCATTGTCTCAAATAAGGACTCGAAGTGGTTAAATCAATTTCAAATAAGGACCTAAGCTTGCTGGTCAGCCAAATATTCGCCAGCTATCAAGCATGTGACATTTTCGATGGGAATTTTTTCCAAAAAAAAATCTAGGGAAACTTAACAAATCCTAAAACAGAAACAAAAAAACCCCTAGGTTTTCTACAGTCTCCCCGTTCCTTGTACTCATCCTCTGCAAAGTCAAAGACCGAAGTTCTCCCCATTCCTTGTACCCATCCTCCGCAAAGTCGAAGACCCAAATTCTTTGCCGGTTGAGGCATGAATTCAAAAACAAGAACAAAACCGGATTCTTCTTTCTTTGTTTGTGGAGACGCAAATTCTCCGCCGGTCGAGCAAGGCGAAGAGCGACAAGAATTGAGTCATGATGATGACCGGGCAGCGATTTGGTTGAGGAGCAGTGGGGGAGAAGAAAGAAGAAAACGTAAACATTTAAATGAATAACCTAAACTTAATTAATTTAGAATTTTCCATTTTTTCCAATCACAAATTTCTGACAAAATTGCCCCTATTTTAATCTTCGGAAAATGTTTGCTAGTGAGCTAAGGTCCTCAATAGAGATTAACTTGATCACTTTGAGTCCTTATTTGACACAAAATTCACTTCGGGTCCTTATCTGAAATAATGGATCAACTTCGAGTCTTTATTTGACACAAAGTTCACTTTGGGTCCTTATTTGAGAAAATAGATTCACTTTAGATCCTTATTTGGAATTTTCCCTAATCCTAATTATAAAAATAAATACCAACTCATATTTTGTGTTTGATGCTTATTTAAGATAAGAGAAAATCCGATATAAGGGGAATATATATCGGATAAAATTATTTCATGGGGGATGTGGGTTTAAGGTGTATATGATTTTTAACATCCATAATAAGAAAGTTATTTTTCTCGAATAACAAAAATTTTATATTAATAAAATTAAAATTATATTTCAATATAATAATTTTTTGAATTTCAATATAAGAAAATCAAAATAACAAAAAATAACAATTTATTTATTTTAATTTAAGTAAACCACAATGATAAATGTCAGGAAATTATTAAAGAAGTCACTGGTTTTATTGTTACTTTTCCAAACCTGACAAGATTGAAAGTTGATAAGTGTTTATAGTTAGGTGGTATATTAACGTGAGAAATGTCGGTACGAAAGTCAAATTAAGGTTGGTAATTTTGGGTAAAGTTAGTAACTTTCATGGAATTAATAAGCCATAGCAATAAATGTTAGGTATATTTTAAAACTAATTGGTAGCCTTTGAAGCACAAAGATATATAGGTTAAAAAATTGTCGAGTGACTAAATTAGTTGTTGATGCTGATGGGTGTGGTACTTTTTAAATTAAGGTTGGTAATTTCTTATAAAAGTAAGCACTTGGCGTTGTTAAGGCACAGGAATAAATCTTTGAAGCATAAAGAAATGTTAGTAAATTTTTAAAGCAAGTGAGATAAAAAGTTGGTAAGTGACTAAAATTAGTTGGCATCTTAATACAACGAATCAAGGTACATCAATCAGACTAAAGTTGGTAATTTCTAATGAAAGTGAGTTAGTTCAAAGATGTTGGCCACAAAAATAAATGTTTGTTCATTATTAAAGTAGTTGATAACCTTGGAAGTCTGAAGAAATGTCGTCACTTCTTTTACTAGTAGGGATTTGATCCCGTGGTAAAGGCATTTCCATGCTTTCGGCTTAGAAATTAATGGCTATGGATTTAATTCCTATTATGGGGAACTCAAATTAAGTGGGGCTATGGTAGTGAATTATTTTACTAGTTCATTGTCCGGTAGTCCGATTATTACTACCGTGCATTTGGATTATAACAAAATCATAATTACTTTGCATAAGCAAGTAAGATAAAAAAATTGGCAAGTATCTAACATTCGTTGGTATTTTAATGCGACAAATGCTATTGCATAAATCAAATCAAAGTTGGTTATTTTGAAAAAAAGTTAGTAACTTCAAAGATATTGGAACTGTTATAAAAATAAATGCTAGTACATAAAGTATATGGTAATGTTGGAAGTATAAAGAAATGTACATAATCTTCAAAATCCAGCGAGATAAAAAGTTGATAAGTGATTAAAATTAGATTGGGTCTTAACATGACAAATACTGATATTCATTTCTAACATCCATGGTGTTGGTAAGTCATAAAAATATACATTGATAGATTATTGAGATAGTTGGTAATTTTTGAAGTACGAGAAAATATTTGTTGTTGTCAAAACTTGTTGGTAAGTTACAAACACATGACCAGTTAAATAGGTTATCAAGACTTTTTTTGGTCTATTGTGACATTTAACATTCACCAACCATATTACCAATTTACCCACATGTAACTTGTACAGTTTTTTATCCATGAAATGCCAAAAACACCCGTATGGATCTAATTTCAAACTATGATATTCCTTACTCCCGATATCATAAAACATGATTTGTGACAAGAGACTCCCATGAGTATGGATCCAAGGTAAGTGAACAAGCAATCATAAGTGGGAGAGCAATAAAAGGAAGAGGCTGGATTTTTCATCCTCGTAACAGAAAGCGTATGTCAACCATTCACAATTTTTACATCTTAGCAATACAGAGGGCAGCAATGTCTCAGTGCAAACCAGATTCGGATCATCCTTTCCTTTTTCACATTTTGTTTTTTAAATGAAAGGATACGCTACTCTTGTCATTCCTATAATTCACATGACTGTTATCCTATAAATGGGCAACACAAGTAACCAAATTTTCTCATTTTCCTGAAAAAACATGTTATTAAACTTGAATGTAATTTCGACCAAAAAAAAAAAAAAAAAAAAAAAAAACTTGAGTGTCATATTTGTCATTTTCATTTGTCAGAATTCTATCGTTCTCGAATGCCTCTTTTATGCTTGGTTTTATTTTTGCTATACCTTGTATAGTTATTTACTTACATTGGCCATTACCTTTTATGGTTAATTGGCACAACAAATTTACACCCTGACCTTACCTCATGCAGTTTGCATGCTCTATTTGGTCTTTCGCTGGACAATGATCGAGTCGACCCCGTTAACGTAATAAAAAAGCATGTTTGGAAGAATTGAATGTAAGCAATTCATTTAAATTGATTTACCCATAATAGAAACAAATATCCGATTTTGCTCAATAGAATGGGCTTATCATTAAATGGATATATTAGTATGAAACCTATTTATTTTGGTTTATGAAATTAAGGACTTTCTGGATTTTGTAGATTTTGTTGATATGATTGACCGAATCTAACCTCATTTGGACCTAATTTGTAATACTAATAACAAACAGGTGGCTTCCATGTTTTAATCAGCAATTGGAGATAAGAACCAACGTGTTAATAGGTAAATTAAATTAAATTGCCTACTCGTTAGCATTGATCCGTATGGATCACTTTCTTTTCTCAGATTAATAGCAATTTTGTCCGAACGAAGAAGGAAAATAAAATCTTAAACAAAATGTGAATCCAGAAAGCTGTTGAATAGCAAGACTACCCCTCATAGAGGCAAGCCAGCACTATAAAATCTCGCCTTCTGCCAGTACTTTGGCCACACTCAACTCTTTCACTCACTATCTAGTGTCTATGCTCTAAAGATTTCTCTGGTCCAAAGCGTCAAACCAAGTTCTTCATACTTACAGGTTTGCCACCCTTATTGTTCTTCTTGGTTAATTTTGATGGGCTCATGAAGTTATGTGTGAAGAATGATGAAAAACGAATATGTATTCACATGATGTGAAACAATTTGTCAATCCTTCTTAATAACTCGTACAGCGGAAGTTCTTTGAACATGTAGTGCTCAACAATTTCATTTCTTTCATTTGTCAAGCAAACTTTTACTGTGATTGTTGAGTCCGAGAGAGATTATAGGTGTTCTTGCTGATGTCCTGCTCCTTGACTGACGCCATATTGTACTGCAGTCTGATTGAAAATGGCTCAACCGGTGAATGCTGCTGCGCCATCCACTGCTGCCCCTGCAGGTGAAGGCATGATGACTGATGACCAGCGCTTCCTCCTGACCGTCATTTTTGGAACATACTTTGGGCCCCAACTCAAAGGTGAAAGGCCACCCTACAAGTCGGCGATGCAGAGGGTACGTGAGAGATTGCCACGGTATACTCATGATCAGCTGGCTGGGTCCCAGATGATGGTGGTGCAAATGATACATGCATATTATCACATACTTAGGAAGGCCGATAAATCGGTCGTGCTGGCCCTGTCATTTTTGCTCAAGTTCCTCCATGACACACTTCCAGCCAAAGTGCTTGGTCCTACTAGCAATTACCCTCGGTTCATTGACCTCTTTCCAATTGACCTGCATCCCTGGTCTTTTGTCGAGGGGCGGTTTATGGCGATAGACAATGTCGTCTTCATCGATAACCCAAGCACCTCTTTCCTCAGGGAAGAGCTAGTTGCAAGGTTCAAGAGTTTGACTAGGCTGCAGGAGTTCATTCTTGATAAAGACGTGGCCATACTACCTACTTATGTCACTGACGAATCGTTCTATGAAGTGGTAGCAAGGGACTCGCAATCAGAGGGACAGTCTCATTTTTTCATGCCTTCTGGTGGTTCTCAGCGAAGAAGATGCAAGAGTAATGTGGCTTTAGATGTAAAGCCTCTTCGAATGGTTCCACACGAAGGCTCGCCCTCCTCCACGTCGGCATGGTACTCTGGAGTACGCGACACCTACTTCAAGGCTCAACTTGATGGTAGGGTGGTGTTTTCTCCACTCAGTACGACGGAGGTGCAATATCATGGTGCTGCAGCCGCCTGTAGTGCTGGAGTCGGAGTGGCTGGGAATGCGGACGTGAGGCTTACAGGATCCACCACCTGGCGTGTGAACCTTGCGGAGTCTGAAGACTGTTACCTGTTCCAGGTGTCACTTCCAGGGGTCAGAAGAGATCAAAGTAAGTTTCTGATGGTCTGAGAAAAACCTCAGTATTATAGGTCAAAAAGCTAATTATTAAGTTTTGAGCGTTCTCCATTTTGCGGATTTTCATTCTAATAAAGAATATCTCTGAAACTTCCTTTCGGATGCTGCAGCATTTGGTTGGGAAGTTGACATGAGCGGCGAGGTCTTAATTGAAGGAGAGACTGCCACGAGTGGGCAGGTGGTTGAGAGCAGAACAGGAAACCTCTGTCCATCCGGACACTTCTCTCTCTGTTTTCAGCTGCCCAGTCGAGTCGATCCCAGACTGTCCAACTGCAACTTTGGCTCAGATGGGATCTTCGAAGGGGTTGTGAAAAAGCTGATCGACAATTGATGACTCTTTCACAGCTCAGAATTTGTAAGATTAATGTCGGAATTCACTGAAACTCAATTAGACCTAAATCATGTATGCTTCAGCAGCTCAGACTTAGTAAACGAGTCATTCGGAATTTACCAAAACTCGATTAGACACAAATCATGTCTTATGTTTGCTCTTTCTGTAATTTTTTCAGATGCAGATATAATGCAGAACAAAATTGGAATATAATTGCTCTTAATTGCTTCCTTCTGAATTTCTACATGAACTACATTCGATTTTTAATTTGGCTATGAATGATAGTATTGAATGGGCTGATTCATCTTTTACGGAAAATCTTTTCTTGTACAAGTATTAAGCAAGATAAGCAAGGTAAAGAATATACCTCGTGTGGACTCTTTATGGAATTCTCTCACATGCCCTTCATCCATAGATTTGGGAATCTGATTTTTCTGTGAAGACCAAGGAACGTTGTATTTGGCCACTTCCAATAAAGCCAAGCTACATCTGCAAAGGGCGCAACTAGCATATAGAACAAAATTGACTCCCATCGATCAAATAACTTCGATTCCTTCTCATCTGCGGCCACCCTCCTTGGCCACATCATTCTCCACCATTTGTAACTGTGACAACATCTTGCCATTTTAGGATGTGTAAGACCATTGAAAATGGTATCGCATTCTCTGGGTATAGAAACCCAGTTGGAAAATGCCCACAACGATGAGCCCCCATATGGCACCATTGGGAGAGGCATGATATCTAGAGTCACATTCCTTTTGCGTGGTCTCAGGGAACCACAAGGAGGCAAGAAAAAGATGATGCTGTCATCGGAATAGTTTTCTCATCCTACCACTGGAAATGACCTGTCATTAGTGCTGTAAATGGGTAGCCTGACTGCATCCTTCTCCAGAATGAATCTTGCAGCCACATCCCACTCTTTAACCTTGCAAGTACCTTTGGCCTGAGGCAAGAGAAACTTGGTTACAGCTGAACGCAATGTCATCAAGATTCTTAAGTCTCTCTTTGACTAAATAACCAGGGTATAGATCAGCAGGGAAGAGGTCAATGAAGCTGAGGGTAGTTGCTACCAGGATCAAGCACTTTGACTGGAAGAGGTGTCACTGAAGAACTTGAGCAACAAAGATGCAATCAATACAACAGATTGACCGGCCTTACTGAGTATGTGATAATACGCATGCATCATTTGCACCACCATCATCTGGAACCTGCCCAGCTATTTCAGAGTGAATTGCAGCATTCCTCTCAACTAGTCTCTGCATTGCTGATTCATGGGCCAGCCCTTCCCCTTTGAGATGTAGCCAGAAGTATGTTCCAAGAATGATGGTCAAGAGAAGCATTTACGTCCCTGGCCACAACAGCACTAGGCGACAGCAAATTTGGCTTGGCTTGCTGTCTTGCCATACTAAAGCCTGAACCTTCTCTATATGAACTGGAGCTTATTGTCTGGATTGATACCTGTAATAAGAAGAGGTCCTTGAGTCAGAAGCAAGAATTACTTGAACGCCCTTTCTCCCAAAGATTTATTACTAGATGACAGAGTTACTAAACAATAGGAAATAAGCCTTTGAGAAAGGGCAGGAACCTTGCCCTGACTCCAGTCTTATTGGAGATTCACCATCTTCCATCGAGTTCCAAAAATGACATTCCATGCTCTCAGTCAAGAACAAACCAATCATATATCTTCAAGACGACAACTATCCGGAGTTCCAGTCATTGAAACTTCGCTCAGGCCCTTAGAGATCGGACTTCCAGCTTCAGAGCTCAACTGCTGTTTTGCCGGTCAAGACAAATAATCAATTTTGGGGTTTAGCAGTATTCACTGCTTCAACCATTTTGTAATCTGCACAGAAGGCTGCATCAGGTGAGGAACAGGTCATAGCAATAAAAACGTAAGTTATGCAGATACATGAATTGCAAGAGCATCCTGAAATTCATGAAACTGACAAAACAAAAATGATAGTAAGCAATACTCTGCTACCATTTCTCTCAATGAAAGAAAGAAAAGAAAATCATGAAATCAATTGTTCTCTAGCAACAATTTTAGCTAGTTATGAAAAGCTAATTTGCGTGATTTTCTGATTGAGACATTTTTATAGTGGCGTGAGCTAAATGACTACACACAGCCAATAGAGCAGAGATAACAGCTTTCCTCTCATTGGAAGGCTGAAATGTTCTTCAGACCAGATATCTGAGAAGAGAAGCCCCAAGTGTCGGCACTGCAGAGAGTAATCAAGAAATGGCTCCTATCATATAGCCTGGTCCTTGACAGTGTTAGAGGACTTTCCTTTGGACAAAGAGGCTTCTATGCTAACCATTTATATCATGTTCTCCTTCAGGAGAACATGAGAGTAGCGTGGCTTGTGGTGATATCATGAGAATCATGCCGCGAGGGACGCTTTGAGTCCCCCTTGCCTCCTCATGCTTCTCGTGAAACTTGAAAAAGAAAAAGCAAATGTGACATGGCTCTGGACGTAAGGCCTCCCACCAGTTCCAGTATGTTCCTGATGACCAAAGTCAATATTTTGCAGCATGTAGTATTGGCGTACTTTGCCAGATTTAGCTCAGTCTCCACAGGTTAAGAGGCCAAATGTTAAGTTTCCTCTGAGCTCTATGATTCAATGGAAGCATAGTGCAGAACTTCCGTTTTTATAGGGAGATGTCTGTAATCATCGAAGTTAATGCATTTGATTCGCTGATATCTGTTTTGATACGGTTATACGTGTCTGTTGTCAATGAACTTAACTCGTTTGATTTGCTGATATCTGCTTTTAATGGTCATTAGTGTGCAAGAGTCAGGATGTGGTAACAAAAAGACTGGGCAAATCACAACCGGATAAAAATGAATCTGTTTCCCTGGGAAAGGCAACAATTATCTGGTTTTTAAAGAGAAAACTGTAGCTCATTCATGTAATGGATATGAAAATAAGAAAAAGATAAGAACGCCATTAACAAAGTTAAAGAGCCTCGACAAGTGCCCTTAAGTCACTCTTAACATTGTAAGAACTATTTTTGAGACATCAGAATAATGATTCTTTTATTCAGATTTATCAGAAAGCAGGATCGACTTTTTTCATGTCCTGTGACGACACATTCGACTGTCATCATTGTTTACGTATGAGTAACTTCATGAACAACTAAAGACTACAGCTTGTAGAAGAGGTAAACAAGCAGTGTGAAGTGCACTTATTGTTTGGTGTTGTCTCCTTGAACTAGATGAAAATGATTTGGGTTTTTAATCAAACCCAAGTGAACTGAAATTCTAGCTAGTAAGTAACGACTGAGTGGCCTCTGTGCCGACAGAACTCAAGCTTCTAGCATGCTCGTCGTTTTGTTAGTCAACCGTTCTCAAATTTCATAACTATTCGGGCAACTGTTATTTTCTTGGTATGCACTCCGACACAAGTTGAATAATTCCGAGGAAAAAATCAACCCTTGTTTCCTTTGCTATGTTCTTATCTCCGTATATTTAGAAACATGGAAAGTATCTATCTGTTACCGGTTTTGATTATTAGGCTCAAATGAGGTTGGATTGGTTTACTGAGTAAAATCAGATATTCCTTTCTGTCTGTGTCTATCAGAATCAACAGATGAAGTGAATTATGTTCATCAAGAAATTCAATATAGGAATACTTTACAATGTTTTATTACCTTAACTGGACTGTCTTTATCCCTTGTTCCGGTGAAAAAGGAAAAGCAATGTGTAAACCTCCACTGATAGTACGAAACTCAAGGGTTCAATGACATTATTTTTCATGGACAAGCTGATATCGATCGAGTTGAGACATAGCTGCTCTATATTTTTTGCTGAGATCTGTAAATTGTCGATAGTTGATATCTGCTTTCTTTAAAAGAATCGTGAATGTGGCATGGAAAGAATTATCCAATTTTGCTCTTCTTATAACATGATATAATAATGCAGAAGGGCCTTACAATAATGAAATTTAAGGCCCTTCTGTATTTTGTAGATTTGCTGGTGTAATAGACCAAATCTAACCTTATTTGGCCCTAATAATTACTAATAGCGACAGATAGGTACCTTCCATATTTCTCACTAGCACTGGTCCACCTGGCAATTATTATTTTTTTTTTTTTTTGGAAATTATCAAGCTGCAGAAGAGGGAAATGAATTTGACCCAAAAAAGTTATGAATGGCTAGAGAGAGAGACCGCTCATGGTGAAGAAGATGAGATGTAACAAGAATCAAAGAAAAGAAAAAAGAAGTTGAAGACGAATAGTGACCATAAGCTCGATTACAAGCTCATCGAGATCTCAGTGATCTCAACAAACATGGGTCGTCCATATCTCGATAGGCTCGGCTATTCCTCCTTTATTGTCACGCCCCGATCCTCGAGCACGCACCCATCCCTCACCTTGGTCGATTAAATAGCGATGTCTCAAAACGCATCGCCGACCTTGTCTTTTTAATACGCATGCAGAAGCATATAAACAATCCCCAAACAATAAAACAATGGGATAAGAAAGTAGGACTCCAAATTTTCACACTTTAAAAGCAACCACACTTATATACATTGCAAATCATAGTGTAAATATATACAAAGCGAATTGCTAAATCAAGTTTTAAACCACCAGTTCATAAAACAAAGTCTGCAGAAAGGAATCAACTTCCATCAAAAGAGAGTTGTCCTATGACTAACTAGTCAGACAAGACTGTTAATCTTTCAGGCTTCACCTTCTACTCTTCGGGCCTTTGGTCATTCACCAACGCTATCTAAGGAACTGAAAATGGTTATACAATAACTAGTGAGACAACGTCTCAACGAGCTTTACCCCCTAAGATTCAATTAGGAAGCCATATAATTTAGAGGCTGCCTAAGCACAACACGAGTCAGAGGGCTTACATTGGCCTTAGTTCTTTCTTGCAAGTCAATATATATTAGATATACAAGAACCACATCAACTCGCAACATCAAATCAAATCATTGATCAATCGACCTAATCGATTACATGTCATCTCGACTATTTTCTTAGTCGGCTCATCTCATACTATCTATAAAGTCCGTTCATATCAGGACTCCTCATTGCTAAGCTGATAAATAAATAGTATAACTTGCACTAAGCTAATAAATAATGTACTACTTTTAATCTAAGCTGACATATCAAACCATTGGGTTGATATAGTACATTAATAATACTCTCTCTAAGCTAATAAAGTATACTGCTCGTAATCTAAGCTGACATATCAGAGTCTCTAGGATGATATAGTATATTGGTAATGCTCTCTCTAAGCTAATAAGGTATATTGCTCACAATCTAAGTTGGCATATTAGAGCCCGTAGGATAATATAATATACTAGTAATGCTATATCTAAGTCGATAAGGTATACTGCTCGCAATCTAAGTTGACATATCAGAGCTCGTAGGATGATATAGTATACTGGTAATGCTCTCTCTAAGCTGATAAAGTATTCTACTCGCAATCTAAGCTGACATATCGCTCGTAAACTGATATAGTATACCATCCCGACCATTCAATCAATGGAATCTTTCATCATTCTCGATAAAATAGCCGTGTGTGGGACACGGTCGGCTTTAGCCAAAATATCATAATTTCACTTTTTGAACAACCCACCAGTTTCAACATCCCATTACATATTTTTGGCACTGTAAGCCGATGCCCGGTAATTTTCCCATTAATTACCAAAATTAATTAATTTAGGAATAAAATCCTAAGAACACAATTAAATTAATTCAGCACAAACCAACGCTCAAATAAATAAATCATTGCATCACAATGATCAGCATAAATATCCGGTCGTCAGCTATCTCAACCTAATTTTCAGAAAATAAATAAATAAATAAACAAATAATTATGGAAATTATTGAATAAATGCAATAAATCCAATATATATGCCCGCAATGCCTAATTGAAAGCCGAGACGAGCCCGGAAAATTACCGAGACTCATTTAAAAACTACTATGACCTATTTCCTTGCTAACTATCATTTGCTTAACATGCATCAATAAGTCTCTAATTTAATTACTCTAATATAATATATCCACCTAATTGCACTTAATTAAATCTAATCAACTCCTAAGTATCATTAGCATACTAATAAGGGATTAGTGAGCAAAACTCATTTAATTAAATGCGAAGGCCGGGTCACCGCAACGGCGGTGCGTCAGCGGGCGAAACTCGAGTTTGCGGCGGTGTCGACAGGGCTCGAATCGGGCCCAAAATCGGCCCAACACAACTCAGCAAGGCTGAGCTTCAATCTTGGGCTTCTATAAGGTTGCTGGTCGCAGGCTTGGGCCTGCTTCGCGGGCCTCAAGACTGGGCTGATCTCTCTTGGGCTTCGAATTGTTGGGCTGGGCTTCAAGTTGTGGGCTGCTGGGCTCACTTGGGCTAAGATGGGCTTGCTGAAGTTCACTTGGGCTGCTGGAGTTGATGGGTTTCGCTAGACTGAAGAGAAGATGGGCTGAAGACTTGGGTTGCTGAACCAGGCTTTGCTAGGCTTCAACTACCGCTGGATTCGTGGGTTGCTAAACTCAAACTTGGCTAGCTTCGAATGGGCTGTTTACTTGTGTGGGCTTGGAAATGCGAACTGCTGGGCTAACCATGGGCTGAATGGAGCGGCTGCCATCAACGCTTGGAGAAGCGGACGAAGATGGGATGGAACGGGTGAGTGGCTTCGCTGGCGTTGATTCAATGGATAGCAGCTTCGGTGGCTGTGAGGAGGAAGATCAACGAAAAAGAAGGGAAAACAAGAAGGGAGACCGAGGGAAATGGGGCGTGCGGTGAGTGGAGAAAACGGTGGGGAGATGACACGAAGACACTGGCTTGATTCGGTGGAGATCAAGGGCTGGCGTGGACGCATGCGGTCAAACAAGAGGCTTCAATTGTTGATGGTTGACCAAGAAGCAGCAATTCGTTGGACGTGTCTTCAGCTGGGGGAACTCGGTCGAACATGGGCTGTTCGAAGGAGAACAAATGATGGTGGGGCGTTGGTTTGAAGTGAGGAGAAGCAGGGTAGTGGTGGCCAAAAGAAGCAGCTTGCTGCTAGGGTAAAAATGCGCGTGAAATGAAGAAAATAAGAGAGAAGACCGAAGTTACTGACTTCGGCGAAATAGAACGCTCGAAGAAGAAGAACCGCCTAGGCATGCTGAGGAAGTCACGGTTGGGGGGGCCAAAAGTCAAGATTTTATCTCCTCCATTAACTACTTTGGACCCTCTAGAGCTCTAGAACTGGAAACCACTTCGAACTACCCACTAAGAATCGGTTTCAAAAAATTAGGATTGGGGACCACCCATTGGTTTCATAGACCTACTCAGAAACTGGACCAATGTCCCCACTTTGGAAGAGGCATAAGACTTGAGAGCGAGTAACGAGATTGAAGGTTGGAGGCAACCGAGAGCGAGAGTGAAAGATGGGTTCTACGAGACCGGAGGCCATCGAGAGTAGGATGAGAGAGGGAGGTGAGACCACAAGATGAGTGAGGCAAAAGACGGAGTGATGAAGAGGAAACCAGACTGATACTCACCGTTTCCAATAAATTGTAATTGGGAATGTGGAATTGGATCAGTCCCTTTAGGAGCGACTAGTCTAGTCTGGTTCAAGGCAATCTTAGTTCTTTTGTACACCCTTAAAAACTATGTATAAATAGGTAAGTTAAATTAAATTTTACCTACTCATTAGTATGGGTCCAAATGGATACCTTTCTTTTCTTGGATTAGTAGAAATTTTGCCGGGCGAGGAAGGAAAATGAAATCTTAACCAAAAATGTATGAATTCTGAAAGTTGTTGAATGACACAACTACCCCTCATAGAGGCAAGCCAGCATTATAAAAGCTTGACTTCTGCCGGTACTTTTTGGCCACGCCCAACTCTTTCACTCACTATTTAGTGTGTATGTTCTAATACTACTCCGGTCCAAAGCATCAAACAAGTTCTTCAAACTTACTGGTTAGCCTCTTTGCCCTCTTGTTCTTGTTATAGATGTTGATGTGCTCATGAAGTTGTCTGTGAAAATTGATGAAAAACATACATTATTCACATGATGTTGCTTTTTTAAAAAATGGAGCCAAAATATAACATTTTTATGGAATAAAATTTGTTCTTTTTGTGAGATTGAGTGTATGATCTAATTAAGCCTAGTTTGTTTTGTGCGAGTGAACCAACTTTCTTTTTTTTCTTTTTTTCTTTTGCATCATCCTCTCTGTTGCCTTGGATAGTTCTTGGAGATTGTCAAACTGAATCATGATGAGCCATGCTCTTTCACTAATCAATTTCGCCAGAAAAAAATTGATTCATCCGTAACTGGTTGGAGCATTTCTTTGTTATTACCAGAGTTTAGGTTTACTAACAGTCGATTCATGTAGATGTCAAGCAGCATGTTGATGGTTATCTGATATGTCGATTAAGTTTCTGCAGTTAGAATGACTTCACTTACGTTACAAGAAAGTTCGTTATCTATTAGTTTTTGCAATGCTAGAAATCAAACATATTATTGACGGCATATCCATTATATTGAATGAAAAATTAATAATGTGCAGTCGGAAGATTCTACTAGTTACGTTGCATATCCTGTTCCTCAACTGATGCATCGCTCTCCTGTAGATTCTGTTTGAAAATGGGTCCACCCGTGAATGCTGCGGCGCCATCCACTGCTGCTCCTGCAGGTGAAGGCATGCTGATGAACGCTTCCTCCATTGTTGGAATATACTTTGGGCCTCATTTCAAAGGGCAAAGGCCACCCCGCAAGTCAGAAATGTAGAGAGTATTCGAGAGATTGCCCCAGTACGCTCCCAATCAGCTGGCCCGGTCCAAGTTGATGGTGGCCCAAATGATGCACGCATTATATACTCAGGAAGGCCAGTCAATCTGTCATAGTGGCCCAACCTACGTTGCTCAAGATATTTCGCGACCCGCTTCTACCTGGAATGCTTGGTCCTGGTAATAACTACCCCCTCAGTTCATCAACTTCTTTCCGACTGACCTGCACCCTTGTTCGCATGTCGAGGAGCGATTTCTGGCGATAGATAACATCGTCTTCATTGATAACCCAAGCACCTCTTACCTCAGGGAAGAGGTTGTTGCGAGGTTTAAGACTTTGACTAGGCTGCAGGACTTCTTTCTGGAGAAGGATGCTGCCAACCTACCCATGTATGTCGCCAACGAGGCGTTCTATCAAGTGATAGCACGAGAGGCATGTTCAGAGGGACGATCTCATTTTTTCGTGCCTCCTCGTGGTTCTCACGGAAGAAAATGCAACATCAACGTGGCGTTTTCTCCACTTAGTACGACAGATATGGAATTCCCTGGCGCTGATGCCACCTGCGGTGCTGGAGTACGAGTGGTTTGGAATGCGGAAGTGGAGCTTGCAGGATCCAACACAGGACGTGTGACCCTTGCAGAGTCTGAAGACAGTTACCTGTTTAACTTATCACTTCCAGGGGTCAGAAGAGATCAAAGTAAGTCTCCGATGGCATAAAAGAACCTTAATATTTGTAGGTCGAGATGTTAATTTCGAAATTTTCAGTATTCTCCGTTTGGTGGATTCTGATTCACATTGTGATGTATATGTATGAATGAATTTCTCGGAAACTTCCTTGGGGATGCTGCAACATTTAGCTGTGAATTTGACATGGATGGCGAGGTCTTGATCGAAGGAGAGATTGCAACCGGTGGGAACATGGTTAAGAGCAGAACAGAAAACCTTGGTCCACATGGACACTTCTCTCTCCGTTTTCAGCTACCCAGTCGTGTCTATCCCGGACGGTCCAACTGCAACTTTGGCTCAGATGGGATCTTCGAAGAAATTGTGAAGAAGCATATCTGAAATTGTTGACTTGCAGGCAGCTTGGACTTTGTTTTGAAAAAATGTTGGAATTTACAGTAACTTGATTAGATACAGTCGTGTCCTACTTTTGGTCCTCCTGTACCTTTTTCAGTGCAAAATGCAAACAAAGAATGGAATACAATTGCAAATAATTATTCTTACTGAATTTTCCATAATGAACTACCTTTGACTCTAAATTCTGCTTTGGATTATAGTATTGAAGGAGCTGATTCAACTTTCATTTTAATATATGCTCATGGCAAACAGAACAATGCAATATTATCAATACAAAATGATATGGGTATCTCTCTAGTGTCAAGCTATGTATCATTATTGACTAGAGGTGTCAAATGGGTGGGTTAAGTCTAGTTAAAAGTAGTCTGACCCATATTGACCCATCTTCATGCAATATAATCTCAATGACCCATACTCGACCCAACCCCAACCTAACCCATGTTACTAGAACACATCCATGCTTAATCCTAACTATAAAAATAAATACCAAGTCATATAACCCACTTTAAGCTCTTTTGCTACATTTGGTAGTCAAGATAAAATTTAGGATATGATAAAAATTATTATATCCTACATTCGGTACCTTTTTAAGATAGGACAAAGTCAAATATAATGGAGATAAACTGGATGAAATTATCTTATCGGGGAGATGGGTTTAAGGTAGATATGATTTCTAAAATCCATAACAAGAAAGTTATTTCTCTCAAATAACAAAAAATTTATATTAATAAAATTAATATTAAACTTCAATATAATAATTTTTTGAATTTCAATATAAGAAATTCAAAGTAACAAAAAATAACAATTTAGTTATTTTAATTTAACTAAACCACAAGAATAAATGTCAGGAAAGTATTAAAGGGGTCAGTGATTTTGTTGTTACTTTTCAAAACCTAACAAGATTGAAAGCCGATAAGTGGTTATAGTTAGTTGGTATATTAATGTGAGGAATGTCAATACGAAAGTCAAATTAAGGTTGGTAATTTTCAGTAAAATTAGTAACTTTCACGGCATTAATAGGCCATAAAAATAAATGTAGTTAGATTTTTAAAATAATTGGACACACCTCAGCCGCAAGTTAATAAGATGGTGCTAATCTAGAATGCATGAGTGATTCTCAAACATGAGTGATCTTGAATCTAGTCGCACATCCGTTCACAACCAGTATGCACACACCTTAGCCACAAGTTAATAAAATGGTGCTAACTTAGAATGCATGAGTGATCTTAAACAAGGTTGGTAATTTTGGGTAAAGTTAGTTACTTTCACGGCATTAATAGGCCATAAAAATAAATGTAGTTAGATTTTTAAAGTCATTGGTAGTCTTTGAAGCACGAAGATATATAGGTAATAAAATTGTCGAGTGACTAAATTAGTTGTTGATGAATGTGGTACTTTTTAAATTAAGGTTGGTAATTTCTTATAAAAGTGAGCACTTGGCGTTGGTAAGGCACATAAATAAATATTTGTAGATAATTAAGGTGGTTAGTTATCTTTGAAGCATAAAGAAATGTCGGTAAATTTTTAAAGCAAGCGACATAAAAAGTTGCTAAGTGACTAAAATTAGCCGGCATCTTAATAGATAATATGACAAATCATGGTACATCAATCAGATTAAAGTTGGTAATTTCAAATGAAAATGAGTAATTTGTTAATAAGCCACAAAAATAAATGTGGGTTTGTTATTAAAGTAGTTGATAACCTTGGAAGTATGAAGAAATGTTGTCACTTCTTTTATTGGTAGGGATTTGATCCCGCCATAAAGGCATTTTTATGCTTTTGGCTTATAAATTGATGACCGTGAATTTAATTCCTATTATGGGGAACTCAAATTAAGTGGGAGCTATGGTTGTGAACTATTTTACTAGCTCATTGTCAGGTAGTCCGCTAATTACTACCAAGCATTTGGGTTATAAAAAAATCATAATTACTTTGCATAAGCAAGTAAGATGAAAAGTTGGCAAGCAACTAACATTAGTTGGTTATGCGACAAATGTTGTGGCATAAATCAAATCAAAGTTGGTTATTTTGTAAAAAAAAAAGTAAGTAACTTCAAAGATATTGGTATGTTTTAAAAATAAATGCTAGTACATAAATATATGGTAATGTTGGAAGTATAAAGAAATGTACATAATATTCAAAATCCAGCGAGATAAAAATGTGGTAAGTGACTAAAATTAGTTTCTATCTTAACATGACAAATATTGGTATTCATTTCAAACTTCCATGGTGTTGCTAAGTTATAAAAATATATATATTAATAGATTACTACGATAGTCAGTAATTTTTCAAGTATGATAAAATATTTTTAATTGTCAAAACTTGTTGGTAAGTACAAACACATGACTAGTTAATTAGGCTATCAAGATTTCCTTTTTTTTTTTTTTTTTTTTGGAAAAGACCACCAAAAACCCTAAACTTTGCCCAAAGTGACAAATTTATCCCAAACTTTTTTTTTGTGACATAAGAAACTCCAAACTTTGCCAACCGTGACACATTTATCCCAAACTTTTTTTCGTGATACAAAAAACCCTGAACTTGTATCCATGTAACACATTTACCCTAAGTTATGGGGCATTTTCATCTTTTACTTTTAATTCTTTTTCTTTTTCTTTTTTCTTCTTCTTCTCTCTTCCCTCCACTGGCCATGGTATAGGGAAGCCAGACTTAGGCGAGGGCTGCCCTTGCTGGTGTTGGGTGAGGGTCGCCTTAGCCTAAGCTGGCTAGGGCCGCCCGACACCAACATTGAGCAAGGGGTGCCCTCATTAGGCCCTCCCCGAGATCCGGCGAGGGCAACCCTCACCCGACGCGCGGGCGAGGGTAGCCCTCATCGACATCGGGCGAGGACAGCCCTCGCCGGCGTCTGGTGAGGCCAACAAGGGCCTAGCGAGGGCACCCCTCACTGGACTCAAGCAAGGGCTGCCCGACCCAACTAAGGGTTGCCCTTGCCCAACGCCAACGAGGACGGCCCTAGCTAGCCCAGGCGAGGGCGACCCTTGCTCGATGTCGGTGAGGGCCACCCTCGCCTGAGTCTAGCTTCCCTCCGCCATGACTGGTGAAGGGAAGAGAGAAGAAGAAAAAAGGAAAAGAAAAAGGAAAAACATAATAAATAAATAAATAAATAAATAAATAAATAACGAAAATGCCCTTGATGAGGTAAATGTATCATAGTTAGCAAAGTTTTTTTTTTTTTTTTTGGTAAAATGTAAGAGATATATTGACTTTAAACCAAAAAGCTATACAGCTATACATCAACAGAGCCTAGCACCAAAAGAATACACTCAGGATGACAAACAAGTCAAAGCAAGTGGAATGGTGCCGAGAAAAGGAGCCACAACCAGCTAAGGAGAACAATAACAAAGCAGCCAAAACAACGGCAAAGAAGTAGCCCCAACAACGACTACCAACAAAAGAAGAAAAGAAGATAGCAGGCATCAAAGAAGTGGATGCAACAACAACTTCAACAATCCGCCAGCACAACAGCTGAGAACCTCTGGAGAGCAGAGAAGGAAGGCCAACCCCAATAGTTAACAAAGTTTTGGGTTTTTCATGTTAAAAGAAAAAGTTTGACGTAAATTTGTTATTTTGGGTAAAGTTTAGGGTTTTTGGTGCTCTTTTCCTTTTCTTTTTTTCTTTTTTTTTTGGTGCCTATAGCAATATTTAACATTCATCAACCATATCACCGATTCATCCACACGTAACTCGTATAGTTTTTTATTACATGAAACGCCAAAAATGCCAATATAGATTTGATCACAAACTAGGAAATTCCTTAGTCCTGATATCATAAAACATTATTTATGATAAGAGACTCCCATTAGTATGGATCTGTGGCAAGTGAACAAGCAATTATAAGTGGGAGAGCAATCAAAGGAAGAGGCTGGATTTTTCACCCTCGTAAAATAAAGCATATGTCAACCACTCGCAATTTTTGCATCTTATCAATACAGAGGACAGTAATGTCTTGGTCCAGACCTAATTTGGATCATCCTCTCTTTTTTCACTTTTTGTTTTTTGAATGAAAGGATATGCTACTCTTGTCATTCCTATAATTCACATGATTTTTATCCTATAAATGGGCAACACAAGTAACCAAATTTTCTCCTTTTCCTAGAAAAGCATGTTATTAAACTTAAGTGTCATTTCGACCAGGAAAAAAAAAAACATTAAACTTGAGTGTCATATTTGTCAAAATTCTATCATTCTTGAATGCAACTTTTATGCTTGGTCTTATATTTGCTTATATTGGCCATTACCATTTGTGGTTAATTGGCTCACCAAATTTACACCCTGACCTTTCCTTATACAGTTTGCATGCTCTTTTTAGTCTTTCCATGGACAATGATTGACTCAACCCGTCAACGTAATAAAAGATAGCATGTTTGGAAGAATTGAAGTTAAGCAATTCATTTAAATTGGTTTACTCAAAGTAGAAAGAAATATCCGATTCTGCTCAATAGAGTGAGCTTATCATTAAATGGATATATTAGTATGAAACCTATTATTTTTGTTTATGAAATTAAGGACCTTCTAGATTTTGTAGATTTTGCTGATATGGTCGACCGAATCTAACCTCATTTGGACCTAATATGTAATACTAATAACAAACAGATGGCTTCCATATTTTAGTCGGCAATTGGAGATAAGAAAGAACGTGTTAATAGGTAAGTTAAATTAAATTGCCTACTCATTAGCATTGGTCCGTATGGATAACTTTCTTTTCTCGGATTAATAGCAATTTTGTCCGAACGAAGGAGGAAAATAAAATCTTAACCAGAAAGTGAATACAGCAAGCTGTTGAATAGCAAGACTACCCCTCATAGAGGCAAGCCAGCACTATAAAAGCTCGCCTTCTGCCAGTACATTGGCCACACCCAACTCTTTCACTCACTATCTAGTGTCTATGCTAGAAAGATTACTCAGGTCCAAAGTATCAAACCAAGTTCTTCATACTTACAGGTTTGCCATTTTGCCCTCTTGTTCTTCTTAGTTAATTTTGATGTGCTCATGAAGTGCTGTGTGAAGAATGATGAAAAAACGAATATGCATTCACATTATGTGCAACAATTAGGGAATCTTTCATAATATACTCGTACACTGATGGTACTTTGCACATCATACAAAGTAGTGCTAAACATTTTCATCTCTCATTTGCCAAGCAAACTTTTACTGTGATTGTTGCGTCCAAGAAAGATTATAGGTGTTCTTGCTGATTTCCCATTCCTCGACTGATGCCATGCTGTCCTGCAGAGTCTGATTGAAAATGGCTCAACCGGTGAATGCTGCCGCGCCATCCACTGCTGCTCCTGCAGGCGAAGGCATGCTAAGTAATGACCAGAGCTTCCTCCTGACCATCATTTTTGGAACATACTTCGGGCCTCAACTCAAAGGGGAAAGGCCGCCCCACAAGTCGGCGATGCAGAGAGTATGCGAGAGATTGCCACAGTATACTCCTGATCAGCTGGCTGGGTCCCAGGTGATGGTGGTCCAAATGATGCACGTATATTATTACATACTCAGAAAGGCCAGTAAATCTCTCGTGCTGGCCCCATCATTGTTGCTAAAGTTCTTTCGTAACACACTTCCAGTCAAAGTGCTTGGTCCTGCTAGCAATTACCCTCGGTTCACTGACTTCTTTCCAATTGACCTGCACCCTTGGTCTTCTGTTGAGGAGCGGTTTATGGTGATAGACAACATCGTCTTCATCATCAACCCAAGCACCTCTTACCTCAAGGAAGAGGTTGTTGCAAGGTTTAAGAACTTGACTGGGTTGCAGGAATTTGTTCTTGAGAAAGACGCAGCCGAGCTACCCATTTATGTCACTGACAAGTCACTCTATGAAGTGATGGTACAAGAGGCGCATTCAGGGGGACAGTCTCATTTTTTCATGTCTCCTCAGGATTCTCACCAAAGAAGATGCAAGAGTAACGTGGCTTCAGACGTAAAGCCTCTTCAAGTGGTTCCACATGAAGGCTCACCCTCCTCAACGTCGGCACGGTTCTCTGGAGTATGCGACACCTCCTTGAAGGCTCAACTTGATCCTAAGGTGGTGTTTTCTCCACTCAGTACCACAGAAATAAAATATGGCGGTGCTGCAGCTGCCAGTAGTGCTAAAGTCGGACTGGTTGGGAACCTGGACGTGGGGCTTAGAGGATCCATTATTGGGCGTGTGAACCTTGCGGAGTCCAGAGAGACTGTTACCTGTTCCAGGTGTCACTTCCAGGGGTCAGAAGAGACCAAAGTAAGTTCCTGATGGCCTGAGAAAAACCTCAATGTTATAGGTCACAAAGCTAATTATTAAGTTTTGAGCGTTCTCTCCGTTTTGCGGATTTTAACTCATAGGGTGATGTTGAAGTACTAACGAATTTCTCTGAAACTCCCTTTCCGATGCTGCAGCATTTAGTTGGAAACTTGACATGAGTGGAGAGGTCTTAATTGAAGGAGAGACTGCCACCGGCGGGAAGGAGGTTGAGAGCAGAACAGGAAACCTTTGTCCATCCGGACGCTTCTCTCTCTGTTTTCAGCTGCCCGGTCGTGTTGATCCCAGACTGTCCCACTGCAACTTCGGCTCAGATGGGATCTTCGAAGGAGTTGTGAAGAAGCTGATCAACGACCGATGACTCTCGCTGCTCAGACTTTGTAAAATGAATGTTGGAATTTGATCCAAATTGGGTCCCATGCTTCAGCAGCTTAGACTTTGTAAATGTGTCTTCGGAATTTACCGAAACTCAAGTAGACGCAAATCGCGTCCTTTGTTTTCTCTTCCTGTAATTTTTTCAGGTGCAGGTATAATGCAGAAAAAAATAGAATATAATTGCTCCGAATATTTGCGTTATTTTTTCATGCGGAAATTTTAATCATTGATTGATCCTAAAATCATAGGGCTTTTGTTCTACATGTCGAGATCTTTCTAAATATATATAATTTGTATAATTTCGTTCAGAATTGAGTAAGAATTTTGAATTTGAAATTATAGGGTTTATACCTTGAAAAAGTTCTAGAATTTTCAAATTACTTGCAATTGATTGATGTTCGTTATAAATCGTTCCATGGGTATAGTTATATATATGTTTTAGTATCTTTTGGTTGCATTAAGGTAAGTTTTTTGGGGTTAAACATGAGAAAACCGAATTCGACCATGGGGTGTTAGATCCGAATTTTTTGAAGCTTGTATGTGGAAGATTTACATGTTTTTTCTTCGTTTAATTTATTCTAGTAAAGTATATTGATGTTAAAAGCAAGACCATCAAAAATCAATTATTCTATTTATTTATTTTTTAAGGTTGAAACCGGGTCATACGACCGGGTTTTGTAGGTTTCCGGGACTTGGCTGGAGGTTGAGGATGACCTCTAGCCGGGCCTGGGTCAAAATATGGGCTTTCACCCATATTCTATTTAAAATTCATATTCTGGGCATGAGCCCAGAGTCTTTGGGCTATAAACTCTCCTGGGCCGAGGCCTAATAACCCCAGATTCTTATATTGATTCGTGGGCCTTTATTAATCAATGGTCTTTAATTAGGCTTTTTTCGGCCTAAGTTACATTTATTGGCATTTATTAATTAATTTTCGTAATTATTTAATTAATTATTATTTTCCTAAAATCAGACCGAGATAACCGGTGACCACAATTTCGTGTTGATTGCAATGGTGTGGTTGGATTATTTAATTGACTACTATTTTATGCTAATTGAGTGAAATTTGTATTTTGGGATTTTATCCCAAAATTGAGTATTTTAAATATTTAATTAGGAAAACACCCGGCATCGGTTTACAACGCCAAAAAAATATTCTGGTGGACTATATTAAATGATGGGATTTTTGGAAAGGAAAGTATTGTAGTTTGGCTAAGGTTGACCGTGTACCCACACACGATTATTTTATCGGGTGTAATAAAAATGGTGAAATTGTTAGATGATCAGGATGGTATATTATATCAGCCTACAGGCTTTGCTATGTCAACTTAGCATGAGCAATATACCGGTATACTATATTATCTTGAGGGCTTTGATATGTCAGCTTAGAGTGAGCAATATACCTTAATAGCTTATAGTGAGTATTATCAATATACTACATCAGCCTACGGGCCTTGATATGTCAGCTTAGCTCGAGCAATATACTTTATCAGCTTAGAGTGAGCTATATTATTTATTAGCTTAGAATGAGCATTATCAGTATACTATATCAATCGGAGGACCTTGATATATTAGCTTAGAGTGAGTAGTATACTTGATTAGTTTCAGTAAGATATATCATCTGTTGTCAGCTTAAGGTGAGCAATGTTCGATTTGATCGAATAGGGTGGATGATATTGATGACATGGAGTCGAGTGAATCGATTGATCGGTGTTTGATATGATTTGAATTAAAGTGATTGGTTGAAGATACAAATTGTACTGACTTGTTGGAAGCAACTAAGGCAAAGATAAGTCCTCGACTTGTGCTTGTGCTTAGGCAACCCTTGGGGCGTATTTCCTTCCTAGTCAGAGTTTAGGGGGTGAACTTGCTGAGACGTCGTCTTACCCCGTTATGGGATAACATTTTTAGGTCCCTAGGGTAAAGAAACTAGAGCTTGAGGTGGAAGGGTCAAGAGCGCAAATGGCACATAAATTCTTTTTGAAGATAGACTTCTTGTACTTAGACCCTAGAGTTGGCCTCTATTTGTAAACTAGATCATGGTTTTTAATAATGTGTTTGATTTGAAATTTGTTGTCCTGTTTTTCTATCCACATTTGTTATTGTCAGGGGATTAATAATTCGCTTCCGCATGTGCAATAAAATAAATGGGTCAGTGACATGTCCTAAGACGTCGTAAATAATCGACCACTGAGGGATGGGCACGCACTTGAGAATCGGGGCATGACAACATCAATGTCTCAATCTAGATTAGATTCAGTTAGTCCTTTCTTTCTTTTTCACTTTTTATCTTTTTTTTCTTTTCCTGAAAACATATATTTACTCTTGTCAATCATAATATTCACACATCTTTTATTCTAGGGTTAATACCCTGAAAAATTCCAAACTTGTACACTAGTGATAAATATACCCCAAACAAATTTTTTAACCACTAAAACCCTCAAATCGGTATACATTTGATAAATTTACCTCAAACCGGTACATTTATAATAATTTTACTCTATATTAGTTTCTGTTAAAGTTTACTATCAAATTGCTAAGTTAAATGACATGTGATAGTTAATTAGTATATCAGTCTGGGATTTTACTCTCCGTTTGTCACTTTTTATATCTTTTTTTTTTGTTTTTTATAATATTAATCCAATTTAATGGAGAATACATTTATCACAAATATATCAGTTTGGGGTTTTTTGTGATCAAACAAATTAATTTAGGGTCACAAGTGTACAAGTTTTGGGTTTTTTTTTTTTTTTGCAGTCATTTGAAATAAATTTGTCACTTTTCCAAGGTCCAAAGATTAGTTTGGGGTAAATTAGTTATCGATGTACTAGTTTGGGATTTTTTTAGGGTATTAACCCTTTATTCTATTAATGAACAGCACAAAGAGCTCATTATCTCCTTTTTCAAAAAAAAAAGCATATTATTGAACTTGAGTGACATACTTTTCACTTTTTTCTATGAGAATCATATTATTCATTTATGCACATTTTTAATTTTATTGTTGCTATATATTGTATAATAATTTATTTATTTCGGCCATTATGTTGTATAATTGAATCGCATAGTTCACACCCCTAACTTTTTCTTCTTCTTTTTTTGTTGAAAGAAATTTTCACTCATTTGACATAATCAAAATGAGAGGAATATAAAAAAAATTTAAGAAAACCAAATCCCAAAAGATTAGCAAAACGAAATAAAATTTAGAAATCAATAGAGTACAGCCTACAACTATTAGCACGCTCTCATCCCAAAAGGTCACATTTGTCCCGGTGTCAAAAAACAATCGATTGCTAATCATCGGAACATTTAGTGATGGGCACACCAAAAACTACAACTTGCAATGCATGTCTAAGTCCAGTGTCCGTAACACCATCGTCATTTGGAGACAATAGCAACAACATGTTGAACCACCACAAATCAAATACCTTTGAGAAAATCCCATATTTATATTTAGATCGAGAGATAAAAGCTCTCAAATTTAGATATAATCCCAAATCAATAGAGGAGAACTTTCATAGGATCTTGAAGAAGTCATGGAACCACATCTCAGTCATCTTGCTGGCTAGACCAATGATAACATTCTCACAAATTTTCAGTTGCAAGTAGATTTATTCACCAAGACCAGGAAAAAAAAAAGCAACAACAACAAGCAAAAGAAGACACCAAACAAGGCAAAAAAAGACTCCCATATTAGATCAAGAGAGAAAAAAATAAAATCTAGACCTAGAAAAGAAAAGCAAAACCTGCGGGTGAAGTTTCTTTGAGGGAGGTTTTATTGGGAGAGAAAGGATTGCCGACAAAGGGATTTACAACCCCCCTAGCCCAATAGATGCTTTGCATATTGCTTTTTTTTCCTTGCCTTGTACAATGACCGAGTCTATGAGTGATTGATTCAAAGGTGGGTAGGTTCTAGAGCTAAAACCCGAAACCTGCCCTGTTATAATTGATTCCTAGTTTTTTCCCCTCTTTTTGGTTAAGTTTTTATAGCAAAATCATATGAGGTTATGAGTAATAAAATGACTCAAAGTAAGGATGACTAGTAGAAATCCCTATCTGCCAAAAACAACAATTCATAAGACGAACATGTGATCACGTACAATTGTAAATAATAAAAAGTTCAAACAGGTAACATAAAACATAAATTATAAAACTTCATTCCTCATGCATCCATAAAAATTTAAGGGAAGAGGAAAGACTAACAAAGAGTTCTAAGGAAAGGCAAAGGATGAAGAAGTGCTAAAGTTAGAATTTAGGGGAAAAAGAAATTAGCATTTTATCTTTTTAGCTTATAAAACTAGTTCTAAAACTGGGCAATCCGGTCTGATTCTCGAGTGGGCGTTCACTTAAAACATATCTCCGGGCCAGTTCCAATGAGAATCGGTTCCTTGTTCTATTTTTTGGGTGGTCCGATTCGGTTCTCAGATGGAACCGATCCGATTGCATACCCCTAATTGAGTCAACCTAATTAAGGTAATAAAACTTCACAAGTATGGAGCAATCAAATTTAAGCAATTCATTAAAATCGATTGGCCACAAAAGCAGAAAGAAATATGGATGATGATCACTAGATTGGACTTTTCATTAAAGGGATATGATAGTGTGAAACCTAATCGCCTCCTATCAAATTAAGGACCTTTCAGATTTTGTAGATTTTGTTGACATAATTGACCGAATCTAGCAAATAGGTAGCTTCCATATTATAGTTGGCAATTGGAGATAAAAACTAGCGTGGGCGGTTCAAGGGTGGGTGCCACTCTAGAACCGGGAACCACTTGGAACCATCCACTAAGGACCGGTTTTCGAAAATTGAAATGCAAGACTGCCCGTTGGTTTTATAGACCCACCCAAGAACCAGATTAATGTCCCCACTGCGAAAGAGGCATGAAATTTGAGAGCACCTAAGAAGGTCGGAGGCCAGAGGTGATCAAGAGCAAGAGTAATGGAGAGAGTGAGGAGACCAAAGGTGACTTGAAGCAAGAGCGAGAGAGGGATCCACGAGGTCAGAGGCCACCAAGAGCAAGAGTGACAAAGGGAGGCGAGGCTGCGAGATAAATAAGGCGAGAGATGGAGAGAGAAGAAGAGGAAATTAGAATTTTGATTTGAAAAATTAAAACTTATAAACCGGTTCGATCTAGATGGGCGATTCCACACTTAAAAACCGGGAACTAAACCGATACTCAAAGGTTCTAGGAAATTGAAACCAAGAACCGTCGGTCTAGTTTGGTTCCAAGCAGCCTCGATTCCTTTGCACACCCTTAAAAATCATCTTTAAATGGGTAGGTAAAATTAAATTACCTACTCATTAGTATGGGTCCAAATGGATAGCTTTCTTTTCTTGGATTAATAGAAATTTTGTCCTGGCGAGGAAGGAAAATAAAATCTTAACCAAAAAAGTATGAATTCTGAAAGCTGCTGAATAACAAAACTACCCCTGGTAGAGGCGAGCCAGCACTATAAAAGCTCGACTTCTGCCAGTACTTTTGGCCACGCCCAACTCTTTGACTCACTATTTAGTGTCTATTCTCTAATATTACTCTGGTCCAAAGCATCAAACAAGTTCTTCAAACTTACTGGTTAGCCACTTTGCCTTCTTGTTCTTGTTATGGATCTCGATGTGTTCATGAAGTTGTCTGTGAAAAATGATTAAAAAACATACATTTTTCACATGATGTGCAAAAAGTTGATCTTGCTTTTAATGAAAAAACAGAACAAAACCATAACATTTTTGTGGAATAAGATTTATTATTTTTGTGAGATTGAGTGTATGATCTGATTAAGCGTAGTTCATTTTGTGCGAGTGGACCAACTTTCTTTTTTTTTTTTTCTTTCACGTCATCCTCTCTGTTGCCTTGGATAGTTCTCGGAGATTGTTAAATCATGACTTACAAATCTGAATTACTGAGAATCGGGTGGTTTACGATGAGCCATGCTCTTTCACATATCATTTTCACCAGAAAAAAATAGATTCATCCGTAACTAGATGGAGCATTTACTTGTTATTACCAGAGTTTAGGTTTACTGACAGTTGATTCATGTAGATATCAAGCAGCATGTTGATGGTCACTTGGAATGTCAATTAAGTTTCTGCGGTTAGAATGACTTCACTTACAGTAAAAGAAAGTTCGTTATCTTTAAGTTTTTGAAATGCTAGAAATCAAACATGTCGTTGACGGCATGTCAATCATATTGACTGAAACATTAATAATATGCGATTGGAAGATTCTAATAGTTACGTTGCATGTACTGTTCGTCCACTGATGCATTGCTCTCCTGCAGATTCTCTTTGAAAATGGGTCCGCCAGTGAATGCTGCTGCACCATCGACCGCTTCTTCTGCAGGTGAAGACATGCTGACCAATGACCAGCGCTTCCTCTTGACCGTCATTTTTGGAATATACTTTGGGCCTCATCTCCAAGGGGAAAGGCCACCCCACAAGTCAGCATTGCAGAGAGTACTCGAGAGACTGCCACGGTACACTCAAGATCGGCTGGCTGGGTCCAAGTTGATGGTGGCCCAAATGATTCACGTATATTATTATATACTGAGGAAGGCCAGTCAATCTGTCATAGTGGCCCCACCTTTGCTGCTCAAGTTCTTCCGCGACACGCTTCCAACCAGAATGCTTGGTCCTGGACTCAACTACCCTCAGTTCATCGACTTATTTCCAACCGACCTGCACCCTTGTTCGCATGTCGAAGAGCGATTTGTGGCAATAGAAAACATTGTCTTAATCGATAACCCGAGCACCTCTTACCTCAGGGAAGAGGTTGTTGCGAGGTTTAAGAATTTGACTGGACTGCAGGAGTTCGTTTTGGAGAAGGATGCCGCCAAGCTACCTATTTATGTCACCGATGAGGTGTTTTATCGAGTGACAGCACGAGAGGAGCGTTCAGAGGGACAACCTCATTTTTCTGTGCCCGGTCATGGTTCCCATGGAAGAAAATGCAACATCAGCATGGCGTTTTCTCCGCTCAATATGACAGGTGCCACTGCCGCCTGGAGTGCTGGAGCTGGAGTTGTTTGGAATGCGGAAGTGGAGCTTGCAGGATCCATCACAGGGCGTGTGACCCTTGCAGAGTCTGAAGATAGTTACCTGTTTAACGTATCACTTCCAGGGATCAGAATAGATCAAAGTAAGTCTCCGATGACCTAAAAGAACCTCAATATTTGTAGGTTGAGAAGCTAATTACTAAATTTTGAGCACTCTCCGTTTGGTTGATTCTGATTCACATAGTGATGCATATGTATTAACGAATTTCTCGGAAACTCCCTTATGGAAGTTGCAGGCTTTAGCTGTGAATTCAACATGGATGGCGAGGTTGTGATAGAAGGAGAGATTGCCACCGGTTGGAACACGGTTGAAAGCAGAACAGGAAACCCTTGTCAACCTGGACACTTCTCTCTCCGTTTTCAGCTGCCTGGTCGTATCTATCCCATAGGCGCCAACTGCAACTTTCGCTCAGATGGGACCTTCGAAGGAAGGGCGAAGAAACAGATCGAAAATTCATGACTTGCAGGCAGCTTGGTTTTTGTTTTGAAATAATGTTGAAATTTACCGTGACTCGATTAGACACAAATTGCGTCCTATGTTGGTCCTCATGTACCTTCTTCAATGCAAATATAGTCACACCCTTAAACTAACAAGAGTGAGAGATGACACCGTTGTCCTTCTCAAATATAATTCCCAAAAGTTCTCCACCGCTAACACTCTCCCCCTACGCGCCCCTAACCCAAGAAGTTGAAAATATAAAAGACTAGTGAAATGAGCAACTACAATCCAATAAGTAATACATATCTTCTAAACAAATCAAGCAATTACTATCATTTAAAAAAAAAAAAAAACAAATGAAACTCATTGACACCAAATCAAGAATACACAAAGTTTAAGATTAAATTGAGTTGTTTGTATGTGTGTGTGTATATTACTACAACATAACATTTTCGTGACATAAATACTCATCTAAATCAATAATATTGAAACAAATATCAATGATCCAGCCCATTGATCAATCTCAACACACGTGTTAAAGGTCCATTCCAATGATCAATCTCAAGCTAAGATATCAACTATGATCACGCATAACGCCTTATGACAAGGCGACTGGGCTCTCCCCAAGCAAGGTCCCCACCTATATCACCAATGGCCAGGCCACAAAGATCTTCAAAACTAGTATAGATATCCACAACCCCTCATTGGGCTCATAGCAATATTGAGCATCAACACCAATCTACAACATCCTCCACATGCTATAAAGCCAAATCCAAAAATCATTTCATATATCATAATATGTTTCTTAAACTATTTCGAACTCCATTTCGTTGAAATAGTTCGCAAATCAATATATAACATTTTATACTCCATATTGAAGTCAAAGACTTCTCATGAGTCTTTCCAAAAGGATTCGCAAACCCATTTGCAAGCAATCAATTTAGACTATCATCCCAAAAAAAAAAAAAAAAAAAAAAAAAAAAAAAAAAAAAAAAAAAAAAATCCATATCTAATACACATATGGTAGCAAATGCTCATTCCAATTTATGCAAGAAATATGCTCGTTCTTAACTCATAATATAACTAAACCATTTCATTTTCGAAATATAAGTTCATAAAATCAAAGAAGAGATAGTATCACTCGTCTCGGAATGCCAATCGTCGAACTCGTGATCCAACAATTAAACGAAAAATAACGTTAAAATCGAGTAAAAACTATGCCTAACACTAACAAAGTGACTCATACACATTAACAAGTCACTCACTTGAAGCAATTATTTAAACCTAAATGAAACGTGAAACTCACAGGTGAAACCCCAAAATTCTCACTTCGGCCAAACCATTTATTCAAAACGACTCCCATCAAACCCATGGCTCCACAACGCCATAATCCACCATTACCTTGAAATCCCACTGCTCAACAACTCAAAAATAGAACAACACGGCTCAAGTTTCACAATACTTCAAATTTAAGCCATAATTCCAAAAACTACTTCAATTGGACGAGCGAAAGATAGGAGCACTCATCAGGCATTGCAATACGTAGAGACTTCGGTTTGCCGAGGTCTCTGTGGAGTGAACGCACTCTCTTTTCCCTCTCTTTTTCTTCTTTTTCCCTTTTTTCTTTCCGTTATTTATGTTTGTTGTGTGAGCTCTCGGTTAATATGAGCCGAGCATCCCTTTTTCCTTTTAATAGCTTAGGTCCCCTTTTCCCTTCTTTTGTTGACTTTTTCACGATTTTTTTCCTTCTTTTTCTTGTTTTGCTTTTCCTCTTTGACTTTTCAATCCATATTTTACAAATATAATGCAAACAAAGAATGGGATACAACAGCTCCTTAATTCTTCTTACTAAATTTTCCATCATGAACTACACCTGACTCTAAATTCTGCTTTGAATTATTAGTATGGAAGGAGCTGATTTAAGCTTTTATCTTAGTATATGCTTAGGGCAAACAGAACAATCCAATTTTATCGATGCAGTATAATATGGGTATCTCTCTAGTGTCAAGCTATGGAATTACCACTGTTAACACCACGAGATAAGGGAGACATCAATGTTAGGATGCACGTGTGAGTGAATTACATTAGAAAAGTCTCACATTGGAGAATTAATATGGTGCATAATAGTTAATATATCATAAATGATCCATAACTTATTAACTTAAGCTTTTGAATGAAGGTGGTTCAATTGGATATATTAACAGATTCAGACTTGAGCTCTCTCTTGACGATCTCCCCGAAAGAAGGTATCAAGCTTCTACTGCACACTTCTAACAAATTGTATCAGAATTTTCGAGTAGGTGGGTGTTGTGGTGTAGCAACGTGGGCCCAAAGTTGATGCGGAAAGATACCTAAATTAAGGGAGAGCAAGCTTAACATTGAGCTCACACATGAGGGAAGATTGTTAAGATGCACAAGTGAGTGAGTTATGTTAGAAAAGTCACACATCAAATAATTGATATGGTGTTGAGTAGTTAATGTATACTAAATGGCCGATAACTCATTGACTTTAAGCTTTTGAGTGAAGGTGAATCTAATTAGATATATTAATGGGCTCGAACTTGAGCTCCCTTTTGACGATCTCCTCAGAAGAAAATGTTGGGCTTATGTTGTGCGCTCCTAACAATAAAAAAAATTCATAAGAAGCAATTCTAGGAAGCTCCTTTAGTTGTTCCTTAACAGAATATGTTGCCGTTCATGGGAAAAAAATCAGAATGTCCAAGAAAGTCCATTCAGGTTGTGATTTCATTGTAATATTTCTCATCTAGTTTGTCATTTGTCGAAAAATCATTCCTTGTACGTATATAAAAGCAGGATAAGCAAGGTAAAGATTGCACCTCACGTGGACTCTTTATTCTCTTCAGCGCCTTTCATCTATAGATTTGGGAATCTGATTGTTCTAGAAAAGCATAGGAAACTTTGTCATTGGCTTCTTCCAATAACAGCCAAGCTAAATCTAGCAAAGGACGTAATGCGGCAGCATCAAGATCCATGGGGTACGGTATCTTAGATAAAGTTCAAGAATAAAGACTCATTCAGCTGAGTCAAGGTTTACTATCAAGTTGATTTCCCAGTTAAATGATTCCTAGTTCAATATTTCCTAAGTTAAAGTATTTTAGTTTAGTGTTTCCTAATTAGTCTTTCCTAGTTTAGTGCCATAGCTCCTCTATAAATAAGAGGTGCTCCTCAATTGTAAGAGACAGATTTGGGAGTTGATAATACATCAGAATTTCTCTTAGTTGAGTTCTTTATGCAATTTACATCGACCGTAAACCTTAAAAATCTTTCGGTTCTTTATCCAATTCATTGGTGGTGAACAGTCTAGTTCTTTCCTTGGTTGCAAAGGTATTCCTTCATGCCTTGATGATGAACTCTTCTATACCAAAGTTCTCTTTTCCACAAAGAACATCAAATGCTCTCATTCCATCAAATTCATTCAGCAATCTCATTTAAACTCACCATGCATCAAATTACTATCAAACCTTCAAGGGTGAATTAGATGGGTAAGTTCTTCTATTTGCTGGTTCATACTTCTATACTGAAAAGGAATGAATGATCGGGCTCCTGGATGCTTGACCTTGGGATAAGCCTATAATGAATGGCGTGACTATGCAATGGAGGATCTCCCACGACAAATGGCACGAGTTCTCAACCTGCTAGAGAATCAAGCGAGCAAGTATAGCCACATACACCACCGGTTCATTGTCCACGGTACTCTGATCCTGATGACCATCCAAGCTCCACTAACGAATCCAACAACACCAGAGGCAACTCCAGTGATTCGAATTATTGAGCTAGAGGAAGAAGGAGGCACAAAGACAATGACCACAAAATCAAAGTGGAAGCACTTGAATTTGAAGGCAGCCTAAATCCATCTGACTTTATTGATTGGTTGCATGCTGTCAAATGAGTATTTGAGTTTAGATTATTTTCAGATGAAACGAAGTGCAAGCTTGCTTCTCTTGAATTTAAGAAACATGCCTCACTTGGTGGAAATATTAAAAAATAAAAAATAAAAATAGAGAAAATATATAAATTGATAATTGATGGCGGAAGCTGCACCAATTGAGGATGAGAGAAGATGGGAATCTTGAGCTTGCCTTGTATGGCTCTTTTCTATCGGGAAAATTACCAAAACAGTCATAAACCTATTGTAACTTTTCCAATTCAGTCTTAAACATTTTTTTTGTCAATTCAAGCATGAACTTTTTACAATTGTGCTAATTCAGTCTATTTCGACCATTTTTGGCCATTCTGGCGTTGACATGGATGCCAACCAATGCTGATGTAGACATAATAATATTTTTATTTTTTTGAATTTTTTTTTGAATTTTTTTCTTTTTTTCTTCACTTCCTTCTCCTTCCTCTAGCCAGTCATCACATTTGACTAGCCAGAGGCCTTGCCGGCCTCAAGGAAGTCTAGTCGTGGTCGGGTGACCTCGTCCAAGCCGCCGGCTGGATTTGGTAACAGTCGAGCCTTACCGGCTATGGGTGAGGCCCTCACCGAAGGCCTCGCAAGGGGCAAGGCTCGCCCTCACTTAATTTGGCAAGGGTCGAGCCTCAACGACCCCGCTAGGTTGAAGGCCGCAACCTCACACAACCTCTGGCCATGGCTGCCAGTGGTTGGACAAGGCTTGCCCTTGTCGACCATGGTGATGCTTGACTTCGACAAATTCAATGAGGCTTCGCCTTGCCCAACCATGGCAACGGCGGCTTTGCCGTTGCTGGGTGAGGCTCGCCCTCGCCAGTGGTCGATGGGGGCAAGCCTCACCATTGGCTAATGAGGCCGACCTTGCTCTGCTCACCTCTAGCCAGCCAGCCAAAGGAAGGAGGGAGAAGGAAGAAGGAGGGAAAATAATAATAATAATAAATTGAAAAAAAAAACAAAATATTATTAAAAAATAATCCACGTCAGTGTCAGACGAATGGCCAATGCTAGCCAGTATCTATGTCAGCATCGGTCCACCAAAATTGGCCTAGTGGACTGAATTAACACAATTGCAAAAGGTTTAAGACTAAACTGGCTAGAAAAAAAATTATGACTTAATTAGAAAAATTGCAATAGGTTTATAATTTTTTTCGTAATTTTTTCATTTTCTAGCTATTCGTCCATTGGAGAAATTTTCTGATATTGAGGAAGAAAAAAATTCTAGAGAACGAATTATTACAAAGGGTAAAAGCCACAAATTGCCATGTTCATTTCGTATGCCCTAAAGTAATATATCTCGGAGTTATTCATCATTTGTTAAAATTTGTCCGATTTATTTTTCAGCTTGCCAACTTGCCTTTTAAGATTTTTATCTGGATGAATTGACGTATTATCTAATTCATTCGAAAGGCTGCCTAAGAACTTATGGAGTCGAGTTCCTTTTAGTAATGGTAATTGTGGCAACTTAGCTACTTTCAATATTAAAGACCTTTCTCCCTATCTTAAAGTTGAAGATCCCATCAGAAATGAGGTCAAATATGTTGGATATTTCTATAATATTTTGAAATATTTACAATAATAACTTCGATAATAGTTACGACCGCATTGAAGACCATCATTATTTTCAACGGTCACATAACGGTTTTTTAACGGTCATACAACGACTTTTCAATCGTTTTGTAAAGTTTAATTTATTTTTCAAATAAATCCTTCATCATTTTACAACGGCTCTTTTAACGGCTCTATTTTGTCTGAATATAAAATCTCATAAGGCAATCTTAAAAAAGACACACTGTATGAAACAAAGAATATTCTTTCGTTTGAAATATTTCCTTTCACTTTCCTTGCTAGGTTATACACAACGTTATTTCCGTTCCTTCTAATATTCAGTGCGGAATATAGAAGAATGTATGTTGTATCTTGGGAGGATAGTCGTCAGAAGCCTATCGCACTGAGTTTCGCACTCTAAGGAGCAGAATTATCCTTAAGGACAGTGCTTACGCTTGCACGCCTCAAACAAATTTATTTGATCTCATCAGTTTTTTCCTACAATCTTAAGGATAATTCCCATGGAGCATCAAGTTGATACTGCTGCTGATGCCTCAATCTCCACCATTCCAGTTGCACTACCACCACTACCACATATGTCATATGCCAAACCATTCCCCGACATATCAAAGATCGAAGTTTTCAATGGCAACAATTTCATAAGGTGGCAAGAAAGGGTTTTCTTTATCCTAGATGTGCACGGCGTGGCTTTCGCACTTATGGAGGGCGAACCAACTGATAACAAGCTTCAAGATCAATGGATACAGGCTAATAAGGTATGTAGGCACACAATTATTAGTACTCTTTCTAATGAATTGTTTGATGTCTACTGTCCGTACAAGGAAGCGAAACAAATATGGGACTCCATGATCGCAAAGTACACCGCCGAAGATGTGGGCGACAAAAATTTGTAATCGGAAATTATTATCGATGGGAAATGTCCGATGATAAGGAGATCAAGACACAAATCAATGAATATCACAAGCTAGTGGAGGACTTGAAGGCAGAAAACATCAATTTACAAGAGGAATTTCTTGCGGGCATGCTGATTGAAAAGTTGCCTGAGTCTTAGAATAACTATAAGCAACAACTCAAGCACAAGGACAAACAATTGTCACTAGCCGATTTGATCATGCATATTATCATTGAGGATACAACTCACAAGGAGATCAAAGCTGCCAAAGCTAAGGAAATTGCTACTAGGGCAAATTTGGTGCAAGGCAAATTTCAACATCGCTAAAACAGGTATTATAACAAAAAACCTTATTACAAACCCAAAGTTGCTCACCCCACCTTCAAAAAGAAAGGCTCTTGCTTTGTTTATGGGAAACCATGTCATCATGTAGCGCACTGCAGAAAGAGAATAATGGGAAATGACAATCCTGCTAAACCAAAAGTTAATTTGGTTAAAGCATATGACTCTAATGATATAATTGTTGCAATTATTTCCCAGGCCAACATTGTGGCCAGTGTGAAAGAGTGGGTGGTAGACTCAGGTGCTACCAGGCATATTTGTGCAAACAAAAATGCATTTTCCTCCTACACGCCAGTAGGGGAAGGAGAATAAGTTATTTATCTTGGTGATTCAAGAACAACTCAAGTTCTTGGGAAAGGAAACGTTCTTCTCAAGCTCACATCTGGCAAGACTTTGGCCTTGAATGATGTATTACATGTCTCTAATATAAGGGCAAACCTGGTTTCAGTAGCGCTTTTAGGAAAGGTTGGGGTGAAGGTGTCATTTGAATCTGATAAGATTGTAATGACAAAAAATAATGTCTTTGTGGGAAAGGGTTACTGTAATTAAGGACTTTTTGTTCTTAACGTTTCTAATGTTATCAATGAAAATGCTATTGATTTTGCTTACTTGGCTGAATCTCTTGATTTATGGTATGGTAGATTAGGTCATGTTAGTATTTCTAATATTAAGAAAATGCAAAAACAAGGTTTAATTTCTGGAATTAAAAACCCATGTTTTAATAAATGTATAATATGTGCCGAAACAAAATTAACAAAAAAGCATTGTATTTTGTAAATAGAGAATCTGATTTGTTGAGTTTAATTCATACTGATCTAGGAGATTTAAAACAAACTATGACTAGAGGTGGTAAAAAATATTACGTGACCTTCATTGATGATTATTCTAGATTTACTAAAGTTTATTTGCTTAGGCATAAAGATGAAGCTTTTGATATGTTCATTTTGTATAAAGCTGAGATAGAAAACCAATTGAATAAAAGGATAAAAAGAATTAGATCGGATAGCGGTGGAGAATATGTATTACTTAATGAATTTTGTGGAAAGGAATGAATAATTCATGAAACTACGCCTCCTTATTCCCCTGAATCTAATGGCATAGCTGAAAAGAAAAATAGGACTTTGAAAGAGATGATAAATTCTATGCTTGTTAGTTCTAATGCTCCAAATAATTTATGGGGTGAAGCTATTTTATCTGCATGTCACATCCATAATAGAATACCTCATAAGAAAACAGGTAAAACACCTTATGAATTTTGGAAAGGTTATCGTCCTAATTTAAAATATTTGAAAGTGTGGGGGTGTCTTGCTAAGGTTATGCTTCCTAATTCTAAGAAAAGGAAAATAGGCTCTAAATCATCCGACTGCATGTTTATTGGTTATGTTGAACATAGTGTTGCATATAGATTTCTTGTATTAAAAAGTGACGTGCTTGATAATAATACTATAGTTGAGACAAAAAATGCAGAATTTTTTGAGCATATTTTTCCGTTAAGTGTTGATAATATTTCTCTTGCGCCTATTCATAAAAATGTTTTCAAAAATTCAAATGATGAATTGAGAATGAGCAAAAGAATAAGGAAAGAAATTTCTTTTGGGAATGATTTTTATACTTATCTTATTCATAATGATCATTTGATTTATTCTGAAGCGATATCTTCCTCATAAAGCAATTTTTGGAAAGAAGCTATAAAAATCGAGATTGATTCTATCTTACAAAATCAAACTTGGAAATTAGTTGATTTACCATCCGGAGCAAAACCGATCGGTTGTAAATGGATTTTTAAAAGAAAATATAATCATGATGGTTCTATTGATAAATATAAAGTAAGATTAGTTGCAAAAGGTTTTACTCAAAAACAAATTATTGATTATTTTGACACTTTTGCTCCAGTTATAAGAATTTCATCAATTCGTGTTTTAATTGCTTTTGCTTCTATTTACAAACTTATTGCTCACCAAATGAATGTTAAAACAGCTTTTTTAAATGGTGATTTGGAAGAGGAAATTTACATGGTGCAACTCGAGGGCTGTATTTTTCCTGGCCAATAAAACAAAGTTTTTAAACTTATTAAATCTTTATACGGCTTAAAGCAAGCACCAAAGCAATGGTATGAGAAATTTAATGATGTTCTAGTTAGTATAGTTAGTAATGGATTTTTCTCTATTGGAGCAGATAAATGTGTATAAACAAAAACTATTGATGGTGAATCTATAATTATTAGCTTACATGTTGATGACATGCTTATTTTTGGTACGTGTATTGATGTAGTGAATGAAACAAAATGTTTTTTTTATTTCTAAATTCGATATGAAAGACATTGGGGAAGCTAATATTATTTTGGGTGTTAGAATTATAAATAGTGATAATGACCTAATGCTTGCTCAAGCACATTATGTGGAGAGGCTACTTAAAAAATATGATCACTTTGATATCAAACCTGTGAATATTTCTTATAATTCTAATATCCAATTAATGAAAAATAAAGGAGATGGTATGGCTCAGTCTAAGTATGCTCAAATTATTGGGAGTTTGATGCTTTGATGAATTATACTCGACCTGATATAGCTTATGATGTATGTAGATTGAGCAGATATACACAAAATCCCAATGATGATCATTGGACTACTTTGAGCGGATTAATGAAATATTTGAGAGGAACCATGAATTATGGTATTTTATATAGTGGATTTCCCGCTGTATTAGAAGGAAACAATGATGCTAATTGGATTTCGGATTCAAATGAGACAAAATCCACTAGTGGATATGTGTTTACCGTTGGTGGAGGTGCTGTAACTTGGAAGTCAACCAAACAAACAATAATTGTTAAATCCACCTTGGAGTCAGAGTTTGTGGCTCTAGAATTGTCTAGCAATGAGGCTGAGTGGTTAAGGAACCTGTTAGCAGATATTCCTTTGGGAATATAGCCGACACATTATGTGTCTATGCACTGTGATTGTCAAGCGGCAATAGCCATTGCAAAGAATAAAACTTTCAATGGTAAAAATAGACACATCCGATTGAGACATGATGTAGTAAAGCAACTGCTTAAAGATGGAACTATATCCATTGATTATGTAAAGTCAGAAGTGAATTTAGCCGATCCTCTGACTAAACCTGTGGGAAGAAAATTAATTTATGACACATCGAGGGGAATGGGACTTAAGCCAATTGAGGAAAAGCAACAGTGATGGCAACCCAATCTATGTGATTGGCAATCCCATGAATTAGGTTCATATGAGTAATAACAAGTCACTTGTTATTCTAGTGATGCATTATTAAAAATTATTGTCCATCCTAAGGTGAGAATGGTGCAAAATTGCAAGGAAAAAAGATGTTAAGCTAAGCTCTTAATGAAATTCCATAGCTATTATTGGTGGTGTATTACGTTGCAGAATACACTTGATGGAATCACCTATATAAGTGTGGAGTGGGGCTGCTCCTATAAGAATTTTTAGCGAAAATCTCTAAAGCACTTATGAATAAACCAAACACGCGCATGGCCTATTAGCGCAAAACCGAGTTGAACAACAAAGTTTGTGGAAGTGCAATGTGATTGATGAAAATTATAATTCACAAAAGACATTTTTTGGTTCATAGAAGTTTCAAACTTCACCAAAATTTCGTGAATTATATTTCATTTTTTCTAGGGCCGGTTCATAGTCTAACAAGCACCAGTTCCGATGCATTACACTCCAATAACCCAGCATCATATTAATTTTTTATTTTCAAAATCTTTTGAAATATGTGGGGGATTGTTGGATATTTCAATAATATTTTCAAATATTTACAATAATAACTTCCATAATAGTTATGACCGCATTGAAGACCGTCATTATTTTCAACGGTCATATAACGATTTTTTAACGGTCATACAACGACTTTTTAATCGTTTTGTAACGTTTAATTAATTTCTCAAATAAATCCTTCATCATTTTACAACGGCTCTTTTAACAGCTCTATTTTGTCTAAATATAAAATCTTATAAGGCAATCTTAAAAAAGACACACTGAATGAAACAGATAATATTTTTTGTTTGAAATCTTTCCTTTCCTTTTCCTTGATGGGTTATACACAACGTTGTTTCTGCTCTTTCTAATATTCAATGCGGAATATAGAAGAAAGTCTATTATATCTTGGAAGGATAGCCGTCAAAAGTCTATCACACTGAGTTATCGCACTCCAAGGGGCGGAATTATCCTTAAGGATAGTGCTTACGCTTGCACACCTCAAATAAATTTATTTGTTCTTATTAGCCTTCTTCCTACAAAATATCCATCAACCTGGGGTGGATGATGCAGGAGCATCAATGTTCATGAGGATATAGCATTTAAAATGAAGTCTAAGAATAAAAACTCTTTCAACAGAGTGAAAGGTTTACCTTTTCAAGTTGGTTTTCAATTGTGAATAAGATTTATAATTTAACGTTTCCTAGTTCAATGTTTCCTAATTTGATGTTTCATAGTTTTCTATTGTCCAACTTCAAGTTTTCTTTTTTAATGTTGCCTGGTGTAATCTTTCCTAGTTTATGTCCTAGCTCCTCATATGGATGAGTTCAAAGACTGTTCCCCATTTTAACTCACTTCCATCTTGGGGCGTGTGAACCTTGTGCAGTCCGAAAACCGTTCCCCATTCCAAGTGTCGCTTCCAGGGATTAGAGATCAAAGTAAGTTCCTCATGACATAAAAAAATCCTCTATATTTCTAGGCCTACAAGCTAATTAGTAATTACCAACTTTGCAGATGTCTCCTTTTTGTATATTTTGATTCATATGGTGATGGTAAGATAATTGCAGATTTACATGAAACTTCCTTTTAAGATGCAGGAACATTCAGTTGTAAGTTCAACATGGATGGTGACGAGGTCTTTATTGAAGGAGATGCTGCAACAGGCGGGAAGGTGGTTGAGAGCATCACAGGAAACTTTTTCCCTACAAACACTTTTGTCCTTGTTTTTAGTTGCCCAGTCATATCAATCCTAGATGGTCCGACTGCAAGTGTGGCTCAAATGGAACCTTCGGAGTCGTCGTGAAGAAGTAGATCAATGATTGATGACTCCTAGCCAGGTAGACTTTGGAAAAGAAAAAAGTTGGGATTTATCGAAACTCAAGTGGACAGAAATCGAGTTCTACGTATGCTCCTCCTATACCTTTTCCAGATGCTCATATAATGCAGAGAAACAATGTCTATTCTTTAATCGATTTTCTCTGCATATGAAAAAGGTATGGGAGGAGTAAACATTGAACATGATTCTTCACAACTCCACCGAAGATCCAATCTGAGCCAAAGTTGTAGGGGGACTATTTGCAATCGACGCAACCGAGCAACTGAAAACAGAGAGAGAAGTGTCCAGGAGGACGATGGTCTGCTCTCAACCACCTTTCGACCCATTGTAGTATCTCCTTCAATCAAGAACTCGCCATCCATATTGAATTTACAATTGATAGCTACTCATCCAAAAGGAAGTTTCAGAATATGCAAAAAGGAGAAAACTTGAAACTCAGTAATTCGCTGTCAGAAGATGTAGAGAAGCAAAGAACAGACTGAAGGAAAGAAGAGATCGTAAAGCTTTTGGGGAATTTTCTGTTTTTCTCTATGTATCATTCAATGCACATTACACCGTAATTATAATACATAAGATACATGAATAAAAGGAAAAGAAATATTTTTACAATTGAATCAATATCTTAATATAATCAATCTAATCCCTAATTGATCTAATGCATGATCATAACCAAAAATAGATCCTGCATATCTTCCAACATTCCCCCTAAAGCTGGTGGCTTGTAGATATCCAAGACTCCTAGCTTGCTTAGAAGATATGCATGCTGTCTTTGACATAGAGGTTTGGTGAAGATGTATGCAGGTTGTTCTGCAATTCCAACTCCTCTTGTCTCGATGATTCCCTCTTGAATCTTCTCTCTTGTGAAGTGGCAGTCCACCTATATATGCTTTGTTCTTTCATGCATCACCAGATTTGCTGTGAGTTTGAGAGCCGCATCATTGTCGCAAAACAACTTCGTTGGCCTTTTTAGCCTTATCCCAAGATCTCCAAGTAACCCTCGCAGCCACACAATTTCACATGTAGTTTTCGCCATAGCCCGATATTCTGCTTCAGCTGAAGATAAGGAGACCGTCGCCTATTTCTTGGTCTTCCATGAAACAAGAGATTCCCCAAATTTAATACAAAAGCCAGTAATCGATCTTCGACTCATCGGGCAGGTAGCATAATCTGCATCACAGTATCCCGTCAATTCCATATTACACCTTCTAGACAGAAGTATCCCGAGTCCTAGGCATTTCTTTAGATATTTCACAACTTTCAAGACTGCATTCATGTGAGACTCCTTCGGGCTGTGCATAAATTGGCTGAGAGTTTGCACGACATATGAAATATCAGGTCTGATCATAGTCAGATATATGAGTTTTCCAACGAGCTTCTGATAACTTGTCGGATCTTTGAGTATAGGATCATCATTCTAAGATATCCCTCCAAGAAAATCTTATGTGGTTAACTTAGTGTTCTGCTCGATAGGAATAACTGCTGGCTTGCATCCTGATAATCCAGCTTCTAAAATGATCTCCAAACTTCCGCTGACTGAGAGAAATCCCTTGGTCGGATCGAGCAATCTCAGTACCAAGGAAGTATTTCGGTGCTTCCAAGTCCTTTATATGGGATGTAGCATGCAAATATTTCTTAAGACTCCCTATTGCAGTTTCATCGTTGCCCATGATGAGGATGCCATCAACATATATCATCAAGTAGATAGATAACATACCTTTAGTCCATGTGAATAGGGTGTAATCATACTTGGCTTGTTTGAAGCCTGCTGTTGTGAGAGCATTCACAAACTTTGCATACCATTGCCTTAAAGCTTGTTTCAATTCATAAAGGGATTTGCAGAGACGACATACCTTATTCTCCCCCTGTCTCCGTAAGCCCTGAGGAATATCCATATAGATCTCCTCATCTAAATCACCATGAAGAAAGGCATTGTGAACATCCATCTGATGCAAAGACCAATTATGAACAGCTGCAACTGATAAAAATGAACGAACTGTGACGTCCTTAGCAACAGGGGAAAAAGTCTCGTGATCTGCAAAACCAGATCAAAGCAAAGAAGGAATCAAAAATTTATTAGAGAAGAAAGAAGCATATGAGGTTACTCACCATGAATCAACCAAAAAATTCATCTTCTGGCGTGGATACACATTCCATAAGAGAGGCTACATCTGCACAACAAATACAAACCACAATTCCGACAATCCAACAACAAACTCAAATTCAAAGTCTACCATGGCAGTATCACCCGGCTCAATCGAACTTGGGGTTGCCCGTCTCTGGGCATCCTTACCATTGGGTACCATATCCATGGTACGTTGGGCCAGGCCCAAATACATCATCGCCGGGGACTAGGAGCAGCCTAAGCAACCCCCAGCCCGACAGGAGTCCGCCAACCACGAATGGGGCAAACTCAGCCATCGGTTCAAAACAAGTGAGCGGGTCGAGTGAACCAAGTTTATGGTCGAATCCTTACCCGGGCATTTCCAATGCAAGTTATGGATCCGGATTTAACGGATTAGGTACAGGAGCGAACCCCTACCCGAATTTTGCACAAAGCTTCCTTCCGTTTCCGATCATTGCTGTCACTAGCCGACCAGAACCTAGCGACCCTTTATATGTATCAACCGCCAACGATCCAGAACTGAAATTGATAAGTCTACAACTCACCGGGTCGGAGAGCCCTTGTGACGAAGGACAAAGACGGATTTCTCAACAGAACAATACCCATACCGTTGGACGAGCGGCTAGCCAAGCACTAGAGAAAGTGCAACCACCTCATCCGAATGTGGATCGGCAATTGCATTTCTCCAAAGGTGGCCGCGGGGCTTCCTCCTACAAAAGATTCAAAAAAGATGTGGGATAGCATCAAAGAGATGTATGGGAAACTAGATCGAGCCAAGATTTTTTCTCTCATGCAGGAATTAAGTGAGTTAAAGCAGGGAAATATGACCGTCACGGCCTACTACAACAAATTGTCATATCTCTGGAACCAACTCGAAGCAATGGAGGAGAAGCTCGAGGGACCAGCAAAGACGCTCCAATAGTACAGATCTATCAAGGAGAGGGAGAAGGAGACATGATTCCTTTTGATCTTGAATGAAAATTATCTAACCTTTTGATCTCAGATCTTGGCGATGGATCCGGTGCCTCCCCTCGGACGAATCTTCCAGCTGGCCGTCCAAGAGGAAAGCCAGAGGCTTGCAGTTCCGAAGCAAACGCGAGGAAGCGACAGCATCGCCCTCACGATGCGCGGCATCCGACAAGACTCGGGAAAAACCCTAGGCCGAGAAAGAGAGAATCGCGAGGGGGGGCTAGGGTTGCAGGGAGGATTTGAACGCCCCTTTAAAAGAGAAGAGACGAACGGCCTAAATCTTCTCCCGAAATCTGACGGTGCACAAGGGCTCTATCAGTTCGGTGAATCGGACGGTGGATATTATCCCTTGATGAAGGGATCCGATGGTCAGATCTATCCTCCATTAAAGGGATCGGATGGTCAGAATTATTCCGCATCAAAGGGATCGGACGGTCAGGTTTTTTCCACATCTTTAAAGAATTTTGGTCAAAATTCAAATGGGAGAGGTAAATTATATTGTGAATATTGCAAGCGTCCACATCATACCATAGATAATTGTTGGAAATTGCATGGTAAGCCAAGAGAAAAAGGAAAGAAAAAAGAATATGCTACAGCCTACCAGGTTACTAGACCAACCGATCTGAACTATGATCAACCTATTACATATGGGCAATATCAGCAGCTAATGTAGACTTTACAAAAGGTCGATGTTGGGAATAAAAGAGCAAGTTTTTCAGGTGTTTCTCATTGCTTGATAAATTCTATTTCAAGAAAAGCTTAGATAATTGATTCAGGGGCAAGCGATCATATTGTTTGTGACAGAGGATTTTTTTCCAATATGCACAAGAAATTAGATACACCTATTTCTGTGCAATTGCCAAACGGGAACATTACTCATGTCACTTTGACTGGGACTGTCCAATTGAGTCATCAAATTACCCTTCAAAATGTTCTTTATGTCCCACAATTCCAATTCAATCTGATTTCTATCTCCAAAGTCTGCAGAGAAAATTCATGTCAAATATTCTTCGATTCTGACACCTGTTTTTTCAGGCTCGTTCAACTAGCAAACTGATGGGTTTGGGTAGTCTTCCTAAAGGGCTTTATTTTTGGATTAGTTATCCTAGTCATTTTGATTTATCTTCCCTAAATAAAAAAAATCATTGTGTAATTTATCTACCAATGATAACAGTTTTCTTATGCATTCACGAATGGGTCATGTGCATTCTTTCCTTACTCTAAATGTGAAATATGCCCACTTGCAAAACAATCCCAAACTCCTTTTCCTTTTAGTACAACACGTTCCACTGAAAATTTTGCTCCAATACCATGTCAGAAGTGTTGGAGAAATCTTCGTGAAGTGTTTTGAAGTTGACAAAATGTTTCCATCAGTCTAGTCTGAAGATTTGCAGACTCTGCTATTTAAAGTCTGAAGACTTCCGGACAGCCAGACTCAAGACTCAAAGTCTATTCTCATTGACAGTTTCTAATCCGTTGAAGAAAGGCTATCCAAATCGGATGTTTCATTAAGGATGTGACCTTATCGACGGAGAAGATCTCTTGGCTGGATATGACATAACGGAATCCTTTATTTGGTCATGATTGATTCAAAGATTAAGGATCCGATGATTGGCGAAATATTATTGGAATGTTCTACTTATAGAAACTGAGATCCTGATTGTATGGGCGAACATGATTGATGGGCTATCAACATGTTCCTTTAATAGCTCGAATGATCTTCCTAATTGATTCCGTCCAACGAGTAGATTGGAGGAATTCCTTTGGTAAGTGCCAACGGGTAAGATGGCATAAAGGAGTATATAAGGAAGTCGTTCCAGTTGTTCGAGAGTGTGCACGATAGAATTATTCCAAAGTTTGAAGCTCATTATTATTAGTCAATTCATTTGAGCAAAATCTTGTACGCAAAAGATAGTCTATATTCGTGAGAAACCTTGAGGAAGTGCGGTAGAATATCTACACTGTGGAATCAATGGAGAACTTTGCTGTAACATCTCTTTTGTTCATAGTGAAATCCAGCCGGTGGGCTGTCAGTGTGGAAGAGTGGATGTAGGCTTGGAATAAGCCGAACCACTATAAACCTTGTGTTCAATTTTCTCTTCCCTACTCTTTGCTTTACTTTTATCATAATCTGTTTTGGAGATCTTCCTTTCTATCGTCTGCCTAGTATCGCTTTCGTATCTCGAGAAATTGTTTTTACATCTATTCACCACATTCTAGGTGCTTATACTAGCTATCTCAATTAGTATCAGAGTCTGTGTACTCACTTTGTTTGAAGTGTTTTACTTCAGAGTTAAAGATCCATTGCTAGTATGTTGGCTCCAGGGCTAGTAGAAGGGCAAAGCAATACCAGACCGCCTTACTTTGATGGAAAAGATTACAATATTGGAAAAACAAGATGAAGGCGTTCCTAAGATCAAAGGATCCTCTGGAATGGGACGTTGTAGAAAAAGGAATCATTCCTAAAGCTGCACCTGTTTCAGAGAGAGGAAAAGATACTATTGAGTCTAGTGAAATGACTTAGGAAGAGATAATCAAGAAACAAGCTATTGATGCAAAAGCAATTTATTCTTTATATTGTGCTTTATCACCTACTGAATATAACAAAATATCTTCTTGTGTTACAGCGAAAGAAGTCTGAGATAGATTACATATTATCTATGAAAGAACCAATCGAGTGAAAGAGACATGAATTAACATTCTCCTCGGTCAATATGAAGCCTTCAAAATGAAATCAGGAGAATCTATAACTGACATATTTAGTTGTTTTACAGAAATCGTGAATGGTCTTGAAAATCAAGGTTAACCAATTTCTGATCCCATGAAGGTAAACAAGCTACTGCGTGAACTCTCCAAGGATTGGAATCACATAAAGATCTCGATCAGAAAGACTCAAAGAATCATGCCACTATCTGTTCGTGAGTTAGTTGGGACTCTTCAGTCTTATGAAGTGAAACAAATCAATGAAGACGAAGACCCTAAAGGTAAGAAATCGATTACATTAAAATCCAATGATGATTCTGATGTTACAAATTTTGAAGACAATATGGATGATGAGGAGCTTGCTCTCATGATAAGAAGATTCAGAAAGCTGAACAGAAAAGGAAGAAGATTCGATCCAAAGAAACAAAGTTTTCAAAAGCAACAGACTAAGTCTGTTGAGGATGATGAATCAAACAAAGATGTAGTCTACTTTGAATTTAAGAAAAAGGGACACATCAGACCCAACTGTCCCTTCTGAGGAAGAAGAAAGGAAAAACTGAAAAGTATCGAAAGGCTCTTAAAGCAGAAACCTGGAGTGATACAGAGTGTGAAGAAAGTGATGATGATTATGCCAATATATGTCTAATGGCACAATCGGATTCAGATTCAAACTCCGAGGTAGACTCAGATTCAAATAGTGAATTTGAGGTAAGTAACTTCAAAATCTCTATTAAAGTTTCTAATTACATTGATGAGTTGTGTTTTAGTCTTAAGACTTCTCTTAAAAAGATTTCCGAACTCAAAAGAGAAAATTCTACTCTAAAACAACAGGAAAATGTTTTGAAAGAAAAAGTGAAATGTTTAGACATGAATGTCTCTTCTCTTAGAGAAAGTGAAGATAATCTTTCAAAAGAAAATGCATTATTAAAAAATGATATCTCAAATGTTTCTAAAAAATTTTCTATAGGATCTAAGAAACTTGAAAAAATTCTTTCTGTTCAAAGACCTTATTTCAATAAATCTGGTTTGGGAATAACTGCAGAAACCATTCCTTTAATTAATTTTCCAAAATTGAATGAAAGAATTAAGCAAAGACCCATAAGAGATGCTTACAAAAATCATTTTAAAAGAATCTTTGTAAAACTAGTAGGTTGCAATGCTCTCAGATGTTCAAAGTGCAATAGTGCAGATCATTTTGAAAAAGAATGTCCTATGGTTTGGAAACCTGTTAAGAAAATATGGGCAAAAACCACATATTATACTAACACCAATTGACCCAAGAAAATATGGGTACCAAAGAAAGTTTGAGTTTCCTTTTAAATGCAGGTCACTATCAAGAAAAAGATAAATTGGTATCTGGATAGTGGATGCTCAAGACATATGACAGAAGATTCAAATTGCTTCATAAAGCTCGTTCAAGTGAATGGTGGAAAAGTCTCATTTGGAGAAAATAGCAAAGGAAGAATTGTGGGATTTGGAACTGTAAAGATTGGAAACATCACAATAAGCAATGTTTCTTTAGTTGAAGGACTCAACTACAATATGCTCAGTATTAGTCAGCTATGTGATACCGGTTTCAAAATCAACTTTCAAGAGGGAATATGTTCAGGAACTAGTAAAGATTCTACTCAGTCATTCATGGGCCGAAAACATGGAAATATCTACCTCTTGGATGTGAAACCAGATGAATCGCAATGTCTAATCTCAATTCAAGATAAAGCGAACTTATGGCATAGAAAGCTTGGGCACATCAATATGAAGCAGATAGCCAAAATTTCAGCAAAGAAGCTTGTTAGTGGTCTACCCAATTTATTATACCAAAAGTCTGATCTATGTACACCATGCGTATTGGGAAAGCATGTACGAAATTCCTTTAAACCAATAAATCAAGTTTCCACTAAATGTGTACTGCAGCTTCTGCATATGGATCTCTTCGGACCAACCAGAACACAGAGCATTGGATGTAACAAATATTGCTTAGTAATTGTGGATGACTACTCACGATTTACTTGGGTATATTTCCTGACAAGTAAGTCTGAAACCTTCTCTTATTTTGAAAATTTTGCTAAAAAGGTTCAAAATGAAAAATGGTATATTATTTCAAGTATGGATGATGAATTTGAAAATCAAGATTTTACAAAACTTTGTGATGAATCTGGTTTTCAGCATGTGTTCTCATCTCCATATACTCCAGAGCAAAATGGAGTTGTTGAAAGAAAGAATAGATCGCTTCAAGAAATGGTTAGAAATCTTTTAATTGAAAGCAACATCTCTTCACGATTTTGGACTGAAGCAGTTTTTACAGCATGTTATATTATTAATAGAGTTTTTCTAAGGCCTATTCTAGAAAAAAAAAAAAAAAAACCCTATGAATTATTCAAATAAAAGAAGCATAGTGTTTCATATTTTCATGTGTTTGGATGCAAATGCTTTATATTGAAAAATGCAAATGATCGAGTTGGCAAGTTTGAAGAAAAGTCGATAAAGGCATCTTTCTTAAATATTCTACCTCAAGCAAAGCGTACATAGTCTATAACAAGAAGAGTCAATCTATGGAGGAATCAATGAATGTCAAATTCCAGGATTCTAGGCAAAATGAATCTATTCAGACTCATCTTGAAGAATCTGAACCTGCTCCAGACTCTACCAAGTCTAAATCGCAAGAAGCAGCTCAGACTTTGAAGGACCAGCAACAAATGACTGTTAAAGATTCAAGTGAAGAAAGTGATCATCAACCTGACAAATTAACCAGCAAGTGGAAGCATAAGTCCAGTCATTCCAAAGATCTTATTATTGGCGACATTAATGAAGGAATTCGCACAAGATCCAAAAGGCGCGAAGAGTCTAGTGCTGTGGCTCTTATTTTTGAAATAGAACCCAAAAACATAGAATAAGCTTTATCTGATGAAAGCCGGATTGAAGCTATGCAAGAAGAACTCAGACAATTCAGTATTAATGATGTCTGGGAGTTGACTCATAAACCAAAAAGTAAATCTATTATTGGAGCTAAATGGGTTTTCAGGAATAAGATGAACGAAAAAGGAAAAGTCGTAAGAAACAAAACAAGACTCGTGGCCAAGGGATATATGCAAGAAGAAGGGATAGACTATAACGAGACTTACGCACCAGTAGCAAGGTTAGAAGCAATTCGATTATTACTTGCTTTTGCTTGTTATAAGAATTTCAGGTTATTCCAAATGGACGTCAAAAGTGCTTCCTGAATGGATTTATCCATGAGGAAGTCTATGTGGAACAATCACCTGGGTTTGAAGACCCAAGGAAGCCAGACTCAGTATTCAGACTGAAAAAGGCCTTGTATGGTTTAAAGCAAGACCTCGAACTTGATATGACAGGCTGAGTAAATTTTTAATTCAAAATGGCTTTAACAAAGGTAAAGTAGACACTACTCTGTTTATTAAAAGAGAAAGCAAAAGTTTTCTACTTGTTCAAATATATGTTGATAATATTATTTTTGGATCCTCTAATGAAAGTTTGTGCAAGAAATTCTCTAAGACTATGCAGAATGAATTTGAAATGAGCATGATGGGTGAGTTAACCTTCTTTCTCGGGCTTCAAGTAAAACAACTGAAGGAATGAACTTTTATTCATCGAGAAAAATATGCTAATGATCTTGTCAAGAAGTTTGGACTGGACAATTGCAAAAAGACTGATATACCAATGTCAAGTTCCTTGAAGATAGACAAAGATGAAGGAGGAAAGAAAGTCGATCAGAAGTTATACAGGAGTATCATTGGCTCACTTCTTTATCTTACTGTTTCTAGACCTGACATTTTGTTTAGTGTTTGCATTTGTGCCAGATTTCAAGCAGACCATAAAGAATCTCATTTAAGTGCTGCAAAGTGTATTATCAAATACATTGCTTCAACTTCAAGTTTTGGTCTTTGGTATCCTAGAAAAGGAGACTTTACTCTTCTTGTATACTCAGACGTAGACCTAGCCGGATACAGAGTTGATAGAAAAAGCACCTCGGGTACCTATCAATTACTTGAAAGCAGGACAGTGTTGTGGTTTTCAAGGAAGCAAAGTACAGTAGCTCTCTCTACAGTAGAAGCAGAGTATGTAACTCTCGAAAGTTGTTGTTCACAAATTCTGTGGTTAAAACAATAGCTAAGAGACTTTGGAATTGAAGATTTCATGTACGAAGATTAATTGTGACAACATTAGCGCAATTAATCTCACCAAAAATCCAATTCTTCACTCAAGGGCAAAGCATATAGAGATTCGACATCACTTCATTAGAGATCATGTACAAAATGGAGAAATTTCGATTCAGTTTGTTGACTCAAAGAACCAACTGGCGGATATATTTATAAAGCCTTTGGAGAAAAATCAATTTGAAATCATCCGCTCCAAACTCAACATTTTGAGGTTTGAAGAAGTTAAAGTCTAAAGACTCTCATACTCAAACAAACAAGACTTTGACTATAAGTTATTCTCTCTCTCGAATATCATCTTGAAAAGGTACGATCATCAACCGTGTTTGATTATTGCTATCTCAATTGCTATCTTTAATTGACGTGATTATTGCAACGTTTCCTTTTCGAAAAAGGAGTTATTTTGAAATGACTATTTTCTCGAAAAAGGCAATTATTTTTTGAAAATGCATCTTTTTACTTTCTTTTATAACGTTCCATATGCCTCTATTCAACTATCCTATATATTGTTGCTTCTTCTTCGCTTTACTCTCCAAAACCCTAAAAAGCATCGATCTTCCATTCCTGTCTTCCTCCCTTGTTTAATCTTCGAAAAAGTTGTCATCTTTCTTGGGAAATTCAAGCAAGGAATCTTTCAAAGACTGAGAAAGATGTCGTCTTCAAGAAAGTCTTCGAGGATCGCAAGCAGGGGACCACGGCAAATGAGTGAGGGGCCTACGCACTTCGATCTCACCGAGGAAAGAGAGTCTCCAAGTCAGCAGTAGAGCCCACAATATTCTCAGCAGCGTCATTCTCCACCAACTAGTCCACAGGATGTTGGTCATCAAAAGAGGAAGAAATCATTGAAGACGCAAATCCTGTAAGAATTCAAAGGCCTTTTTTTATTTATAAGCTTTACCGTACTTTAAAGAGGATTGGTACTCCATTGAACTACATCGATGAGTTTCTCAAAGACAAGGGATATGGGAATGAGTACATCTTTCTGCGAAAAATGAAGTGTTTGGGAATTGCTCCTAAAGGATTGGCAGAAGAAACCCTTGCAAATATCCCAATTGATCCGCGTGTTGGGGAATTTAATCCGATAGATGGGAATGATGATGACAAATTGTACATTTAATTTCAACCGAGAATGGGTGTTGCAGCGAAAATTCGAGGAAAAAGAACAAATTGATTCGATCGGAGGAACAAAAGCATCTCTACTCTAAGTTGTTGAAGCGTGGGGTGATAAACCCTAGGAGTATGGATTTTGATTTCCTTGATGCTGTAAATGTCAATTTGAGGGAAAAATTCAATTTTCTTCAACTTGAGCAGTTATGTTTTGACACCACAGAAGCCCATATTGAATTAACTGCATACTTCTATTCGAATTTTAGCTTCTTGGATGCGAATAGAATCTCTTTCAGTGTCCGAGATCAGGACTTTGTAGTGGATATGGATATGCTGGTGGATGTGATTGGGGTTGAAAGAGGGAGATATCAACCCATCAATTTTTCTATTGCTCGTGCTACTTTGGAACTTGTTAAGGATAGAAGAACAGAAGAAAAGATTTCCTACTTGAGGATGAGTGCATTTAACATTCTGCTTCACAAGATTGTGATCAATTGCCTCATACCGAAATCAACTTCCAAGACTGATGTTTCAAGTTCAGAGGCAAAACTGATGTATGCCATCATCACTGGGAAAAAGTTTTATCTTCCTCACACTGTTATCTTCCTCATGTATAGAGCAATGGTGAAGGACAAAGGTCAACTTCCTTATCCAAGTCTTATGACGAAGTTATTCAGACATTTGAATATTCAGCCTCCACAAATTCTCTGTACTCGATCTTATGATCATATGGTGGTAAGACTGAAAATGGTGACTAAAATGCGTCTGAATGAACTAAGCAAGGCGTTGGAGAAATTCAAGGAGAAGACTCCTGTCAAAACTCATCAAATCTCTTCTACAGCAAAAAGAAAAGGGAAGGAGCCCATAGTTGCTCCATCCAAGAAAAGAAGAGCTTTCGTCGTTGAGGATGAAAATGATGAGGAAGACATCACCATTTCTGCAATAGCGTTGAAGAACCTGAGCCGTTCTGTTCCAGAGAAAGACTCAGAACAGAGGACTAGAGAAAGAGAAGAGAAAGAAACAGAGGAGAAAGAAGAAGAAGAAAGAGATGCTGAGAAGGAAAGAATTGAAAAAAGAAGAAGAAGAGAGAAGAGATCAAGCGGAAGGAGAACATGAGGAACACTTTTCTCCACCTGAAGGCATGGAAACAGGGGGAGATCATGAGAAAAGAGGAATGTCCTTATATCCTGTTATAAGTGAGGGAGTTAGTCGCTCTCCAGCAGATCCAGATGACATTTATGCCTCTCAATTTCCTGAGGAAGGACATGATGTCTCTTCACCAAATCTGCGTGATTATGCTGACTTGCCATCATCTACTTTTACTCCATCAAATCGTGCCGAAGCTAGTATGCAGACCGATAATTCAGCAGATTTTCGCAGAATTCTGGATGTTCTTTTGGAAATGCGAGGTCAGATATATGCTCTGGAATGCGAAGTTCAGAATTTGCAGAATGCAGGTCAAGCTTCTTCGGGTTCCTTGAATGATCATATCCAAGCCCTTTCTCTTTAGATTCAGGATAATGTTAAGGGTGAGGATGTTGCACAACTAAAGGAAGACTTGAAAAAGCTGGACGGCATCGTTCAGTCAATGGGAGATTTCCAGCTTGTTCGCGTTCCCAAGCCATCTTGACTCCATTCTATTCCCATCTCAACCTTTTTTTTTTTTTTATGCTAACAAAAATGGAGAGAGATGCGAGATTTGAAATATTTGAACTTAAACTTATTGAACTTTTAGTTTGTTTTATTGTTTGACTTTACTTTTGTGTCTGGATGTGGACTGAATGTGGATTTGGATTTGACTGCTTATATTAACTACTATTGATATCTTATGGATGGCTTTATCACATGCAAGACTAACCTATTTTCTGTGGTTGCAGATTCTAGTATTATCATTAAGCCATTAATCTTTATGAGATATCCATATTTCCTTGAGTAATGTTTTGCAGGTTAAAGTTATTCAAATCTGCAAAAAAGTTTTGTCACCATCAAAAATGGGGAGATTGTTGGAGAAATTTTCGTGAAGTGTTTTGAAGCTGACAAAACATTTCCATCAATCTAGTCTAAAGATTTACAGACTCTACTATTTAAAGTCTGAAGACCTCCGGACAGCCAAACTCAAGACTCAAAGTCTATTCTCATTGACAGTTTTTAATCCGTTGAAGAAAGGCTATCCAGAACTGGATGTTTCATTAAGGATGTGACCTTATCAACTGGAGAAGATCTCTTGGCTGGATATGACATAACTGAATCCTTTATTTGATCATGATTGATTCAAAGATTAAGGCTCCGATAATTGGCGAAATATTCTTGGAATGTTCTACTTATGGAAACCGGGATCTTGATTGTATAAGCGAACAGGATTGATGGGCTATCGACATGTTCCTTTAATAGCTCGAATGATCTTCCTAATTGATTCCGTCCAACGAGTAGATTGGAGAAATTCCTTTGGTAAGTGCCAACGGGTATGATGGCATAAAGGAGTATATAAGGAAGTCGTTATAGTTGTTCGAGAGTGTGCACGATAGAAGATTCCAAAGTCTGAAGCTCCTTGTTATTAGTCAATTCATTTTAGCAAAATCTTGTACGCAAAAGAGAGTCTATATTCGTGAGAAACCTTGAGGAAGTGTGGTAGAATATCTACACTTTGTGGAATCAAGGAGAACTTTGCTATAACATCTCTTTTGTTCATAGTGAAATCTAGCCGGTGTCTGTCGGTGCGGAAGAGTGGACGTAGGCTTGGAATAAGCCGAACCACTATAAACCTTGTGTTCAATTTTCTCTTCCCTACTATTTGCTTTACTTTGATCATAATCTATTTTGGAGATCTTCCTTTCTATCGTCTGCCTAGTATCGCTTTCGTATCTCGAGAAATTGTTTTTACACCTATTCACCCCCCTCTAGGTACTTATACTAGCTATCTCAATAAGACATAGAGAAGCAAAGAACAGACCGAAGGAAAGAAGAGATCGTAAAGCTTTTGGGGAATTTTTTGTTTTTCTCTATGTATCATTCAATGTACATTACATTGTAATTATAATACAGAAGATACATGAATAAAAGGAAAAGAAATATTTTTACAATCGAATCAATATCTTAATCTAATCAATCTAATCCCTAACTGATCTAATGCGTGATCATAACCAAAAATAGATCCTGCATATCTTCCAACATTCGCTTCTTCGATTATAATGAGGTTTTTTTTTTTTTTTATGCCATCAGGAACTTACATCTCTTCTGACCCCGGAAGTGACACCAGGAACAGGCAACAGTCTTCGGACTCCACAAGTTTCGCACGCCCCGCGATGGATGCTGTAAGACCCACATTCGCATTCCCAACCACTCAAACTCCAGCACTGCAGGTGACGGCGGCACCACAACATTGCATTCTGTTGTACTTAGCGGAGAAAAGACCACCTTAGATCAAGTTGAGCCTTGAAGTAGGTGTTGCGTTCTCCGGACAACAGTGATGACGTTGAGGAGGATGAGCGTTATATGGAACCATTCGAAGAGCTGCGTTGCTCTCGCATTTTCTTCCGTGACAATCACAAGGAGGAAGGACAAAAAATAGATCGCCCCTCTGACCGCACCTCTCGTGCCACCACTTCATAAAACACCTCATCCATGGCATAAATCGGTAGCTTGGCAGCATATGCTCCAAAACAAGCTCCTCTAGCCCAAACAAGCACTTAACCTTGTAACAACCTCTTCCCTAAGGTAAGCGGTGCTCGGATTACCGACAAAGACTATGTTGTCTATCGCCATATGTCGCTCTAAAACCAACAAACGAGGGCGCACGTCGGCCAGAGAAATAACTTAGGGTATTTGCTACCCGAACGGAGCACTTTGCTTTGGTTCTAAGAGAAGAAAGATGAACTTATTGCGCATCATGGGAATTAAACTAGTAAACTAGTAAGTCTAAAAATCTTGGTTTGATGCTTTGGACCAGAGTGAACTAATATTCACTGAAATAATATAGCATAGACAATAATCACCGGGTGAAAGAGTTGGACTCGCCAAAGTGGCACTACTCAAGCTTATAAAGTGCTGGGCAAAAGAATGCTTCAAAAAAGTTGGCATAAATGGGACACTTAAGTGTCAAAACTTATGAAAGTGTCACTTAGGCGCCACTTTTTATGAAAAATGGGACACTTGAGTGCCACATCCGACGAGCCTCCACAGAAATCCTACGTGGCATTTTTTTTATTAATTTTCTCACTTACATGGCTCGTCGAAATGCCAAATCAGCAAAACACACACAAAAACGACATTGTTTTGGCATAATTTAAATTTTAATATAATATAAAAATTAATTAAATTAAAATTAAAAAAAATAATGTATATTTATATTTATCTAAAAAAAACAAAAAGAATGGGAGGAGGAGGAAGGCAGCCGGTGGCCGAGGGTTGGCCAAGGCTGCCGAGCTCGTGGGCGAGGATCGTAGCCCTCGTCGTCGATCACCAGCTGGGCCGCCGCCCCGGCTCGAGCTTGCGGCGCTAGCCAACTCTCCCCCACCTCCCTAGCAACGGAGGGGAGGCGTAGCGGAGGCAACAAGGGCTGAGCCCTCAGCCGCCGCCTGCCTCCCTCCTCCTCCTTCCCCCTCCTTTGAAAAAAAAAAAAAAAAAAATAATTAATTTTTAAAATTTTAATTTAATTATTTATTATATTAAAATTCGAATTATATCAAAACGACGTCGTTTTGACGCCGTTTAGCCACATTAGTATACAAAATGACATCATTTTGCGCACAACTTGCCGGAAAATTGTCACGTCAGTATTTTGGCCGTATTTTCTCGCGCTGGCACTTAAGTGATTCATTTTACTCCGATTTTGGCACTTAAGTGTCACTTTCATAATTTTTTGCACTTAAGTATCCCTTTATGTCAATTTTTGGCACTCCGATTGTCTAAAGTACTAGCTTGGCTATGCCAAGGGTATTTTTATATTCAAAGGCTTTTCGATCCGTAAAGTTTTTGTTGAACTTTTATTTTCCTACTTCATTCGAAATCCAAGAAAAAAATTAGCCATGCAGATCAATGCTAATAGGTAGGCAATTTAATTTTACTTACCTTTTGTCCATTGGTTCTTATCTCCAGTTGCTGACTAAAAAAATTAGCCATGTTTATTTAATAGAAAGTTATTTGAATATTTAAACAATAAATCACGTATTCTTCTAATAACTTCAACTTTTAGAACAATTTGGCAGTGACGCTACAATATCTCATATGATATCAGAGTTAAAGGTCATAAATTCAAATTTTTTTAGGTCCTATTGGCCTCCCCAATTAAATTTATACGCTTTATTTAGGCAAAAAATCAAACTAAGTGTGAGAGGGAGTGTTAGAATATTTAAATAATAAAATTACATCTTTTTCTAATAGCTTAAACTTCTAAAACAGTTAACAATTATAGGAATTGTGCTACAAAATCTCATAAAAGTGATTAGGTTTCAACGTATTATATCTCTTTAATGATAAGGATAATCTAGTGAGAAGAATCAGATGTTTCTATTTTCGGGATTCCATCATTACCAGTGGAATGCCATCTTCTCTCAGCGACCAAGAAATTGTAGTATGAAAACAGGGATGGTTCTTCAATCAGAAATCAACATCATCAACGGACAAGGGCACAAGGATGAAAGGAGACCGAAGTGGTTGGGGTCTAAGGGAGCTACCACCAAAGAGGGGTAGAGGGAAACTCCTCAAGATGAGAACTTTATTTTTGTTGACTTTTTATGAATTGTTTGAAAATTTCAGGTGACTTATATTTCACCCAGCCAACTGAACAGTGTCTACAAATGGGCTTGAGAGTCATATTGCCACCTCTAGTTGTGAATAGATGTGTCAAATAAGTAGGTCAGGTCATGCTTGTGTGGTTGAGATAAAGCCCACCCAAATTAACCAAAGGTAATTTCAAGGTTTGACTGGGCTAAAGGATTTGTTCTGGAGAAGGATGCAGACCGGCTACTCGTTTATGCCACTAATGACGGGTCATTTTAAGAGTCCACACGAGGTATCTAACTATTATATATAATCACAGATGGAACTAGTTGTCATCGGTGACATAAAAAGGTAGCCGGTCTGCATCTTTCTTCAGAACAAATCTTTTAGCCCGGTCAAACTCTTTGATCACGTAATTACCGTGTCCTAAGGCAATAGATACTCAGGTTACCACTGAACGCAATGTCATCGATATCCATACATCTCTCTGACAAATAAACAAGGGTGCAGGTCAGTGGGAAGGGTAGTTGCTAACAGGATTGAACACTTTTGGCTGGACAAGGCGTTGCGGAACTTGACCAACAAAGATGGGGTCACTGCAACAGATTGACCGGCCTTCCTGACTATACACGTGCATCATTTGCACCACCATCAACTAGACCAGGACAGCAGATTGATAGCGTATTGCAGCAATATCTCAACTCATCTCTGCATTGCAGACTCGTGCGGCCGCCTCTCCCCTTTGAGAAGTGGCCTGAAGTATGTTCCAAGAATGACAATCAAGAGGAAGCTTTACATCCCCGGCCACAACAGCACCAGGTTACAGCAGACTTGACTCAGCTTCCTGACTTGGCGCACTGAAGCCTGAAGCTTCTCTTTTCAAACCGGAGCTTATTGTCAGGATTGATCACTTTAATAAAAAGAGGTCCTTGACTCAGACGTCTTTCTCTCAAAGATCTGTTACTAGACCGCAGAGTTACTTAACAATAGGAAGTAAGCATTGTAATTAGAGAAGGACCCTTGCCTGGACTAAGGTCATTATTGGAGAAACTCTATCTTCAATCTGAGTTCAAAATCTGCAATTCCATGCTCTCAGGCAAGACCAAAACCAACTGAATATCAACAAGAAGACTGATCAGGAGTTTCAGCCATTGAAACTTTGCCTAGGCTCCAGAGATTGAGCTTCCAGCATCAGAGCTCAGTGACTGTTTTGCAAGTCAAGGTGAAGAATGAATCGTTGGGGGTCAGCAGCATTCACTGCTTCAGACAATTTCGCAATCTGTACAGAAGGCAGCATCAGGTGAGGAGCAGGTCATAGCAATAAAAACGCAATTTTTATAATGTCAATGTGCTAAAATTACTGCATACAGCATACAGAGCAGAGATAACAGCTTTCTTTTCTTTCATTTGCATGCTGAGACGTACTTCAGACCAGATTTCTGAGAAGAGAAGCTCCAGATGATGGCAATACAGAATCGCTGCTATATACTTCTGGTCAGATGGCCCGGTCCTTGACAGGGTTGGATGATTCTCCTTTGGACAAAGGTGCTTCTATGCTACCCACTTATATCAGCAATGATGCACTCAATGAAGCAGTAGCACGAGAAGTTCGTTCCTGAGGTCACTTATATCAGTTGGCGCACCAGCAACACGGCTTAATGACTGCTATCCTTGACGACTTGATGACCTAAATGACGTTGTGCCTTGACCTAGAATCAGACTCAAACCCAAGCATCAAACAACGATTCTGCTACTGCATGTATTGGCATAAAGTTGGTTACCAACTATGTCTTATGGTCTCAAGTTGTTGAGATATATTACTCTGGCAAAGACAAATATCAATGGGGACATTCCATAGTCTCAACCGACAGATCCAACCTTCAAAAAATGGAGACAAATGACGGCCTGTTTGTTTCACAGCAAAGATATGCAAATTACCTTTTGAAGCGACTAAAGATGGAATCACTCACCCACCCACGAATGGCTACACTAGTTGAGGACTAGCCTCCTGATCCCGCAAGTCAGGGGTTCGACTTACGTCTGCCACAACTCCCAAAGCAGTTTTGGCACAAATGACGGTGGTGGATTGCTAACCAGTCTCCCCTGAAGTTTACGTCTAAATAGTAGCTTGTAATGACATTCCAACGGTACCACCGGGTATCGGAAGGCAGTGTGATCCTAAAGGGGTCTCCGGCGGTTCCTCGATCACCAAAAAAAAAAAGATGGAATCACTCAAATCAATTCAAACCATTAAAGGTAGATTTGTTTGAAAAAAGTAAAGACAATGCTTGGTGTTGTTATATTCCAAATCAATTTCAGGGGAAGCTATTAGAATAATACAAAATTGATCGTTGGACTGTTGAAAATTTGAGCACATGGGTTGCAGGTTAATCTTGGGTTGAATAAATGCAACATTGTTTTTGAATTTTAAAACCTTAGCTATAAATAGAGACCTTGTGAAGCATTGTAAACAATAGGATGAGCATCAGTCTAGCGTCAACTCTAGACCAACCCTAGATTGATTCAACTCCTAATCCCAAGGGGGATTGGATCAATCCTTTGTCCTAGGACCCTGAGCTCTACACTATGTGAGTTGGTCATTAGTCTTGGGAGTTTAGGGTTGGTCCAACTTGGACCATCCATGTATAATATATATATATGCATATATGCTTTTGTCTACTTTAAATTCTAGCACATCTTTCTCTATTCTCTCCGTGGTTTAATTTGTCATGTAAATTTAAAAAAAAAAAACTCAGATCGAATTAGAGAAAATAAAAAACCCCTCTTTACTTGCCTCGGCCTCAGCCTCGCTCGCCTTGCTTATGACTCACTTCTCTTCGTTTGTGTCACATGTCTTGTCGCTTCCCTCTCTTCAATCACCTTGCTGATCGCCTCTATTCTCTTGCCTCGCATGTTTGTTTTAATGGTTTATTGCTTTTAATAAATGTAAATTTATGTTGTTACTTTATTTTATATTTATTTTTTATATGTATTGGTGTTCATAATTTAGCTACTTATTGTAGCATTGCTGATGAATATGTAATTTGAAATAGTATGATTGTCCTTTTAAGAAATATATATAAAAAAAATAGACGGTCGATTCGGGTAGACCCTAGAATTGGACTAGACCCAAGAATTGGACCAGACCCATAGGGTTAGTCTAGCCCTCGATCTCGGACTTAACAACGTCGCTCGATCTCAAAATTGAGGACCAACACAATACGATTGGTCCCTAGGTTAGATGCTAGACTAACCCAACCTAGACCATACTCACCCTTAGTCCGAGAAGCACTGACACTCTCCGTAAACCTTTGGGTCGTGTCCGACACACCGACATATTCCGACACGCGGTTAACAATTGTCAAAAAATCTGACGCATGGTCAACTCTTCCCGACACGTGAGTCCGAAATTCCAACACGTGACTCCAACACACATAGGGTCAACTTTAAAAAATTTCAATACTTGAGGGGTCAAAATATAAATATATGAAAAAATAAAAAAAATAAAAAATAAAGGGGAAAGAAGAAAATTTTCACTCTTAAGTTTCTCACTTATAAGTTTTGACCTTTCCATGAGTGATGATGGAACACCCATCTTCTCACTAGCGTCGCTCCACTACCCCCGTAGAGTTAAAGTTGTGATTTTTTTTTTACTTCTTTCCACCTCTCGCAAGCGTCGCTTGTGAGTTATCTCTTTTGGTCACATTTTCCATGACGAATTTAGTTATTTCCTTTTCTTTTGGTCGTACTTTGAGAGTTCTTGTCCTGGATTTTCATTTTTCTCGAACCTTTTTTTGCAGAGGAGCTCAAGCCAATCTATATCATGAACTCCGAACTCAGTTTGGGACTATAAGAAATCTCATTAATTTCGGACAAATGTAAGAAAATAGGACCTGTTCCTTCAAATTTACTCTTTTGTGTTTGCAATTTTTGAATTTCTCATTCAATCTCTGTCAAATTAAAATAATAAATGATATTAATAAATGTTGGATTAATATTTTTAGTATAAATTAATTCTATGCTCTTTTTATTATTATTTATTTATTTTTGCATATATATAATATATATTTAATATATAACATGTCAAAACGTGTTAGAATTTTCTATTTTTTGAGAAATAACGTGTCGGCGTGTCGTGTCACATGTCGCGAGTCTGTGTCGGTGCTACATTGTCCTTAGTAAACAAGCCATAAAAGTAGAGTGAGCTTCAAAATAGAGAGTTGTGGTATAAAGCCAGAAAAGCATTATCAATTCAATAAGAAGTTCTTTCTTCATTGTGCTTTTACTTCAAATTTCCATAGTTTATACTAATTTTTTGGGTTCTTCCATGGTGGGCCTCACCCCACTGCTTTCTGGTGGATTACTGTCGCTTTGACAACAACTGGAAATGCCACTTGAATCAAGTGGCTTGATCAAAATGGCTTTGCACATGATGTTTATTCTATCAATCAGCTAGACGAGTAATAGAAAGAAATGTTCTCTTTTTTACTGAAAAGGAATTTTATTGAGCTTTCATTGCCATGCACAATGGCTGTGACCATTTAGGCAAAACCTTTTGGGTCTCTAAAGGCCCTTAGCCAAATGTTAATATGCTTGAGAAATTTTTTTGGAGAGCTTTAAGGCAGGCATTTTCAAAATCTTCTAAAATCCCTTAGTCCGCAAGAGGCTCATACTTCATAGGAGTTTTCACATTTAGTGTTTCCAAAATGCTATTACGTTTTTTTCTTCCAATTTTTCCTTCATTAATGATTGAAATTCCCATAATGCTCTCACCACTGACAACTTCATCAGACATTGTTGGTGATGCCAAATCTAACCACCAACAAGCTAGATCTAGTGCCAACAAGCCTTGTCTAGGGTCACACAATCCCAAGTGACCTCATTGGGGAGCTGGAGCTAGATCTAACTCGTCAATGAAGGATTTGAGTTTTTTTTTTTATGTGAAAAAAATATTACAAAAGTCCATTACAAGTGTGCTTTTACCAAAAATCATTAAAATCAAAGTTACTTCTCAATACACTTTTATATTACCCTTTACCAAACACAATTTGCATTTCGAGAAACCACTTTAATTTGCATTTTCGAGAGGTTTTCTCCAAAAGTCCAATCAAATAACCAACAAGTTAAGGCACTTTACCTATCTTGCTACGCAGCCTTACACTCCAACCTCGAACGGGTGTTTTTCCATTTTATTCTTCCCGGTGCAATTTGTTCATGCAAGCTGGCTTAACCCATAGAACATGGTAAAACATTTTCCACTTTGGCAAAATCGAGTTGCTTGATTCATTAAATCTCATCCAAGGAAGAAAAAAGGGGAAATGTCTGATATTACTCCTGTTATAACATGATATAACAACGTGAATGTGACCTTGATTACTTGCTACGAAATTAAGGCCCTTCTACATTTTGTAGATTTGCCGATGTAATTGACCAAATCTAACTTCATTTGGCCTTATTGATAAATAATAGTAAAAAAATTCTAATTCTGCTTCACCAAACAGCATTTTTGTAGGATACCAGATGCCCGAAGTTATCCAGACGTGAATAATCGGCAAATCTATATTTAATGTAATCATTTCAAAAATTTTGGATTTTTAAGGCGCGATACTCTAGCATCCAAGACATCACAAATGCGACAACTTTCCCATGAAATTCACTTAATTGATATAATATCTCAATTGATCACTTGAATACTATAACTTTCATATGGCGTTTATTCAAATAATATGAAAAATTTATTGCAACCGTTGATTCTATTGCGCAAATCTCAATCGAAGGTCACACAAAAGTTAGATTTGTGTAATCAAATCGATTCTATCGGAGAATCAAACCATCCTGAAGCCAATCCAATTCTAGATTCCTGTTGAAAGTAATGGAAACCGGTCTAATCCTCAATTTTTAGTGAAGAACCCCTTAGAAACCGGACCATCCAGTCCAAATTTGAAATTAGTTTCATAAAGTCTAAATAGCCCAAGTTATTTTCTCGACATCTTTTTCTCTCTTTTCTCTCCAACATTATCCAAATACTAGAGGTGTCAAAATGGGTCATTAACCCATTTTTGGACTCATATTTTAGTTATATGGGTTGTATATAGATCAAAGGCTTTTAAAAACCCAACTAAAAATGAATCAAAAAAGTGAGTCTGATTTAAATGGGTCAAATATGGGTCGAGAAATTGTGACCCATTTAAAATATCAGTGGGGTGGAAGTTAGATCTCATTTCTAAATTTTCAACTCAAACCCTACACAATCTTTCCCTCTTTAAATTTTATAAATAAAAAAAATTATAAAAAATCGAAATTATAATTAGTTTTCTTATTTCAATTTTCTTTCTTTTCTTTTTTTTTTTTTTCTTTTTCTTTCTTTTTCTTCCTTCCTTAGCTAGCACCAATCGGGCGACGACGCGGCGACAGCTAAGGGAAGGCTTGAGCTTGCCGGCGCAGTGAGGCCTCAACCTCACCCGATTAGCGAGATCAAGCCCCGCTCGATGCCGGCGTGCTTGAGTCTCACCAAATCCGACGAGGCTTGGCCTCACCGATGATTAGCAAGGCTCGAGCCTCACCGCCCGGGGCGGGGCCTCGATCTCTCTTGTGGCCAGTTGCCGACCATCGTTGTGGTCGTGCGGACCAAAGAAGAAGAAAAAAAAGAAAAGAGAAAAATTAATTATTAAAATTTATATTTTAAAAACTTAAAATTTTATTTTTTAAATTAAAATTATATTTAAAAAATTAAAATTTTGATTTTTAAAAAATATTTTTAAAAGAATTATAAAAAATTTCCATTAAATTTGTATTGCATAAAAGTGTTTTAGGAATACTTTTTTTAATAAAAAAATCATAAAAATGAGCTTTTTTTTTAGGTTTAATTAAAAAAATTTCATGTTACACTTTTTAGTTACTAAATTATATGTTCACTTACCACTGCTCTCAATGGTGCAGCTGGCTCGAGTTCTCTCCCCCTCACAAAGAGGAGAAGTTTGAATCCCAAAAGCGTCATTAGGAAATCTTATCTGGAGTACTGTGGCCGACTATCGGCTTATGGGGTTCCCTGGGTTACCCAAAAAAAAATTGATATGTTCACTTCAAATGAGAGAAGCGTGTGCATGGTCTAATTCTTTATAAATATTTTAATTTATATATTTTAAAAAAAATTAATTTTATTTACTATTTTTAATTTAATTTGAAGTTTTAATCCAATTAGCATCTAGTAGAGGTGGGTTTTCCTAGAATATTAATAGGTTTTAGCAATACGAGTCGAATCAAGTATGGGTTGGGTATAGATCGGGTTGGGTATGGGTCACTTGATTTACACTACATAAATATGAATCAAAACGGGTTAAATGTGTCAAATATGAGTCGATTAATTTTCGACCCACCCACCCATTTGATAGGTCTACTAAATACTTCATCTCGCCACTCTCTTGATCGCCACTTATCGGGCTTACTTAGGTTCCCTAGGTTACCAAAAACATAATGATATGTTCACTTCAAATGAGAGAAGCATGTGCATGGTCTAATTCTTTATAAATATTTTAATTTATATATTTTTTTAAAATTTTAATTTTATTTACTATTTTTAATTTAATTTGAAGTTTTAATTCAATTAACATCTAGTAGAAATGGGTTTTCCTAGAATATTAATAGGTTTTAACAATATGAGTCAGGTCGAGTATGGGTTGGGTATAGATCAGATTGGGTATGGGTCACTTGATTTATACTACATGAATATGGATCAAAATGGGTTAAATAAGTCAAATATGAATATGATTCATTTTTTCGAATTCACCCACCCATTTGACAGATCTACCAAATACTTCATCTCACTCACTCTCTTAATCGCTCACTCACCTGCCCTCGCTCATTTCTAACTCCCTGTTCTCACATGATTCATCTCTTATTTTGAATCGTTTTGTTACACATATTAATATTATTTTTATTTTATTTTTTTGATGATCCGGAAAGCCCGTCTCCGGGGCGACTGGAGTAAACTTGGGGCTCCATGGGAGGACCCACTACCCCATGGAACGGGTAAGACACCAAGTGTCTCCACAACGAGTCGAACCCTCGTCCTCTAAGAAGGGGTCAGTGGGTCCCTCCACAATGGGAAAGACTTAGCGAGCGGAATCACCGCGGTGGTTGTTACACATATTTCGCTATAAAAAAATGAAACAAAATAATCAAGTCTGTTGGCGATTCTAACAGGTAGGTTCGCATCTCAAGGCCTGAGTCTACTTGAGTGATTCCTATGTTGTCGGGGGCGTTGACCCGGCCTGTGCAAGAATCTCAGACCAAGAATCGCCATGGACTGGTCCCGACCCGGCGCCGCCGTCAGGAGCCTCCGGCACCGCTTCTCGCCGAGGAACGCCGCCGAGGTCGTCGCCGTCCTCGTCCTCCTGACGGTCGCGCTCTCCACCCTCTCGTCTTCGACGAGGCGCTCGGCGGGCCCCCTCCAGTCCAGGGCCTGCGAGTTCCCGGCGATCTTCAACTTCGGCGACTCCAACTCCGACACCGGCGGCAAATCCGCCGCCTTCCGCCGTCTCCCGCCGCCGAACGGCGACACATTCTTCCGCAGACCCTCCGGCCGGTACTGCGACGGCAAAGTGATTCTTGATTTCATAGGTGAATGATTGGACGTGTCTATTTTCGGCCCAATGTTCTTGCCTGCCAATTGCGGGATTTTGCTGGAGTTTTGATAATTGAAAAAAAAAGAGTATATATTTCAAGAAAGAGTTTTTAGACTGTCCTGCTGCATTTCTCTGCAATTTTTCCACTGGGTATGTGTAGCAACGCTCCATCTCTAACATGGAGTGATTGAGGGATTGTTGAATGATTCTCATTTTCGGGTTTGATCCATATGAATCGCGCTGGATGTTGTGGTTTGCCATGCCATGTCGAAGACCTGATGATAAAGATGTAATTGGAGATCTTATGGACTGAGTTATGAGGTTCAGCTTGATCTCCTTGATAAATTCGTTTCTTCTCTCTTAGCCTCTCATTCGGTAGTGTGTTTGCAAATCTGGTGGCAGCTGAGAAGTTGGGATTACCATACTTGAGTGCTTACTTGGACTCCATGGGGACAAACTTCCGTCATGGGGCGAATTTCGCCACGGGAGGGTCCACGATCCAGCCGCTGGATACCCGAATCTTTGAGGGAGGCTTCAGTCCCATCTCGCTCGACATACAGCTTTCGCAGTTCGAGCAATTCAAGGCACGCACTCTCGAGCTTCATGCTGGTACTTGAGTATTCATTTGATTTGCTGACTTTGGACAAGTTTAGGTCTTTGCATTTTCAGAATCTGTTCTAACTCGCAAGCATGGAGGTCTGAAAATTCGTGCATTATGTTTCTCAGGTAAGAGTGATTACGCGAAGAGTAGTCTGCCGAGACCTGAGGACTTCTCCAAGGCATTATACACAATGGATATTGGTCAGAATGATCTTCATGCCACATTGAAATCCATGACGGAGAAACAGGCGTTGGCGTCCATTCCCAACATTTTGAATAAGTTTGCTGTAGCAGTAGAGGTAAGTAAAAGTTTCGTTAATTAACTGCTTATGAACTCTCTAGTTTGTGAGGAACGTCATTGTATACCCTTCACGAAGGAAAGTAGTGGCTTGACTGGGCATTATCAGAACATCTCGTCTGTTTTGCATCCTAACATTATCTCTTGCATGAAAGAGAAAGGAGTTTGTAAGCTCAGAGCTGCACCGTAGCAGAATAAACCCATGCATTTTGCTTAATGTTCATTGAAGTTAACAAGGACTTATCAAGGAGCCTTTTAATCAGCTTTATGTACAAAAAGGATGGGTGGAAGAAGCTGGATGTGGGTATAAGATGTTTGAAATTAAGGGAATGTTGCTGATCTTAATGGGCTTTTCTTTAGTTGCTCAGTGCATGTTACATGAGAGAGACTTTACCTTTGAATGCTCGATTGGTTGTTTTTGACCTGATTGGCTTGCTTTATGAAATGCAGCTATACTCTTCCAAATTCTCATGTCATGGAGTCCTTAACGAAGTAGTGATTAAACTATTGCTTTCTAGCCGTTGTATTTGTTGTCAATGCTTGTGAGAGTTTCACAATGAACTTACAGAAGTTGTAAGTAAAACGTGTAATTAACAAATCCCATGCTTTGACATAAAATATTGACATTTTCCCTTAAATAATTTTAATTAAATGTGTAATTAAGTCATTTTAGGATTCTGACGCTGATTATATGATCTCAGATATTATATCAGCAAGGAGCAAGGGCATTTTGGATACATAATACAGGACCCATTGGATGTTTGCCCCATTACTTTGTCTTTGATCCTCCAGAATCAAACGCGACAGACAAAAATGGATGTCTGGCATCCTACAACAAAATTGCGCAAGAATTTAATATGCAGCTCAAAACACTCGTGTCCAAGCTAAGACTTCGTCTTGTGGGCACAACGCTAAACTACATCGACATTTTTTCAGCTAAATACACTTTGATCTCTGAAGCTCAGAAACATGGTAAGCATCCTGCAGCTATCTAAATTGCAGATTACATGTGGCATGTATGATATGGAATGAGTGCAGAATTTGACATCAGTTCGAGTTTCAATTGGATTCTTCTAGGTTTTGGTGGTCCACTAGAGTATTGTTGCGGGCATTACGGGGATTACACTGTATATTGCGGACAGAAGGCGATTGTGAATGGAACTGAAGTAGTAGGAGATTCTTGCAGCGACCCTTCGAAGGTGATAAGCTGGGATGGAGTGCACTATTCTCATGCTGCAAATCAGTGGGTAGCAAACAGAGTTGTTGACGGCTCCCTCTCGGATGTTCAGGTTCCTCTCACGGAATCATGTCGCAAGTCCATTCACTCCTGATCATTGTGTCCAAAAGGTGAACAGTCCTGAAGTTGCGATTCACCTTAGTAAATGTTCCAGTTTTTCCATCCCAAAAGTCCAGCCGAATCAAAGCGGATCAGAACATTCCTAGATTCACGGTGGAGAAGCCACAACAAGCTACCTGATCTTGCTATACTTAGTACTGTTCTGCAATTTCAAAACCGGTGGTAGATTCTACCACAGTGGACATTAGCCGGCACACCGCTCAGCAAGCATGTATAGGCAAAGAAAACGCCCCCATCAATCAACCTGGAAAAACTGCTCCACCAGTCGCCTCTATCCATGCTACCCAAATCCCATCAAGGTGTGTTATAACCTGAGCCTTGCCGTCATTGCTGGTTTCGACTTGTACCGGTGTTTGTCAAATGTAGGGACTCACTAAAATTCGGATCTCTTCTAAGTATCTTGATCAGATTCTATTCTAACGAAGGCCGTGCATCAAAGATTTTGGCTTCATTCGTGAAAGTTCGGTTTCTAACGATGCTATGGAAGCCAAAGTTACTGTCATAGGCAGGGCAACAAACTTTCATTTGTCTGGTTTGCCATTCCAACCCAATATATTTCATGTCGAAATCAGAAGCCACCGACAGGACGATGCAACAGAACCGGCTGATGGCTCCAACATGTTTGGAGGATTGCAGTTTCGCCATAACGGCGGACTTTAACTCCGCCCTACTTGTGAAGCTAATCCTGGATGATGATGATGCACGATGAAAATAAACTATCGATTCGAGTGTTAAAAGGAATAAATTTAGGGATAGCATCCTTTTCAGAGATGAAATCGAAGGCAGACGGTTCTTGTCAAGGGCGGGCGATGTTATAAGAATGTTTAGGCCGATCTTGGACGGGTGCCTAAATTTGGAGATGTAGCCTAGAAGAGTGTTAAAAGTAAAAATGGAAGTGAATAGGCTTTTTTTTTTTTTTTTTTTTTTTTTTTTGGTGAAGGTAAGAAATATATTGACTTTTAACCAAAGAGCTATATAAAGCTATACAACAAAAACTCGGTCCCATTAACTTGCACTCACGCAGACAACAAGTCAGAGCGAGTAAAAGGAGGCAAGGTTAAAAAAACCAAGACAAGGCAAGGGGAAGGCTAAACAACGGCACAAAAACAGCAAGCCTAAACCAATACAAGCAGCAAAGAGACAGCTCCGTTTTGTTTTGCACAAAATTAATAATTTAAAAAATATTTTTTAAATTATTGATATTTCTTGAAATAATGGAATGGAGATGGAATACCTCGTATTGTTGAAGACACTCAAGGCAAAAAGCTTGCTCTTACCAATATAAGAAGCCATAAAAACAGAACCAGGCAACCTCTTGGCATTAGATTTGCCCAAATAACTATCTTGCTTCATTTCAATTATTAACTTTGTATTCTTAATTTTGTTAGTAAGTTTTCTTAAAAAGTCATGAATGATGCCACGTTGGCAATTCTCTAAAAAATTTGACGAAATGAATGACTTGAAATAAAAAGCATAGAATCGAGGGACGAATGGAGGAATTGCACACACAAAATTCAGGAACCCGATCGAACAATTAAGAAAAATTCGAGGAGCTCTAATTCTGCTTTTTTCCTTTGTTTTGTTTTGTTTCGTTTCATTATTATTATTTTTTTTTCCTTTGTTGTTGTTTTGTTTCTGACAAAAGGAGCCAAAAAAAGTAAAGTCGGACCTACAGAATATCAATCGTTACATTCAAAATGGCCAATCAACTAGTCACTCACGCCTTTCAAAGTGCGATTTGTCTACTTACTTTCTGTGTCATTTATAAAGAAAAAAATGTATGTTTCTCTTGCCCCCCAAAAGACCACAACTTGAATGTGGAACAGTGTCATTTTCAATTGCAACACTTATCTTTATGTAGGCTTCAGTGATCAATCTAGAAGACGACAGCATACCAGTATCAAGACAAAGAAACAAGAACATAGGGCAGAAGCCGTGGCTGAAGTGGCAAGACAGCGACTCGAGCCCGACCAATAATGTTTCCTGATTCTTCGACCAAAACAAGAAAATGTAAACCTCCATCGCTTCCGTTCTGATTCTTCAAGAATTCACGTTCTCTTTTTTCTTTCTATTATAACCATGTTTGGAGTCCATACCAGAGACTATACGCCCATCACTGTTTCCCGAAGTGTTGGGTTTTCCGAGGCTACAAGACCACCCCGCTAGTCGGCGGTCTCCCTTTCCTTAGCAATTGAGTAACTGTCGGGGTTGAAGAGCTCTAGTGATGTGTTTCATCACGATTTTTTTACAGAGAAAAATTAGCTGAATTTACGATATGATGCAATCTATGAAGATACTCACTTGCCTTACGAAACGTTGGATTTAAGTTATAATAACTCAATGTCATTGACATTGCGTTCAACATCATCTGCACTCTAGATTTTTGGGATTTGCGAAGTGGGTCATCCAGGAGAAGTCGAGTTCGTGCATTCGTGGAAGATGGTCGAGGGTTTATGATGCGTGGCAGCTGAAGACTTCTATCACTCTGTTTTGGTTTTGGCCAAAAAGCTTCGTCACTTGTATATATTAAACAACGTGTGCCGTCCGTGATTGACTTCTGGGTGTGCACGTAGACTTCGGGCGCGAAGCGTTGCCGGCCATTGCGGACAAGCTTGAAGCTTTGCTGACCATTTCTGCGAATCTCTCTCTCTCTCTCTCTCTCTCTCTCTCTGAAACTACAAAAACCTTCGCTCGTTCTTCAAGCTGGGAAGGTGCTCTTTTGGATCTTCTGCCGACAGCAAGAGCTATAAGGAGAATTGGGATCGACAGTTCTTCCATCTCAAGCGTTCGCAGCGACGTACGCTGTCCTACCCTTTTCCCTTTTCTTCTCGAATTTCTTGTTTAAGCATCTCGCGTGCTCGTTGTTCATGAGGATCGGCTATTTAGCAGCATCGGAAGCTCATTTGCATGCGTTTGCTCATTGGGAGACTGCTCTGCTTGTTTTTTTTTTTTTTTTTTAACTTCTTTCTTTTATGCAAGAACCTTCCATGAAATCATCGCTCTAGCCATAGCATCTTAGCTTTGAAGTGATTCTCTGGTACTTTCCCTGTTTAGGTTCAGATGGTTGGTACAAGAGAAGCACAATTGAGTATGGGGAAGCAAAACTTCGGGCTCGTGAGGGGCATTGCGGTGGTGCTGATCGGAGTCATTGTGGCTATCGCATTTTCAGTCTTGATGCCACGAAAAACGGAGAATGGCTGGGCATTCAGGGACTCCGGGGTTTGCCGCTTCCCGGCGATTTACAACTTTGGCGATTCGAATTCCGACACCGGCGGTCTGTCTGCTGCGTTTTACTGGCTCCCTTCGCCTTATGGGAACAGCTTCTTTGGCAAACCATCGGGCCGGTTCTCGGATGGCCAAGTCGTTATTGATTTCATGGGTATGCTTCAATTCGAGTGTGTAGGAATATCAGATGATTTTTTCCTGATTTTATGAGGATTGCTTTTCCCTTTTCTGCTTTGATTTCCTGCTCAATGATCTAGTTTCTACGGAGAACCCATTAGTAAGTAAGTGCAAAAAAGTTCGGATTACATTAACATTTGAAGCGCTTGCTTGGTTTTGACTTCCAGTCTCTTGATTAAAATGCTCATGTTTATGGACATACTACTACTGAGTTTCCCGTAGTGTATGTGAGGGACTTCTGTCGAGCAGGTCGCCCTTTCAGTTTATTTGTGAGTTGTCGCTCAAAATCATCGTTAAAAGTTGCCTTTTATTAGATGTAGCTTAACTGGTTTGAGATGTTTTATGCCGATGCATTGTTCTCTCTCTTAGATGGCCATAGATGGGATTCTACTCAAGCGCAATGCTAACTTTGCTGCCATCTTTTGCACAGCCGAGAAGCTTGGTTTGCCATTTCTATCCGCGTATTTGGACTCTGTAGGTTCAGATTATCTCCATGGAGCGAATTTCGCCACTGGAGGCTCTACTATCCAGCGAATCGATGGCCGAGCATTTGATGCAAGACTTAGCCCTATTTCTCTCGATGTGCAGCTTCTGCAATTCCAACAGTTCAAGGCACGGACTAATGAGCTATTCAGTGACGGTGTCACAAGCCGTCTTCCACTACCAGGTGACTTCTCCAAGGCTCTATACACTCTCGACATCGGTCAGAACGATCTCCACGTCGGCTTTAAATTCATGACAGAAGAACAAGTGCAGGCCTCTATTCCCAACATCACACATCGGTTCGCTTCAGTTGTTGAGGTTTGTAGCCTCTATATAGCCTCTTCCTAAACTGAGGGTTTCTTAGCCGAGAAAACAAAAGGTCTTGCTGTCATACTACTTTTACTATAGAAAGGATTACACATTCCACCACTATAACTACCTAAGAATTTAGCTCAACCCATGTCAAGATCGATTTCATTGCTTCAGGGTTGGATTCAATGTCATGGATCGAGATTCTCATTCTTCATCTAATTACTTCTTCAAATGGTCTAAAAAGTTTCTTCATCTTATTGATGTTAACACATGAATTGGAGATACCGATATCATCCTATGACATCGATCACTTCAAGTATTGCTCCCTCACTTTACATAGCAATTCTCATGTTCTCTGATATGCATCTGCTAGTTTTCGATAGTAGTGCTAGTAAAGTTAATGTAGTTGGCCTAGCTTTCAGTCCAAACACTAAAAAGCCTGGGTTAGTCCTTTTGCATCATCTGCTAATCAGCTAAAATATTTTGGTGTGATCATGAGCTTTGTACCGTCTCGTGATGTGATTTATCTAGATCTTACCGCGCTTCTTTGTTGCTGCAGAAGCTGTACCAAGAAGGGGCAAGAGCTTTCTGGATACACAACACGGGTCCCATCGGCTGCATACCAAGGACCGCCAGGCACATTTCCGCGATGCAGCCCGATAAGGTGGACGGAATCGGCTGTGTGAAGTCGCACAACGAAATAGCTCAAGAATTTAACAGGCAGCTCAAGGAGAGAGTCATTGACCTGAGAGCCAAACTCACTGATGCAGTTCTCACTTATGTCGACATGTACTCCGCGAAATTCATGCTGATAAGCGAAGCGAAGCAGCACGGTTAGTCCGTATCATGGTCTACTAATCTCTTTATTTGCATGTAATTAGGTGACAACAAGTGCTTTATTGCAGTCTCGGACATGTTTGGATTCCCCTTCTGACGTGACTCAATCTGTTGTGTAGGTTTCACCGATCCCCTCAGTTATTGCTGCGGCCACGATGGAGATCACATCGTACCATGCGGGATGAAAATGGCAGTTGATGGCGTTGAAGTTTCCGGGGATTCTTGCAGCGATCCATCCCAACACATAAGCTGGGACGGGATTCACTACTCTCACGCCGCGAACCTCTGGATAGCGAACAAAATCCTGGACGGTTCTTTATCCGATCCCCCTGTGGCCATAACCGAAGCATGCCGCACGGCCCTGTAGTCAGTCAGGTGTAGTATGTGTAATAGTCAGAAAACAAGCGACTCGTTCCCGTTCTTCGAAGAGCGAATCGAACTCCCTCCATGTTCATCTGGGAGGGAGGCTGATTTCCGAGTTCTCTCGGCATCCTCAATGTCCATTGTCTCTCAGGTCGAGATAGTCGAGACGAAAGGGACGGCGTTCGCTTGCCATTTGATATGTGTCTGGTGGAATATAAATTCTAGATTAGCATCATTCAGGAGCTGCACTAGTAAGTGCAAAAAAAGGAAAGGAAGAGTTGATGGCTGAAAGGAAGAAAAGGAAAAATCGAAAAGAGAAGCGACTCCACTGGGGATCGAACCCAGAATCTCTGGTTCCGTAGACCAGCGCCTTATCCATTGGGCCATGGAGTCTTTTTTGGTGGAACCGCCATTAAAGTATTATTTCATATTTACAAAGAGAAAATAAAAAGGCCCCAATATAGTCTTGAGGATGCACGTTTGTATGCAGAGTTTCCAAGTTCTTATCTATGAATGTTTCAAAAACAACCCAAACGTAAAATTTTTCCGGGTGCAAATCTACTTTGAATAACATTTTTTTGTTATACATGAAATCTCCGACCAATCTCGAACCATGTCAAGCTTCTCAAGTGATCATGGATCTACTCACCCAAGAGAGGAGAAGTCCTCCTAAAAATCCTTTAGGAAAAACCTTCCGATACTCAAGAGGGCTAAAGTTGTTAAGTCATACATTTTTATTTTTTTTGGATTAAGTCATACCTTGATGGGAGTTGTCCTAAAGGAGATTACCTAAAACTCGACCAAGTCTCAATAGGTAGATAAATAGGATTGGGCAGTAATCTTATATGAAAAAACCCAGCTCAATTCTACTTAAAAATTACTATATATGTTATATATGATAGGTGAGTTTGGGAAAATATTAGGCCCCATTTTATACTTGGGGTCTACTCAAGCCTTGCCCAATGATCACCTCTATTGATTATTGAATCTATATATATGAATTGGCTGGCTATGACATTCTGGAATTTCAATTCTATTTTCAATTGAATAAATTTGGCATTTCATCGACGCGTCTATGGTGTTATTCTCAGAGCTAATTACCCGTGAAATAACTAGACTATCTGGGGAAGTTATTAAGGGATTTTAAGGCAAACAGACTTAAGAATTCAACCAAAAATCGGCTACTTAACTGTGCTCATCTGTCGAGATCATTATGATACTATCGAAATCAATTAGAGACCGGAAATATGTCGACTTGACTAAGATATGTGATCAGTGTGTGGGTGATTCCACCTGGTTGCAAAATACTCGTCGATCGATACTAGACCGATTTTTCTATCGTTTTGGTATCCGGTATCCGTAATTGAAATCTCGAAATTTTCTCGATAATTAAGAGTCGCCAACGTGTCAAGTGGGTTCATTGTGGCTCGAAAAAAAAAAAGCAATCATGGGTCATTTGCATTAAAAATCTCTGAAAACTACCCGGTAGCCTATGTCACACTAAAAATGCGCCGAATGGAAATTAATTGTGAATTTAAGTCCAATTTCAAAAATTAAAAATTATGTCATGTCACAATAAATTTTAGAAATGTTGACTCACCCTCCAAAGAATTTTCAGAGATTTCGATATTTTTATGGGAAATCGATTCGGGCGTCGCGTAAATTATTGGAAATTCGGATTGGCTGAATTGAGAAGAGTTTTGACTTCCAAGCTGAACTATTTGGCATTAAGGACTTGCAGAAATGGTATGGTCATTTTCTTTGACGAAGTTAGGCATTAAATTGGGAATTATGATGAGGAATTGAAGTCCAAAATTGCTAAATTCAAAGCCTAGGATGGAGGGGTTCAACTTAGGCACCAAATTCCAAATTGGATAATTTGAGAGTTCATTGTTGGAAAATATTAACGAGACAAAGCATTCAATTAAAAGGATAATTGTGTTGACTTTAAGCCCTCTTTCCATGGCTTCGTGGACATGCCATAGCCGGCCTCTATCTTTTTTTGTGCAATCCCTATCTCGACCGAAGACCTTATCCAGTTTCACCTTGCTTTTGTTTTGCTTTCATTTCCTCCTCTATTCAAAATCCTCCTTCCTTGGACGAATCCCTGCAGCTGCTCCACTCCACCGCTTCGTGTCTTCAATTTGGCTCACCAAAGTCAGCATCAATCGGTCAATTGACCACATGCCCCACGCCAGCGATCTCACTTACAAGCTGCCAACTCGCCACTGCTCCACTTCTTCGTGTCTTCTCTCCTTCACCACACGAAGCAAGTCAATCAAAGTTGCTCCCTCTTGCTGTTTGTTGACCCAGCAGTCTCCTTTGTGTGCCACCTACCTCCGCCAGCCTGTTCATGTCTTCACTTCTTCGGCCCAAGCCCAAGTTTCAATCCACACTTTAGCTTCTCGGTCTGATTGTTTGACCGCATACGTCTACACCAACTTCTGCCTGCCAGCTTCCTTCATCCGCAAGGTCTTCCACCGAAGTAGATCCGTGGCCACGTCTCCCTTAGTTTGGAGAAAATATTCAGTGGTTAGTGCGCGCCACGTCATTCGCCGACCCGGTGCGCACTAACCAATGCAATACCGACACGTGTCCCCGAGCGGGACCCGCTGAAAAAGGAAGGCGCTGGTTTTTGATCTCGGCTCGGCTCGCTCCACCGACGGCCGCTTATTCCTCCCGTTCAAAAAATTTTCTCTCTCCTCACTCGAATTTGTAGGGTTTTTCTCTGTCTCCTCTCTCGCCTTTCTCACTCTTCCCTCCCCCTCTCTCTCTCTCCGACGAACGGGACGCGACCTCCGAGTCTCTCCGTGCCACCTCTCTCCGCCTCCGCCTCCGCCTCCGGACCTCGCCTCCGCCTGGGTCGGCGGGTCATCTGCCTCGGCATCTCGGTCTCGTTCCGAGCGGCACCGGAGCCCCCGCCGGCGACCGGGCGCGTCCCGACACGCTGCGCGCGAGGAGATCTCGGCGGACTTTGGCGGGGTCGACGGCGCGACGAAGAAGGAGAGGGCTGCTGCATTTTCTCTCTTTTCTCGGTGATTTCAAGCTCGACGTCGAAGCGAGAGAAGGAGGAAGAACAAGAACGAGATGAAGGAGCGAAGGAGAAGATGGGTCCTTGCTTTTCTCGCTTTTGGGTTTATCTCTTGAAGTTCCCTTCTACCATTTTCCGTCGGAGTAGAGGAAAGCCGCCGTTTTTCCATCTTCTTTTCGTCCCTTTTTGGTTCGTTGGTTTTTGATGGGAGGGACGGTGTTCGTTTCTCAATTCCAGAATTTTTTTTTATGTTTGGAGAGGTTGGGTGTTATGAGTTGCTTGTTTGGCGCTGTTTTAGCGATGATCACTCACCGGTTGTTGGGTTTTGTGATTTGGAGGGATGCTTTGCATTGGTTTGGATCGATCACCGTTGCTCGGCTCTCGGGTTGTGTCTGTCCATCGATTACGACGAGTTTGAATCATTGTGGAATTTTCCCAAGAGTGTGTTTTCACATTCACTTTGAAGTCTATTGCCGTGTTGTTCCCGTTAGATGGTATACGAGTGTCAATGCCTGTTGGTGGAACCAAAGCTTGATTTTTGTGGATTTGTCTCGGGATCACTCCTTTGTAATGCGTCAAGTCTTGTTTTTTTTTCCGTCCCCTATCGCGATCTATCTTGGTTTGTGACACAATGGACTAGTCGAAAATGGTGATTAAGGGATGATGTATACCATAATCACAAATAGTGTTGCCTGTCACTTCTCTTTTCAGCTCAAAGTTCTATGGTTAATGGGGTTAAAAATATTCTTTCACACAGGTGAACTCGATGTCAAGGATGGTTTTCCAATTCTCGTTTTGAATGGAGATAAGAGACTAACGCTTCGCCACCGCTTCCTTCACAAAAAGAATCTCCCGTCCCGAGCCCTCTCACTCACCCCAAGCGCCCCCCTTCTCTCTCGTCTTGAGCCCTCTCACTCACCCTAAGCGCTTCCCTCCTCGCCTCTCGTCCTCGTCGCCGTCATCGACTTTCCAGCCGCGGCTCCCGAAATCGGCCGTTGCGATCGGCCTCTCGACCTTCTTTGTCTTCTACTCCTTATTCGGTCCCGATTTCGGGCTCGAGTACGTAACCAAGGATTTTGAAGCAAAAGAGGTTTGCGAGGCTATATTGGTGGCGGTGCTAAGTTTTGGGGTTTCGGCGACGCTGTGACGGCCGCGAGGATATTGTGGTGGAGGAGAGAGAGGCGTATGGGTCTTGTGAGACCTCTCTTTATCCTTTGGCTTTTTTTTCTTTTCTATTGCCTCTGTTTCGGGGAAGCATGGAGGCTTGGTGATAGTGGCTGCTTTGGCTTCTAGGTTGAGGCGAGTTGGATAGCTTATCGGAGGCCGAGGGGGAGAGTTCTTCATCGGCCCTTTTGACTCCCGAAGCAAGTCGCGTCCCGCCATTCCCACCGGAGTATGTTCTACCGTCATCTTTTTTATCATTAATCTAAGTGGAAAGTTCTAGTGTGGAGGGTTAAGCTTCTTATACTACTATCTCTTCAATAGTTTGTGAGTTTATTAATTCCGTCCAATAATTTTCATCGGATGATCGTCGCCGGATGGAAGACGGTAAATACAGGTTATGTTTGATCAAAACTTGATGGCTAAGGGTTGAAATTCTCCTTTTCGTTTTGTTTTACATGGGTAGACACTCAACTCGGTTAGATTGAAAGGCACACTAGCTGTGTAATTCCTTTTGTTTTTTTTAAGCTTTTGCTTGGAAACTTGAATAAGGTCATTATTTCAAAGGGTGGTACTGAAGCTATGAATATGAGAAGTCCAAGATATTTGAGTGTTGTGACAGACCATTATTATTATTATAGCTTCTTATTGCATATTCCTTCCATGTGCATAAGTTATTAACACTTTTGTAGTTTTTCAATCCCGTGACATCCTGTTTGGAAGTAAGTTGAAGATATAAATTTGAATCAAACTTGGTCGCTTCACCCATAAGTTGGGAATTATGGTTGAATCTTCAAATTGTGTTATATCATTAGTTGTCTAGGAAGCCCGTACTAAACTGGCCATTCTTTTGATATCCTGCCCGGTATCTCCCTCTGCATATCTTAAGTTAATTTTAGACTCGGTTCTTGCTAGAAGTGAAAACGAAAATTGTGCATCATGGTTGCTTGACATGCTGTGTTTTGACACCGCTAAAAACCAATTTTATGTATGTAAAATCAAGTAGCCGGAAGGTGTTGACCATGTTCTAATGGCATCCAAATTCTTCCTCTTCATAATCCTGCAATGTCACATAGGATACAGCTACTCAAGATCATTTGTTTATAGCACGGGTTGTCCAAAACTTTTGGCTGGAGTAGTCCACATGGATGCATGCAAACAGCCATGTCCATGTGCATGAGGGTACATAGACTTTTATTACATTTACATTGGCATGGATGAGAACTACTTTTGCTGGAGCAATTAAGAGAGTTGTGATTATATAACCATGGGCAATATGGTGTTCCTTTGCACGATTTTAAGGCAACGGAATAATTGAAGTTAACTATTAGTTTGGTCACAGGACTATCCAGAATCGGAGACATAAAATGCACTTAATAAAAGCAGATGGACACATATAGCAGAAACGCTTTCTTGTTTCTTCTCTCTCTCTCTCTCAATCTGAATGCCCCAACACTATTCAAAGCTCCTGGTAGTGGGGGAAAGATGAGCAATTATAACAATGCTGTATTAGAGGTATAATCGTAATTTTTGCAGTATAATCTGATTATGTTAATTGGTGCAGTGCTATATTTTTATTATCTTTTCTTCATTAGAAAGCCTTTTTTTTTTCCCTTCAATTAAAATACTGAAGTATATCAGAAAGTTTCTATTGAACATTTCGATGCAATAATCAAACAAGTATTGAACTGCTCACTATTATTATTATTATTATTATTATTATTAGTAGTAGTAGTAGTAGTAAAACTGAAATAGTTTAAAAAGCTCCGCTGAATATTGTGGTTACACTAATTAGATAATGTTGACACGTTTTTTCTTACTTTTTCCTAATTACTACGTGGTTTAATCATTGTGCCCTTTTTAAAAAAATTTATGTACTCATGTATTTTCTTAATAATTTTCAGGATGCTGGAGTGCTCGCTGAAGGATTAGTTGGACTTGGAATAAAGGCTTGGTGGCCATTTGATGAGATGTGAGCACTCTAGACATTCACTAGCAATACTTTATTTCTGTCTTGGTTGAGCATGTTATTTGTCAATCCTCATCTCCTTCTTTCACAAGGAACTCAAATTAGGAACGAACGCGACCAGAACAGTACACAAGGAACGAACGCGACCAGGATGGCGGACGTTGTCGAAGGCGGGGCATCTTCTCACGATGTTCAGTCCCTCCTGTCTTCTCCAGACAGGGACTTCCTCGTCCAGAACAACGGCGATCAGGTGAAACTCAGTTCTCTTCTTTCACTCTTGCTCTTTCACTGGATGAGGTGAAAGAAAAAGAATTATGGGTCGGCGTCCTTGTCCAAGTTCTCGTGGCCTTCGTCTTCGTGTGGGGTTGTTTCGCTGATCGGTTCTTGAATTTCGAACTGGGGAGTCTGTGGTGACGAAGCCGTCGGTTTGTGATGGCTAAGGTAGCGAATTTAGTTCAAGAGAAGCTAGAGTTGGTCTGATCTAGGATCATCATTTTTCGAGTGCTGTCCATTTGGTTCCTTCAGAAACTGGATGATTGGTAGTTGATGCATTACTTTTTAGAGAAAGACATGTTACTTGGAGTTGGATCGGGTGGGAGCAGTGTATATGGATCCGATATTGCTAGAAGTAATGCTCTTTAGTGTAAATGCTCACACCTTCGGTGTGGTATACTTGTTTTGGTGGAGAAGACTGCTGATTTGCTAACTATTTAATGAGCAGTGCGTAAGGGAAGTGCTTCTGCAGTTGGCATTTGGATGTGTATCTTGAGCATTTTCAGGATTTTTGTGTGGTGGTCAAGTGATCTAGTGTGCCTTGCTCGCTGATTACTGTATGAAAGAACTCAAATTAGGAATCTTTGTGTTCTATATCAGGTTAAGGTCGATAGCTTGAAGGGGAAGAAGATTGGCTTGTACTTCTCCGCATCGTGGTGCGGTACGTGCCACCGGTTCACCCCGATTCTGGCGGAGGTGTACGATGAACTTTCCCCAAAAGGTGATCTGGAGATCATTTTTATCTCTGCAGATAAGGATGAAGGGTCCTTCAGTGGATACTTTTCCAAGATGCCGTGGCTTGCAATCCCCTTTTCCGACTTGGACAAGCGCAACAGCTTGGATGAATTGTTTAAGGTGAGGGGGATACCCCACCTTGTCATTCTCGATGGTACAGGTACGGTCTTAACAGATAGCGGGGTTGCGATTGTCCGTGAGTATGGAGTGGAAGGTCACCCTTTCATCCAAAGAGTTGAAAGACCAGGAAGAAGCTGCTAGGATAAATCAATCAGTGACCTCTCTTTTGGTCCATGGATCTCGTAACTTCGTAGTTTCGTCCAATGGGAATCAGGTAAACCTAAAAAAGATCTTCGATGCATTTGAAACTGATGGTCGCATGTGCTTATGATTCGGTTTTCCATCCTCCTTTTACTAATAGTTATGTGGCTAAACTAGGTTCCTGTTACTGAGCTTGAAGGGAAAACTGTGGGTCTGTACTTCTCGTTGTCCGTGCACAGGGCATGCGTCGATTTCACCCCTAAGTTACTGGAGGTTTATGAGAAATTGAAGGCCAGAGGAGAGAGTTTTGAGATCGTTCAGATACCTCTTGATGATGATGAAGCGTCATTCAACCAATCCTCTGGAAGCATGCCATGGCTTTCATTACCATTCAAAGACAAGAAATGCGAGAAGTTGGTGAGGTACTTTAAGCTGTCGACCCTACCCACTCTGGTCATTATCGGTCAGGATGGGAAGACTGTCCATCCCAACGTTGCCGAAACTGTCGAAGAGCATGGCATCACAGCTTACCCCTTCACTCCAGAAAAGTTTGCGGAGCTTGCAGAGATAGAGAAGAAAAGGGAAGAATCTCAGACCTTGGAGTCGATCTTGGCTTCAGGGGATCTGGATTTCGTCATTGGAAAGGATGGAACCAAGGTAAATTTGTTTTTTCCCCTAGAAGCTAATGACTAGGGAAATTTTTAATGTCTACAATGAGGTCCTAAATATTGTTGTCCCTGGGCTACTTGACCTGAGGAAAGGATTGAAACCAGGTCCATAACTAGGAAAATTCTTTCCATATATGCAGTTTTCACATGCCTTCTCCATTGATTGGCGGTTCATCTAAAAGGTCGTTTCTTAACTTTGATTGCAGATTCCAGTATCGGACTTGGTAGGGAAGACTGTCCTCCTTTACTTCTCGGCACACTGGTGCCCTCCTTGCCGAGCATTCCTGCCGGTGCTTACGGAGGCATATGAATAGATCAAGGCCACAGACGATGCCTTTGAGGTGATCTTCATCTCCAGCGACAAGGACCAAACTGCCTTCGACGATTATTTTGCTCAGATGCCATGGTTGGCGCTCCCCTTTGGTGTTGAGAGGAAGAATTTCTTGAGTCACGAATTCAAGGTCGAGGGATCCCCATACTTGTAGCCATAGGCCCAACGGGCCGACGGTGAGTAAAAAAGCAAGGGATCTTATAATGGACCACGGGGCTGATGCTTATCCTTTTACTGCCGATCATCTCAAGGAAAAGTTCAAGGAAAGTATAAAAGGCTGGCCAGAGAAGTTGAAGCATCCTTTGCATGAAAAGCACGAGCTCGTTTCTGCTCAGAGGAGAAGGTACATATGTGATGGATGCGGTAAGGCAGGGAGGGGTGGTCGTATTATTGCGAGGAGTGTGACTTTGATCTCCACCCAAAATGCGCTGTTAAAGAAGAGAAAACGACTAAAAACGAGTTAGATGAAGACGATGAAGCAGCTGGGGAGGAAGCAGAGGAAGGAGGAGATGCCAAAGAGGGATGAATCTGTGATGGTGAGGTCTGTTATAAGGCCTAGAAGTTACTGTCTAGTAGTTTCGTTATATATGACTTCTTTGAAGCAGTTCTTTTTTTTTCTGGGTGGATGTTTCCGAGCTTGATCTGCAAAGGGTTGTATGTGAGATATATGGCGTGTATTATGACTTTGACAATTTGCTGTCGTAATATAATGTTCATCGTCGACTAGCCGTGTGCCAAACAGAGTGGTAGGCTTGAATAGTCCGTTTGTCATGCAAGTGTCTCCGTCTCTCCTTTTGATGATGCAGCTTCGAGATTTGCATGCACACTGGACTTAACAGAACATGTTTAATCAATACGCTTTGTATGGATCTTTCCTCAAGTCCTGGTGGTTAGTTCTTGTTCAGTTTATGGTTATGGTAATAGGTCCTCTGTTACATCAGCAGATGGTGACTCTACATCTGGATATGCTGATATAATTTGTGGCAATGAAAAGTTAATCATCCCGCATTAATTCTCCAAAGTCTTGCTTGATGATCCCATGCTCCCGGAATGCATATTGCTAGTCTTCTTAAGGAAGAGCGATCGTAAGAAACAAGACAGAAGAAGTGCTGCAAAAGTAGTTCCTTGCTGATACTCAATAGTGATACTACATGCTTATAGAAGCAGTTCGGTTTGCAAGAACTGTCGGCTTTTCTAGGCCGAATTGTGCAGCTCTCGTTCACGAAATAGCATCTGTGAGCAATGTCTAGTTGTTGGGGAAAGAAGATGGATTAATTCAACTTCCCTTATATCAAACTCAAATGTAAATGTCAGGAGCATGAGACTTGATGTTCATAAATCTTCCACTTCGTCAAAGAGGTAAAATTTGCAGATTGAACCGGTACATTTGACTTCGATTGTGCCTTCCTTCTTTAGCAGAAAATGGAACTTGGTACATTCAAAGACACCGTATGCTTTCAATTTCAACATTTCCACACTTCTTTTCCTCTTTCTCTGGTAAGAACAAAGAAATGTTGGCATTAACTGCGTTTCAAGACTAAACCTAAATCTATAGATTTTGATTGAGTCTAGAATGTCGAGAAATGTTTGGAGTCCCATGTGATTTACCGTGGCTGAATCATAATCAAGAAAATGAACCAGTGGTTGAAGTTTATCCTTTTGAAGACATGACTCCATCACAATTTTAAAAATTGGTCATGTGTAAGGTTTTACTTTTCTTTGTACGGTAAGTGCACTTGAAATCTTAAATAACATTTAAATTAAGAAATCAAATTTGGATAAAAATAACACCTTTTTAGCTTTATCATTTTTGTTTTGACTACGTTAGCTCCATGTGAGAAAAAAATAGTAAAAAAGCTATTCTGTAGTCAAGGGCCAAAAAGAACTTGAACACAGCATTTTGATATTTGAATAACAAAGTTTTCAAGATATCTTCTAACAATACAAAGAGTGAGAATTAAGAACCACCTTATTCTTTATAACAATAATTACAAATTCAATATTGTTCTGATTTGCAAAACTAACTGAAAGTTAAGTAATGTCGATTTTGATTGTATATCTACACACTCAAAAGCTGCAGAAATTCTTTAGATCCTCTTTCTTGGCATATCAGCTTGGTATTAATCTTCGAAATGTGAGGATACAGATCCTTGGAGTTCCTAATCGTCCCCACGGTGACTCCAGTAGTAAGTGATATATCTGCACAAACATTCGATTACTTGATATATCCTCACCCTCATTAACAGGACCTTCATCATTACCAAATTCTTTAAATTCTGTCCAGCGTCCGGGCTCATCTTATACTTCATTATCTGCTTCGTCTTCATCCATGAAGACATCTTCTGTGTCAGGTTTATGAGAAACTGGAATGAGGGGTAATGGCACAATTTCAGTAACTCACTTGATAAGAAAATAACATCACATATTCTTTCAGACACCAAAGACCATATCAAGCAATTGGTGGATATAACACCGATTTGAAGAGGAAGTAACTTCAATTACATGAATGAAATCTCAAAATTGCAATGCAAGCCCAATATGCATGTCCCTCTCCCTTTCTCAGTAGAACCAACATCATTCTTAGCCAGCATATATCCTGAAAAGTAACCGTGGTTTTAAAACTAAGCAACTCCAATATGGCCAATACAGTTGAATAAGTCCACTGCTCTTCAAGACAGCAATCCCCTCGACCAGCGATTAGGAATTTAGTTTGGAAGTTAAAATGCATCCCAAATAAACAAGCTACTGTGACTGCATGAGCAACAGACTGCAAGTTGTATGCGAAAAGTTCACTTGTTTGCAAGTTGTCCAGGATGTTGTTCAATGAGGCGCATCAAGTGCACTGCTTGTTCGCACATACACAGAAGGCAAACTCTAAAATAAGTCACTTACAAACAATCTTTTAGTATGCATACAGTGAAAGAACAAGAAATGTTGCTCATTGACCATCCAAACAATACCAGGATTCTAAACTAAACAGCCAACTTAAACTAGTTTTGACCCAATAAGCAGCAATGCTACCCAAACTAGCAAAAGGCAGTAATTTGAAAAATCAGGAGAACAAAATAAGGGTTCCACAGTTCAGAAAGAAAATGTGATCGCAAATTGTCCAGGCCAACACAGAATTAATCGAATGTATACCTTCATCAACCTTGAGGCCTGAAACAAAACCTTCTATTTCTGTCATGACAACCCTGCTTTCCTGTGATTCTCCAATCACGACACTCTGATTTTCTGCATTGTGTGCGCTGGGAATACTACTGGCATGAAGAGCTATCGCTTTAGGACCAGAAGCCCCCTCCTCTTCTTGCTTCTTTAGAGCCAATTTCCTGGCTCTCTCTAAAGATTTATAAAGATCTTCATCGTCATCAGCAACGACCATGTTTTCGTCATTCTCCGTCTTAACAGGAAGAGTTTGCTCCACCCGCAGTAACCTAGATGCCTCCTCTGCTTTAGCATAGGCCAATTGGTAGGCATTCTTTCTCATCTCAGCCTCGATTTTCTCTTGTTCCTCTCTGCTAGCCTGCCTCCTCCCATCCTTACGTGATCCAAGATCTCCAACACCCAACCGTGCTGAAACCGCTTCCACTTCAAGGGCATCTAAGTCCAACTTCTCTTTCTTCCGTAAGGATTTCTTTTTCTTGGCCTTTCTGAATCGAAGCAATTCTTATTGAGTGTATTAATTGGACGAGGTCTTGGCAGATGAGGTGAGATCTTTACAATGACTATTTGAAGAAGCACCCTGTAGCCTCCTTCTTAGCTGTATATGAAGTACATGAAACTTTTTTAGAACGACCAAGCAGACCCCATTCCTATTCTAACTAATGCTGAACCACAATATGCATAAAAACTAGTTACCTCTTCCAATTTCCTTTCAGCTTCATAGGTCAAACATCCACTTGAGTCAAGAGTTACCCCCGAAACCATCAAAAGAAGTGGGAATGCAATAGCTAGATATGACACTTGTAATCAGAAAAGAGAAAAAAAACTAACCTCATCTTGAGCCGGATCATCATATTGTGGTAGTACTTTCTTCTCTAACGCAGGGTCATCACTGAATCTAAAAATGACAGTGCTAATAATAAGTTGAGTGTATGCATATACCAATAGGGAAACCGAGATGCAAGTGTGGGACAAAGACATGTGACATGCAATACACAGTTAATGCACCTGCCTAACATCTGGTCTATGTTTGTCAAACATATGAACTTGATTGAATCCATACCTTCTGCATTGACATCAAATCCAGCCCATATTGCTTAAGGGGATATTCATACCCACCGATCCGCTTGCCCCATAACATAACAAGTATCGTAAGAGCAATGTAAAGGCCAAAAATGCAAGCAAAATCAGCAATTCCGGAGGAGCTATGCGACATCCAGCTCTGCACAAGTGTTGGAAATAGAGGAACAACAACAGGCGACCAGAGAACAAGAACCATGGCAACGAACTCCACAATCCTAAGAATATCCCGGCAGAAAATTGCTCAGAATATATAGCAAATTGCAGAATAGACTTGGGAACCCATTCAAACTACAGAAACTAGAAAAAGTGATATAAAGAACATGTGTTTTCAAAAGAATTCTAAGATATCACATTCCATGTGCAATATCTGTTCCAGGCCAGGGAAGATTATTGTTGATTTCTTAACATGTGTTACCTTTGCATCAAAAAATACATATCTCTTATTTGAAAAAAAAACTATCTGGAGGAGCTGTTCAAGATGGGAAACAATGTGAGAATCTGACTAAGTTCTATGGATTATTTTGCCTGTCAGACCACATTTACCAGAAATCTTAAGCGACTAAGGGAAGACTATTGTTGATTCCTCAGCTCACACTTTCTGGAGCGACTAAGACAATGTTCACATTTACCAGAAATCTGACACAGGCAACTATGATAGCAAACCGATAACAAAAAAAAAAAAAAAAAAAAAAAAAAAAAACACAAGGAACTACAGCCTCTCTTACCACACGGAGAGCAACAACGAGCGGAATTCCAGAACTGACCTTACCGCTGACCACGTCGGCAGCGAAATTACAGACGGCGTCGAGCGTGCTCTCAATCTGCACCTTCAGGATCCAGTTGGCGCGAGGTCCGACTTCCTCAACCAGTGGTGCCCGACCATGGGCCCTCGTCCGGGTTCGCCATCGCACCCTTCTCCAGCTCCTCCATCTCCTTGAACGCGGCCTGGAACTGGGGCTCCATCTCCTCCGTGAACTCGTCCGTGAAGCCGATCCGGCTCACGTCCAGGAAAAGCCCTAGCTCCCGGTGCTGGTACAGTCGGTTCACGTACCTCCTCCACAGCAAGTGGCAATCCTTCTCCAGCCCGCGCCTCTCCTTCTTCTCCGTGCCGTCGACCCCACCCAGGTCCGCCGAGATCTCCCTCGCGACCGAGCGGGCCAGCGTCAGGAACAACGGCCAGTCAGCGGCGGGGAGCCTGGTGCCGCTCGGGAACGAGACCGAGGCCGCCTCCCTCTTGCCGGAGGCCGATGGCTTCGCGGCGGAGGCCGGCGGGAATCCTTCTCCAGCCCGCGCCTCTCCTTCTTCACCGCGCCGTCGACCCCGCCCAAGTCCGCCGAGATCTCCCTCGCGACCGAGCGGGCCAGCGTCAGGGACAACGCCCGGTCAGCGGCGGGGAGCCTGGTGCCGCTCGGGAACGAGACCGAGATGCCAGAGGCAGATGGCCAGCGACGCTTTTGGGCAGGTGCAGGTCAAGGCGGAGGTCCGGAGCCGGAGCGGGAGCCGGAGACGGAGGCGGAGGAGGTGGGATGCGCGGAGAAGGAAACAGAGGCTGTGAGCGTTTTTTTCTTTTACGAGGAGAGGAGAGAGAACCCGTCCATTTAAGTGAGGAGAGAGAAAAATTTTGAGCGGGAGGAATACGCTGATCCTCTTTCGAGCCGAGCCGAGCCGCCCAAAAACCAACCCTTTTCTCATTTTCGAGGGGGTCCCGCTCAGGACAGGTGTCGGTATGTGAGTGGTTAGTGCGCACCAGGTCAGCGAATGACGTGGCGCGCACTAACCACTGAATATTTTCTCCTTAGTTTGAGTCCAGTAGCCAACGCCAACAGCTACTTCGTCCGTTTCTCCTCTATGTGTCCTCTACCCCAGCGAATTCCAATTCAGTCCACATCTCTCGTGTCTTCGCAGCATCACGGCCCAACAAATCCAACGAATTGGACGTTCCATCGTCAACAGCAGCCTAGTCCAGTTTTCTATTTCAGCCCATCTCCATGAAAGCCAACCCAATGAATTTCATTAGGTCCATCAATGGCCCAAGTTCTGTGAATTCCAATAGCCCATCAATTTTCATCTTCAGCCCAATGAAATTTTAAAGTTCAGGAGCCCATGAAGCTTTCTTGTTCAACCTACAAATCAATGAAGTTCAGCCCACTTGAAGCCCAACCCAACAGTTTGAAGCCCAAGTGAGATCAGCCCAATCATGAGGCCCGCGAAGTAGGCCCAAGCCCAGCTTTTTGTTGTGGGCTTGCTAGGCTTTGAGCCTGACTCGGGTGTCCGCCAACGCTGCGGAAAATTCAGAATTCGACTGTCGTCGCGTCGTTGTCGCAGTGTTCCGGTCCTCGCTTTGCACAAGTGAGTTTTGCTCACTAATCCCTTATTCGTATGCTAATGATGCTTAGCGATTGACTAGATTTAATTAAGTGCAATTATGTAGTTAGATTATATTAGAATAATTAAATTAGGGATTTACCTATGCATGTTAGGCAATTGGTTAATGTACTTAGCAAGTAGACAAGTCATGTTACTTATTGAACAAGTCTCAATAATTTCTGGGCTTATCTCGCTTCCAATTAGGCATTACGGACCTAAATTAGATTTATTATATTTATTTAATAATTTTCGGAATTATTTATTTATTTATTTATTTTTCGGAAATTTGGCGGGGATAGTCGATGACCAGAATTTTATGCTGATATCGTGGTGCATTTCTTTTTTTTTTATTTTTATTTGAGTGTTGATTTGTCTTTGAATTGAATTAATCATGATTAAAAGATTTTATTTCTAAATTAATTAATTGTGGATAATTAATTGGAAAATTACTGGGCGCCAATCTATAGCCCTAAAAATCTATTTTGGAACTGCTGAAAATAGTAAGAGATTTTAAAAGTGAAAACATTGTGTTTTGGTTAGGGCTAACCCGTGTACCCACACACAACATTTTATCGGAAATGATAAAAATGGTTATTTGATTGTTTGATTGGAATGGCATGTATACCGGCTTGGTGATTCTACAAATTATCTTGTATCGACTTGATAATTCTACAGATCATCTTGAGACAATACGGTATGATAAATTGTGTGTATACCGACTTAGTGACTCTATATGTCATCTTGAGATAGGATGGTATGATCTACCAGCTCGGTGACTCTACAGATTATCTTGAGATAGTATGGTATGATATACCAACTAGATAATTCTACAAATCATCTTGAAACAGTACAATATGATTTGATAGCTTGATAGGATAATATACTATTTATATGTCACCTAGGGTGAGTAGCCTTGGATGTTGATTAGACTTACAGATAATATGGAATGGGCTGACCAAGAAATGGTTGTGATGACATGTAATCGACTAAGTCGATTGATCGATAATTCAATCGCAATTGATTGGGTGGTGTGATGCAATGTGTTCATGTATATATAATATATATACTGACTTACAGGAAGGAACTGAGGCCAAGGTAAGTCATCTAAACCGTGTTATGCTTAGGCAGCCCTTAAGGCCTATTGGCTTCCTAATCGGGTCTTAAGGAGTAGAATCTTGCCGAGACATTGTCTCATTGGTTATTGTATAACCATTTTCAGGGTCGTCGAGTGGAGGACCTAAAGCTGAGAGGAGGTGATCGGAAGCGTAAGTCAGTTAGGACCGCTTCTTTTTGGAAGGCTAGTCTTTTGTAGTCTTTTGGTCATAGACTTTTTGTACATGACTCAATGTATATATAAAAGCATATTTGTTTGTGAATTTGTTGTCCTGTTTTTCTATCCCGAGATGATTACTATTATGGGATTTATTTCCGCTTCCGCACGTTCAATAAAAGGAAAGGGTCGGCGACTTGTCTTGGGAAGTCGCATAATTTTATCGACCAGAGAGGGATGGGTACACGCTCGGAGGTTCGAGGCATGACACTGGCTCTCTTTGTAACATCTTGAATTTCGACCCCATCTCGATAATATGAAATGGGCATTTCATCGACGCACCTATAGTCATTTTTCTCGGAGCTAATCACTCTCGAGTTAACTAACCTATTAGATGAAGCCATTAAGAAATATAAACGCGTCAAACTTGAGAATTCGACTAAAAATTGACCGCTATAATTAATAACGAGTCAAACGCATTAAAATCCCTAAAAGCTACTCAGTAGGTTAGGTTGTACTAAAATCGCATCAAGTTGATTTTAACCAAAAAATTGAATTCGATTTCGAGAATCGAATGTTCGAGCGTGTCACAATTTATTTTTAGGACATTGTCTCACCTTTTGAATGAATTCCATCGAGTATGAGATTTTGGCAAAATATCGATTTCGGACAAATCGGAAAAGAATTGGAAATTCGTATGGGCTGTTGAAAGGGGTTATTTGACTGCCAAATTTGCTTTGTTTGGTGAAGAAATGAGAGGAAATCAGCCATTGGTTGGCCCCTTTACATTGTGAGCTGAAGACTTTTGAGGCTAACACTTAAGTGCTTGGATATTTAGACTTAACTCTCATTGGATGTTGCTTGGACTTTCATGGCTTCTCTCCTCTCTCTCCAATTCCTCCCCCCCCCCCCCCTCTGCGTGAATTTCCCCTTCTGTTTCAACCGCACATTCCTTCTCCTTCTTATTCCTCTTCATGTTTCTCTTCCACCCCCACCAGTGACCAAATCCTCCTCCTCACGCCTCAGCTCCCATCTCCTTCATTCCTTTTGTTGTGATGCCACACGCCCGTGCCCACATCACTCATCCATCTCCACCACCCCCTGCCAGCATGCCCTCAACCACCCAACTCCACCGTCAGTTCCCTAGCTCCACGTCCAGCCCACCATCACGCCCGTTCCACTCTATAGTAGTCATCAACCACCTCATCCCGACCAATAGCTGTTCCTCCCAACTCCCCTGCCGAGTAGCCCCCACCATTCCAGCTCAGTCCTGGCCACCAGCAGTCCCGCAATCCAATCAGCCCAACCCTCGACCCAAGAACCTCGGGGACCGAATCTCGCTTGGGCTGAGACTTAGTTGGCCGTTTTCAATCATGGTCGGTTCCTTATTGATGACGCCGTAGCCACAGGTTTTTACCGCCTTCACGTCACCATCGTTGAGGACCTACCATCGTGCTAATCCAGTGAGTTAACATCCTAATCTTGGACTGGGAAGTTAATTGCACTTAGGGGATTAGTTTAGTCTTAATTAGAATTAAGGGTTAATTTAGTTAGTATAACTAGTTAGTTTGTTAGTTTAGTTAGATGAACTACTTAGTTAAATTAGTTTGGTTAGGGGTTAGTTTGGTTAGGTTACTACCCTAGGTTAGTTAGTCAACTAGGGTTAGTTAGTTAACTAGGGTTGGTTAGTTAACCATGGTTAGTTAACTAGGGTTAGTTTATTTAATCGTGGTTAAGTTAATTAAATTAAAATTGTGATAACCCCATCTCTTGTCCCACATCGCCTAGGGAGGGAGGTCTTGGTTAGCTTATAAGGTTTAGGTTCCTCTTACCTGTGTAACGCGTTTTAAAGTCGTGAGGGAAGAGACCGTGGCTAAGATGGCGGTTCGTCCGCGTCAAGGCGGGTGACCCAAAGCGGACAATATTACACAGTGGGGCCTGGGACGTTACAAGTGGTATCAAAGCAGCACGTTACAAGTGGTATCAGAGCCGACTCCCGACCGCGTGTGGGACCACAGCTTGAATGCTGCTCTGATACCACTTGTAACGTCCCGGGCCCCACTGTATAATATTGTCCGCTTTGGGTGGTTAAGTTAATTAAATAAAAATTGTGATAACCCCATCTCTTGTCCCACATCGCCTAGGGAGGGAGGTCTTGGTTAGCTTATACGGCTTGGGTCCCTCTCACCTGTGTAACATGTTTTAAAGCCGTGAGGGAAGAGACCGTGGCTGGGATGGCGGTTCGTCCGCGCCAAGGCGGGTGACATAAAACGGACAATATTACACAGTAGGGCCCGGGACGTTACAAAAATAATTTATTTTCCCTATATTTATTTAATTAATTTTATTAGTGTAAATTGTAACGGGATAGCCGTTTATTAGAATTTTACGCTAATCATCGTGGATGCATTTATATGTGAAATTGGTTGCTTAATTGTGTAATTGAGTGCTTGGTTGCCGTTTTGGATTATTATTGCAAAAAATTGATTTTTTGGTATTTAAATAGAAAAAATACTTGGTGTCGATTTTTACGCAAAAATATTTTATGTACTATATAAAATCGTGAAATTTTAAAATGGGAGAATATCACATTTTATGGTTTAATTTGAATGTGTAACCATGCACAATTATTTTACTAGGAATTTTTAATATGAAGAAAATTGGCCAAGTCCATTATTTGACATTGAGGCATTTGAGTGTAAAGCACAATGGTCTTGGCCGAGTATGAATGTGCATGTGGTCATTATCAGAACCTGTCACCCAATGGAAGTTTGGTGATGATGCCAGATTTTATTGGATGCCCGGCAGAGGTCCAGAAGCCGATCATGATGGAGGCCGAACCGATGCCCCTTTTTAGGATACCATCTAGGCGGGGGTTCTAGACATTGTTGTGCCCAACGGAGCGAGACAACGCCCGATTATATCGGATGACTGCTGACTGATGAGTTAACCGTGGCCATTGGGTCATAAATAACCGGGATACGCCTGAGTAATTGAAGTACCTGTGCTTAATTATGGGGCAAAATTATGTGGCACGAAATGGGACGTGTCATAACGGTTTAAGACCCCTGTGATTGTTTGAAAGATAAATTGAGGTGTTCCGGTTATTGAATACATTTGTTGTATGCATATGATAGATGTGGTGTACTAATGTGCAGGGAGGTGCTAAGGTGAGGTAAGTTTGTGTGTGACGCTTGTTTAGGCTGCCTCTAAGTGAATTCTCGTTTTAATTGGGGTTTAAGGTGTTGACTCGCTGAGATTTTATCTCACCCCATTGTGGTTAACCCTTTTTTAGGTCCGTAGATGGAGAACTTGGAGCCCAAGGTTGGAGGGTCTAGAGCGTAGGTGGCCTAGGGTTTTCTTTTGGACATAAACTTGTTAGTATAAATCCTTAGCTTAATAAAGTGTGTTTTGTGAAAGAGCGTTGGCCTGTGTTTTACTATATTTGTGTTTGATGGTTATTAAGGTATTTATTTAATTCGCTTCCGCGTGTGCTTAATTGTGCATAAAACGAAAGGGTCGGCGACGCGTCTTGGGAACGTCGCATTTCAGTCGACCATCGAGGGATATATGCGTGCCTGGAGTTCGGGGCGTGACACTCTTTATATATATGGGCCATCTTAAGCTTACAAGATAGTGATTTGGCAACAAAAAATTGAAATTGTAATTACAAATAGATGTGGATATATGCAAAATAGAATCTTTAAGAAGAACATGGATGCAATATTTTATTTTTGACTTTTTACTTGATCTAACTTCTTGTAACCGATGCACTTTGATTTTTTTTTACCTAAACACTTGAACCTATAAAAAGGATACGAATATTAATACTCTACGCAGTGTGTGTGTATATATATTAATTTAGATAATATTGGCCAAACTTTCTAATTATTAAGTTTAATTCTTTCTTTTTTTGTCGGAAAGTTCAATTCTAAACACCCACAAAAAATAATTTTGTTTATTCTTTTTTTTTAACTCACGAAATTCCTCCCAAAATTTATGAGGGCACAGAAAAGTGCCACGTGGCAGAGCTCCGCCTCCAGCCATATGGCTCAGATTGCACCTCCAAAGCCGAAGCCATCGTCCTCTCTTTCGATCCCTCTCTCTCTCTCTCTCTCTCTCTCTCTCTCTACAACCGCCACTACAATGCTCTTCTCCTCACTCTCTCCCCAAAACCTCCTCTCCACCGCCAACGCCTCCACCCCCGCCGGCGCCGCCGCCACCGCCGCCTCCGGCAACCTCCTCCTCTTCTGCTTCCTGACCTCCCCGGCCCCCAAGCCCCACGCCTCCGCCTGCAAATGCCGCTCCCTGTCCCCAAGCTCGCCCTCCCCCAGGCCCGTCCCCCTCGCCGGCGCCGGCGCCGGCGCCGCCCCCGGCCCCGGCTCCCTCCGCCGCGTGGCCCACGGCGCCCCCCGCCCGGCGACGCGGAGCGGCCTCTCCTGCCCTCCGCCTCCGCCGTCGCGTCCGCCATCCGCAGGGCCTCGAGCTCGCCGGTGGAGTTCGCGCAGCGGGTGGAGCAGGACCAGAGGGGCGGCCTGGTGCTCCCGAGCCCCGACTTCCAGCGTCTCTGCCTCGAGCAGCTCGACCTCTTCCGTCGGATCGTCCATCCCGATGCTCTCCTCTCGGTCCGTTCCTCGGAGCTTTTTTACCCTCTCTTGTGTTTCCGTTTTTGCTTAGAAACTCGAGATCGTTGTCGTTGAATCGATGAGTTTTTCAATGTTAATGAGGAGCGTTCGATTCGAATGGGAACAGGTTTATGTGAGGCCGGCTGGTAGTTATGTGATGGACCGCCTAGAGCTGCGCCGCGTCGCTGCTCATCCGGAATCCAACGCGAATGAGTCTGACATTGTTATTTTGGTTGGCAATTTCAACGTTGCGACTGGATTGCGTGCTGCCGAAGCCGCACTTTCTAACCAACAAGTAAATGATCACTTTTGTTGCTCAGCCCTTTTATTGCCATTCGCTCCAATTTCTTTCTTTTTAGGGGCTGGAAGTTAGTGGATTACCTTGTAGGTTGAAGAGATACTGGAGTCTCGGGCGGTGGTATTTCCGATGGTGAAGCACCCTTTTGTGGTCGGATTCTTGGTTGCTGAGTTTCCTACGGTGGAAGAGCAGGATACTTTGCATTCACTATCTCCGGAGGATGTGTATGCATTGCCGCCTTCAGGACATGAATTGAAAATGAGGGATACTCCGAGCGTAAAGGATATGAAGGTCGGAATGCGCCAGTTGAGTCCTGAGCAGAGATCAATTGCTGTCAACATCTCCCGTTCTATTGCAATGGCTTATGTCATGGATCAGGTACAACTGTTCGGCTTAGCTGGTTTGCCGCTCTCTTTGTGTAACTGGATACATATGGATTCTATGTGTCCCGTTTCTATGTATATTGCATAAAGAAAGTGCATGCCGAATCTGGACTCCAGGGATGTGGGTTAGTTGTCCAGTCTCCTGTGGCAACTACTGTTAATCATGAGTGACACCAATCCTTTTGACAAATTTTTTGATGATATTATTTTTCTATTTTTTGGGCCATTTTTTTATAATATGCTTCAGTCACTACTTTGGTAAAACAGCATCTACTTCTGTATTGCATAATCCACCATAGCTGCATAGGCATGTGCGGTCTGTGGAGGGAGCAATTTGATCTTTTACTTGCTCCATGGATATCTAGAAGGGATTTACAGTATTTTCTGCTACCTAGATTAGATCATTGCACTTTTTTCGCTAGGCAGACATATTTTTAGGTTGTCATGCTTCATTTTCCAGTGGAATCCTGTGATTGACATGTTAGTCATGCTATATCGCACTCTTAAATAGGGTGTTTGGATGAGATATATCCTCCTTGGAGAATATGCTAAAAGCTCGACCTGTTTGTAATCTGGTATTTATCAGGAGCTTTACTATTAATGCCCTTTTATTTTGGTAGATATTATCATCTGCTATTCGCCCTTAATATACCTGAACAGCTTATTGGTTTGCTTGTATGCATAACATGTGATCAGCTTGCCTCACTGTAGCTCTGACTTTACTTCCTGCATATTTACATCGAACTAGTCCTTATTGTGTGCTGTTCAACTGAGATTGCTCCTGCTTTCATTCGTTCCCCAACAGAAAGCAATGTTGCTCCAGCAATCTTCCTGGCAAAATAACGTCCGGATGAGCAACTTAGTGGAGCAGGTAAGAAGGATCATCTGGCATCAGCATGTGTTACTTGAAGTGATTGTTAAGAAGTGTAATGTTTGAAAGTTTGCACAGATTCGCGGTCCTCTGTCGAGCATTCGAAGTTTGACAAAAATGCTGTCTCTGCACATGAAACGAAGTGAGGTTTGTGTATTTCACTTCTTTCTTTTCCCCCCTTTCTGGCCTGAAATTCTACATCTAAAAGACATATGGTTGCAGATTTCCCATGACATTGTTGAAGACATCTTGGTGCAAGGTGATCGAATGCGAGATACTCTTCAACAACTTCAGGATGCAGTATACTTTACAAAGGTGCATGCGTCATTTCCTTTGACGGTTGTCCTTTTCTGGACACAGAATTGTCATTTAGGTTTTCATCTCTTGATATAGGCCACTGCTGTTTAGTAGTTGGTCACGGTGATCATGTAGGCTAATTTCTGAAACAGAAATTGATTTCTAGCCAGAAATCAATTTCTTAATTTATATTCTCCAGACAAGTTTATAAGCAAAGAAACCCGTTTAATAACGATTCAAAATTTCTATTTCTGAAATAGAAATCCGTTTGATAACGAGAATAAAATTTATATTTCTAGGAATAGAAATTGATTAGATAACAACATAAGAAATCCTCAAATACAAAATAATAATCGAAATAATACTAAAACAACATAAAAAATCCTCAAATACAAAATAATAGTCGAAATAATACTAATACATTACAAAAGTTGAAAATACAATTTCATAGAATTTCCGGCATATTATTTTCCCTTCCATTTTATTAGCAATTGTTTTCCTAAGCATATTTATTTGGTTTCCCTCTTCAGTCAATGTAGCATTTGCAAGCTCATCCCGCGTAGGTTCGGATAAATACTGCAGAAGCATGAATATGGGTGCCATCAATGGCGCCCATACAACCTTGTCATTTTATCAAAAACTAGTATTATACAAGATTATTAACAAAATAAAATTAATGATGTAAAGGAATATATGAGAATTCTACCTTAAAGTAATGTTTATGGTTAGGAACCAATCGAGGAAAGTCGGTTTATTTTGATTCTCGAATTAAATCAGTTTAATTGCTCATCCTTAATTTCTTTATTGTTGCTCAATGAAACCTTTAATGGCCCTTGCATAGCAAAGAGAGAGATTCTCTTGAATCTCTTGCCTTCGAATTAAAATTCAAGATTGTGTAACAATCTAATTATTTTGATTTTGCAAGAATTTTGAATCCATAAAAAAATAAGATTAAATTTTTTATTCATCTATTACGTAAAAACTTTTTCTTCAACTGCCCATATGCGTGCCTTTTTTTAGGAGGAAAGAGCCCTATTGTTTTTAAGTAAGCATTTAAGAACTTTGGTTATTTTTGAAAATTGGGGACCCATTCGATTGCCTTTCATCCTAAAGAGAAAATTAAAAAAAAAAATGCAAAAAAAAAAAAAAAAAAAAAACACGAGGAAAATAATAAAAGGAAAATTAGTAATAATTTGTGAAGTTGTGGTTATGAGTAAATTAAGTTAGCAAGAAAGTGCAATGTTCTTTTATATGGTTTGATTTCGGTTTCGATTTCTATTTCGAAACGAGAAGTTAAAAATTTCAGTTTCTGATTTCTTCAATTTCTCTATTTCAGAAATAGAAATCTGTTTCAGAAATAGAAAATCAAATTGCGTTAAAATTGATTTTTGTTCCAAACCCGTTATTAACAGAGAAACAAGAAACTAAGAAACTGAAATTTTGTCATGTGTGCCCATAGAGTAGAGTTGCTTGCACATGCTTGCTCATTGACGTCTTTGTGGCGCATATAAGTTTCTCATGGAGGACAAAATGTAGTAAAAGGTGGATGGAGTTGATTAATATGGCATTTGCAAGCCTTTGTCTATGTTTAAGGTTTTTTTTTTTTTTTTTTTTTGCCTGTGTTCTCTAACCATGTTAAAACACTTCTTGGTGAAGCATAATATGCTTCTTCTATTGTAGACTTATCTACTTCTACAGATGTATCTGTTGATCAATTTTTGCCAACCTTCAGCACCCCTTCAGTCACCAGTGCTTTCCATTTTGGTAGAGTCAAAGTCATTTAACTCTGTCAATCTTTTTGTATGCAGTAACAGATGTGACCTTTCTGTTAATGTAGCTGACCTCTACAAAATCTGCAGTTCAAAGTTACCGTTACAATTTTACAAATAGACAAAACTTAGCTCTTCCTGTTCTGTTGGTATTGCAAAGAGACTGTCAGCCTAACAATTCATATAGCTGGCAATAGATCTGACTCTTGTCATTTGATATTTCTCAGGCTAACATAATGCGGTACAATGAAGAAACATTAAAGAAAGTGCACAACTCAACCTATGCCCATCCTGGTTCTGGAAGGTCTCAATTGACAGATAATATACAAAGCGAATTTTCAAAAGGTGATCGGTTCTCTCAGAATTCTGCTGTGAAAGATTTAGAGTTGCCAATGCCACCTCTTGCTCTTGCACCTCTTCAACAACATGGAATCAGGTAATTATATTCCTCAAGCTGGACCAGATGCTTCCATTATTCTGAGAGCAATTTCTTCTTGCTTTTTATATGTGAATACTGTAGCTTCTGTTCATCACTTGAATCGCTTCTGCTAGTAATGCTATAACAAGCTAGCTTTAGACCTACATATGAATATATGTAACTAACCATAAGTAACTTCATTTATGGCTTTTACCTTTCATAGGCGATGATTCAAGCTGACAAATGTGTTCTTGGATGAAGATTTTACTATTCTTAAGGCAATGAATTTCTACATGTGCATCAAGAAGCAACACTAGTTACAGTTACAATTTCTTATATTAGGTTGTGCTTTCCTTAATTTGATTTATGTGCATTAGTACTTCTGAATGTACGCTGATCACCACCTTCTCTATGTTTCTTAGAATGACGCTCGGAGAGCATATATATATATATGTCAACCTGATAACTTGATACCACTGGACCTTACAAGTCACAAGTCTGGTTACTGATTTTCGTAAGAGCATGGCTGAGAGAACTGAAATTGGACTTGTGCACAAGATGGGAAAGATACTCGTTGCTTTTTAGCGACATTCAACTATTTAAAGGAAACTTGACCGCTTTCATCATGACATCTTAAAGTTGTTGATCAAATGTGGATGTGCTCTAGCAAGAGAGCTCGTGATTTCATTACTTTTGCAGAAATTCAAAGTTTCAATGGAAATAATCGAAATGGATAGATCTTTGTACAATGCTTTCTCATGGAATTATCTCATTTTTCTCATTTTACGTTAATCCACCTGATTATCCCCTAATGCCCTTTCTTCTTGTCAGGAAGACCGTGCAATGTTTCTGATGTGCTCTCGGACCTCGTTGGTGCCATAGGACCTCTTGCCCGTAATCAGCAACGTGTGGTAGAACTAAGTGAACTTTCACAATCCTTGCAAGTTGCCATAGAAGAACCTGCTTTCCGCCAGGCTCTGAGCAACTTGATCGAGGGTGCATTGTTGCGTACGCATGTCGGGGAAAGGTTGAAATAGTGTCAACAGGAGCACCAGCAGGTGGTGCTCTCGTGGTAATTGATGATGATGGGCCCGATATGCATTTTATGGTATGTGCAAAGGGTTCTTACCATTTCTTATCTCAATTCGTGAATAGCTAATCGAATTTCTGGTTTTGGCTTGTATAGAGGTATGTGGTTAGAGCTTAATTGTTACAAATATTACTAGCTCTGTTCTATATTAATATTTCATATCACTTATTTAGTAGTTTGTTTAGGTCTGTTTTCATATGATCCCTTTTGACCTTATAGCTTAGATATGTTAGTTTGACAATCTAACAAAGTATAAAAGGCAAGTTTTAGGGTGTTTGTTTTACTGAAAACTTCATGATAAATTAATTTTTCCTTGAAAATTATTTTCAAGAAAGATAGTTTTAATTTGTTTGGTGACTTAGGGAAAGTGATTCCTTTCCTGCCAGAAGGGGAAGACAATTTCCTCCAATCTAAGTTTGTTGTTTTCAGTCCGAGGAAAATGTTTTCTATGATCTATTAGTTTTTCCATCACCAAACACTGGAAGGTTGGAAAAAAATTTCGAAATTTTTTTTCCTTCAAGCAAGTGGGCCCCCTTAACTCTTTATACCCTCATTTAATATTTCATTGAAGTGGGTTCTTTTCTCTCTCCATCCAATTTGCACATGAGAGAAGATACTAAAGTATCTCATTGCTGGTCTGTGGGGTTTGTCTGGGCCTTTTACTGATGGTGTCTCCTTCTATGTCATAGCTTAAGATGTTGGGTCTGATGTTAATTAGTTTTGGTTAGTAGTATCTGAAACTGAAGAATTGACTACGGGATTGTTATTGTTAGAAATGGCTGGGAGATAGTCCTAGTGGACGTATGTTAGTAATACATGGAAAGCCTTCCTTAAGCATGCATTCTTGGTAAAGAAAGAGATGTTTCTATGATTTGGGTTTAGGGAGTGATATGCAGGATTTAATAGTTTTTACTGTGATATCAGGTGTATTGTGCTAATACTAAACTAACTGAATTGAGGCACGACAGAAGCGTCAAATCTATCATTACGTAAGAGTTCTGGTGGTATTAGGTATATTAAAAATATATTTTAAAAGAGACCCTGGATGGAAATAGATAGTGAGATGCTAGTCTGGACAATTTTGCACAGTAGGATCTGGCATGCAATCTGTAGAGATGGGAGTAAAGACATCTGATAAATACTCGCATGAAATCAAGGAATCACTCATTTTTCTTTTCCTGGGTTTGTACCACAATTTATACTGTTGATAATGAATAAATCACCGTTGCTCACTCAATTGCTTTTCATGGGTTTATACCTTAAATTTAGGCCCTCTAATACTTGTTTTCTTCCTTTTTGTGTTTGCCTACAGACACAAATGCACTCACTGACACCATTTGGGTCAGATCTTTTCTCCAAAGATATGGTTGAAGACAACATGACATGGAACTTTGTGGCGGGGCTCACTGTTGCTCGTGAGATACTCGAGAGCTACGGCTGTGTGGTCCGCGTGATATCACCACGGACCCCGGATGCTGCCCTTGGTGCTGGTGGAACTCGCATCGAGCTATGGCTTCCGTCTTTTGCATCTGTATCCCATCCAGATAGCCCTGCCCAGGAAGTTTAGCAAGAATGAATCGGTCTCTCCGGTGGTAATCTCCTTTCCCCTCAATATTAGTAACCGACATGGCAGGTTTTTCCTTTCAACTACTTCCCCCTTCTGAAATACGCGGGAGGTCCTGTACAGAGGGTTTAGTCTTATTCTGATATAGGCCGAGACAAACTTGCATAATAAACATGCTATGTAGGAGATTCACAGCTCTCCGATCAATCAGAAACCCATAGATCATACAGCATACGTGGTAGATAGTGATGTGAAATTCAAAGAAGGCGATGTATTGAGCAAGTTTACGTCTGTAACAGTTCTGCAAAACTAGAAAGTCGAAATCGCTCCGCCACCATTGTTATCTATCGAGGTGGTCAAAGCTTGGTTGTCGGTTGTCATGATGTGAGAACTACTAATATTAAAGAAGGGCAGGTTGTGGTATTGGCTATTGAATGAATTCTCCGTCTCATAGCATTTTGTGACACAATTACGCGATAACGAGTGGATGTCGATGTTGAGAAACCTGCAGAGTTATTCCCAGCGAAGATGTGGGGAATTTTACACTCTTCGCATGGAATATATTTGGCTCAAGCTGAGCCCGACCCACGACTTTGCCTCTGCTGAGTGCAGCGGGACCTGTAATCGATTAATTTTGCACGGAAAAGCCTGCGCGCTCTCTGGCGCAAAGCAAATTGGCTATAATGAGCGAGGTTTTCGATTTCGACATTGTGAGCCTTTGGCAAGACTTTTTTTTTTTTGTTTGTTGTCTGTCAAGACATTGGATCGCTCCATATGCGAAGTCGAAGGCGCAAACTGGACGGACATTAAAGCCAGGGTTCGAACTCGACGTGCGGCGATCATCGCGCTCCAATTGCTCGAGGAGGACGGTGGCCCGTCCAAATCGAAGTCAACCCTTTTGGCCTTTAGAAAAAAGGAGAGGAGAGAACGGTCAGGTCAAGGTCCAATGCGCGCCAATTTCGCGAAGAGGAGTACATCTCGTGGATGCGCCAATCGCGGGGCCTAACTTTGAATGTGCAGCCAAAAGAAATGTTTCTCTTCTTTGCATTGCGGAAACAGAAACTGCACAACTTTTGACCCTTCTACTGGATTTGGGAAGTGGGCGAGGGGGGGCCAAAATGAAAAGTGGATGACGAAATTCGGGTGAGAATTACAATTTTTTCATTGTTTGGGAGCTCTATTTTAAAGGTATAGAGATCCATTTTCCATTTAGCTGCTAAACCTTCAACTTTTAAGAAAATTACTTTTTTCACGCCTCCTTTTCCACGCATCCCGATCTTTTGAGGTTTAAAGTACAGATTTTTTTAGTCCTTCAGATTCCGCAGTCGAGCAATTTTGGTCCTCTAAATTTTATTTGCTCGATCGAGTCTTTAAACTTTCTAGATATGCGAGATTTGATCCTCTATGTTTTATCTTGGCCCTCAATCGTGATTTTAAGCCAACCCGAGAAAAGAACAAACGATGCGATCGACTGGAGATGGATTATATTTTATGGGGATCAAAACGAGACATCTCCAAAGCTGACGGGTGCAAAATGCAATTAGCCCAATGCCAATTCTCTCTCGGTCAAGTCCACGCAAGACTTGCTAAACTCAATACAAATTTGCTTTTGCGAACGCAAAGTCAACGCTTTGTTTCGGTCCTACGTTTACCAATCCTCTCAATTTAGGTACTTCTCCTCATAAATTCCTGCGAATAAATTAATGTTTTAGAAATACAGAAAGCTTTTCCTCTTACATTCTGGTACGGGCCATGATGAGTACATGACCAGATCAGCCTGATTCCGCCATCAGGGGAAGATGCCGTGCCAGGAGGGTTTGGGACATGGTACTTGGAATGACTTCTCATACTATGTCCACAAAATCTGATGACCAACCCTTTCTTCTTCCCCTGATCGCACGGAATTTCCGTGTTAAGTAAGGCCCACGAGTAAATCTGGTGAACCACGTCGGACGCAAGTGGGGATTCCAGTCGATACCCTTACTAAGCACTAAATCGGTTTACTGAACGACGAGAATCCGTGGCTGCTCACGCCGCCAGGCAAACTGATTTCATCGGCGAGTCGTAATTTCATGGTCGGGCGCCTCTAGTCTCGTGACGTCGAAACACACGAACATCTTAAATGTGCAATTTTCAAGGGAGGAGCAAAGTTTGGTGTCAGACCCAATATTGGGGAAGCCATTTGGATTAGGCAGGAGGGAAGTGGGAAGACTAAGACCAAAACTAAAACAACGGTGGTCAAAGTTTGGCAGCCAAGCACAAAGGTTGTACATGTACTTTCACTGCCATAAGATTTCACTTGTATTCTCGTCAAATCCAATTGATTTTGGAGCTAAGCACGAGAGTTATAGCCGAGGCCCTGGCCACCCACAGAGGCAAAAGATAAACATATAATAAGGGGAAAAAAAAAATACAAAAATCGTCAATGCTAGCACGGGCTAATTAGATCCTCACTCTAGTATTTTCTGATCTATATTGACCGGATGGATTATATTCGAGAAACGTTGATAGGTTTTTAGGACTCTTAAGGCGAAACGAGAAAGAAAAAGGAAAATCGAAAAGAAAATCATGTGCATATTAGGTGATTAATTAATCAAGTGTCTTGATTGAACGCCATGCATCGCCATTCAATGCATGCCTAACCTTTTCAACGCATGCAGTCGCCATTCAATGCCATGCATCTGCATCGCCCGTTCAGTTAAATTCGTTTCCCTTTCCCATCGCCTCCGTCCGTCTCGAAGCTCGTCAAGGAAAAACAACGAACGCCGAATCCGACGTCCTTCCCGTCGCATCCCGCAATCGAACCGAGTCCTTCCTCCTCCTCAGTCCTCGTTCGGTTCGCATCTTTGCTCTCTCCCGAGCACAGTATCGTCGTCCGGCTCCTCAGAAGCTGAGGGACCGCTGTTTCGCCGGCGAACGGCGGTTTCTTGATTCCTCCATGCGGCCGCCGCTCCCGTCTTGTTCCCGAGGAACGTCGTCGAGAGCCGGAGGTTTTCCACGTCTTCACGACACGAGAACGAGGCGCGTGATGGTGATTTTTTCTTTTTTCGAACGATGTGTTCTGGTATTGGATGAGCTGTGTGAAAGTCAAGTTCTGGAGCTAAAATTCGGCTCCCCATGTCGTCGGTTTGGCTAAGTTTAGCACGTTTGAAGTTCGTCTGCTGGAAGCATGCGGATCAATTCATTGGTGTGCTTACTTAGTGATTGTTGTCACGAAATCACGTCCCCGATCCGGGTTCATTTATGCTGTCGTAGATACGTTAAAATTATTGGGTTTTGCTGTTCGGAGCTAACTTCGTGCTTAGTTTCGATGCAAGTGGTACGTTTTTTAGCTCATTATCTTCAGTTGGACGCAAGGGTTACGTGTTTGCATAGGCGGCAATAAATCGGGATTCAATTCGGGGGATATGGCATTATTATATTGGCTGCAGAAATTTCGTCTTGAAAAGTGGCACGCGGTTGCCTTCAGTTGGAGTCAACTTATTTCTGGATCGGAACCCGGAAGGGCTGAAGAGGGCTCAGTTGCCAAGGTCAAAAAAGGATCACGGGCACATGTTTGCTTGTTCATAACAGCAAACTTTTGGAGCACATGATTGCTTGCTCCTTCAATCACTCGTGCAGATCTCTAAGAGTAGTCGTTTCGCTTCTGGCGTGAGTGATGAGTGTCGATGGGAAATCTGAATTCTTGAGCTTTACATTTTCCCCTTCTGCATTATGGGATAAATCTTTAGCTTTAGGTGGGGTTGAAGGACAAGAGGAAGAGGGAGACAATTTCTTGTTTGAATGAAGTGGGAACGCCTTAAAGTGCATCGGAGAAGAGATGTCAGCGTGAATTGTGCGAGGGGTCTTTAAGGCAACTTGTCATCTGCTTAATCTTTCCTTTGCTTCACTTTTGTGCATGTTCTTGTATTCTTTTGATGAATTAATGCAGCCTGAGTAGGTTTGGGTTGTAATATGATCTTATGATGTCACTGCTATAACATCTCTGCCACAGTCTGCATGAGTCTCTGCTTTTTCAAGTTTCAAACCATAAGCTCTGTTGAACTTATGCTGTTCTGTACTTTGTTAAGGTATGTGAACCCTTCAATCTAACTTGCCAGTTTTAATTGCTGTGTCATATCAGGTCCCCTGTACACATTCCACAAGCAACTTTATGTACCATTGCAGATTTGAGAACTAGGGAACTCCAAATCTGCTGACAAGAGCAGAAGAGTTCTTCCAAAACCCTGTAGCTTACTAGCTTATTTCTTGAATACTTTCTGGGAAGAGTGCAAAGAAAATGGGGATCTTTTCACACAGGTTACAAACTTTTGGTGCTTTCTCTATTCTCACTTTTGTAGTTGTAAGAGTGGCTTAAGTCAAGGATTGTGCTTTTGCCATCTTTGGCTGCAGTGCAGGCGGTACAAAGCACGGCGGAACGAGGGGTATAATAACAACTTTGATTGGAATCTTTTTCGGTTTCTTCTTAGGACTATCGTTTCCGTTGTGGTCATTAAATAAGGTATGTGATTGATCACTGCTTTTAGTAGTAGTTCCAATTAACTATATTTTGTAAAGAAATTTCCATGTCCAAATTGGCAGTTTACCCTTTCATCCAGCCTTCTTCCCATCCCTGATCTTTCCAAATATGATAACCAACAAATGAGGCCCCTAACTCAAGTTTCTTCTGAGAATGGCTGCAACAGCAGCTCAACTGAAGCTCCAAAAGTGAACAATACTTCCAAGGTGCATTTTTTCCCTTCTCTAACTTCAGTGATCACTGCTCTGTCCTCATTACGTTTGGATCGTGGAATTCGTTTGTCTGATTTATCGAGCTCTAGTAAGGTAGTGGATGAATGTTTAAGAGAGAAAAAAAGCCATTCAAGTAACTTCGGTCCATCTTAAAAGTAATTTTATTCTTTGTAGGAAGAGGTTGAACACTTCATCTTATGATTGTTGACTTAGATGGATTCTACAGAGTCTAAACTCATGCCATGCCATTGCCGGGAACCAAATCGGCTCGTGTAATTTATCCTTGTTCTGATTTCCTTGTCATAATCTACGTAGTGCCCGTGGCTAAAGTGAATCTGTCCTATTTTGATGGGTATTTCATGGCTCAAACAAATATCAGCGTCTTTTGCATTTTGCTAGTGGCAGGGGTACTGATCTGTCAATTTCCTTCTTCTAGCAATAGATCTTTGGAGTTCCCAAGAATTGATAAGACAGTAGAGGAGCATTTTGTTGCTGACTGTCAATGCTGCTTACTCTTTGTGGGAGCATATTCATTTGCACAATGCATAGAGCTGGGGGGTCTTTCACCATAGATCCAGCCCTTGTCATCCCAGTGTTATAGCCCGGTTTAAACCTTTTTTGATTAAATTGAAGTTTTGCTCATGATCTACTGCAGATTTTGGTCCAATCAAAGCCAAGAGGTGCAGAAAGATTGCCACCGGGAATAATAGCTGCTGAATCAGATTTTTATTTGCGTAGATTGTATGGAGACCCCAAAGAGGTATGCATTCTAGCATGCAAGTTAGCTAGCACCCCAAATTTGCAGAATAAGCATCTGGATATTCTTCAAGAATATTTTGTATAAAAAGAACCTTTTTTAAAGTGGAGAGTACAAATGTTTCTAGCGCTAAAGTAGAAGACGCAGCTGGAGAATTATCAATGATCTGCTTTAACATCTTCATCAATGGAAAAGCTTGAATGTTACTTCTTGTGAAGTTACTAATTAGAACTTCGCCACAATTTAGTAGTACTTCCGAGCCACTGAGATATGTCTGGCTGATGTATCAAAGATGACTAACACTATGTTTAATTTGATCTTTCTGTGAAATTGCTCTGTGCAGGACTTGACTTTCAAACAGAGGTATCTGGTAACCTTCACTGTTGGTTATAACCAAAGAAATAATATCAATGCAGTAGTCAAAAAGGTGAGAGTCCTCTTGGTTATGCGCATCTGCATTTTTCGTATGTATTTATATCCAGGTTCATAAGCTTGATATCTCCGCTTCTCCCATCAGTTTTCAGAGAACTTCGCCATTCTTCTGTTTCATTATGATGGGCGAACAACAGAATGGAATGAGTTCGAGTGGGCCAAGCGAGCCATACATGTGAGTGTTCCAAAGCAGACAAAATGGTAGGAAGCACTGTTCTTTTCGTTGTTGAGATTGAATTTGATGATCTTTCTACAGATCCTATGTCTTCAACTGCCTGTATATTTTGGCATAGGTGGTACGCCAAGAGGTTCTTACATCCAGACATCGTGGCTCCTTACGAGTACATATTTATATGGGACGAAGACCTAGGAGTTGAGCATTTTGATGCAGAGGAGTGAGTACAGAATATGGCTTCTTTGTGTATGACTAAGTTATATTAATTGGTCTTACCCGTGCTAAACATGGTAAATCCAGGTATCTAAAAGTGGTGAGGAAGCATGGCTTGGAGATATCACAGCCTGGCCTGGAACCTGACAGGAAGTTGAACTGGTTGATGACTAAAAGAATAAATGGTAGTGAAGTTCACAAGTAAGTCTGATGAGGCCTCCAGAAATAATCATCTGTAATTCCGAGACAGTCGACTAATGTTGCATTTCAATCAGGAAAGTAGAAGAACCACCAGGCAGATGTCGCGACCCACATCTGCCCCCATGTGCAGCGTATGTACAACTTAGATCGTCGTCAACTTCATTTTTGCTTGCTGCAGTTTACATCTCTTCTACTTCGTTCTTGCGCCCTGATGGGAAAATCTGGACTGTCATGCTCTGCTTACGCAGGTTTGTTGAGATCATGGCTCCGGTTTTCACAAGAGAGGCATGGCGCTGCATATGGCATTTGCTTCAGGTATGACATCCGACCATACTGCACCAAAAACACAAGCACCTTCTTTACTGAAATGTGTATTTTCTTTTATCTGGGAATCTACAGAATGACTTGGTACATGGATGGGGTTTTGACCTTGCCCTGAGGAAATGTGTAGAGGTGAGGCTGTGCCTATACTCCTTGCAATTTCGACATCAGTCTGTTATCCATACATAGCATATTCTTCACAAATCTCTATTTTGAACAGCCTGCGCATGAGAAGATAGGAGTAGTCGACGCTCAGTGGATCGTGCATCAGTCATTTCCTTCGTTGGGTAACCAGGTAAGCGAAAAAAGACAGCAGTCACTGCATTGCCCCTTCCCTAGCAGTCTTCTTAGGAAAGCCAGCATTACCATGTTCTTCCTTCTCATTGAGCTGATACAACTTGCTTTGCGGGGATCGTTTCGCAGGGCGAATCGCGAAATGGATCGTCTCCATGGCAAGGGGTAAGTCAGTTCTGAATCCTCCTGAACTCACACTTCGGACCATTCGAATTCACCTGCCTTGTGCTTCGATGGCTCGCGAATCGCAGGTGAGGGACAGATGCGGGAAAGAGTGGGCGATGTTCAACAGCCGATTGAGAGACGCCGAAATCGCTCAAGAACGGGCAAACGGGGGTCCATGATCTTCCCAAACACTAAGTCACGGCGGCGCACATTGCAGCAGCAGAATGTTCTGCAGATACCAAAGTTACACACACCAGAAAAACTCAAATTTTCTTAGGATACTTGGTAATTATGATTGTCCTTCCATGTACCATAGCATTACTCAGCATATAAACAGCCTCACATCCTTAAAATTACGAAATTCAGTTCCCTTTTTTCATAGAGAGCTCTCGGCATGCCAATTTCCTTTGGAGCTGTAATAAAGATGTTATCAGAAGTTTCAAAAACACTGGCTGATCCATCGCGAGGTGATACACTTGTTTACGATTCCAATAATTAAAATTTCTCAGAGGCACATGGATCGACGGTTTCTAAGAAGTTCTCCTTGATCCGGGGCCGGACCACACAAACGAAATCCTCCATGGTTTAAGATTGCACCGTCCAAATTATTCACTGTACAACTCTTTTTCGAGCACTCGATTGAACCCGACACCTCATAATCTCATAAAATCACAGAGATAAGTCGCATCTTATCATGATTTAGATAATGTTGTACCGGGAAATCAAGAAGCTTCCGCTCAATAAACAAATTCGCGACCCGCCAAGTGGCGCCGCCCCATTGGCCCTCCTCCTGCTGACAAAGAGGGCCACGTGTCGCGCACCGTCCGCCGTTACTATCATGGCCGAAACGCGCGCCCACGGTTTTCCCGGGGGGGGCCAACGCCCTTTGGGCTTCCCCTAGGAACCGAGTACACCCCCACTACCGTTTCCCGGCCTCACACGTGTCGCCACGTGTCGCGCGCCGAGCCATCCGTCGCGGTCGGGAGCCGCAGCCATTTATGCGCGGTGGCGAGTTCATGTGCTTCCCCCCCCATCGGGCGTCGTCGCAGCGTCAAACCAGTTCCTCTCACCTCCGCTGAAGAAACCAAGAAGAAGAAGAAGCACGTCGAGAGCTTCCGTACTTGAGAAGATTCAATGGGGCTGTCGAGCTTTCCGGTGGCGGCGGAAGGGCTGCTGCCGCTGCTCGTGATGAACGCGGCCCTCTCGGTGTCGCACGTCCAGAGCACCTGGAGATATCTCCTGGACGCCATCGCCGGCGGCGTCGCGGCCGCGGCCGAGGCCGAGGCGGAGGACCGGGACCCCGCGCCCCCTCGCGGCGGCGGCGGCGGCGGCGGCGAGGAGGAGGAGCGGCGCGGAGGGAGGAGGAGGAGGAGGAGGGTCCGCGTCAGGCGGTTCGATACGCCGGCGGGGAGCGAGTGCGGCGGCTCCTGCTGCGTGTGCCTGTGCCGGTTCGAGGCGGAGGAGGAGGTGAGCGAGCTCGACTGCAAGCATTTCTTCCACCGGGAGTGCCTCGCCAGGTGGTTCGACAACGGCCACCGGACCTGCCCTCTCTGTCGCTCCGTTCTCTGAAGAAGAAGAAAGGGTTTACGACACAGAGAGATTGCTGACGTCCTTTTTCTTTTCCCGCGCAAGTGATGCGGTTTTCGCTTCTCCGTCGCGTTCCCGTTTGCGTTTTTTTTTCACTTCTTCTCCATTTGTTTTTGCCCCTTCACGTTGGTGTTTCCTCTTCTGTTTTTTTTCCCTCGGACTGTTTTCGAGACAGGCTTAGTAGGGATTTCTCTGGCAGAGCTGCCGGACATAATAAGAAGCTGAAGGGGTTTTCGACTTTGAAGTTATGCGTACATCGCCTGTGTTTTTTCTTCCCTTTTGAACTAACGCGCGAGGAAATCTGACGAGAACTCGAGCTCGAATTCGCGCTCTGGTCCGAGCTCTAAGGCAGGACTTGCTCGAGCCTCGAAACGGTACTAACCTCGTCAAATGTTCTTACGTTTCAGACGAGGTGTGCTGCTGGATCTCGGAAGCAAGGAGAACGTCAGAAAACCTGCGAGTCTCGGAAATGTAAATGTTGCTTAAGAACTAAATGCAGAAGATTAGACTTGAACCGACAGATATTTTGCTCCAGATCAAAGCGTTTTACCCTGGTATTTACGAGCAAAATGGCTGAAAAGGGATAGAAATTTAAAAGCTTGAAAGCACAATCTAAACCTACGAGCATCGGAGAGACTTAAGACAACAGTAGAAATACGAAAGAACTCAATCGCGAGAAACCAGAAGCCAACGAATATTTACCGCCGCCATGGCGGTTGGTCGAGTGGTCCGAGATTTTGATTCGTCAGCCAGAGGTTACGAGTTTCGATTTGCCAGTCTAGTCTGCCCTCGTTTCTAGGGTTACCCTGTTTAGTCTGCGAAGGACGTGCGGTGGATCGCCAATCTAGCGCCGCATTGCGGTGGGACAGCAGTGACCAACTTGCCTAGAGGCAGGAACCGACATGGTTCAAGAAGCCCCTTTTTTTGTTCAGTAAAAGAGAGTAGCTGACGAAAGATTTGGCTTGGGTTTTGGCATCGATTGAGCATCACGAATGGCCACTTGTTCTCCTCCCCAAAACACCATGTCGACGACTCGACAGCCGTCTTCTTCTCTAATCTCCCTATTTATACTCTTATTTTGGAACGTACTTCTTCTTCCCAGCTGGGCCTTTTCGTCGACTGTACCTTGCCGGGAATGGTTACCCGAGATCGGCATCGCGGCCTCCAAGGTGGCCCCTCAACCCGTTAGGGATTGTGTGCGAGGGTAACCAAATGGGCCGATATATTTTTCGAGGCCCGGCCTTTACCCAGACTTTCCTGTGGCCATAGCCTTTAAAGTCTTGCTAAGAACCTAATCTCCTTATTTATACTCCTATTTTGGAACGTACTTCTTCTTCCCGCTACTTGGACGAGCTCCCCACCATGTCTAATGTCAATTCAATTCGCTAGTCTGCGTTTGAACCGTGAGATCCTCCCTCCTCCTTCCTATCTCTCTCTCTTCTTTTTCTCTTTTTTTCTTTTTTTTTTAAAATTAATTATTGGAAGAAAGAAAGATCTCTCTTCTTTTTCTCTTTTTTTTTTTTTTTTTTTTTAAAATTAATTATTGGAAGAAAGAAAGATATTTTTGAGCATATCAGCGAGGGGGCCCACCCACCGAGCCGTGAAATTCTCCACTGTCGAATTCATCAACTGCCATGATGGCGCGCGATTTACCCCACTTTTCTCATTGACTTTTTTAACTACTACATCGTGGCGAGTCTGGCGACTGCTGATGCAATTTAAAAAAAATAAAAATTAATTGTATGGATGTCTTAAGTCATAAAATAATTTTGATTAGCAGAATAACACTAGAAAAATATTTAAAAAAATGTTTGTAGAGAGGGTGGGAGAGAGGGCTTGTTTAAGATCCAAAATAAGATTCTCTCTAAATTTGAGCAGCTATAATTTGTTAATATAATTTAATGAAATATTTCTTGAGCAGAAAGAGTTTCCTTGCACGTGATCTGAATGGGGGAAAATGGATGTGTTCCTTCGATTCTCGATAGCATTTTTCTACTTCAGCGTTTGTTTTTTTATTTATAAATTATGTCCACTAAAACCTTTGATTTACACGGTTCAAGTCTTAAGAGGCATACACTTTGATTTTCTTTCAATTTTAGACACTGAAATTTGTTATATTATATATATATATACTAAAACTAATAATTTTGTGGAATTTAAATATTATTTATAATTTTGACGAAACCTTTTTATAAGTTGTGCATATGAACCAATAAAACTCACCTCATAGAGGCATTAGCTCCTGCGCTTAGAAACCACTATTGTGTTGCTCTTAAAATTGCATTGAGCAACCATTGCATCACATGCCACTATTGTAGGTCATGTCCCGATCTGATTTTTTTTCTTTTAATTTCAATTTTAAGTTTTTTTTTTTAATATGGTTGAGCGATAGTCCCTCGTATTTCATGCCAAAATCACATGATGCTTTTTAATATTATACAAGGTCTTACTATAACATACAATAACGTGTCTTACCGAAGGTCAGTAATCATATGGAATTCTTTTAATATCACGGGACATTTTACCAAGTATTCGATAATCAAGACGTACTTAAGGCCAAGATCCTTATACTTTAATATTTTCCAACGCCTTGTCCAAAAATGTTTTGTGGTACTTAAGGTCAATCATCGCATGCCATTATATGTTAAACGATGTATTGCCAATGCATATGACATTCACCCATACTTAAAATGAAATCTCATACATTAACTTTTAATATTAAACGACATGATTAGATTAGAAAAATATATACCACTTTATCTCATGTTATCATAAATTATGAATTATTTCCCATGCAAAGGTACAACACTTCGTCATACTTCTGACAACATTGCTGGATGGTTGGTAGATCAATACTGATTTATATCATATTGTTGTAAATTAACAATTTTCTTTTGTACCAACAATTTGTGGTGTGTCAAGCTGAAGTTATAGCATGTCTTTTTTTTTTTTTTTTTTAAAAAAAATTGTAAGACAAATGTTATGAAGATGTAGGTCATTTTACCGTACCGACATTTGTTAAAAGCTTTTAAAATATTCGTGTGACGAATTGTCGTACCTAGGGCGAAAAGCTTCACGCGCGATGATAATTTTTAAGTTTAATGGATTGAGACCTTATAATTAAACCGGCCATGTGGTATAAACTCAAAGTATCTTTGCCATTTAAAATTATAAAAGAATGCGTGATGATAGCTGGTTTTTGGTTGCATGATAATAATGGGGAGAATTGTCCAAAAAGCCTAAACCTATTGCAGTTTTGTCAATTGAGACCTAAACCTTTTTACTTCTTGCTGATTCAATTTAGACTCAATTGGCAAAGTTAAAAGGTTTAGGACTCAATTGGCAAAACTGCTAAAGGTTTAGGACTTTTTGGACAATTCTCCCGTAACAATGATATAACCATAGCCAAATACAATCCCGTAATCCACATGGCATGTCCAATCAAGCTTCCTTCATCTTTTTGAAATTTTCTTTGGTTTTTTCGCTTTGGTATAAATAATCTGCCTTATTAATTTTTTCACTGAATATTATTGGGACACTTGATAAGCATCTCAGGAATAATATTTTTTATCGACAATTTACTGACTGTATATAACATTGGAAAGACAATGCTTTGAAATTTTTGAAATACCTAGGAAATACCCGGCAAGCAAGCTTGCTTCTTATATTACCCTCCCACACAATCTTGTTTCTCGTAAAAATTCGAAGAGCATGGGCTTTTCATTCGCGAATTTTTTTTTTCAATTTTATGAAAATAAAAATGCTTTGTGATTTGCAATTTTATATTTTATTAGAAAAAGTGTTTAGTTCATTGAACTGAAAATTTCAAAATAAGAATAGATATTTCAAAAGCATATATGATTTGCAGTTGGATTCATCCATTTATACTTTTATCATCGGTACCCCCACCTTCTTATTTCATATGAAATGTGAAGCCTCTTTTCACTCATATAATTTCTATAATAGCATCAACACTTAAGAAATTTTTATAACTAAAATAAATTTCACAATGACATCTCTAGAATTAATTGTCCATATAAATATATATATTTACAAGATTTGGATGCTTCTATTTTTGAAACAAAAGGAATAAAATTTTGGACCTTTTAAATTATGCTGCAAGGGTTAATACTTGAAAAACCCCAAATTGGTATAAAGTAACAAATTTACCTAATAATAAAAAATCATAAACTTGTACATTTTATGATAAATTTACCCAAACTTAATTTATTTATTTTTTATTTTATTATTATTATTTTTTTGTGACCAGGAACCCCCGATAAATACCCAAACTTAATTTAATCACCACCCCGCCACACCACAAACTTGTAAATTTGTTCCATCGGGAGAGCAAGGATCTAATTTGTCGGTGGTTTTTTTTTAATTTATTCGACCAAAAATTAACCCTTTTTTGAACAAAAGAAAAGGATTTTATGAATTTTTGCAGCATTTGATGTACAGAAAATAAATCAATCAAAAACAAAATATTTTCGATCAATGAAAGAAAAAAAAAAAAAAAAAAACACTTTTTAAAACAATGATTTCCCCTTTCTCTCACACAAGAAATCCTGCTCCGTCTCCTTCACCTTCCTCTTCTCGCCTACTTGCTCTTCCGCCTCCCTCCGTGTCTCCAGAGTTCTGTTCCTCCTCCTCGCCGCCTCCCCAGAGTTCGTCCTCCTCCTTCGCCTCTCCGCCTCCGGAGTTTCTCCTCCTTTCCCCCGGTTCTTGCTCCCCATTTGTACTGTCGAGCTCATTCCATTGAGCGAGGTTGACCGAAGCTGCACTCGATCGTCTCTCTTTTGGTAAGTCGATTCCTTCGCTTGGAATTATTTTAGTTTCTTGGGTTTTTTTTTTTTTTACCAAGAATTCGTGGTGTGGACCCGTCGATCTATACGGTTTTAGGTTGCTTGAGCTCGGGATATTTGAACGAGACATCGTAATTCTCTGAAAGATGAAGAATTTGTGACCATTTTGAACGGTGGCTTTGCCCCCATTTTTTCAAGTGATTCGGTTTGGGTGTGTGTTTTTCGCGATTCGATTCGATTTCCGCCTCTTGAAACTGTCGGTGTCAAAATTCTTAGAGGTTCAACTCAGGTATGCAATTTCTTCTATGAAATCTTCTATGGGAGTTGTAGAAGTGAACCGTTATCGCATTCTTGCATACTTCACTCTACCTGTTTGATGAAATGCCTAAATGCACTCATTCGTTGTTTAACCTCGCACCATTGGATTATTATATCTTTAGGCGTCCATGTTTCTTTTCATGCTTGATCCGAGAGTTATGATATGATTATCCAATTAGAACTTGGCTTGTTGTAGCCTTATTATAATTTGTCATTGCTCGAATCGATTTGATGATTCATGCCGTTTGTTGACTGAATGTGCGATTGGAAAATCGTGTCTCATAGCTTGCAGATTTTCTTGAACAGAATTGAGTGTCCAAAATGGTGTTTGGATATTGCTATGATTTCTCTCTATTTTGATTCCCTTTCCACTCTTGTATCCGAACTCTGATAATGGCTTTGGTTGTGTATATGTGATGGCTGGCAATTGATGATGGAAATTCTATGGTGGTTGGAGACGCGGAGTAAAACATTCGTGCGTCCTTTCAGTATGAAGGGTGCATATATGGTTCTAGCCCTTGTCAACTCTGTTGTTCAATTCATATAAATTTGTATAAGTATTTGGTTGGTATCAGAATACGAGATGATATGTGCATTGTGCTTGTGATTGCTGAGTCTTGGCATGGAATTTTGCTGAGTTTTGGTTTGGAGCGCTTAAGTGTACAGGGAAAACAATGGAATGGGCAAAGAAAATAAAAGAAAGTTTTCCTTACCATACGACAGAAAATATTTTCAATTTCAGCCAAACGCCAAAAAATATTGTCATTTTTCTGGGAAACGACTTTTTTTTTTCCTGAAATATCACATTTTTCTTGAAATAAATGCAGCTTTAGATAAAGAGAGAACATGAATCCCTCAATCGTCGTTCATCTCCAATTTCCGTCTCATTAGTGTTAAATTCAGTGAAGCTTGAGAGATAGGTTGCCAATAGAGAAGAGCACCGTCGCCTTCTCATCTGCATCTCCTTTTGCTCTTTCTCAGTGATTTGAATTTCGTGGGGAGAGCATTTCCCTTTTGTATTGTTGATCTAAGTTCAGATGGCATATTGTCCGAGAGCGATGAAGAGTCCCTATTGTTCAATTCAGTAAAATGGGTCATTCGGATGTGCATTCTTTTGTGTCCTTATTTTAAGTTGCTGGAAGCATTGTATTGCTATTGCCAATCATTGATTGGAGTTTTTCCCTTTGAAGTATTAATTAGAGGGGCAATTTCCCTTATTCATCTTGTGCAAACTTTTTTGAGATATGTTGGGAGAGTTGGCATTTCTTGTTGGGTTTTTAATTTACATTTACTTAATTTGGCGTTCAGCTGGTTATGCTAATGCAAACTGAGACTTCTAGGGTGGATGTAAAGATGTCACCATGCAATGCTTTTTTTGTATATACCATAGCTCCCTTTTTTTATGAGAAAATGCTAGATGGTAATTGCTGTGTTAGCTACTGTTGTTGATTATTGACTTGCAGTGTTTTTGTCACCCATTGTGATTATAAATGAGTTTCTTTTGCATTTTCCCTTAAGTGCAATTAGCTGGAGGCATGATCCTAGAGAAGTACAGAGCACGTCAATAATAGCTCATTGTAACATTTCCTTCACACTCTCCAGCAAAATTCCGTTGCTAACAAAGAATTTCTCATGTTAGTATTAGTGTGGTTCTCAGCCAGGCTTGTCATGCATAACATATTTTCCCTTTTTCAGCTGTGTGAAATTGAGTCATTTTGCACTTCACATTTACTTAATCAATACAGAGCAAGGGATTACTTAATAATCTTAATTCCTCCTATGATGTCATTTTAAGCTGATGGAATTAACTTCTCGCAACTCATTTTTCTTATCCTCCCTTTTTGAATGCAAAGTGACCATATGTGCTTTCTACATCTTTCTTATATCTGTGTGGTGTCTTTTTATGCAGTCATCATAGACATTAGAGGTGATGGCGGAGAAAGACAACGACTTGCCAAGAGACGCCAGGGTTGTGAAGTCACTACTGAAATCAATGGGTGTTGAAGAGTATGAACCTCGTGTCATACACCAATTCTTAGAGCTGTGGTACCGATATGTAGTTGATGTATTGACAGATGCACAGGTCTACTCTGAGCATGCTAGTAAGGCTGCAATTGATTGTGATGATGTTAAGCTTGCAGTCCAGTCAAAAGTCAATTTCACCTTTTCACAGCCTCCTCCACGAGAGGTGCGTAAAGTGTTTACATTATCCATTGTATAGATTTGTCATCATTGAACATATGTCCATATGACCATGGATGATCCTCTGTTTCAATGCATGATGTCTTGTTCATATCAGCTGTGGCAGTTTATTGATGGAATGAATTTGTGAATGGAACTCCGACCAGTGAGCAGAAGCTAATATTAGGTTATAATGTAGGTCCATTCAACTTGAGCTAGAGTTGACTCCCAGTCAGAATTTTGTCTTGGCATGATGGTATTTGGCATGTCTTAACTATCCATTTTCTCCATGGCATTTGGCATGTGAAGACCATGAAATCAAAAATTTTAAGCTGCACACTTGAGTCCTTGCGAAGTCTGGACATTTGTGTTTGCTGTTGAATGTTCAGTAATCTAATTCATTAATTATCAGGGGCTTATGTGTGTGAATATGCATTTATACATCTGGTATTCGTGTTTTACTTGTTTGATGTTACCATACCAATCGGTCAAAAACCAATGCTGATGTTACTGTCTATCAGGTCTTACTGGAATTGGCTAGAAGCAGGAACAAGATTCCATTACCAAAGACAATATCAGGTCCCGGAATTCCACTTCCTCCAGAACAGGACACGCTGATCAGCCCAAATTACCAACTTGCAATCCCGAGGAGGCAATCTGCTCAGGCAATGGAAGAAGCCGAAGAAGATGAAAGAAGTGATGCCAATCCATCACAGGAGCAGAAAACAGATGTGCCACAGAGTACGCCACAGAGAGTTTCATTTCCCCTCTCTAAACATCCCAAGTGATGGATCCGCATCCGCAGGTATGGTGTGACTGGGAAAAGAATTGGAGAAATTATGGGTCCGTCTGCTGACATGGTAGTTCATACTGGATCGTTTAATGTATAAGAATATTATGCAGTCTGCTGGCTGTATCCTAAGCTTCTCTTCCATCTTTGGTCTGCTCAGTGACAAGTTTGAAGATTGGTGTTTGTCGGCAACTGCTGTACCTGTAACTTACTTATCTTGCTTAGAAGCGATCGCTGTTGAGCTTCTAGCAGCTGTAAAAAAGTAGTTAGCTTTCCTTTATATTGTTCAAGTAGCAATGCTTTGTCAAAGCTGGAGTGCCAAGTAACGCATACGAGGAGACAGTGCAAAATCCGATGTAACCAGTTTGAAGAACCCCTGCGGTGCGACTGGTTTACAAAACTTTGATACGAGTATATGGAGTTAACAGATTACATCGTCAAAACTCAAAAGAGCTTACAAAAATCATTACCCTGAATACAAATTTCTCTCAGGAAAGAAGTCCTAATCCGATCCGACAGTTTTGAAGGACTCGTGAATGTGCCTCAAGGTCTCCTGGTCCCGATTCCACTCAGGAGCGGGCGCATTCACGAAGTGGGCATAGAGCTTATTCTTGGCACAGGTTACAGAGATTAGGCTGTGAGCACCAACCCCGTCGATCTCGTACACGTAATACAGCTGCCCCTTCTCATCCTTCTTCTCCACCGATGATATGTTGTCAGCACTGGCGATGAGGTCCTGCAACACCACGTCGGACAGAGCCAAATTGTTCAAGACGGCGTCTTTGGGAGCCAACTGCCTGAACCCGGCAAGGAAAGTCAGGTACTCCTTCTCCGTCCTCTTCTTGGGGTTGCAAAACTCGCTGTCCGTCCCGTTGGTGCCCTTCTCCACTTTTGAGACCAGCCGCTCTTTCCAACCGTCGGGCACGTCGTAGACGTACTCGGCCGTGTCCTGCTTGCTGGCATTGCCACCATAGCCCCCGTAGTTGGCAGCGCTGGCTGCTGTGCCGTAGTAGACGTGGTAGGTTGCTGGTGGTGATTTGGCTAGCGAAGGTGGCACGGTGGCGAGCACAGTGGCCGCCGCAAGGGCTGTGGCTGCAAGACCGGCGGCCGAGCCAGGGGATGGGTGCTTGTTGGGGTGGGCTGAGATATGGGTTTTGGTGGCGACGGTGAGAGGGGCTTGGGCCGATTTGGCGGCGGCGGCGGCGGAGGAGAGGATGGTTGATGGTGAGAGTGAAGTTGCCATGGTGGCGGTCTTCTGGTGGTGGAGAAGGATTGGTGGATGTGGGGGTCTCTGCAATGGAAGATGATGATTTTTCTCTTATCCAATGCTCTTCGCCAATTATGACGTCATTTTGGGACGTGGTGGGTAATTATCTGCGACCAATGGCGGCTTGCCATCTCATTGGAACGCTAGGACCATTCCAAGCATTATTATTGGGCGAGGCCAGATTTCTTAATTACACCTTCTCCTTCTCACAGAACAAAGGCTTGAAAATATGTACGCAGCAATATTTGAAAGGGGCTTTCAAATTTGGCCTTTTAACCCAAGAGTGTAACTTTGACTTCTAATTCAAAAGCGGAAAATTTAGAAATTTTTAAAATAAATTATAGGAATATTGACGTGAATCGTTTATGACTTCTTTTGCAATTTTTTTAAGCTTAAGTTGTAATTTGAAGTTCGGCAAAAAAAAAAAAAAACGAGAGAAAAAAACTTTTTAGCTAAAGAAAAGCAGAAACAAAGGCATTAGGTAGGCTCCAGTATCTTTTACCTTTTCCTAAGTCTTGTTATAATGGTGGTAGTCTCTTATCATGATAACGAGTACCAAATTCGAATGTTTGATTGGAAAAAGCTTTATAGTCTAATAGTAGGAGTCACTACTTGATATTTCTCTTTCCTAGACAAAAGACAGCTTAACCACTATTACACTAATAACTTTTTTTAGAAGTTTGAATTATTGTCTTCTTCCACTTCAAAACTAGTAGACGGATGAAAAAGCACATGATGAACCATTCTAATAGGTTGTGGCCCTTATAGAGCAATGCATGAACAGTTGGGCTAACTCTTGTTTGGACAAAATAGTAATGGTCACATTCCCATCATACACGATCCACAACTTTGTTCCTCCTTCACAACAAATTCTTATAGATACCAAATCCATGGATTACATGGAGTTCACACAATAGATGGTTATGATGAATCCATTTCACATGTGCTTGGATTTATGGATATAGGTTTTATCCTTTGGAATGGAGAGGTACATAAAAAAAAAAAAAAAAAAAATTTAATTGCTAGACTGTGCGGAATGATTAAATTCAAGGAATGTCGAATTTTTTGCGTGTGCATGTGAGTGTTATATGAACGGACGGATATGTGGACATCTATGTAGTCTCCAAATGATCACCAAGGGAATTCAAAGAATGCAGGAAAAAGCATAGTCCTATCAGCAATAGGTGGATGCTCCCCTGTTCATTATAGTGAAACAATATGTGGAGTGTACATGTATATATATGAATGGATCTCTGTATTTCCTTTTGTGTAATGTGTCAATTTCTGCTATACAGGAATGCAAAAGAAGAAGAAGAAGGACAGATGAAGATAATACATATATATATATATACGTAAATCACATCCTCGATCGGGCCGAAGGCATCCGACAAAGATGATAGGATGCACGGGATCCGATATCAGTTGCCGAAGAAGAGATGGAGCGTGGCCAACAAGAAAGAGCATAGGATGGCAGCAGCTCCGGACACACCCAAAGAGGGAGCTGCTCCGGTGTCCAGCGTGATCGCCGGGGACGGCGCCATTGCTAAACCTTGAGCCGAAACGCGGGTTGCCGCGGGCACAGAAAGAAGAGCAACCACGACAACATAAGCGGCCAAGAGAGCCGAATTGAATGCGGTGGCCGCCGGTGCCATGGCTAAGAACTGACAGGGAGAGGAATGGACGGGCGCGCTTCTGCAGTGAATTGTGTGGAGAGTCTGCGAGAGCTGTGGGTACTACTTATAGCGGGAGACAGGCGTGAGGGGCACATGAGCAGCAGCATCATAAGCTCTGCCTTGAAGAAGAGAACATCTCGAGAGGGATGGGAAGTTGGACACCACTGAGGAACCGACAGAAACACGGGACGGTACGATGCGTGCGTGCTCTTTTCTTCAATCCGAGGTCGTTCTGCCTTAGCTTCGAAGTTCTTTCGCTTCTGCTTTGGAGTAAAGTAGGGCTTTTGGGTCTCCCTAAGTCTTCTCTTCTCTCTCCTTTCTCTCTCGTCTAAGCAATTGAGTGTTGACGTAAGAGTCTTCGAGGCGCGGCCCAGCCCATTATCAAATAATGGGTTTGTAGAATACATAAAACTTTTTGGGGTTAATACCTTAAAAAATTTCAAACTGGTACATTTTGTGACAAATTTACCCCAAACTATTTTTTTGACCGTAAAAAACCCCAAACTGATATACCTTTGACAAATTTACCACAAACTGGTGCACTTGTGATAAATTTACCCTCTGTTAATTTTCGTTAAATTTTAATTAAATTAAATGACACATGACAGTTGATTGGTATACTAATTTGGGATTTTACACTCCGTTTGTCAGAGTTTACAATTTTTGTGATTTTTTGTGGTATTAATTCAATTTAGCAAAGGCTATAATTATCACAAATTTATCAGTTTGAGAGTTTTTTGTGGTCGAATAAATTAATTTTGGGTAAATTTGTCATCAATGTACAAATTTAGGATTTTTTATGATCAGTCGAGGTAAATTTGTCACAAGTATACCAGTTTTGTTTTTATGGTAAAAAAAATAGCTTATGGTAAATTTGTCATATGTGTACTAGTTTGAGATTTTTCAGGCTATTAACCTAATTTTTTGGAGTCCCGCTTAAGCATGCACATCTTCCCCCCACCTAAAGAAAGAGGAGTCCTTACTCTGGCATTCGCGGCCTCCCCTTTGCCAACACTAATGAACATATATAGATGCATCTTTTTCCAACCAAAATCAAACGCGAGATCCGTTCAACCGCGACGAGCAAACCTCTCCTCGCCATCCCAATTCACAGATCAACCCACACATTGTGGAAAGCAACAACTGTCACGTTCTCCCCCCAAAAAACCAACCCTATAAGAGATCGGCCTCCCCCTCCCAACATCTTCCCCTCAGGCTGCATTCCAAGCGTGATTCGGCGATCAATCTCGAGACCCCTTCTTTTTTTAGCGGAGAACAGCCCGTGAGGTTCTTCGCCGGTCGCGCCGCAATGGAAATGAAGAAGATCGCCTGCGCAGTCCTCTTCGCCGCCGCCTCCGTGAGCGCGGTGATGGCCCAGGAGGAGGCCCCCTCGCCCTCCCCAACCAGCGGGGCGGCCGCCTGCTTGCCCGTGGTCGGAACCCTGGTGGGCGCCTCCCTCGTGTCCTCCATCGCCTACTACTTGCACTAGAGGCATATCAACCGTGTCGACACAGATGGGGAGGGAAGGGAAGGGAAGGGAAGGGAGGCCAACTTTGTTTGTTGAATAAGAGCTTCTTCTTCTCTATATCAATACGTTTCGTGGTCTCGTCTTTCTCTCCTCGTGTCCGTTTGTTATGTTCCCATCATATGTCCTTCTTCGATAGAATGAAATAATAAAAAAGAAAGCAAAATGCCCCCACGTTGGGGATGTGCCTTCTAACCTTGTTGACATCTTCTCGTGCCATATTAGCCCATAAAGTCAATGACCTTCCCAGGTTCCAAAACCATTTGAGAAGAAAAGGTGGGGGTGGGGAAGGGGAGACTGGTGGCTTTGCTTTGCTTCCCCTCCCCTCCCCCTGCAATGCTATTTTTTTGTGTTTATTTATTGCAATTGTTACACTCATGTTATGATCCGCTCGCGGCACGCGGTGGTACAACAATACATAATAATCTCCCCTAAATTGACCAAGACAACCATAGTTGCGTACGTATGCGTACTGAAATTCTTGCGCGTGATGATCGCAGACTCGCCTTTCTTTTAACATGTACCGATATTCATTACGCGGCGATACCGAGACACTGATTTAGACTCGGAATTAGAAATCTTACACCTTATTTTTATAATGAGCAACCTAATCGTTTCGCCTTCTAAGAATGATATAAATTATCGAAGATTCATTTCGGGTTCAGGGAAAGGAATTCTCGCTCCCAAAAATTTCTTCACATTGCATATTAGCAAAAATGCGATGCGATCATCCATCAATCAAGTTTCCGTTTGCAATTCTTATTGATCTCGATGGATACTTTATTCGTATTAAGCGGATTAAATAATAAGTGTTTCTATATCTCAAAAAAAAAAAAAAAAAAAATTGAGGAATAGGCATTATCCCTCGATAGTGGAGGCGTGATCCTTTTATACGGACGATTAACTTAGCGAAAGTATGGAAAGACAGCACGAGTGAAATGCAATAATATAAATATGAAGTAAATAACATAGGTTGGGGAAGCATAAATTAAAAGTGGAGAGATATTGAGTAAAGAAAAGATGTGGAATAATGAAGACTAACGATTTTCAAAAAGGGTGGAAGGGGATTTTAAGTGGGAGGGTGAATTTTGAGTCGTATGAAATTTTTCTTCCTCGGCCAGCGTGACCATTCTCTCTTCAATATTTGTTAGGCCCGTATCAGCTTATGTTGTGCCTGGCTCGGCCACTTTTTCAGGATTGTTTTATTTTTGACGAATCCCCAACGACAAACAAGAAAGTTACGTTAGATCGAATCTCATAGCATCATATCAAGTTAAGCATCACCAATAGAGATGAGCATGGTTTTAGGGTAAAATCTGCAACATGAGAACCAAATTAGTGGGGACCTACGCAGTCCAGATTCCAAGGTATGTATAGTAGGTTCCAGATTCCAAAAATTGAGAAATTTGTTTCAATGGGTAGGTTGTAAGTTATAAATTGAAGGAACACCTATAACCTAGGATCTAAAATAAGTTTTTGTGTTTATCTTAGTCCATGTCTTCATGCAATCCTACGGTATTCCATAATGTTCAATAACAAGTGTATAATTGGAACCACTAACTAAGTTTCCATTTTATGATTAAGACTTTTACTTTATTAATATTAATATTTTTCATATGTCTAAATATAAGTTATGGTTTGTAAATTATAGCAGCAATTGATGATTATTAAATGTGATAATTCACTACAACCGTTCAATTAATAATATAGGTGGAACTTAGGTAGATCATGGAACCAACCTAACAAAGTAGGTTTCAAGTTTCAAAAAATGATAACCATGTTCTAATGGGTAGATTCCAATTTCCAGATATAACCTATACAATATCTAAAACCACTCACCCCTAATCATCAGCCTGGAAGAATTCCAAACTCATAGTTTGGCTATTCAATTCGCGATCAACTACTTATGCTCCATTTGGTAACATTTCTATTTCTCTCAATGTATTTTCTTTCGTTCCTCGGAATTAAAATAAAATAGAAATCCATTTGATAAAGTCAACTAATTTTTCTTATTCCCCGAAATAAAAACGTGGCCAGGGAATAGATTTGAAATAGAAACAAGAAGTAAAAAAAAATATAGTTTTTTGTTCTCGAAAACAATTTTTAGAAATAAGTTATTTTTTCTTTTCTTCTTTCTTGCCGTTCACTGCCAGCGGCAAGGAAAGATAAGATAAGAAAAATGGAAAAAAAATCTTTAAAAAGTATTAAAAATTTTAAGAAATTTTATGTTACAAAAAAAAATTTAGATCGTACCAAGCGCATTCATGTTCTTTTTTTCATTTTAAGAATATAAATTTTGTATAATTACCAAATGCAATATTCTACTAAGAAATTATTCCAAGGAATAGAAATGGAAAAATATTATTCCTGAAAAGAAATTGTTTCCCAGAATAGAAGCGTTGCTAAATGCATCCTTAGACGCTCGGATTAGTTTTCATTGCATTTGTATAGAAAAAATTAAGGGATTCTTCTTCTTCTTTTTTGTAAAAAAAAAAGAGTGAATTAGAGATTGTGCCATTATTCTAGGGGAAAATCTCAAATAAGGACATGAAGTGGAGCCATTTTCTAAAAAAAAAACCTATAATGGACACTATCTCAAATAAGGACCCAGAGTGGTTAACTTACTCTCAATTAAGGACTTGAACTTCTAAATTTATTCACAACCAGGGGTACTTTTGTCCAAGAATATTGTTGTTTATTTTTTTGTCTCTCTCTTTCTTTTCTTTTTTTTTTTCTTCATCTTTCTCACTCTCTACATCACCTCCATTATCAACCCCTCCATCGCTCTTTGTGTCATCTCGTCGTATGACCAAGATTGGGTTTTCTTTAACACGAGCCATTACAACATAGTCTAACTCGTTGAAAATTTTATATTTCGCTCCTCAAAATGGTTTGTAGACAATTCCATGAAGCCGAAATGAGCTTTCAAAAATAAGTTCTTTTTATTCCAACATTCGTCGCAAATTCTGATCTCAAAGCCCTAATATGAATATGCTTTTGCTAAGACTCAACTTCTTGTCCAACTCCCAAGCTATGCAACTAATCCCTTTGGTGACATATTTCTCTTACCTCAAGAGTGCATCAAACTCCACTTATTCCGAGCCTTCCACTATCCTGGCAACTGCAATTTTTTGTGCTGTTTTTGATCCTGCTTGCCTACAACAGAGTAGCAATATCCAAGCATTGCTAGATCATATTGTTTGACTAACTTATGCCTCTATTCAATTAACACTTGGTGATCAACAATTTCACACCAAAGAACAATTTTGTTGCAGCAGGCGACTATTTCAACATTGGCAAGAGTTTGCCTTATCAATTTCAAATTTGGGTTTGCCTCTCTTGCGTAAATTCAATCTTTCAAATATCACCCTTCCCCTTTGCAATGCCAATGGCTCCTTTCAATAATCCCTAGTCTAGAGACACCCACTCACACTCTTGCCATTCTCATCGACACATCTCTCTCCTCAACCGATATCCCATCTTGAGATTGATCATTAGTCGTATCTGAGATCATTAACTGTAGAAACGGTTGTACTCCTTTGCCCTATTGCTACCATTGACAAGTGAGGTGAGGACACCTGGAGTGCCATAACTTGGCACGCCGGGATACTTAAGTGCCATAACTTTAAAATGGTACACTTAAGTGCCATCATCGGAGTAAAATGGGACACTTAAGTGCCACTCCGGCGAAAATCCGGCCAAATGGCTGACGTGGCAATTTTCCGGCAAGTTTAGTCCAAATTAAAAAAAATAAGAAAAATTAAAAAAATAAAGAAAAATTTAAAAGTTTAAAAAAATTAAGAAAATAAAAAAAATAAAGGGGGGGGGGGGGAGGTCGAACGGGCGGTTGAGGGCCGAGCCCGGCAATGGCGGGAGGCGGCGGCGGCGAGGGCTCGGCCCTCGGCCGCCCGTTCGACCTCCCCCCCTTTTCAATTTTTTAATTTTCTTATATTTTTTAAATTTTTAAATTTTTTTAAAATTTTTTAAAATTTTTTTAATTTTTTAAAATTAAAATTTTCAAAACTTTACTTTTTTTTAAAATTTTTATGCTGATTTGGAGCTCCGGTGAGCCACATAGGCAAAAAATAATAATAAAATATTGTCACGTAGGATTTCCGGCAAGGGTCGTCGGAGGTGGCACTTAAGTGTTCCACTCGAAAAAAAAAAAGTGGCACTTAAGTGTACCGTTTTGAAGTTATGGCACTTAAGTGTCTCGGCGTGCCAAGTTATGGCACTTGTGCTGGACTTCGCCATTGACAAGTCCTATTTGGGCTCTCAACCTCATCGACCACTGCCCCTAATAGAAAATCCAGCATCGTCGTCATCAGATGGAGGTCAATTCGAGCTTTAGGCTGAGCATAAGCGAGTCGAGATTTGATGCATCTTGAGGAATTGAGGATTTTAGCATCCAAGAAGGTGGCCAGTAGCAAATAACTCCAATCCCAATTCTTGTCACTAGGACCAACTACATGATGACATGAAGCTCACGAGATCGCTAGTAGGGGCCCTGATTACGGTGTTAAAGAAGGAGGCAATGTAGAGCGAAGGAGAAGCTGTGAGGAAGATGAAGAAAGAAAAAAAATTATAGAAAAAATGTTCTTGGACAAAACTACCCTAAGTTGTAGATAAGATTGAAAGTTTGGATCCTTATTTGAGAAAAAGAACCTACTATAGGCCCTTATTTGAGATTTTCCCTTATTCTAATATAATTTAACAACATTATTCTTGTATATTTAGGACTTGAGATTTGATTGTGCACAATATGATTGGATATGTTCCATTTATAGCTATTATTAATAGATATAGTTTCGTTAAGGAAAGGACCTTAAAAGCCATTTTTCAGCCTAAAATCAACTTGTTTAGAGTGAGCGTTAGAGTAGGAATATAGTAGGATCGACAAAAAAAAGAAAACTTGTTTATAATGTTTTGTCCTCTCTTTTTTTTATTTCATTCAGAAAATCCTAATTATTTTCAGCATATTTGATTTGCAATTTTATAATTCGAGTTAATTAAGACATTGTTAAGACGTTTAGACTTTGTTTCACCGATTTCGTATTCCGCAACGAAATATCTTTCACCAAATATATATATTTTTTTTTATTCAATGGGACTTAGGCTCTATGCTAGTATTGAACAAAGAGGGTCAAATGCTAATAGATATATATAGTGTTGAACCTAATAGAATTGTTTAATACAAGCTCAGAATCAATAATAGCAAGTCTTGGAATCTAATTAACAGCGTAATTTAAACACACTTTGATATGCTAATGAAAGCCCACTAAGATCAAGTGCTTCATACAACATTGAAATTTGTTCGACAACATTAGGTGATAGAAACAGCATTGGTTAAATACTGCTCCTATGATGATATAATGTTGGAATCTAATCAACAACGCTAGGCAGTAGAAACAATACTAGGTAGACATCGCCCTTATATGGATAGAGGACACAACGTCGAAATCTAATCAAAGATGCGAGACGGTAAAAACGACATCAGGTCGGCACTACTCCTAAATGGGTTCGAGGACACAACGTCAAAATCTATTTAATGATGCTGAACAGTGAAGACAACACTAGGTAGGCACTACTCCTAAATGGGTTTGAGGACACAAAGTCATAATCTAATTGACGATGCTGGATAGCAAAAATAACACCGGGTAGGTACTATTCCTAGATGGATTTGAGAACACAATGTCAATATCTAATCAACAAGATTGGAGGGTAGGATGGCACTGGAATCTAATCAACATTACTACCTAGAATATAGACACTTGTTGAAATTGAATCAACGATGAGAATCCAAAGCTACAACTAAATTAGGCTAAGCTAAGATAACTAAATGATAAGATAAAGGATTTTGTTGTGTTGTTCGGGGGCTTCTTCATTGGATTGTTTGTAGTGTTTACAGGACAATCTAATAACTGTCGGTTAGTTGATCCTTCCTGTGACATCCCGATTTTCCAATTCTATTTTCAATAAATTGAGATGAGCATTTCGTTGGCACGCATATAGTTCTTTTCCTTGAGTCGGCCGTTCATGTGAAAACTAGTCTACCAGGTGAAACCGTTAAGAGTTTCTAATGCATCAGACTCGAGAATTTGACCAGGAAGCGATATTTCGACCGAGCTAATCTGCAGAAGTCATTACGGCATAATTAAAAATCGATTAGAGATCGGAGATAAGGTCGACTCGACAGAGGCATGTGATCGAGTGTGGGTGATTCCACCAGATCGCACAATTCTTGTCGATTGGTACTAGACCGATTTTTCTATCGATTGGGTACCCTATGTTCATATTTGAAACCTTGAGATTACCCCGACAACCGAAAGTCGCCAATGTTTCAAAGATGTACATTGTGGCTTGAGATGATCAACCACAGGTCAAATGCATGAAAATTTCTAAAGGCTACCCGGTAGGTTGGGCCGCGCTAGTATCGTGCCAAAGTGAAATTAACCGTGGAATTGATATCGAATTCAGAAATTGGAAGTCTGGGTGTGTCACAAATTATTTTAGGAATATTAACTCATCTTCAGAAGTTTTTCATGTAATCAGAATATTTCAGAAATTAAATCAGAGAATGGCTATTTTTGTTCGATAGATTAGTAAGCCCGCATTTGGTCTTGCATTTGGGACTTAAGCTAGTTCTATGGGGAAGTGAAGATGTGAATTGAAGTGTGGTGACATTGAGTTAATTTTATGGACTTTAATTGGACTCAGTTGGAAGAGAATCGATTGGAAATTAAAGACTTTGATGTACAAAGAAATGGACCCCGGCGGAAATTGATTTGGACCCATTGAAATATGTTGTGGAGGAAATGAGTTAGTGGATGATGACATCATGGAGTGATGTCATGGTGGGTGGCCCATTTGGTGGAGATCTTGACAAGTGGAGGGGTGGATTTAATCCCCCAAAAAGTGAAGGGCCCTACCACTTCTTCTTCAACCTTGAGAAGAGAGAGAAAAGGGGGGGGGAGGGGGGAGGATGTGCGATCGGCTAGGCCAGCTGCACGCCCGACCGGCCGCCCTCCACCTGCCTGCTCGTCGCCGCCTCGCGCGACCGCGTGGCACCACGCTCCCGCGCGCGCGCCTTGCCTCGCCTCGCCGTCCCGCCCGTCACCGCCTCGCCCGCGCTAGCCGCACGCCGCATGCCCCTTCGCCACTTGCTCGGCCGCTCGTCGTCGTCGCTGCCCACACGCCATCGCCGCCGTCGCCGCTGCCGCACGTCTGCCGTGCGCCGCTCACACGTCTCCGCCTCCTGCCACCGTCGTCCCTGCTTCAGCCAAGTTCTAGCAACCATTTCAGATCTGGTGGAGCTTCGCCGGAGCCATCCAGCCCACCTCCGGCCACCGTGAAGCCCCGCCTAAGTCCGGTTCAGCTCCTCCGCCCATTCCGACCCGAACCAGCTGCCGTTTGGCCCTCCTCCGCCCATGACCAACAGCCAAGAAAATGGGTATGGCAGCGGACGTTTGGCCCGTTTTGGTCATCTTCCCGAGCTCGGATGCTTGGCCCGCTTTGGAGAAAGTCAATCCCCTCGTCGTCCTCGTCGTTTTGGTCCGCTCAGCTCGCTAATCCGGTGAGTTTAGCTCACTAAATCTTGATTAGACGGTTAATTATGCCCTAAGTGTGCTTGGTCTAAATTAGGCATGTTTTGGTGGATAATTTAGTTTATTTAATTGTGATTTGGATTAAAAGGTTTGTTTAATTTAAAGTGTGTTTAATTAAAGGTTAAGATAGTTTATTTAATAATAAACCTTGATAGGACATAATAGGGTTTTATTTTTGAATTATTTAATTGTTTCGAAATTCTGAAATTTATAATATTATATTATATTCCGAAATTATTAAAATATTATTATATAAATAAATAAATAAACGTTAAAATTATTTTTGACCCCGATTGCTCGAAATTTCGTGCCGATCGCTTTCTGTGTGTTCGAATTTTGAAATTGATGGTTGGATATTATAAATTGAGTGTAGATGACGAAAAATATAGATATTATTATTTAATTAATTTCCATAATAAATTTAATTATTTATTAAAATTCAAAAATTTCGTCGGGACCTTATACTCTCAGAATTTTGTGCCGATTGCTGCTGTGTATTTATAATTTGAATTTGATGATTGATTGTGGCAAATTGAGTGTGATTGCGATAGATAAAGATTCTTTATAAAATCACAAGTGTCGTAATTGATGGGAGATTGGCCGTGACGAACCACCTATGAGAGGTCGTGCCTAGTGAGGCCATGATGAACCACCTAGGAGAGGTCGTGCCTAGTGAGGCCGTGATGAACCACCTATTAGAGGTCGTGCTCAGTGAGGCCGTGATGAACCACCTATGAGAGGTCGTGCCTAATAGGACCGTGATGGACCACCTATGAGAGGTCGTGCCCCGTGAGGCCGTGATGGACCACCTAATTAAAGGTCGTGCCGAGTGGGGCCGTGATTGCCACTGGTTAGTAAACCTTCCTATAAGGCCGTAATTGAGAGCAATGATTGATTTGCTAGAATGACATGTAATCGGCCAAGTCGATTGAAGTGATTGAATTGTTCTGATGATGTGATTGTGCCATGGTTGTTTGGTTATCATAATTGCACGTGGTTGAATTATATAAATTGTGTTAACCTGCAGATGAAGGCTAATGTGAGATAAGTCTTCTGTGTGATGTGGCTAGGCCACCCGGGGCGTATTTTCTTTCTAATAGGGGTTTAGGGGGTTGAACTTGCTGAGACATCATCTCATCCCGGTTGTGGGATTAAAATTTCAGGTCTCTGGTGGACGGAGCGACCAGATAGCTTTGGTTGGCCTTGAGGAGTTGCAAAGGTGAAGTCATAAGATTGGAGAACGTGTCCGACTTGTAGGTCGTAGGACAATTCCTTTTTAAGAGCTGGTCTTTTGTAGACTTTTGGCCGTAGACCTCTGTTTGTAATTCTGTTGAATTATGAAAGTGTTATGTTGTGGTTTTGTTTCCTGCTTTTCTATCCCAAGTTAAATGTTGTCAGGGGATTTGTTTCGCTTCCGCATGCGTAATGAAATGAATGAGTCGGCGACGTATCCTGGGATATCGCATATTTGATCGACTGCAGTGGGATGTGCACGCGCTCGAGGTTCGGGGCGTGACACTTCCTTGAAAGTCGCTCTTAATTTCTCCCACGTCCCTTTGCTTAACCGCTCAACACATATCTTGTTGTTTCCTGACTTGTCAATGATGCTCGCATGACTCGTCCAACAAGTAATAACAGCTCTTTTGATTTTGTGCGCACTTTTGAGCACCATCTTGACACTAATTCTATATGAATTTTGTGTCCACAGTAGTGGCTCTTGACCTGGACACGCGGCAATCATTTGCCTTACTATTAAATAGCGCATCTCCACTTGTAGGCCCATCGAAATCCAGCCCAAGGATTCTTGAAAACATTTGCCATCCTTCATCTCTATAATTGATATGGGCCGGATTGCTATCAATCATAACTAGCACGTGATAGTGAGGATGATCAATATCCCTCATGACCAACACGTGATAGTGAGGGTAATTTTGGATGTCAACAGACAGACTTATATCATTTGTTTAAGGATAAAGGCACCATAAGTCTCTCAACATTTTTCAAATGTTCAATCAAGTTCGTGATCCTTCTTTTGTGTAATTATGTCCGTAAAGTATGAAATTTTTTCGTTCGAGATGGTCCTTCTATTGAATAAGTGAACAAAACTGCTAAGGTGCCTATTAAGTTTGCCATTAAGTGTCACGTTGGCATCCTGTATGGCAATCTAGAAAAACTCAAAAAGATTTAGAACATACTAAATCCTTTTTGGATGTGTAAAAAAGAGGAAATCTGAAAAAAAAAAAAAAAAAAAAAAAAAGGAAAAGGAAAATATGCCAAGTAGAAAAGAGAGATGGGCGAAGCTTGAAGCCCTTGTCACGACTGTTACAATGCCGTCGCTTGCACAAGCACAGGCAACGGTGTTAGGCCCTCATTGGACTTAAGTGAACTCGGCACTGTCGTCGCCACCTTCACCACCGAACACAAACCCACAAAGACTCAAACACACGTGTGACATCCCATTTTCCAATTCTATTTTCAATAAATTGAGATGGGCATTTCGTTGGCACGCACATAGTTCTTTTCCTTGGGTTGGCCACTCATGTGAAAACTAGTCTATCGGGTGAAGCCGTTAAGAGTTTCTAATGCATCAGACTCGAGAATTTGACCAGGAAGCGATTTTTCGACCGAGCTAATCTGCAGGGGTCATTACAGCACAATTAAAAATCGATTAGAGATCGGAGATAGGTCGACTCGACAGAGGTACGTGATCAGGTGTGGGTGATTCCACCAGATCGCACAATTCTTGTCGATCGGCACTAGACCGACTTTTCTATCGATTGGGTACCCCGTGTCCGTATCTGAAACCTTGAGATTACCCTGACAACCGAAAGTCGTCAATGTTTCAAAGATGTACATTGTGGCTTGAGATGATCAACCACAGGTCAAATGCATGAAAATTTCTAGAGGCTACCCGGTAGGTTGGGCCGCTAGTATCGTCGTACAAAGTGAAATTAACCGTGAAATTGAAATCGAATTCAGAAATTGAAAGTCGGGTGTGTCACAAATCATTTTAGGAATATTAACTCATCTTCGGAAGATTTTTCATGCAAGCCGAGTTTTTCAGCAAAATAATCAGAAAATTGCTAATTTGGCCCAAGAAATTGGTAGGCCCGCTTTTGGTTGTGTTTTTGAGATCAAAGATGGTTCCATGGACAAGTGAAGATGTGAATTGAAGTGTGGTGACATTGGATTACTTTTATGGACTTTAATTGGACTCAATTGGAAGAGAATTGAATGGAATTGAAGAAATTAGGGCACAAGAATTGGACCTCGGCGGAAAATGAAATTGCACCTATTGGAAGATGTTGTGGAGGATTTGAATTAGTGGAGTATGACATCATCAGGTGATGTCATGGTGGAGGCCAAATTGAAGGAGAGCCTGACAAGTGTCGCAAGCCAATTGGCTCACCAAAAGTGGGGTGTGACATCAAGCCTTTCTTCTTCCTTGAATCAAGGAGTTGTGTTGGGACTTGGAGAGAGGAGAGAGAGAGGAACGGCCGGAACCAGCAGCCCCGACCGCCCCCTTCGCTGCCGCTCGGCCGCCCGTTCGTCGTCGCCGTTCGCCGCCGCCAGTGCCGTTCCTCCTCCGCCCACGCGACCAGCTAGCTCACGCCATGCTCCGCCCTAGTCAGCCCAACCGAGATGCCGTCCGCTTGAACCAAGCCAGCAGCTGCTCGACGCCGCCCCTTCGCCACTTGCTCGGCCGCTCGTCGCCGTCGCTGCTCGCACGCCGTTGCCGCCGCCGCCGTCGCCATGCGTCTGACCCACGTTGCTCGTCTCTCCACTCCGCCTCGACTTGCGCCTCCATCTCTCCGTCCAGTTGTTGTTCGGAGCCAGCTCGCCGTCGCCAAGGTCGCCGTGACACCCGCCGGAGCTGCCGCCTCGCCCGCCAAGCTTCAGCCACCGTTTCTCCGCCGTTCCCCACGCCTGAACCGCCGCCGAGCAGCCTCTGTCGGCCTCAACCAGAAACTGCATAAAATGGGTATGGCAGCCCATGTTTGGCCCGTTTTGGCCGCCTTCCCGAGCTCGGATGCTCGGCCCGCCTTGAGGAAAGTCAATCCTCGCGTCATCCCCGTCGTTTTGGTCCGCTCGGTTCGCTAATCCGGTGAGTTTAACTCACTAAATCTTGATTAGAGGATTAATGATGTCCCTAAGTGTGCTTAGTCTAAATTAAGTAAGTTTAGGTGGTTAGATTAGTTTATTTGGTTGATGATTAGATTATGGTATTTAATTAAGTTAAAGTGTGTTTAGTTTAAAGTTAAAGTATGTTTATATTAACATAAGTTTTGATGTGACTTAAAGGAAGTTGTTTTTGATTTATTTAAGTATTCCGAAATTATTAAATAATTTAATATTATACATTTATTCGGAATTATTAAAATATTATTATCTAATTATTTTCGAAATAAATTTAATTATTTATTAAATTCCGAAAATTTTGTCATGACTCTAAATTCTCAAATTTCGTGCCGGTCATTGCTTTGTGTAATCAGAATTTGAAATTGATGATTGGATATTATAAATTGAGCGTGGATCATGAAATACATGGATATCATTATTTAATTAATTTTCGGAATAAATTTAATTATTTAATAAATTCCGGAAAATTATTTTGTGACTCTAAATTCTTAGAATTTCGTGCTGGTCGCTGTTGTGCCTTTAGAATTTGAATTTGATGAATGGATGTGGCAAATTGAGTGTTGATTGTGATAAATATGGATTTTATTCATAAAAACCCAAGTGTCGGGTTTTGATGCAAAAAATTGGATTTTAATTATTATATTAAATAGTGGGGTTTGAAAAAGTGAGATATTGGCTTTTGATTCGAAATTAGCGTGTCCCCACACACGTGAGTAATTTCTGGAATATTTTTAATATAGAGAAAAATGGCCGGGATCACTATTTTAAGTGGAAGCATTGATTGTAATATAAAGTGTCATGGGGCCGAGTATGCTTTGGCTGTGTGATAACTAAGAGGAATCGTCCTGGGTTGTTGAGCCGGACTTGCCCCTATATGGGATGCCCACGCAATGGATGCAGGTTGTAGTTGATTATGGGCCCATGCTTCTTCGGGAACGCCGTCGATGTACTAACGAAGCCGCGCTCCAAGGTGGGAGGCAATGCCTGGCTATATGCCAGTAGATAGCCGAACTACGAGTAGGCTATGCCCTTGTGTGGCAGTGAATAATAATTGGAATGCGTGCTAAGTGCGATTGTGATTTATATGAAAGTGATGGCGTACCAATTATTTGAGTTCCTATTACTATTTGTGATTGGGTGATATAAATTGTACCTGCAGGAAGGAATTTAGGCGAGGTAAGTCTTCTGTGTGATGTGGCTAGGCCACCCGGGGTGTATTTTCTTTCTAATAGGGGTTTAGGGGGTTGAACTTGCTGAGACATCGCCTCATCCCGGTTGTGGGATTAAAATTTCAGGTCCCTAGATGGCGGTCGTGAAGGACCCGAAGCCCTAAGTCTGGAAAGGTGGAGACTGAAGTATCGGTGAATGTGTCCTGCTAGTTGGTTTTAGGATGGTTCCCCTTTTGTCGAGCTGGTCTATTTTGTAGATAGTCCAGAGTTGTATTTAAACATATGTGTTTGTAAATGAGTGTTTGATATTGTGATTGATTGCCTGATTTTCTATCCCAAGTTAAATGTTGTCAGGGGATTTGTTTCGCTTCCGCATGCGTAAATAAATGAATGGGTCGGCGACGTATCCTGGGATGTCGCATATTTGATCGACCGCAGTGGGATGTGCGCGCGCTCGGGGTTCGGGGCGTGACAACACGCATGCGTATGGAGAGAGTATACGAGCAAGGGTCACGGCCATCGCCATAGTAGCTAGGGACAAGCATAGTTTCAAGTAAAACTAAAAACTTGAGAATTAGACCGATGGAAAATATTACTATTTCAAGTTCTACAATATGTATGGTAGGTTACAGGTTCCTAAAATTGGAAAATTTGTATTGACGCGCAGGTTCTCAATGAGAACCTAGAAGAAGTTTTTGTGTTTTTCTTATTCTATATTTATCCATGACATCAATGGTAAGTATATTATTTAAAACCATTAATCCGAGCTTCCATTTCTTGTGATATCCATGACTAAGACTTTTACTTTGTTAATATTTCATAATTTTCATGTGTCTAAGTATGAGTTGTGATCAGTGAATTGTAATAAATTATAGTTATTAAAGGTGATGATTCACTGCAGTCATTAAATTTAGAGCAAAATTGGAACTTGAGCAAACCTTAGAACCTATAATAAGATAGATTCCAAATTATTGGATATACAAAGTAGGCTCAATGTTCCAAAAATTAGAGAATCTGTTCTAGCAAGTAAGTTCTATATGGACTTGGACAAAACTTGGAACTGCTTACCTCCAATAATAACAACTAATGGTCGCAACAAGACCTCATGTTAATGGCCCAACAAGCCTCATCTAGACGACCCAACAAGAATCACCTAGACGACCTTTGCCTAGATTCATATACTCAAGGAACAACAAAATATGAGTTACAAGCAAAAATCAAGAGAAAACTCCAGCAAGAATTACACATGGACCTTCAAGTCCTCCCCATCTACACGAGATTCAGTTTTCTTTTTCCTTGACTTGATCTCCAAAGTCACCTTCAATCCTCTATTCGCTCTTTCTTTAACAGCAACAATGTCAACCTTACTCTCCAATTCATTTCCAAATTCAGCCAAAAGAATCACATTAAACAAAAAAAAAAAAAAAAACACAGCTCATGATATAACATACTTGACGTAAAAATCTACTTTCAAATTCAAGTATATTGATGCTCGCAGACACAAGGAATAAAGGAGATAAATGAATGCATATTCCCTAATCAAGAACTGCTCAACTGGCCATTATTAACGAGGTCCCCTCAGAGGACCCAATCTTTTTGTCAAAAACAATTGGCTCGACTCGATCATTGGTACCGTGCTGATTCGCCTTGGCTTAGCAGGCTGGCCAGGGATGATGGCCCCTCGCTGGTAATAATCAATCTAGTTAGCAATGCTGTGATGTTGACATGGTGTGCCACATTAGCAATTTCTTTTTGTCCAAATTACGAAAGGATCGACGTTGAATAAATAATAGGGAAAAAGCCACCAAAAACCCTCAACTTTGCCTCGAGTGACAGATTTACCCCGAACTTTATTTTGTGACGTGAAAAATCCTGAAGTTTGCTAACTGTGACACATTTACCCCAAACTTTTATTTGTGACACAAAAAATCCCGAACTTTCATTTGTGTGACACATTTACCCTAAATCATAAGGGCATTTTGGTCTTTTTACTTTTAAAAATCTTTTTCTTTTTTTTCTTCTTCTTCTTCCTTCCCTCCGCCGGCCATGGCGGAGCCGGCGGAGGGAAGCCGGCGTCCGACGAGGGCCTCCCTCGCCAGATCCAGCGAGGGCACCCTCGCCCGACGCCGGCGAGGGCCCTTTCGCCCGACGCAGCGAGGGCGGCCCTCGTCGGCGTCGGGCAAGGGCCTCCTCGCCCGGATCTAGCGAGGGCATCCTCGCCGACGCCGGCGAGGGCACCCCTCGCCGACGCGGCGAGGGCGGCCCTCGTCGTCGTCGGGCGAGGTCCTCCCTCACCGGATCTGGCGAGGGCATCCTCGCCGACGCGCAAGGGCGGCCTCGCGCCGACGCCGGCGAAGGCACCCCTCGCCCGACGCGGCGAGGGCGGCCCTCATCGGCGTCGGGCGAGCCCCTCGCCCGGCGAGGGCGGCGGCCCTAGCCCGCCCGGGCGAGGGCGATCCTCGCCGACGCCGGCGAGGGCACCCCGCCGGACGCCGGCTTCCTCCGCCGGCTCCACCATGGCAGAAGAAAAAAATAAAAAATAAAATAGAAAAAATAAGACGAAAATACCCTTAATGGGGTAAATGTGTCACGCTTAGCAAACTTCGGGGTTTTTCACGTCACAAAACAAAGTTCGGGGTAAATCTGTCACTCGAGGCAAAGTTGAGGGTTTTTGATGACTTTTTCCCTAAATAATAATAACAAGTTTCATAGTTCAAGAATTTAATTGGACAAAAATAGAAAACCTACTCTGCTTGTGGGATTCCTTCCTATCCTTAACTTAGCAGGAGAACTGATTGGGCATTTAGCAAGAATTCATGGACTTTCGGAGCTTTTGTCCCTTCTTTTTATTACTGTCTTATGCTTTCTAAGATATATTTCAAGGAACTTTTGGGCCATCACAGGCGTTTTGCTAGAAATTCCAAACAAATAAATTTTTTTGAAAGTTCAATTCTTTTCTAATTAAGGGTGCATTTATTTCATGAAAAATAGTCATTTTGAAAATTGTTTCATTAAAAATAATCGATCATCTTGTTTACAAAAATGAACGAATGAAAGAAAGAAAATTTCATCCTCAACAAAAATAATTAAACATAAATTGTTGTCGATAATGAAATATTTTTCATCAACTAATTGCTCCAAATGATAGAAATAATCATTTTTAATGAAGTCCAAAATAATTGATGCTTTCTTGAAAAAGTGGCATTGAGTGGCCAACCCCTGTAATTTCGTCGCCAAGCTACAGGCGTGGATTTCCCGGCCCATCGAACGCCTATAGCGACTAAACAACTCCGGCGACCAAACGAAATACTTGACCCGTCGCCATCGATCATTTCGAAAAAGAATGAAAGCTGAAATCTGTTTATTAAATCCAGGATACTCGTTAACGACAACACACGAGGTGCAGATTTATTGAGGCAATCGTATACGAAAGATGCGACTCTCCGTGGGAAAACCTACGACAGAGTCCCTTGAATAAAAAACAAAGCCAGACCTTATAATGTTCATGGCTGTTATTTACAGTAGCGTATGACGATCAGGGCGCGTTTCAGCCACTGTCCATGGACGAGCACCTGGCCATGTTGAACTTCTTGTGCTCCATCCGGATGAACTGCTCCGCTTCTTCGTTGATTTTCTCGTCCACGAGTATGCTTCCCACGTTGTCCTTCACGCTGGAGGCCGGAGCATAATCGTAGACCAGAACCTCCGCAGCATGGGCCCTGCGGGGCTCGGTCCGGTCGGCGTTGCCATACAGACCGTCATAGGTATGAGGACGATGCGCATGGTGAGGATAGCTGTCGAACAAGGTGTCGGAGTGCTGGACTCGGTAGGGTTCGTCGATGCTGCGGCGGTGCCGGGCGTGATCCGGGTACCGGCCCTGGTAATCACGTGCATCTTCCGTGTGATGGTGGTGCCCGTAATGGTAAGGGCTGCTTGAATATGACATGCTTGCTTTCCTAGGTGGGGCTTGGAGCAGAAGCTAGGGAAACTGTCTGAAGTTGTCTGTGCTTGTTACCTTCATCTTCATGCAGTATTTATGGACCAGCCTGAAGCGTATGATGACAAGGCTTTCCCGATCGAACGAGCTAAGCCGAATTGGATTCGGGGATAAACCACGATGAGATGCTGATGCTAAAGAGAATCACGTTTCTTTAGAACTTGTCGAGAAAAGAATATATCGTAAAGCACTCTGGTTACTTTATTCTTCTCGTAGAATCTCTTGAAAATATCGTGCTGATAAAAACTACAAACGAATAACCACGTAAAGGTTGTGGCTTTTCATTGGATGCCCGTTGCATGTAGGGCCGACATATGGGGCGGGTCGAGACAAGTTTGGTTCAAGTCGGAAACAGTCCGACCCAAATTGACCTATGTAACTTGTTTTAACCCATTTATATGCAACACAAATCTATTGGCATGTTCTAGAGCCATTGACTAATATATTTCTATATTAATCCAACCTATGATAACGTATATCCGACTAGTAAACACACTTTAAGGTCTTCATGCATATAAGAATCGGTTTTTGACATTGCATGGAATTTTCAGTTTTTGTTTTGACTCGTCATGAAGAATAAGAAAAAGTTAGTACTTGATAGTGAATTTATAAAATTACGGTAATGAATAACGTGAATGAATTGAAATTTTAATTGATTGGGATAGAAGATATTGAAGAAGAAGATTTGTGCTGATCATGGATTGCGATGACAAGAACTGAGATTAGAATATTACATAAAAATAATAATGTCAAATGTAATCAAGGAAAGATATACTCCAATAACTAATAGACAAAACTCACTAGATTAATTAAAATAAAAATAAATAAAATAGAATCTATACATTTTGAATAAGATTTTCATACAAGGTGATGAGAGAGTCACAAAGGCAAGTTGAGTTTATGTAAATTATGGACCTAATTAACACCCATATATTTTTGTATTTTGCCATTCTGAACACATTTATAACCCATATCATAAACATAATTAACTCATATAATAACTCATCCCATCAAAATGGGTTAAGAAATGGGCTTATGACCCATTTTGACAAATTTAGTTACGTGGGGTCCCATTTGGCCCGGAATCTAATCTCAAAAGAGTCGAAACGCTTTTTGAAAATTACAACTTTAGCTTAGATATTTGTTTTGGGCTTGTGTTTTTTGACCAGCGTGAACGAAAAGTCCCAGAAAGGCAAAGGTTCGAGTTGTGCTGAAACCGCCAGGCCGTCGATTGCGACTGGCCTTGTTCGTGGCTAAAATTGAGGAAGACATCACGTCCTCCCGCAAGAAGATTCAAGAGCATCAATTCCGCAAGGTTTTCAGCCAGTATCTTTCGACAAACAGTTCATCGATTTGATGGAAATTGACCCGGCAACCCAATTCTGAAATGACTAAGGGCGCGCATGATAAAATTTATGTTTCTCAATTTCTCTGTTTCGTTAAAAACGCCAGGTTTGGAGCAAACCGCTTTGGTAGAACGATTTGATTTCTCTATTTCTCAAAAGATTTCTATTCCGCAAATGAGAAATCGAAAAATCGTGTTCAAATTTTTAAACTTCTCGTTTGAAATAGAAATAGAAATAGAAATTTTTTTTCAACTTTTCAATTTAGTCCAAAATATTTTAGATCAATAATATTGAAATAGAAATAGAAATAGTTAATTTAGTCCAAAATATTTTAATGATTTTTTAATATAATCATTCTAATCAATATTGATTGAAAATCTTAACCATTGGGCTTTAGATGGTGAGAATTGAATGAACAATGCTTCATTTGTTGCACGTAAGAAATTTTATGCATGGTAATAGTCAATTGACCATATTCATATCTAATGAGTCTTTCTTCACCTACTTTCTTCCGTGTATCTTGCCACCCAACGACTTATTTGGCTAACTATTTTTTTAATCATAAACTTCATATTAAGGCGGTAAAAATGGGTCAAATCATTAGGGTTTCATCCGATTTTTCTTTTATAAGGAAAAGAGATCTAATAAGAAATATGTTATTCTTGTAAGAGTGTTGATGAAAATATAGATTTTGATAATAAATTTTTAAATAATCCTAGTGTTGATAATTTTGAAAAAAATTGGTGACGATTTTTGAACACGGTGAGGATATTTTTAACAAAATTTGGAAAGAAATTGGAATTAGACTTGAAGTTAGGATTTTTTTAGGAGATTAGACTATTATAATCATGGCTATCATTAGACTTATTTGATTAATGTGAAATCAATTTCGCAAAAACACAACGACATATTCACTACAATTGAATTTCAATTTTTTTTGCCACGTTGTTTATTTTTCGAAAGAAAATATTACGTAATAGAAACGTAAGCACATGTAATATAAATTCCATGAAATTGTATTTTCAACTTTTCTAATGTATTAGTATTATTTCGATTATTTTTTGTATTTGAGGATTTTCTATATTATTTTAGTATTATTTCGGCTATTATTTTATATTTGAGAATTTCCTATGTTGTTATCTAATCAATTTCTATTCCTAGAAATAGAAATTTTTTTCTGTTATCAAACGGATTTCTTTTAAAAATAAAATTTTGGCCGTTATCAAACGGGTTTCTTTCTCGTAAACTTGTCCTAATAAAATTGAAAATTGATTTCTGGCCGAAATCAATTTATGTTTCAGAAATTTTACCATGCGCGCTCTAAGCATTCTGATACCATCACAATATTTAAAAGGGAGGTGGGAATGAAAAGTATGGCTAGAGCTTCAACCCCATTGAAGTTCTTTCTATTGGCACACTTGACATTTTTTATTGATAGAATTTCAACTCATGAACAATGAATTTCACATTTTAAATTTCAAGTGTACTACTAGCAACTATTCTTAAAGCTTAGTATTAAGCATGAAAATTTAATTAAGAAGGTAAATGGAGCCCAGAATTATTCGAATTCAAGGCTTGTAACTCGATACTATGTGAGAATTTTAGTGAGATTATTGCACGATTGTTTTAAAAACTTAAACTGTTAAATAAAAACGTAATTTATTATTTAAATATTCTCACTTTTTGTAAATTAAGATTGATTTGAAAGTTCTGATTGATGCCCATCAAAATCGTTTACTTGAGTGGGAATAATCTACATGATTACATATTTCCTAAAGTAAGGAACATTACCTTCATCCGATTGGGAGATGGACGGCCACCCACGTAATCCATCACTTCAAAATTTGCAAAATATTTTATGAGGTTTGGAAAATCTAGAGTAAGGGTGTCAATTATGAGTTTACGGAGAGGATATCCATTAATTATAATGTTTTTTTGATGAAATAAATTAAATACATTTTCATAACTCGAACATTAATGCGTCGAATAACCTTTTCTTTAGAATGTCATGATCTTTGAAAACAGAAAACGAAAGTCCAGATTATTTGGGGTATGTCCATCGTCAAACATATCTAGTTGCACGACAGAATATTCGCCTCCCTACCATATCAATATGAATAATGTCACATTTGAGACACCTGCTCGAGTTTCAGCTTCATGCCTAATGAAGTAATTTAGGATTCGTTTTTTTCTTATTCCCCCAAAATTGTACAGAGTCCTCGCATTATAGCTTGTAGAAGAAGTGTCTATCCCTCGGAGAAATTCATTGTGCAATCTTAAAAAAGGGCCACGCTGGCTTGGGCACGACCAGACTCGGCATTACAATGTCCTATTATCGGCATGCCCGTTTCCTCCGGAGTTATTGCTCGACCCAAGCTGCGGCGGCATGTTACGAACAAATGGGTTAAAAATAAATGCAAGTATCTTTATTAATTAGAGGCCGTCTATTAAAAATTCCCAGAGATTTCGATTTCCTAACAAATTCCCAATTTGCAAAACACGATTCCCCCTCGCTATTTCGATCTTGAAATAGACCATGACTGTTACCGAACTCACTATTTCCACTTGCATGTTATGCACTCCCGCCAATCAATTTCCCACAATGTTGTGCCACAAGCCACTCGATCGAGACAACGTTTGTGAGAAACGCATAACGGTGGTAAATGACTTTGCCTTATCGGACAAGGTATTTTCGATTAACTTAGACAATACCAGAGGGAACAAAACCTGTCGCCAGCACCTCGATCGGATTCGAGGTTCAAGATGAATAGGGCTTGGAGCTCTGCTTGCCCGGTATCATGAAAATTTAGGCCTCATTGAATCGACTGATCTACGTTGATCTTGGCCCAAGTGAGGAGCTGGCTAGACAATCTGTACGGGTGCGTATGCTGCCCGATACGGTTCGAGGAACTACTCGCATCTCTTGGATTGGGGAAGAAATGGGGCCAGAGAAACATGCTCTACAATGGGCAGCGGCGAACAATGACATCATCTCATTGGACCATGCTGACAAGGTCATTTATGCCGATGTGAATTATCAAAAAAGTTTTAAATTTATTATAATTATGTCAATTCAGTCATAAACTTTTTTTTTTCTAATTTAGTCTGAAATCTTTTGCATTTGTACAAGTTGAGTCCATTCGGCTAATTTTAACCAGCAAGCACTGTCATGGCAATAGTTTTTGAATTTTTTTTAATAATTTTTTATTTTTTATTTTTGACTTTTTCCCCTTCCCCTTCCCCTTCAAGTCAACAAGGATTGTTGGCCAACCCTCACTAACTCTAGGCAAGAGCTGCAAGTGCCTTGCTTGCCCAAATTGGGCGAGGTCATCGCAGCCCTCGTTCGAACCTAGCAAGGGCTACAATGCCCTCGCCGGCACTGAGCAAGGGCATCTTGGCCCTTGCCTGGTCTAGGCGAGGGGCCACGCACCCATGCTTTGGCCAATGAAGGCTTGGACACCCTTGCCTATGGCTGATGAGGGTCGGCTAGCGACCCTTGCCAACCCAAAGGGGAAGGGGAAAAAAATTAAAGAAAAAAAATATAATATTATTATAATATTATTTTATAATTTCCACATTAGCATCAGCCGTGCCATATTAGCATCAACTAGCCAAAATTGGCTAAATGAACTCAATTGGCATATATACAAATAGTTTATGACTGAATTAGCATAATTGCAATAATTTTATAACTTTTTTAATAATTCTCCCTTCACGTCAACACGACAACCAACAACAACGCGCAACGGTATTTGGTTGTACTTTTATATCCTCCAAATTCATGAACCTAGATATATGTTTCTGAAATTGCATTTCCTCAATTGTTGTGACCCTCTCAGGGGATCTAACGGAATCCTCTCGCAATGTGGCACCAAGACGTCATAATGACTCTCCCAGGTCCCATCAACCGCAACGGACAATCTCTCATTAATTTGTCATTACCTTAGAGCTGCCGCAAACTTACATATAAGGTCAATTAGGAGAGCCTGGTAAAGCGCCGGAGATTGCTTTACCTTGCGAACCAGCTCATACGAGTTCATAAACTTGCGATGATCCCAACTCATGTTTCGGGCGAGGAAGACTATAACTCAAATCGATATCTCTTATACCATGCGACAGAAGCAGAAGTGATTTGCTTATTGGGTGGAGAATCCGTCTCAATTTACGTCCCTTGTCATTTTCTCGTCTCCCCTTCTCTTGTTCCAAACCAAAAAGCCTCGGGAGTTCAATTCCATAACGCGGTTGTCTCATCGATGACGAAACGATCCCATAGTTTCAGAAAACTACTCGTCAAGCGCGACGGCGAAACCTAAAAGATCTGTCCGTCATGAGCATTGAGCAGCATGCCCCACCACCCCACGATGAGCATTGAGCAGCATGCCCCACCACCCCACGATGACTATTGTCCAATGTCTCTGTCCTTTATACAACGTTGTGTTCCGGAAAGAAAAGAAAAATGAGAATTAAGGAAAGATTTCATTCGCGTCCGTTTCGAAATCATCGACGCCATTCGTCTGGCCAGCTCGGCTCGTCATCGCCTGAAAGAGGATGGAAATGGGATGGAGAAGAAAATGAAGAGGAGAAGATGCTCCTCCACTTGCTACCGTGTGAATGCAAACATATTGTGTAGGGATAATGTAGCTCTGTTTTTCTTTTTCTTTCTGTTGGACCTGACATATGGGAAATGTATATAGTTTATACTTTACGATAGACAACTGATTAGTAATAAAAAAATATTTTAGATAGATTCAACCAACCAGAACTCAATAATAGTGCACGACATCTCCTAGCAAGGCCATTATTTGGATGGGGTCGCGTCTATCACGTTAACCTAAGTTTACAAATTTGGATTTCATCCAATTAATGAGCCAATCATAGATTTCCGATTAACAAGAGCCTGTAATCGAATTCATATTTAAACATACAATATATAATTTGTATTCTTTTTATAATCAAGTGGCACCGGGATAAAAACTCGACTACCTGGAAGTCCTTGAAACACCTTACAAACTCCATAAACTAGTTAAGTCCAAACATCTGGCCTATGCAGGTGTTCCTTCGTCCAAAGCATTTGAGAGAGAGAGAGAGAGAGAGAGAAATCTGAGAGGAGGCCAGTTGGATGTCGTTAGTTGTTTTGGCTGGAAGCCGTGGAACATGGGGTAGGACCAGGACAAAGTGAACCTAATTTTATAACAAAGTAGGCCAAGGTCAAAGATACAAAGAAAGGAGTGAATAACTATATATGCTTCATGGAACTTAGGGTAGTTGTAGGACCAAGATACCTTAATTTTATAATTGAAGTAGGCCAATGTCAAAGAGACAAGCAAGGAGTGAATAACAATGCCTTCCCCATATGCCAGCTTCTCCTGACAGAGAGGCAAAAGCCAGGTCCTTCCTCATCTCCAGTTGGACAGAACATGATAGAAGTTGACCCACGTTACAGATAGCATATTCGATTGTCATGATTGGCAAAGCCATATTATCAATCACATTCATCAATTGGAGAACATGTCCAAAACAGAAACCTGAGACTATCAACACAAATCAAGCATGCCTTCGTGATCTAATAGAGACCTTTAACCATATCAGCACATAAATAATACATCAAGAGAACCCTGGTTATGGGCGAATCGATCATAAAGCCTGTGTTGGACCAGCAAGTCCTTATGTCATGGTCATAGTTGACAACCAAATTCAGAACCATAAACCAAGTCAATGGCATCTCACATTGGGTACCACTGATACCCGTTCACCTAACCTTATAGATCCTTCAGGACAAAGCCAAGAGAGCCAGCATTGCACGAAACATTACCATCTGAAATTTGGAAAGCAATGCAAAGCAGTTTGCTATGTTTTCTGCCATGTCCAACTTGAATATCCAAAACTCTAAAAGACCCTGGTAAGGAGGACTTGTACATGAATGTGCAACTGATGGCAAATTGCTTAACTCAGTCACAAGCAAATCCCAACCTTGGAAAATATACTTTGTAGAAAACACATTTTACTGAACTCATCAATGGCCTGCTATGAAAGGCATAGCGACCAAAGACCAAATTATTCTGAAGCCTGTCTCAATAGCAATGATATTGGTGAAATGTATCAACAAATTCTTTTCCATGTGATCGAAGGGAAAGTCTAAATCAACACTCATCGGACAGGTGTGTGCGCGACAATAACCGGCAATAAACTTTTGCAGGAAATAATGAGATAGACCGACCTTCAGAACAAATGAGCCAGGGGTAAGCAAATATTGTCAGCTCTATGAACACTAGATAAATAAATGGCAATCAGATGGTACAACTGAAATTCGTCAAGACAGACATTTACGCACAAATTTGTCTCAAAACAGAAGTCATATCAGTTGGTATACAAGGCAAAGCATGTAATACCAACGCCTAGGTAAAAATACACCCAGCAACAAGTTTCATCACTTCCCACCATGGCCAACAAGCCCTCCTCCCAGCAACTATTGCTTCTCCAACTCTGGAAAAAGATTATTTACAAAGCCTCACCTAAATGTCCAAGATGGTCCCAAAAATCCTGGAAGAATGATATCTCAGCTGGACATCCAGAGCAGCTACATCAGTGACATGCCATGACGACAAACTCATCCGGTGAACCCCTGATGAGTAGTCAACAAAGCCGTGCTTTGAGCCTTCGTAGAGCTCACACACAGTACGAAAATCTCAGCCACTCTCTCTCATGCAATTTCCCGGTAAAAGAAATTTGTACTTCTCAGCATTTTCCAGGAGATATGAAGGAAGGTGAACAGCCGAGAAGGAATGCGGAACAGGTCCCATCTTCCCAATGATCTCCTTGAACGTGTGCTCCTCTGGAAGCATATCGAAAAGATCAGCCCCCTTGCATATCACTCTCTGAACTCTCTTTGGGTTCAAAAAGTGGGGGAACCTCACCCTATCGAAGTGGCTATAGGCCTTCATCTTGAATATGAACTCGCTGACGCGGCGGAAGCAAAAGCTGCAATGCCACCCGGCATCTGCCAAAATGTCATCTGTCTGACGATAGTGTGCATATGTCGTCTTGCCAGATTTATACCTATGCACTGACGCTCTCCAGCTATTATTATCAACAAGGAATTCGAACGAGTAGAGATAATTCTTAAGCTGAAGATGCAGAATAGGCGGGATTTCATCGCACCACCGCAAGAGATTGATAGTGTGTCTGCTCGGAATCTCATCCACATCCGACATTATCAACAAATCATCATCAGTTATGCCAGCAAGCTTAAGGAGCCGATCCAACATGATTCTTTGATAAGCTTCCTCGACAAATGGGTTCTCCCCCTTCTTAAATCTCCCCGCAATATTACCGTACGTCAATCGAGGCTCCACAAATTTGAACTGATCTTTGTTGGCAGCAAAAACCAGAGGTTTTGGGAATCCAGTGAAGGTCGAATTCGATTCAAGGAGAACAAACTGTGTTATATAGGGGTACAGCTCTTGCCACCTGATAGTGAGGAGGTCCAGCTCATTGCTGAACAACACAGCATCGTAGACACGTCTGGGGAACTCCCGGATCCCCCAACCGTGGAGCTTGCAGAGGTTCTCCATGGACACGTTCTCATGGTAGTAATGCGGGATGTCATGGAACGGTTTGGGTGGCGACTCCCATAATGGCCGCAGGAAGTACGAAATCTTCTGCCCATGTATATAGATGCCAAGAATAAACGTCGGGATAAGAATCAACAGCAGCAAAAGCGTCTTCAAATCCAAGCCACGCAGCATGCACCGCAGTCTTGACAAGCTCAAAGCTCGATCCGAGTCCTGCAAATTCAAATCCACGCATAGGCTGTTAGAACAATATTCGATGACAGTTCACAAAAGACCAGAAAAAATAAGGTAAACCAAGAGCCATGTATACGAAAAAAATCTTATAGCTAATGCCCACCATCAACGAGAAAACCAAAATCAACAGAAAAAACATGGGTTGCCCTTTCAAATTTCACCCAATTACTTTTAACAAAAAAGCTCCGCGCTTTCCTTTACACTTTTTCCCAAATTCTATGAAATGCTTCAAAAAAGAAAAGCCGCGTGCTTTCTCAAAGATCATGTCTATTCCCTGATCTGCCCACGCTTCACAAATCAGCGTCGCCACAAATCAAACAAGGAACGACAATGAGAAGAGAAATCACATAGGAAGCATCAGCGGAAGCGCACGAGACCGTCCCACATTTCAGACCGATCACTCGACGACAAGCCGATCGAACATAAAAACGAGATCTGAAACGAAGCCCCGCACGTAAAAACCCAAAAAAAAAGGGAAAAACAGATCGACATCGACGAAGTATCGTCAAGGAGCGTGAAGTTACCTGGCCGCAGACATCGCCGCAGATATCATCGGTCTTCTTGGAGCAGTAATGGCCGCCGGTCTCGCTCATCATCCACCACATTTTTTTTCTCGTCCCCTCGGATTCCTCCTCCTCCTTCGCGATTCGGCCGCGCCTCGATCTCGCGAATTTAGGGCTCTAGGCTCGGCTATGGATCGGCCCGCCTCGGGAATTTACCCAAATGCCCCCGCCCCCAACAACCCACTTCGCGATCGGCCCGCTGAACCAGGAGGGGGCAGGAATCTAGAATAGAAGCAAGCTCCGATCTCGACTCCCCTCTCTCTCTCTCTCTCTCTCTCTCTCTCTCTCTCTCCCACGACGAACGCTCGCCAAAGTTCGCAACTTTACGAAATGCCCTCGCACCCAACAACAACCCACTTCGCGATCGGCCGGCAGAATCAAAGCAGCGCCGAACCCAACCTCAGTTAGCCCCTCCGATCTCGACTCCGCTCTCTCCCACGACCAACGCTCGCCAAAGTTCGCAACTTTAAGGCTCGGACGCCAAGAGAAGTGATGGGTACCTCTCCGTCTCCTCCTCTTCTTCAGCAGATGCAGAAGGAAACCAGGGATGGTGGGGGGAAAGGGAAGCTTGGGAGCACGAATCAAATAATGAAAAGAATAAAAGAATATGACGAGAACGCGAGGAATCTAACGGGGGGGAACGACACGGGAAAAGCTGTGGCCAATCTGGTGATTGGGTGGCGAATTGGAAAATATCGCTACCCTGTACCCTTCCCTCCTCGATGCCTCTCTTTCTCTCTCTCTCTCTCTCGGTTCTCTCTCTAAAAAGCTTCCTCACGACTTCCAAAGCTCTCTCTCTTGGTTCTCTCTCTAAAAAGCTTCCTCACGACTTCCAAAGCAGAGAAGCAGGAACAGGAAAGAGAGCCGTTTGCCTTGTCCCGTCCCCACAGCCTTTTTCCCTTATATCGAGGGGAGAAACTGAAGGATGCGCGTGGCGCCGAAATTACGATGGAGGGCCGCGGGGGTCATTGAGGAAACCGCGTGTCGAAGGCGGGAGCGGGCGAGGGCAGTTCGGTCATTGAGGAATCCGCACTCCTTTTTAAGATTATTTTCTTTTTTTGATTTAATTTTTTTTTTTTTAGGGGGCGGGGTGGGGCTGGGTCCCAACGCGTCTCTTGACTGGGCTCGAGACAGACTGTGTCGTTGGGGGGAAGGATTAGTGCGTAAAATCTTGAACGATACACCTACCTTATATAGATAGCAAATTACTATAGTTCATCAAAAGAGTCAAATTGAAAAGTTTGGATTGACCCGTTTTTTGGGAAGAAATGGGACAATCCAAACTTAATCAATCACATTAGTGAGTAGAAATCTTGAACGATACACCTAAGTTATACATAGCAAACTACTCAAATTTATCAAATTAGTCGAATTAAAAAGTTTGGATTTTCTCGTGTCGCGATATAAAATGAAACAACAATTTTTTTTAGGTGAAAGGTGATCGAGAGCGTGGACTTTTTTGGGTTTGTATAGATTAGAAATAATCATAATTATAACTGAATCAATTGATTCGAAAGGAAAAGAAAAAACCCACGAGATCCCATGTTGGTATGGGTACAAAACAAATTTTCTTAAAATTGGAAGGTCTCCCGTTAGGGAGATGCAACGCTCCACTCCAATCATGCTACTGGCTTTTCTGAGGTCTTAATGGAAACGAATGCAATTTATAAATAAATCAGATGACTTGAAAGCTCTAAGTCAAGCACTTAACCAACCGAAGAGGAGCCAGATTTTTTTCCCCATCTTCTTTTGGGAACCCGAACCCTCCAACACAGAAGTCAAGGGCTATAGTTTTTCTTTTTCTTTTTCTTTTTGATTAAAAAGGGCTATAGTTCACTATTGAATAATTTCAATGTTTGGCGTTGTGAATGAAAATAAATAACAAATTTTGGTGAAGCATAATCAAAAGTGTGATTTTAATGGATTCTATGAAGAAATAGCACGGTACTCTCTAAAGCACTTAGAGTACATTTATTTTTGCGGAAAATAAATAATTTAAAATACGTTTTTTTCGAAAATGACTGAACTAAAACAAGAAGTCTTTTTATAATTCACAGGATATATTCAGGCATAAATCGTTATCAATAAAAGAAAATATCCGTAACCGATCAATAATTTCGAGCGATTGAATGTAATTATTGATGGGAATACTTTTCAAAGGAATCATTTTGGAAGACTGGCCTGGCCAAAAGGTTCTACAGTGACTGCCACGTGGAGAGGTCATTGCGGATTTCGTCCGCCGCTTCAACGGTTCGTGAACTCGCTTTCCGAGAAATGAAACGGGAAGAACTTCTCCCGCGCCGACGTCAGTCGCGCGACCTGATTTGACAAGCCGAGGCGAGGGGCGGTTCCGCCGGGTCGACACGTGCGCTCGGGCCGGTCGTCTCGGGGGCGACGCGTGGCTGGTGGATGATACGCGGAGGCCGACTTTTCTTGTGCTGGTGGTGGTGGTGGTGGTGGTGGTGGCGGCAAGCGATGGCGGTGGGGCCGACCGGCGGGGGTGGGATTAGGATTAGGAGGCCGGTGATCATCCACCTGTCGACCTAACGTAATCCGCCCTAATTACGTTGTTGGACTGACAACTCAAATGGCGCTGTGCCGTGAGGGGAATACAATTAGGTGATCAAAATATACATAGGCTTTGATTCCCCTTTTTTTTTAAAAAAAAGATGTCTAATTTCATCCCATATTTTTTTTCTCAAAAAACACGAACTTTCATTGTGGTCCCAAGTCCCCTTTGCATCCAAAAATCACCATTGAATTCTTCGAAATTATGGATATTAAGATATAACGTTGTTGGTAAAGACCCGAGTCCTAATAATAAACCTCGAACTAGACATGATGAAATGGGTCATGGACCTTTTTCTTAGCTCGGGCTGAGTTATTATGTAGGGTAGTTATTTTTAGTGAACGGCTCGTAAAGTCCAAAATAATATAAGTGTTAAATAGGTTCACAACTTATTTAAACCCACGTCATTTCTATAACTCTATATTGCCTTCGTTCGATCCCACGCTCACTCATTTCTAGCTCTTAACTCTTTTACATATGTGTTATTTTATAATTAGCAAAATGGGTAGGATATAGGTCAAAATAAGTCAAATTAATCAATATGGATTGGATCGAGTTTGATCTTATCCACCACCCATTTGATCGGTTTGTTTCTAATTGACCTTAATGTTGATAATATTGATAAAATCATTGGCAAATACTAGACACAAGGTCAAATTTAGGACCGGAGCAGAAGTTGGAAAAAAATAATGGAATTTAGGGCAAATTTGAGATCATACTTAAAATTTAAATTTCTTAGTACAAAAATTTGGCAAAAAAGACAAAGTGATTACCGAATCGATTTCTCAAAAGTGTGCAACAGGATGGCTCTAACTTTTCTCAACATCGACATGTATCGGAAATATGCATTTTCTTGGCCATTTTGAAACATCGAGTCAAAAATAAAGAAAAATGGACCGGAAATCCGACGAGGTCGTTTTTTTTAACGTATGCATGACGTATGCAATGGAAAGCTACAAGACCGCAAATCCGGCCTGAGCAACTTGCAACTAGGGTCTCTCCGTGACGAGGCGGTCGGAATCAGTCGACGTGCTGAACTATTAAAGAGGAGGTCGGGGATTAATCAATCGTTGACTCGAGACTTTGGATTTTGTCCGCGAGAAAAGGTCCGCCGAGGTGCTTTCGATGGGCACTCCCGAGCGTGGGCAAGCAAAAACCTTTGCGGAAACCCAGCAGACACGTTCCTGTTAGAAATTTTCAACGCTTGACCCCCTCAACTCCACTGTTTTCCATTTTTTTAACTCTTTTAATTCCTAATTTTGTTCTCTTCCCTTCAATTAGGAGTGTCAACGGTTCGATTCGGTTTAATTTTTTTGAAAAACCGAACCGTTAGGAAAAAACTTCCAACCGAACCAAATAAGACTCAAATCGAATTGAAATTTTAGTTCGATTTGGTTTGATTCAGATTCGGTTTTTCAGTTTTTAGTTTTTGGTTTTTGTTTTTTTTTTTGTTTTTTTTTTTCTATTGTATATATTTTTTGTTTCGAAAAAAAGCTTTTATCGGTTTGTCGGTTCGGTCGGTTAACCAAACCAAACCGCTAAAAAAAATTTTTTTAAATTTTTAATGAAAACCGAACTATAAAAACCGAATTTTTAAGTTCGGTTTGGTTTTTTTTTGACACCCCTATCTTGAGTGCTCTCGATAATTAATTTTATTAAGTGAATGAAACTTGAATGTTTGGGAATCACTGAGATGGGAAAAGAAATTTGTACACCTGATGTTGGGTCGACTAAGTCAGACTCGGTCAAATTCGGTAAGTCGATGATGAGGTCGTCGAGCCCATAGCTTGTGTGTGCTCGAACCCTTGAACTTTAGGAAGTCTTTTTCCAATCGAATTCCCCCTCGCCACTGTGCATCGGTCAGTGCATGCCAAAATCCCAATGTTGAAAAATTCAGCAATCTTGTTGTAGATGGAAACCAATTTGGATAGGGATCGAATAAGTTCAAAGGAAAGTGAATGCCGAGGATGTTGCCTGAGCGGGCCGCTTTTAAATTCCTTGGAAAGACGGACCAGTGCCTACTACTTTAGACTTTTGCAAGGACAAATTAAAGTCGATTTCTTTTGTAACCATGACGTATCGATTTCTAAATGTGAAATTTATTTGAGCTACAGACACCTCAAATCTTTAAGTGTCTTGCTAGAAATTTTTTTTTTTTTTTTTGGGAGGTTATAATCTTTCGAAATTAGATTGAGTCAGTTAATAATATGCATGGATTACGTGTGCAGCATAATGGGTCGTGTCGGTTTCTATTTTTCAGAACAGAAATAAATTTCATATTCCAATTATTGCAAGTAATACCGAATCCATTGACTTGTAGTTTGCAGATTTTTCAAGTCTGATGTTGAGTTAACCGAACTTTAACCGAGATCTTTTTATTTATTTATTATTAAAAACTTAGGCAAAAAGAAGAAACCTTTTGGAACTCAATATAAATTATTAAGGTGCTTTTCCGTAGACAGTAGCACATGCAGCTAAGAGTTCATGGGGCCGGATGTGCTTATTATATTCCAAAGTGGTGCATGTATTTTAAATATTGCCTCACGAAAAATCCCAAATCGACACTTTCGTGAATATTTTATCTTTATTTTTATTTTTTTCAGATCATGGATATTTATCAAAATCTAGTTTTCGCTTGAAAAACGATTTTGAACTTATATTGCGCAACATATTTATCAAGAACTAATTTCTCTCTCATGAAAAATTCACAAAGTAGTACTTCTGTGCAAATCTACACATATGCATGTTTGAGAATGGACGTGGATTTTCACTTTAGGTATGAAATTATCCACCTTAAATCCATATTGCCATTGGCTATCATGGATGTCGACATGTGTGCATGTTGATGAGACATTGAATGGAGTGTGAACGGATGATAGGTTTAGGTCAAGGGTATTAATTTGGATTTTCTCATGAGACGAAAATTAATTTGAGGTAAATGTATTATGGAGTACGGATTTATGATTCTTCTTTATGAAAATTAATTTAGAATACATGTGTCGAGGTACTAGTTGGGGATTTTTAATGTATCTTACCTTATACAGTTTAATGAAAAATGGGGGACAAACTCTATTGTGTAGGGATATCAAATTGGACCACATATTGAAATCGTAACATGATTTTGAGGCCTTTTTCGTTCGGATTTTGTTTCTATTCGGGTAAATGGTTATAAAATAGGTAGTGAATTTGTTTTGGTTCGGGTCAGGTCAGGTAATGACTCGAACCGAAACATATTACCAATTGAAAGAGACGATCGCAAACATAAGAAAAGGGTAGCATGCTATGCAAGTCGTGTTTCTAAGTAAACGAACCCCCAAATACCTGACCCCACCCACAATTACCTTTCATGCTTTATTCAGGTAGGGTCGGGTTGTTACGGAGACACGCCCTTCGTGTTCAGTTAATGGATCAAGTTGGCTAGAAACCCAATCCGACCCTAGCACCGTTGATTAAATTTCAAAATTAATTGTTGTAGTCATATCGTGTGTCGTATCGTGTCATGTCAGCATCGTACTTTATCGTACCTTGTCGTGTAGCTTGGTAAGCTACAAAATCGGCATTAAATGAATTCGTTTGGTAGATATAAAGGGATTCCTTTCTTTAATTTGAACATTTGAATTTAGGTTCTGATATCCCATCCTTTTTCCCCATCTCTCCACTCACGACTTTTAAGAGAGAAGGAAGAGGGGTTGGCGCAGACAGAATTACGTGCACGGTAGCTTTAGCGTCGCCGTTTTGGACGGCAAGGACTCCCGTCGACGTGCTTTTAAAGTCGATCGCACGACTTCCTTCCGCTTTCCCATTGTTTACGCGGGGGTCTCAATTTTTCGCACCAAACAAGGGCCTCTTCCTTAAAAAATCTCCCGACTTTTGATTTAATTTTAATTATGTTCCGGAGTTTTCTTTATTTGAAAAAGAGTCATTAATTTTTGCTCTAGTCTCAAATCTGCTCATTATGTCCAAAAATCATTACTGATTTTACAAGATATCGATATCAAAGGGAGACCGTTATTATTTCATACGAAAATGAGGATATTGATGAAGATTTGTTTTGATAATGAATTTCTAATTGATCATAATGTTGATAATCTTGAAGAATCTAGTGGTGATTCTCTGGATAACTAGGTAAATTCAAGATTAAAGTAAAGTTGGGAAAAAATTTTAAGACAAAAAAAGAGTTCAAGGTGGAATTTGGCCAACAAACAAGTAATAAAAATAAATCAAGATAGATATACTTGAAATCCTAAAACTTATCGACACGAAAGTGTAATTGAATTTTAAAACTTATCAAATTAATCCATCAAATCATTTCGTTGATTGTATTTTTTGAAATATTTAAATTCAGATCCAATTAAGTTATTTTATTGATTGCACTTTTTGAAATTTTATTGTATTTTTGTGACAAATTTTAAGATTCGATTATACTTTCATGGCAAATTTTAGGACTTTTGACACATTTATCCCTAAAATTTCTTTGTCTAATTTTGCATTTTCAAAATCTAACTCGCCCTAAAAACCTTGAAGAACTAACCCTAGCCAGCTTTCCGGTTGCTTTAAGCTTTTATTCCGGTGTCCACAAGCATCTACAACCCGTAAGCCCTTTTTAATTCTTTATTTTACTTATTTATTTATTTGAGGCCTTTGCTACTTTGGGCATTTGGAAAGGAGTATATAAAAAATTGTTAGGACAAAAGTAATAATAACTCAAGAGGATAGAGTTTCTAAAAAGAAAAGTCGAAAAACATAAAGTAATAAAAAAAGAGAGAAATTCTACTCTAGAGAAATAGATAGACATAAACTCCAATTAAAAAAATTGAAAAAGAATATACTGGAGCCGTATCAACAACATAGATGTTCTAAACCCAAATAATAATAATAATAATAATAATAATAATAATAATAATAAACAACTTCACTACCTGTTATTTTTTCTAATAACAACATGTATTCCAGAAAAATAATGCTATTTTGAATCGCCCAGGTCCGAGGTCCCAAAAATATCCTAAGATGCTCTAGACTTTTCTAGTTGATATACCAAATTCTCTCTAAAGTTCATAGTTACTAAACACATAAACAAATGCTTTTAGGGATGCCCCAAGAATATGTGCATGTGTGGCGCAACATGAAATTCTTTTAATGGCTAATCTATGGATTCCATGTGTTGCAATATCAAATGGAAAAAAATTACTATAGACTATGAACGTACACCTGCTAGAATTGTCATTTTTGTCGACCTACTCAACCCACATTTTCAACCACTGGAATTCGCCCCAGTGGCCCTTCCAACATGGAAGTGGGAGGTGAGGGGTTCAAATCCCCACCTTCTCAGGGGGGAATGGGGTGGAGAAGCGTAAGTTTTAGGAGTGGGTTTCGACGGGAATGGGGTGGAGAAGCGTAAGTTTTAGAAGTAGGTTTCGACTCCCACGCCCTGCAAGAGGCAGGGCAAAAGTCTGAGAGTGAGTGTAGAGTAGGACTAACCAAAAAAAAAAAAAAAAAACCCACATTTTCTTTTTCTTTTTCTTTGCCTAGTGTCTTCTTCTTCTTCTTCAGTTCATGGCCTGAGCTCTGCTCGACACTTGACCAACGGAAGCCCTCCCTCGCGTGATCAATCTGTGCAAATTCCATTCCTCGACCTCTCGCATCGTCGTCAGGCAACCGTGACTTAACCTTCTCGACTGCTTTTATTCATTGCTGAAGATCTGATTCTGAGGTTCTCCTCGCAATTTGCGATCTCATCCCATTGCCAAAACTAGCGCGATAACGACCCCGACCATTAGCACCACCATGACAACGACTGCAATCACCACCATCGCCACTGCGCAGGAGACACGAAGCTGAGTGGACCGCAGAGGGTGTTGGGCAAGTTAGAGTTGGCGAATTTGTTGCTCGAAGGATTTGTTTCTGGCTGCTGCTGCTGCTGCTTGCCCTTACTTGAGGTGGTGAAGTTGTTTCGGAATTCTCTGATGTTCCTCCCATCTCCCCTCACCGGAGTAAGAATTTTATCTGGCTTTTCAATTCATGTTACTTGTTATTTTACCACCTAAATGCGCTCGAAGCTTTATTGATGGAAAATTGAGTTATTGAGTGCGGATTTTGTCAATTTCTCTGTGCTTGCCAACATGGTATGGTCTGTCGAAAGCAAATAAAGGGGAAAAACTCTTTTTTATTAAATGGGTTTTAGTGGCTTTTCATATAATGGATAGGATATCATTGGCCCAGTTGAGCCAAACAAAGCCTTTTTCATCTTCGAGTGGGCTCGGCTGCTTAGTGATTTTAGATCACCTATAATTAGAATCTGAGGTTTCATTCATTATATTTCTTGTTCGTTTTCGAAAAGATTTTTTTTTATTTTTATATCGTCCACCCTAATTTTTTTGGGGTCAAAATCGTCCAACCTAGTTAACTTAGTTACAAATCCCATAAATAGTTAATTCCTTTATAAGATTTATTTTTTACCTTCACACCCCTTGTTCATAACCGGTTCATAAAGTTGCCCATTCTCCAAATGCAACAATTTAAGGAGAAAAATTGCCAAAAATAGATATATGGTATAAGTCGGGTATGAGTCACTAATTTTGTATTATATATAAATAGATTCAAAATGAGTTAAATAGGTCAATTTGTCTTAACCCGATCCACCATTTTGACGGACCTATTTGGAATCAATTAGTCTCGGTAAGGGGCAAGTGTTGAAGTCTTCAAAGAACAAAAGGATTTAGGTGACGTTTGGTTCGCTGAATGGAATAAGGCAATGAATGGAGTAGATATTGTATAAGATATTTTTATTTTTTAGTTTAAGAAAAGGGAATAGTTATTTTTATAGTTTGGCTTATAGAAAAGATTAGTTATTCTTAGAGTATGTCCTTATTAGATTTACATTATATGGTTTAAGGTTGGTATGATAAAAAAAAAAAAAAACAGCCATTATACCCCTCAATGAGATACAATCAATGTTTAATTTCTTCCATTATCACATAATTGGAAAATATAAATTCACTAGGGTTTATAAATTATAGTAATATTTTCTAATAGAAAAAATAAATCCTGTCAGTGAATAAACTAATTTTCCTTAATAAATTATTGCACAATCATATTGATATTATTTTTAAGTAAAAGAACTGATAATAAAAAAATAGCTTCTTACATAATAATTGTTATTTTTCTTAACGAACTACCAAATAATAATAAGGATTTAATATAATGACATGATAACCAAAACTCAATTACAAATTCACATTATTAATCAGTGTATACGCAAACCATCTATAAGTTAGACTCATAACTATGAATATAATCCTTAACTATGAGTAAATCTATGCTACACATAAAAATAGACTATGAAATACCAAAATTATAATGTCAATATATTATAACCTCTAAATTATGTTAATTTCAAGAAAAATCTATTTTGTAAATCAAACGAAGGGATAATTATTTCATCAGAAATATAAATTGGGAAAAGAAATATCTATTGCTGCTCACCGACTATGCAACTAGGGCAAACTGCGCTTCTGGTGCGTGGGCTCAGACTAATCGTTGGAGGGGCCTCGATCGATATAGAGTTGTCATTGTGAAGCTCCTAAGAATGGGCTATGTAGTCGAAATCAAGGAAGAGAGGCCCAATTGATCTTTTGAAGCCGACTAAGTTATCAAAGAAGAGGCCCAAATTGACATAAGATTCAGTTAAACTTTCAATCGCAGCAATAAGCATTAAAGGGAAGCAAGAGAACTAGACCGAATCGGTCGATTCTAGGTGGTTCCTAAAATTTGGAATCGGTAAATATCAGTCCAATTCTTGATTCTATGCATGGATCTACCCACCTAGACCACCTAAATGAGACCATATATATTAATTCTTATTATTCCAAAACCTTAATTCTCATTCTTTTCTTGTGACTCAGTCACGCTCATCACTCTTGTTTAGCTTATCATGATCTTATTCTACTAACATTACTTGTATAGTAGTTTAGACTAGGGGTGTTAGTTCCCGAACCGAAAACCGAACCGAACCGAACTGAAAAATTTGGTTTTTTCGGTTCGGTTTTCATTAAAAATCGAAAATTTTCGGTTCGGTTCGGTTCGGTTTTTATCGGTTAACCGAACCAAACCGAACCAACAAATAAAAATGGAGAAATCTAAGTTTAAAAGAAAAAAAAAAAACAATAACCGAAAACCAAAGGCTAAAAACCGAAAACCGAAAACCGAAAAACCGAAAAACCGAAAAACCGAACCGAACCGTTTACACCCCTAGTTTAGACTATGCAACTAGGAATAGGGGGAAAAAATAGAGGGAGATATCACCTATTCTTGAATCCACCCAAGAGTCCGGTTCTTGAGTGGATCTAGAACTAGGTGGGCTGGTTCCCAATTCCAAAAATTGTAAATCAAAATTAGGAACCGACCCATCCTGGAACCCTTAATATGATGATTATCGTTATTTCTCTAACATTAGACATGTCCTCGATTTCGAATATTTTTAGTCAAGCCCTTATTTTCTTAATTTTAAATTAGGCAAGTCGATTGCTTAGATCCGCATTTGAGTTCTTGACACCCAAACCCAAGTCCAAGTAGACATAGGATGGTACATAGTGACAATGATAAAATGAGTTGCGAGTTTTATACGGGCTTTGTTTGATAATCGCGATTGAAATTTTTTGAATGGGAATAGAAGCCTCGTTCCCTTTTTTGGTATTGTTTGATAAATTGGAATGAGGCGGAATGGAGATGAAAGTTGCAATCCATTACCATGCGAAAGGAGGAAATGAGTTAGAATCAATGGAGTGGGTTAACAAAAGGGAAAATAATACAAACGGTCTCTAAACTTTAATCCAATATACAATGTGATTCATGAATTTTTAAATTGTTCAATATGATTATTGAATTTTAGCACAATATGTAATATCATTCTTGAAGTTCAATTTGTTTAACGTGGTTCATGAACTTTTGATAAATATTCAATCTAATCTTTGGACTATATGAAAATGTTTAATGTTGTCCTTGAACTTTAATTAATAGAGAGATAACATTAAACATTTTCATATAGTTTAGGGACTCACTTGAATATGGATCAAAAGTTCAGGTACTATATTAAATAAATTAAAAGTTCATGAACAACATTGCACATTGGGATAAAGTTCATAGATCACATTGAATAAATTAAAAGTTTTGAGATCACACTGTATATTGGACTAAAATTTAGGAACTAATTAAATAAATTAAAAGTTCAAGAATCACATTTCACATTAGGCCAAAGTTCATAAACTATTTGTGTAATTATTCATTAACAAAAAAAGGGAAGTAGAGAAGTGGATCATTAACTATATTTGTATGGTAAGCAACTAACCTAACTTCTATTATTTATAGCAAATTGGAATGGTTAAATTCAAAATAGAAAAAATACATTCCAGTTTCAACATTTCAATAATTAGTAATAATTAATTGTCAATGTATTATAATAAGAGCAAATAACACAAAAAACCTAAACTATACCCACTTGACAAAATATTTTAAATTTTTTTTTGTTTCACCTAAAATCTTAAACTTGCTCACTGTGACACAAATGCTTCAAAGTTTTTTTTTTTTTTTTTTTTTTTTTTTTTGTATAAAAAAAAATCTACTTATACATGTGTAATATATATACCATTTATTCCAATTCCGTTCAAGATATATTTGTCATATTGGTATAAGTTTAGGATTTTTTTCATTACACAAAAAAATATTTGGAGTATTTGTGTCATAATGGATAAGTTAAGGATTTTTAGTAACACAAAAAAGTTTTGAGGTATTTGTGTCATAGTGAGAATAGTTTAGAATTTTTAGTGATATTAACTTTTATAATAAAGTTCTCTATGAGCGTGAGCATTACTTCTAAGTATGCCAACTTAATCACAATTGTTGGGATCAAAATATGATCGTTGCGAGAAAAGATACTCGGTACTTTCTTCACAAAAAATAACAGTATATTCGTGAATTTATATTTTTAACCCAATTAATTGCTTTGTACTTGGATAATTTTGTTTTATGTGTAGTTTTTACGATTAATGATTCGTCAAACTGATGTATTTATTTTGAAAATTTTCATACTCCATTTCAATCATACTTAAATATGACCATCTACAAGATGCGCAAGAACAATAATTTGTTTGTGCGGCTCTCATGTGCACCTATTATGTTATCTTAACACGCTTAATTTAATAGGAGAAAATTGGATGGTTATCACACATCACTCCATCGACACAATGTTCCAACGACGAATCGTGATTTCTCATGCTTTCAAATTTTATTTTCTTTTCAAGGAAATTGATTATAAGAGCGTTTGGTAACGATTACATTAAAGTAGATTCGATCAAAACGATTCTTTTTTATTCTTCGTTCGGAACGATTCTAAGCATTTTAAGCCGTTTGAGAATAGCTCTAAAATTTCGATTCTGGGAATAGAATCGTGTTTAATACCGTGCTCATTAATTAATTTCCAAATCAATTTCTTTTAATTTTTAAATAATTTTTTTACTTTTTTTATTCTTTTTTCCTTTTTTCAATTTCCTTTTCTTTTTCCTTTTTTTCCCTTTTTCTTTTCTTTTTTTTTTCCTTTTTCTCATCTTCTTCTTCTTCTTGTGGCTGGTCACCGGACCGGCGACCGGCCAGACGAGGGTCGGCGACCTCACTAGAGCGTTGCTGGCCCTCGTTGGCCGAGCCTCGCCGGCAGCTGGGCGAGGCTCGGCCTCGCTGGTGGCCAGGCCGGCCTCGCTGGGGCTAGGTGAGGCCTACCAGGCCACCAGCGGGGCTGGGCGAGCCTCGCCTGGCCACCGATGGGGCTGGGTGTTGCAAGGCTTGCCCAGCCCTTGCCTAGCCCCGGCGAGCTCGTCGGTGGCTGGGCTTGCCTCCGGCGAGCTCGCCGGACCGGCGGCCAGCGGCGAACGGTAGCGGGCGGTGGTGGACGGCGGTCGCGAGATGGCCGAAAGGGAAGAAGGAAGAATTCTTGATTTTGATTCTCAAATTCATTCTCGGAACAAGAATCAACTTTTTTTTTATTCTTGATTCTACTCCCAATCTGTTCCCAGGAACAAAAATTTTACCAAACGCAATTTTAGGCCCAAACTGATTCTGAGAACAAAGAATTAAAATTTGGCCCTGTTTGGATGGTTACCAAACAGGGCCTAAGTTTCCCTAAAAGAATTTTGACCTGGGGGGAACTAGACTCAAGGCACTGTTACTTCCCTCTTTGCCCGTTTTCATATCAGGGCCATTGATCACCTCGTCCCGCCAGCCTTGATGCGACGTTGTGACGACGGGGCGACAGTGCTTTGAACTCTAGCGGTGACCTTGCCACGTTCGCAGACAAGCACTGGCCGCGACGGCCGTGCGGGGGGGAGGCACCGCGAGGAGGTGGGTTCGATGCCTGCGTGGGAGGAGCTGTGGGGGCGGGCTGGCTCTTTCCGGTGTTCCCTTACCAACTGGCCGTGTGGCCTCTAGCGCAACGCGAACGTCCTCTTTTGTTCACAGGTTTGGGAGGTGGGGGATGGTCTGGTCTGATTCGCAGGATCGCCTGCTGCCATTTCCCTTTCATTTTTTGGCTTCCTTAACTGGCATTTGGGTTCAGCCTCTCGTGGGTTTGCCAAGAGGGCTTTGTCCGCATGCAATTTACCATCTCTGCAGACGTGAAACAGAGGGTGATGGGGGCATGCCCCTGTCGCCTGTTTTCTCCGGCATATGGAGCCTACTTGGATTTTACTTGATTGCTTAGCGATCCGGTGACATTCTCGACCGCTGTTTTTGAAGTATCGAGTTGATTAGCCGGCGGCAGCTACGGGCTTGTATTGCAGAACCCTACACATTGCCTTGCAAGTGTCCAAAAGTTATTTTTTTTTGGTAAAGATAAGATATATATTAACTTTTAATCAAGAAAGCTAAACAGTAAAAGAACCTCGGTGCACACACGAAGACAAACAAGTTAAAACGAGTGGAAGGGTGCCGAGAAGAAAAAGAAAGGAGGGAGGGAGCCAAACAGTGGCAACCCTCAAAACGAAAACAGGAAAGACTTGATACCTAAAGGTTACGCATCCTCCACTAGAACAAATATACAAACAAGTAAGGTCACCACAGCAACCTCATCCAAAAGAGACGGAAAAAACAAGGGAGACCTCAGCTCAAGAAAAGATAGATGGGCTAAGGCTCTAGCTTTATTGCATCCTCCTATTGGCCGGGGTATCCGGCACCTAATGGAAGGCTAGTGTCCAAAAAGTTCATTTCATTGATTTCGGAAAACACGGCTTTCCATTTGCTTGACATCCCTTTGTTCCTTTTCTCTCTTCTTAGGATGGGCTTGGTCCTTTACTAGTGGAGGGAAACCCTTAATATCGCGACACGTTCTCTTGAATATAGATAGATGGTTGAAAACTTTTGGGAGACGATATGTTCTGATTTCGAGAGACTAGATCAAGACCGTTTATCCTAATTTTTTCTGAGTCGACGTGCACATATCCTCTTCGATGAGGATCCGTGACAAAATCTTTTCATAAAATATATAGATAAAGGCTTTGTAATCTGATAGGAATGATAGAGTTCGAGAAGTGGAGAAAACAAAAGCAGCGACACCTCATCGGAAAGTAGATGTTGATACGTATAAGGAAGATAAAGTGCCCATCTCGATGACCTACCCTTTTGTTGACTTTTCAAGTCACAAAGATTACTGATCTTGACGGTAAAGATCAGATAATTCCCCTCAGAAAAAGGCTATACAACTTTAGCAAGATGGGGTTGGTCAAATTCTCTTCGCGGCAGACTCCACGAGATTGTCTTTGGATCAACATTCCCAGACCCTATCAATCCTTGCTTTTTCTCATGCTTTTAGTACATCATGATATGAAATTTGACCGGCAATTTGGTGCTGATGATCGCTAGACAGATAGGACATGTATGATTACCATTCTCCTCTTTTCCTCCCCACGTCTATAATTTCTTTTAGGGAATTAGAGAACTATCGAATAATAATAAGTCCACCTACCAAATCCTATTTGAAAAAGCCACAGCTCAACACGTCTCCTTAAGCTGCTTTTGGCTTTCCAATATGCGGTTATCATTAGTTTCCATATTGTTTGCTAGCACAAAATAGTTTTTTAATCTTTCTTTATGTTTGGAGAGAACCTGGAGATCTCCAGTCCAAACCTTTTGTACTCTCTCTCTCTCATCCTTGGCTATGTGTAGTCAAGCATGCTTGCTTGACTAGTGGTTTGGATAAATAATACTAAGTTGATTTTATATTTGGACCGCTCCTCAACTTCATTTTACTCGACTCATGAGATTAATATATGATACTCTCGTGATCTCGGGGCGATACCTAGCTACGAATAGAAACATTGAAAGCCAAAGAAGAGGTACATTTCTGCCATGAATAAAAGCCTCAAGAGAAGGAGATGTTTAGAGACCCCCCTCTTAATCCTTGAAGTACATAGAGACAACGAAACAAATCAATCTTTGAACCCTTACATCCTTTATACGTTGTAATCAAGTGTGTTCTAGATATTACAATTTCTTCACGGCAACTCGAGAAAAGGTCATGGCACCGACATGAAGTTGCCTTAGGATCTCAGCTAGCTACACATCGCTTTATTATCTTTCTTTGGCCCTTCTGGCATCGCCTGTATGCAGGTATTAACGATATTATTGTCGTTTCTATTATTATGGCCAAGGGTATGGCTTCATGCAGTTTAGTAACAAGATCTTGATTAGAAAGATATAAAGGAAAAGAACCTAGGAGAAGCTTTCGGTGTTTAAAGGAGTAAGGGTGAGCATTGGTCCGGGTAGACACTAGAAGTCTGGAACTAGAAAGAATCGGCCCTGCCCGGCCCATTCTAGTCCACTTTCCCTTGGAACTGGCTATTATCGATATGGTTCCTGGTCCAGGCTATTATCGAGTTCCTTTTAAGGAACTATACTGAGTGAAAAATACATAATGAACATAAAATATTACTCCTACTACTCTACTACCTCTCTCCGAGAGACAAAAACAGACGTAGGCAATTAATCCGAACACCATGCAATGTCTCAGTCTTCTACCCACTCCTTTTAGGTGTGGGATGTTCCACCAACCCTAAGAAATCAACCAGCCATCGGCAACAATTACAAGAAAGTGGAAAGGAAAACAACAGCAACGTCAGCAACGAGGTAACTCGCGACTTTCTTTTTGTACGATGAGTAAGGTGAGTTGCAAGTTCAATGCAATGGATGAAGATGCTCCTACTCAAACCCCTTTGAATTTCAGTTCGAATGGCCACGTCAATGAATGCTACAGCCTTTCTTTAGCTTTTATAAACTGTTCTTTACACATTTCTTTCCTCTTTGTGCACGACCCTACCAAAATATTTTCAATTGCTTCCTCATTATTGATGATTAGATAGGAAACATTTATTTGTTAATGTCATTATCTCCGTAGTGCAAGGCCTTTGGACTTTACATGAAATCAAGTTTTCTATACTAAGGTAATGAGTAATTTTTGGTGCCTTTATAAAATGAATCATTATATGACAAACAAATGCTTCACTAAATATTTCAATAGTTGGTAAAGAAAATTAAAATAATTCTCAATCATATACTGTTTCATATATCTATCATAGTCAAAAAAAATTTAAAAAAAAATAACTTTTGTTATGGAGAATTCTTTTTGCTGATTTATAGGGTGTTATTTCCGATTTATAATAATGCTAATGATAGTTACTAGTTAAACATCTAAGCCCGTCCCCTCCCTTTCTGACACAAGAATTAGCTGCATCATTGCTAAAACAAAAGGCTAACTCGAAGATTTGTTAAAGCATGAGTATGCTAGGGACAAGAAATCTCACACTGGTGAGTTGCGACTAATGATTAAACTGTTTATAATATTTAGTTAGCTCATAATACATGGATCTAAAATTTGAATAAAGGTAGGTCCTACTTAATTTGTTAATGAACTTTAAATAGATTCCCCCTCTTGGAGATCATACCGAGATGAAGTTACCGAAATTCCGGTGCATGTTCCCCACATATTGTTAGACATACTAAAGAAACCCCCACTTTTACTGCCTCTCTTCTATCTCTCACCTTCTCCCGTCGGCCATCATACCAAACTGGTACGGCATGAGGCTCTCAATCGCGAAGATGGCTGTTGTAGTTGTGAAGATAGGGCGGCTCCGGTGGTTGTAGACATGGATGACGGTGACAACTATATTTGTAATAGAAAGAGGAGAGAGAGATGAGAGAGATGAGGCGTCTTGATCTCCTTTTATACTCCTCGGCGTGCAAACCTTCCATTGGACAATCTTCAAGAGGATCAATCTCCAAGCTAGCCTTGTTGAGAAGATCAGGGTAGTCGTTGAAGTCGATCAATCAAAATTCATGTGGATTTGGACTCCCATACAATCAAATCTTGATTTCCAAAAGTGAACTGCTTCAGCTAAGGAAAGTATGTTGCCTTCAAGATGATTGTTAATCAATTAAGATAATATTTAGCGTAAATAATCTTTAAGAATGATAGCCAATAAAAAAAAAAATTCAAGATAGGAATTCATACCAAGTCACAAGTTGTTAAGAGATGAGATAAAATATCTCAAAATGATAATTTTAAAGTTAATGACAAGATTGCTTTGTTGGTAGTGTAAGTATTCTGGTTATATCAATAGTCACCGGTTATATCTAATTTTCTAGTTATCTGATGATATTAAACTTTTGCCAGACTTTTGCTTATATCAAGTTTTCACAACAAGCTTCTACTGATGTCGGATTCTAGTCATATCATACTTCATAGTTATATCCGAATGTTTCTCTTTTGACTCTTTAAGTATAATGGTGATGTAGATCTTGTAGACTATTCACCTCAATACCTCCGAGTCTTTGTGAATTCTCTATTCTTCTAAACTTGTTCAAGTAGGTTCTTCCAGCTATTGAAAATCTTTTCACTAATCACATCAGAGGTCCTTTGATGTGAATATTATTTGAAAGACAGACAACTGCATTTGTCAAGATCAATATGAGATATGGATAGTTTTTTCAAAGTCAAATATATTAGGAGCTTTTTTCAACATAATGAATTGGCAAATTTGGCCTATAAGGAATATTTCCCACGTCTGGTGGTACTGCCACATGGTCTTTATGTGGTCAGCATTTTGCATTGGACCTACTGGCCTAACATTTTTACGTGTGGCAAAGGCACATTCTATTAAATGTTTAGATTGCCAAATTGTCATCATTTGCATTGTTTTGGCCAATGTTGAGTTGGTTATTGCCAGTGACAATGCCAACCAAATTCACATTACGTTGACCATGGTTAAACGTGTCGAGCCTTTGTAAAATTTTCACAGGCGGTGGAACTACATGGCCCAACATTATTAAATTGACCAGAAGTTGAAGGGACACACCAAAAACTGCCGGATTTCCATGAATTGGAAATGGCTGGTTGGATGATCCTCCTGAAAATGACGTCGTCAACTGCATTGTACACCATCGGCCTAATCACATCGAAAATATGTCTCACGATGTTGTTGGCCATGTCATTTTGTTGTTCTTTGAATAATCTCATTATGGTGGTCACTATGGGGGAGTTTGGCACCATTTCCCTCATTTGCTCTTCCATGAGATGCCTCGGGACGTTGGCATTCCAACTGGATTCTGCTCTGCCGCTGGCTGAGCAGCCAACAACTCAGAACGCATTTCGAACTGGCCCTATCAGTTCTATCATGCCGCGACAGATTGTTACCGACGCCATCGTCAGACTTCTGTTGATTCATCATTCTTGCCATGCTTCTTCCTTAAATCATACCACAAAAGTCCCACTGGACATGCCAAAAATATGTTTCATCAAAAATAGGCACTTGCCAAAAAGCCTTAAGGGTCGGACAATAATGCTTGTTCTCTTTTTCCAGTACCCACTTCTATTAAGGTTGGGCTTAATATGAGGAAGAGACTTGGTTGCAACAATCGGGATGAAATATGGTGAAAAATGTTTGACCCAAAGTAGATTATTGGATTTTTAATGTAAATGGGGTCAATGGTAATATTGGACATAAATTCACTTGGCTTTATAGAGAAGATGAATAGTAAATTAAAAAGGAAATTATTGAAAATGATGCACAATAATAAAACGGCTCTATTAGCATAATAGTCTTTGAATACCTTGAGAATAATAAATTATTGTGAAACATAAATTTTTAAAGAAGTGGACCCCACAACAATTTATAATATTTGTTATTTGATTTTTTATGGTCAAAAACTGATTGTTATTCTTATAGTAGACTAAATATTGTCACCAAATCATTTCTCTAATGAAAAATGGAAAGGCAATAACATTAATAAACTGATAAAAATACATTGGGAATGTGTGTTTCTCGTCTCCTTCATAATTACACGCAATCGCTTATGTAGCCCACTATTTATAATTGTTCGCCAGCAGTTATTATTTGAAGTATTGAAGCAATTGCACTCCCGAGATTTTAAGCCTCATATCCTCACATCGGCCCTATCCACAAGTGGTTACAATTTCCAAAGTCATTATTAGGATGCTTAATCTCATTCGATATCTATCCCTGCATTAATCCATGATTCTTCTCTTTGTCTCCAAAACTTGGTTAAAATTTTAAGATGGCTAATCCCTTGTTTGCTCTGTCGAGAAGTTTCTCTAAGCACCTTTCAACTACTTGTCTATATCGATTTCACATAGCTGTTGATGACTCTACCTCATAGGTGTCGATATCTACGTCATATATTTGTCAATTGTACAATGTCTTAGAACTTTCATCAACTAATCCCACCTAATCGATTAAACTCCATTGTACGTTGACCACAATGAATTGATGATTTTTTTTTTTTTAAATACATATATAACTTACCAATTTTTGTACATATCAACTACATTTGACGCCATTTTATCTCGTGTTCAAAGAAAATTAGGTTAGCATAGGTGTTAGAAGTATATAGGAAAAGCCCGATACATTCACTTGGAGAGATCACCAAGAGAAAGCCAACTTCAAACTTGACAATATATTCAATTGGAGTCATATCCACTTTGTCAATTAGGATATATTAGTTGTTCCACATTATGCAAATTCTCCTATTTGTAACTTTTCTAATATAATTCATATGTACATCTTAACAATTACCTATTCATATGTGAGCTCAGTGTTAGTATGCTCTATTCTAATTTAGGTATTGTTCTACACCAAGAGTCTACTCCCTCTTAATTCAAATATTTTTCTATACCAACATGTCTCAGCTTGAATCTTAAATGCTCATCTTCATGTTTAGTCTCTTTCTCCAAATGAAACCATAAAAGTTGCCATTAGGGTCATTGCTACACCACAATGCCCATCTTCACCATTTTTTCATCAAATCAAACCATGAAAGCGATCAGAGAAATTGAGTTAGTCACGACATTCCTTACTTGAGATTTTCACCAATTACCAATATGTATTATAATTAGGCTGCACATAAACCATCAATTGTTATACCATTTGTTGGAAGCATGTAGTAGAAACTTAATACATTCACCTAGGGAGATGGTCAAGAGGGAAGTCGAGTCTGAACTCATTGACATATCTAATTAGACATATCTTCATTCAGATACTTAAGTCAATGAGTTATAAGCTAATCAAGCTAAATTAAGTATTTCATGTCATACCAATTCTTCGATGTGAGTATCACAACATATGGCTAGGCTTTGTAACTAAATCTACTTTTAAGTTTGAAAAATTTAGAATTGTGATAAAGATAAAATAAGCCGAACAAGGGCAATTTTGTAATTAGGTATGGCGCGTTAACCAATGCAAGTTGCAAGTTGGTATTAAAAGTGAAAATTCAGGATGCAAAGTGGTATTTCTCACAGGAAGAACGAAAAAGAAAAGTGAGGGACAAGATTGAAGGAGGTGGGAAAAGGGGTCGAGGGAGACGTATGCTTGATCTCATCTAGGTTTATCTTAAGCCGACCAAAGCAAGGGAAGGTCATTGCTTTTGTGCATGTTTAGCTAATAGCTACTACAACCCCTTTTTCCTACTTTATTAAAGTTGATTTGAACCAACCAACCGCACCCACAATAAAAAGCGAGGTCAAACATATAATCCTGTTGATTTTCACGGCCAACACCTTAGCTTCCACGTGGATTATCGTACTATTTTTGTTTCTTTTGATGAGATAAAAGTCATCGTCGTATACCAATTCTGGTTAATGAAAGGGACAAAACATTTGCTCAACTAAAAGCACTCATACGTTTATGGCAGCTTTACAAATAGTTTGATTTATATTTTTGGCTCGATATATAGTATCTCGTAAAATCACTTATGAACATATAGAAAATCTTTCATTTGAATGACATGTATTTTAGAGGAAAGTATGCCTTTCGATAATCTTATATAGGTTTGAGTAAAATCCGTTCCCTAGTTTAGAGTTGATATATTGTATACGATAAATTTAGTTGGTAATTTAGTTGGATTAACAAAGAATTACTGAAATGTTTTGTGGTAATATGAAGATGGGTTAACCACGGAAAAATTCTTTTTATCGACTCTTTTAATTTAATTACCTAGTGGTTATAAACAAAGAAATTGTCTCATCTAACTATTTAGCATGTACTTTACTCTAATAATTTGTTTTTCTTTGGTTGAATGATAATTTGTTGAAAATGGTTAAAAGGATATGGTATTTAAGATAAATTTCTTGAGAAAATTTTTCTACTTATGCAAGGAGCTCTTTTCAATACAACTAAAAAATTAGAAGCAAGCGCTCTAAGCTTTTTTTAAGTAACACAACCATCCGATTCAACTCGATTAATCCTATCAAGACACATAAATTGTCTCATTCATGTGAATAAGATAAGACTAGAGAAACTGAAGGTTGAATGCGACATCTGTCTTATCTAGACCGAACTCTTTTTAACTCTTGGTGAATTCTCTAGTAGTTCAGTTGCTCTAAGCCTTTAAAGGATCTCATTTTGAGCTAGAAACCCTAGAAACATGTATATCCATTTGCAGTTGCTTTTAGCTTATGTCGTAAAATTGTACATAGTCTACACGCATTAGTTTCCCATTATTGTTGGGTTAATTATTGTTGCCTCTTCAACTAGCCTGTCAATCCACCTTAGGCCACATATAACTTTCTTGCTCACCAAACAGGGCAAAAGAAAAATAAAGAAGGAGAGGATATCTTGGGAATCATACCTAAGACCTCAAAAGAGAGCCTAGTGATGATGATTGGGTCAATTATTAATCATGGTATAAAGCATCTTATTTTTCCACCTCTTTCTTTTTTTCTTTTTTTGTAATTTCTTTTTCCACAGTCAAAATAATTGAGTAAAAAAAGAGGCAAGAAAACCAATCCGTCGTGTCACACTCATCCTGCCCTCTCCATGCTTTGCACGCGAATCTTTGACAAATGGAGAGGTTTGTGTCTAGCTTGGGGAACCAGGGTTACATGATTTATTACCCAAGGAGAAGAAAAGCACTCCAAACCAACTGTAATTTTCATGCTTTTCAGCACTTATTTTTGACCATTTTTCCCTTTGGAATCTCCACCATCATTTGTCTGTTATCCGCCTAATTATAAGTTGATAGAGAAAGATGATCATATGATGGCACTGTTCTAAGGAATAATAATAAAATTGTTGTTCAGTTATCAATTGCTTTTTTGCCTTGTCGTTTTTGCTAATTGATCTATGTCATAGCAGCCATTGTATTTTTCTTTTCAAAACATACATGGTATATATATCGTGTATCTATTTTCTAATAGCTTTATTTCCGACAGTAAATGTTCTTAGAGATAAATATTATTAGAATTCAAAACAAATGTTACTAAATTGAGTCTCTCTCGTTCTTACTCCAGTTTGATTCATAAGTGCTCTAATTGGTCACCATATCCAATATTCTTTCCAGGGCTTGACTCACGTGGATTATGGCCAGGTCGTAGCAAAATTGATGGAGGTACTGCACTGAATATCGAGTAAAATTTTGGATCCCTTCCAGCATTATTTTCCCTTAACATAATATTGAACCATCATTTAGTTTTACGTTTACTTATAAACATAAAACTTCATAAAATAAAATTATACCAACTAACCTTAAATGTTTTAAAATATTATTTGTTGTTTTTATTTCATGATTTAATAATTGGAATTTAATTTAATCTTTCACGAACGCAAATAAAGCAAGACGTGAAGTTAATACATTTAAATTTTTCATATTATCTTATTCCTAAACCAGCCCTAATTTATATATTGTACTCCAACTAAAAAAAATATGCCCAATTTCAAAATTGTCGTGAATATCTTTTATTTATTTATTTTATTTTTTGGCAGCGTCGACTGATTAATTAAGTTGGGGTTGATTAGTGAGTTATTTTCAACGAATGATAATTATAATTTAAAGTCAAATTGCACCGGAAACTTCTCCGTCCGATCTGGAATTCTGGGTCCACCCTTGCTTGTTATGAGGTTGATCGGTAGCTAGATGCTTGAGAATTCATAGGGCGACATCTACAGGGAAAAGAGACATTCTTATGTTAGGATAATCTTGCGTGCATCTGTTCCTTATCTCAGGGAAAAAAAGGGAAGAAGCATGTCGGTATCTGAAGATGTTGTTGGCTAAAGGAAAACAAAAAAAAAAGAACTTGTATGGATTGGTATCAATAAATTATGTGCATTCACAATTGCTAATTTCAAGAAAAATTACCCAATCAGTCCTAAATTTATTATATAAATGTTAATCCGGTTCTAAACTTTTTAATTTTTTCTAGTTTAGACTTAAACTTTTGTGCAAAATTCTAAGGTAGGAATTTTGGTTAATTTTTGACCAAAAATTATTGACATAATGATTATGTCATCAACAGTCATCCTACATGGCACACTGAATGTTGGTAATTTCCAGCGGAAATGGCTAGAATGACTACATTGAAATTTTGTGCAAAGATTTAGGACTAAATTATTAAAATTGAAAAATTTATGATCGAATTGACATTTGTAAAATAGGTTTAGGATTGATTGAACAATTTTTTTCTCAAATTACATGAAACTCATGCACATCAATCCCACATTTAATGGCCTTGATTGACCTGATCCATGTTAAATCGTGTCCAAGCAAGTCTCAATCGGTTGAAGAGGATAGTCATCCCTTCTTACATTGACCTGGCTTCCTAGACCATATGTGAAAACGTGAAAATTATCCCAAAAACTCTAAATTTATCATATTTTTCCCATTTCAGTTCTAGACCTTTCAAATGTATCAATTGAGTCATAAACCTTATCAATTTTTTTTCCAATTAAGTCCATATGGCTAATTTTGGTCGGAAATCACTGACCTTGGACACCAACTATCCTACATGATATGGCCAACGTTGACGTAGACAATTTTTATTAATTTTCTAATATTTTTGAATTTTTGAAATCTATTTTTTCTCTTTTTTTTTTTTTTTTTTTTTTTCTGTCATTCTTTCCCCTTTTCCCTTCTTCCTCCTAGCTAGTTGCCGGGTCTTAGCGACTGGCCAGAGGTGAGGGCCATCAAGGCAAGGTCGAGCCTCGCCATCGGCCCACCAAACCCTTTGCATGCGATGCGGTTGACTAATTGTTGGCGTCCAACCTCGGTATCAGATTTATAGTTCGCAGCCTCGGATCTAAGGTTGCGGTAGCCACCATAGCTGGAGGTGGAGGTTGGGGTGCCGCCGGACCAAAAGGAAGATGCTTTGTGGGAAAAGAACACTCATAACCGATTCAAAAAAATAGATGGATCGAAGCATGCAGGAAAGTGAGAGTGCGACAATGATTATTCAAGGGAAAATTGAGATCTGCCTCTTGGACGAGGATGAATGGTGTGCTGTAATCGAGGATGAAGCCCCAGATCAGTCGGAGAGAATGGAGAGAACATCTGCACAGAGACGAGCTGAGATTTGTAAGTGGCTTGCTCCCTAGAGAACCCAGCGACAGCAAGGTCAAGCCTTGCTCAATTGATAAAATTAAAATGTTTATGATTGAATTAGCAAAAGTGCAGTAAGTTCAGGATTTTTTAGATAATTTTCTCTATGAAAGTGACTATTGATCTTGTAGATCCCATGTGCAGGTCTCGCAAAAGATTCACATGATCATGATTTCATGGACACCGTTCGTATGAGCTTGGATCTAAGCAAATAACTTTCTGACAATCGTTTTTGGCTTTGACAAAGCTATATTACTAAATAATGGCCACATGGACAATTTTATTTTTTTTTCATAAAAAAAATCAATTCATACTTTTTCATTCATTGGAAGCTAACGGAGGTACTTAATGAACTAATTTGAAGGACGACAACCAATTTTAAGAGTTAATTGATCCAATATAATGTTTTAAGACTAAAATGAGTTTTGAGTTCACTCAAACTCCGTGGCTCTAATTCCGGTTGACATAAAACAAGTTTAAAAGTCAAACTTTCAGAGTTTTTCCCTCTATATGGCCCTCCTCGCTAATTAGTTTTTGTCACGAGTTATGAGCAAGTGCATAAGTATCAATATCCATAAATTAGGTATAGCTTTATTTTTATTTTACATCTCCATGCTCTACACAAAATCAATATGAATGGTCGTCCGGGTCAAGGTCGTCGTAGTTGTCGCTTTTCCTGTTCAACCTGTTGCTGAGCAAGCACCTAATCATCTCATGATCGATCCTGTCGGTTTTCTGTAGTGAAAAAGCAAAGTAAAAAAGAGCCCAATGCGGCTCAAATTGCCGTCCTTTCCATGTGAGGATCCCGCTTTTTTTCTCGAGGGCATCGAGGTTTTTGTACGTATTAGAGTGGGAGAGACAAGTGCAGATTCGATCGCACTGCACGAGCTGTGCGCAGTTGTTGCGTGGTTTTTGTTGCATTCGAGGCAAGGCGGTCCGAGTTGTAGCATTCACACGGACGGATCTTTCCGATGCGCCGGACGTGTGTGGTCGTGGTAGCGGCTCGAGTCCCTTTCAGCTTTCTCATTTCGACTCGACTCGCTCGACATTTATTCTTCTTCATGACATGCAAGGTCGACTCCCTGCACGTAGCCATCTTGCGGGGTCTCCCTGTTCCTCATCCGTCCGGCCGGGAGATAAAACTCCGGTCCCACCGCCCGACATGTGGTGGAAGCGAGTTCGTCCGTTTTCTTGCATGAGATAGAATGGTATACCCACTTCATGTGAGTCGAGTCTCCTCCCAACAGGGTTCGGAGACTCATGGGTAACCGTTCGATATCGTGATTAATGGAATACTAATCGATGGAGCTAAAGTTGTCTTCCATTCGACGTGGGACTTGGAGTATCACAAGCTCGTTCATGTAAAAAGCACCAACGATCTTGTCATTGTTGGACCATATCCCCCAACGATGCTTCCTCTATTCAACAGACAATTCAATCTATGCTTACACCGTTCATGTCCTACAAGCCTGTTAGGAGTGGCACTTTGTTCGAACCCTCACGTTCCAATGATCACTCTCCGTAATTGTAGGATTGGTTTGAGGTCCAATTCATTCTTGTACCACATATCTATTGGCAAAGGTCTTGCTTTGATACTATTTGTAATGAAATCTCTCCGTTTTGTAGAGGCTAAACCCTCAGAAGGAATTCTCAAAGTGTAATTAGTGTTGATCACTCGGGAGTGAATTTCACTCATCAATCATATACAAATCTCCCGTCTTTCAATGTAGGATTTATAGTGTCCTACAGATGGAGACCCTCTACCTACAAGAAAGGATGCACCAACACCACATCATTCATGCCGACATGAATAATGTGGAGATCTTGGACCTAAGCAGGTCCTTAAAAGGCTCATGGAGGAAACATGCGGAAAAATCGCCCTGGGGTGAGAAACCCCGTGCTGTTCTCCTATTCCCTCTCTGTCAGGAAGATAAAGATAGATAAGGAATTATGGGGCATCATGGCGGTGAAGGTAGATACTACGTCAGGACTTCGGTTCTGGTTACTACCGGGTAGGTAGGTATAGTAGCCTCCCGCACATCTAAAGTGAGTGAGGATGAGTTAAATGCCCATAGCTAGGTTGACGCGCCTTACAGCACTGTCCTCAACCACAGATTGACCCAATTCCATTGATTTCTAGAAGCTCGTTCATGTAAAAAGCACCAACAATCTTGTCATTGTTGGACCATATCCCCCAACGATGCTTCCTTTATTCAATAGGCAATTCAATCTATGCTTACACCGTTCATGTCCTACAAGCCTGTTAGGAGTGGCACTTCGTTCGAACCCTCACGTTCTGAACCATCACTCTTTGTCATCATAGGATTGGCTTGAGGTCCAGTTCATTCTTGTACCACATATCTATTGCAAGGGTCTTGCTTTGGTACTATTTGTAACGAAATATCTCCGTTTTGCAGAGGCTAAGCCCTCATAAGGAATTCTCAAAGTGTAATCGGTGCTGATCACTATGGAGTGAGTTTCACTCATCAATCATATACAAATCTCCCATCTTTCAATCTAGGATTTATAGTGTCCTATAGATGGAGACCCTCTACCTACAAGAAAGGATGCGCCAGCACCACGTCATTCTTGCCGACATGAATAATGTGGGGATCCGAACTTTAGATAAAATGAATCTTATTCGGCAACGTGTGAATCCTAATTTTTTAGTTAGTCGCCCTTTTATTTGTGTTTTATCTGGAAAGAGGAGCAAATCAAGTGCCGCATCAACGTAAGACAGCTGAGCTTTTGGTCTCGAATGGAAAAGGACATATTGTGATATTTTTTTTATTACGATGCTGACTAGAAAACGAATGAGATTGATATGAAGAAGAAGCATTTGGTGGGGGTCATGTCTAATTATATGTTAGATTAGGGTTCAGACATAGCTTTACACTAATTGAACCTTTTGTCTATCTCAAACTATATAACAAAGGTGAGACTTGCATGGATGAGGATCACATCTTCACAGGTGTAAACATCGGATTTAGGGGGTAAAAAGAGAGAAAAAAAAAATCTGTCCAATCAACGCTAAACATGTCGTACGAATGTTGATTCGGTTATAAAGTTTTTAATTTTTCTAATTCAGTCCTCAGCATTTATGTGAAATTCCAATTTAATATTTATGATTAATTTTTGCTAAAAATCGCCGATGTGGTATTGTACTACGTAAGACAGTCGGCAATGACGAGATCGCCATGCCAATGAATTCCAACGAAAACTGGCTGAAATGACCTCATTGAAATTTCACGCAAATGTTTATAATTAAATTAGTAAAATTGAAAAGTTATAGGACTAAATTAGTATCCGTACACTGATTATGTTTTTCAAAAATAAAATTCACAAAATTAAGTGGTGGATGACTTTGTTAGTGTTAGGGATATAATTCCGTACAATAGGGTTAATATTTAATACTTCATTATGTTTTATATTCTGTAAAAAATCTTGTTTCACCGAAGATTCTTTAGTTGTATTCATGGAAAATTGTCCAAATTTTTTAAAATTATTACATTTTTGTTGATTCAATCGTAAACTTTTTAATTATGAGGTGGCTACATGCACCAATCATGTATTGCCTTGTGTTTTGCATTAGTCATATGGATATTCACTTGGAAATTGCAATTGATTTCAATTAATTTAGATATATAAAGAAAAAGATAGATCTAATTTGATGTTGCTGCTCCATGAGGCATGTGTGATTAATTAATCTTTTTTTCTTTCTCCTTAAGAGTAAGAATTCCTAAAATATTATAAAATAATTTCCATTTCTTATAATTAACGTATGCCATTATGTATTCGGTCCAAAATTAGTCCATTGAATCTAGGAAATTTAGGAAAATCCCCAGTTCACCATCTGTAATGATACTTGTGCTATTTATTTTTTAATTACCGATATCAACTTCCTTAACTTGTGCTTAAGGAGAAATTAAAAAGAAGAAGCAGCGGAGCAGTTGTTGGTGCTACAACTCGTACTTGATGAATTGCAAATGAGCGAACATTTCAAATGTCTTTTCAATCTCTCTTTTTGCCTTTGTTTTTGGGATCCACTACTTATTCTTCATGTCGACTTTTGCAAGTGGAAGTAAGGGAAGAATAACACAATCAGTCATAAATCCGTTGTACGAATTTAAATTCGATTATATATCTTTCAATTGAACTAATCTACTTTTAAATTTTATAGTGAAAGTGCAATTAAGTCTTCCTCACGAAGGTCTTATATCTCTGAGGTAGTGATTCAGTCACTATTCTAAGTGTCATGGTCAATGCCATAACATGAATAAACTTAAAAGAAATGATGTCTTTCTTCTTTTTTTTCAAAATTTTCTGATTTTATCATCTTTTTTGGGAAAAGGATGGTAAGGACGCGCTTTCTGATCAGAATTTTAAGCCGTTTGAAAACTGTCTAAAATCTTTTATTATGGAATAAAATTGTGTTTGGTACCATACTCAAAATTTCTACTCTAAATCATTTTCTTTTAATTTATATGTTTTTTTCTTTTTTTTTCTTTTCTCTCTCATATTCTTTTTCTTCAAGTGGCCGATCGTTGGTTCGGCGACCGGCCAGATGAGAGTTGGCGACCTCACTGGAGCGTTGCCGGCCCTCGTCGGTAGCTAGGCGAGGCTCGCCCAACCTCGTCGGTGGCCAAGCCGGCCTCACCGGGGCTGGGCGAGGCTCGACCTCGCCAGTGGTTGGGCTTGCCTCCAGACCTCACCTTGGCTTGGCGAGCCTCCGTCGAGTTCGCCGAACTGGTTGCTAGCGACTGACGATGGTGGGCGGTAGACAACGGATGGCGGCGAATGGCAACTGCGGCGGCGACAGTAGATGAAGAAAAAGAAAATGAAGGAAGAAGAAGAAGAAGAAGAAGAAAATGCTTGATATTTAAATTTGTTCTCAAGAAAACAAAAAATTAGAAATTTGTTTCCATGAACAAAATATTATAAATTTATTCTTAGGATCAAAAATTTTACCAAACATGATTCTATTTCAAAATTAATCTCGAAAATAAAAAATCAGAATATATCACTATTTGAATGATTATCACTATTTGAATGACTATTAAACAGATCCTAAGTTCCCCCCAGGAACTCATTCATTCTCCTCGTCTCCCTCCACTCTCTCTCTCTCTCTCTCTCTCTCTCTCTCTTCTTCCGTCATGGCCGCTGCCGCCGTCGAAGTCGTCATCGGCTTCTCCACACAACTGACAATCATTGCGCCTCATCCCCACTGTTGGTATATATAATGTATTTTCATCGATATTTGTGTCGAGGCTTCTTTTCAACAATTTATCGTGGGCATTTATATCTCATTTATATCTCACTAACAATAGTTACAGATAAGTAGCTATGCTCTAGGACACGCTTCTTTAAATTCTAGGCGTACTTTCCATTACCCGAATAATAATTATCTGAAGCGAAGTAACAATTCTCGAGGTTATTGGGATAACCAACCGTGTCACTCGGTACCAGAACCATCGCTGGACATTAGATTTGATACTTATGCTCCAACTGAAATCGACGCATTCTTTCGTTTCTCAACTTGCATCCCTCATCAAATTTTTCATAGCTAGATTGTCGACGACCATGGCCAATTAGAAACGATCCTCATAGACAGTCTTGTATGCGTCAGTCGTCAATCTCAGAATGACAATCTTCAAGTCGATTGCCTCGGCCGACCCTTACCGCAATCAATCGAATCCATCGTCCTTCCGACCGAGAAAGTGGATCGTTTTTTCAGCGTAAACAGGGACCATGCTCTCTTTTCCATCCCTCGTCGAAGGTTCTCCAATCAGGGAAGGATGGGAAAAAAAAAAAAGAAAAAAAGAAAAAGAGCGGGGGCCTCCTCGATGGGACGGCCTCGCTGATGAATGCTACACGAAAGAGGCCCGACGGAGGAGGGGGAGAGGAAGATCTCTTCGCTTTTGCACAAGAAACCAAACCTCCGTGGGGTTTTGTTATTCTCTGCTTTTTGCTCTCTTTTCTAAGTGCGCGCATCTCCCACTAAATACGTGAAACAACTCCAAAAGGAAAACCCAACAGCGTCCCGAATGCGGGGGCCCCGCCGCTGTCGGCCGGTCGCCCCGTTGGGTTGCACGGAGAAGGACCGATTGATCCCATCTTTTTCTCGTTCGTTCGTATGGTGGGCAATAACACTTTACCGTCTACTTTCATATGCTCCCAAAAAACCCCATAGAAACATCGACGAAAAAGAGGAACCCTAATTCGGACCACCAATCTTCTTCGACAGTTCTGCCCCGCAACCGGCACCTAATTACGGGGCGTCGCCACAGGGATGACCCCCCGATCGAGCCAAGACGTGCTCGCGTCGCGGTCCGAGGGGGACACCGACCGAGCCAGCACGTGAACGGGTGGCGATACTTCTGGTCCACCGGGTCCGAGTGCTTGGTCAATCTGGGAATCATCGAGTGGCCTCTGTTTCAGGAGGCCGAGAAAACACTCTAAAAAGGCAGATACCGGTCCTTCCTAAGCATGCCGTATATAGACAGCACGTTATCGTCGTTGTTATGGCTGTTGTTATCTTTCCAACTAGGATGCGTAGAAAAGATATATGAACCACTTTCGGTCTTCCAATTTATAGGGTTCCTTCCTGCCGTTCCTGGTGACACACCCTTTTCTTATCGTTTGGTAAAACCATAACCTTGACATCTACAGCATGAGTAACTCTCACATGTTTGGTATAGTAGAGGACACGTCTTCACTTCAGGACCGGGGGATGATGGAAAGTTTAATTTACCTGAAAAGGGCATACAAGGAATAGAAAGAAATTGTGGAAATCGTGCTAGATGCGAAGAATATCGATACAAAAGATCGAGTGGTGAACCGATTAATTCTCTTATGCCACTATGTCAAAGAGGCTAGAGAAATGGGTCAATATGCAGTTTCAATCATACCGCAATTCCAATTAATGCTCATATTGAATTTTTAATTTTAGTGACTCCTAATAAGCCTTTTATCTAGTTTTAGGATTTGATGGTACCAATACTAGCATGAGCAATAGATCGTACAAATGGGAGCTCGAAAGAGGCACGTGCCAAGAAAAGAAAAGGGAAATTCAGTACTTAACCTAGCAGCCCCTATTCCCTATCTTTCGCTAAACAATTGGCAGCTGAGCTGCCACTGTTCCTTCACTGTTTACCATCGTCCCCGCCGCCCTTCGCCCCCTATCGCTACACTCTCTCTCTCTCTCTCAATGTCTCACAGATTATCCCACCCCACATAGACCAACTTGATCCTATAAAGAGGGGGGGGGGAGGATCGGGAATCATCTGCATCATCTGCATGGCAAAGCAATGACTCATGAACAGGACTCTTTGTGTGGACGAAATAGCTTTTCAACGTTTATGATCTTCTGGTGATGTAAACACCCCCAAGTTTTAGAACTCTTTTGACATATAGGGGAGTCCTAAGTTGGCATCTATTGACTGAGGTGGGGTTGCCATAGCTCAATTATCATTTGGACCATTATCTTTCCCCCTTCCGAGAGAAAAAAATCAAAGCGAAAATCAATGTGATAGCAAAGTGTGCACAGAACAACGTCAGAACTTACCTTATCAAAACGCGCACATTATTAATGTTGTAGGCTCAAAAATCAAGCTTGCTGCTATTAACATCATATACTCATCAACTCGCAGGTTTCTTTTCCTCTTTTTTTATTCATATTTTTTTGGTGATTTTTTTTTTTTTTTTTTTTTTGCTTTTCGGTCTCTCTTTCAAACCAGGACCCCACCCAGATTGTCAATGTCACTACTCATTGATTCCCATTAATCAAAACTTCCCACCAAGAAAGAAAGTAAGAAAGGAAGAACGAAGGAGGAAAAAAGGATCATAAGTTCAGAAGAATCCAATGCTGACGATGACCCTCAACTGCCCAAGAATTGAAACAACTTCAGCAGGTTTAAGTGACGAAATCCCACCTCCACACAAAAAATAAGGAGCAAAAAAAAAAAAAAAAAAAAAACCATTGACTTTCATCTCGCATGGGAGGAACAAGTGTTTCATGCATGGTCATGAGTAGGACCATATGTCATCAATGCATGTAGAGGCACCTCTCGTTATTTTGGTGAAAACCAAGGGCAGTCATTCAATCTTTCCACCCCCCCCCCCCTGTTTTCTCCATGATATGAATGTATAAATATGTTGTTCAGGCTAAGGATGAAGATGCCCATCTTTTGATAACGATCCACTTACCATCATCTTCTTTGCTGCAGCTGCTGCTCCTCCTCCTCCTCGTCCTCTTCCGTTCTTTCCATTCTTCTTGCTTTTCTGCAGTCACTTTACTTTTGAGCAAATATTCTCCCTTTTCTTCCTTACTTTACTTTATCATAATCTGTAAATTCGACAGCTCTCGATATCAAAATGGGGATTGTGGGAGCCGTACGATGTGGCGTATAAAATAGTGTTTGACCAATAAAATAACGAAAATCTTGGGGGGTCGCCCCTGTAGCAAAAGGAAAAAAAAAATAATGGTGTGGCAATGATGAGAGGGATGGACACCGGTGGGCGCAGGATAGGCACGTGGGCTTCGCTTTTCCATTAGCACGCTCTCCGGGACAAAGGTTAGAGATTTAGCTCGAAACCCTTCTCTTATTCTTCTTGAATTTTACATGAAAGATAGAGAAAAAACAAAGAAGAGGAGGAGGATAAAAGAAAAAAGGAAGAATTTTTAAGGGGGGCATAATATATATTCTTTTCCTGTTCCAGGTAGAATATCTGCAGTGAATGACTGTGGTCGGTTTCCGCTTCTTGGGAGTGCCACGAATCCAGCATTTTCGGGTTGGTAAATCTCCTGTCTTTCTTCATAAAAATTCCAGTCTTTATACCTTTCTGGGCAATTTTGGATTCTTGGGTTTTTTTTTTTTTTTTTCCCTTTTTTTTATGTTTTAAATAAGCTGTGGTGAATGATTGACTTGGTGGGGGGAATTGGAAGGTGGGTATTGGGTGTTCCTTTGATCTTGATGGGAGGCGGGTTGATTTTCTATTTTTCGCATGTTTAAATCCAAGAAAAAAAAAAAAAGGAAAAATGAGGCATGGAATTTGACTGAAAGGACATGGGCCGTGTTTGGGGCTGGTGCGTCTTGACTTCGTAGGTTTTCTGTCACCTTACTCCGCCCTATGCATCCACCATAATTTCAATTCCCTTTATTTAACTAATAAGCAACAACACTTAGCCCTCCCCACATACCAAATGGTTAGCTCTTGTTGCTCGGTTCTTCTTGGAGAATTCTCTTCCCTCTCATGACATTTAGATCCTCTTCTTCTTTTTATGCTTAGGGGGGCAAAAGAAGCAGACAATTCACAGTTTGTTGAAGTCCAGGGTCGTTGATTCGGCCATTTAATTTCGAGTTGGCTTGCTGAGTTGGGAATTCATCGAATCCAAGCAACATGAGAGAGTGGACTTGACTCTGGTTTGGTCTCCACAAGCTCTCTCTCTCTCTCTCTCCTTTGGCTGGAGGGAGTCTCAGATTGAGCCTTGTGCAGCATCGGGAGTAGCAGAGTCTCCAGGTCTTCACATCTTGTTGCGTACTCTTAATTAGATGATCGAGTGAAAGCTCGAGGGAGGATTTAGAGTAACAAGTGAAATCATGAAGTTTATGAAGCTCGGATCTCGGCCGGACACTTTTTATACTAGTGAAGCAGTGAGGTAACTGTGGACTAGACTAGGAGTGAATTCTCTCTTGAATTTTCTTCTTCAAGTTTGTGGAATTGGAGGTTGAGCTCATGAATTGAATTTCTCTGCATGCAGGTCAGTGTCTTCTGAAGTCTCCAGTGACCTCTTAGTACAAGTGAAGGGAAGTAGATATTTGCTCCACAAGGTAATTGCTTTTCAGATTCAACATCCTTGAATGAATCTTGAGCCTTTTGCTTTAAAGGTGATTCCGGAATGTCTGTCTTTCTGATTAAACTCTCGTCTCTCGCAGTTTCCCCTGCTCTCCAAGTGCTTGCGATTGCAGAGACTCTGCTCGGAGTTGCCTGAATCATCGCAGCACCAAATAGTCCAACTTCCCGATTTCCCGGGTGGCGTTGAGGCGTTCGAGCTGTGCGCCAAGTTCTGCTATGGGATCACCATCACTCTAAGTGCCTACAACATCGTTGCTGCTCGATGTGCAGCTGAGTACCTCCAGATGTCTGAGGATGTCGAGAAGGGCAATCTGATATACAAGATTGAGGTCTTCTTCAATTCATGTATTCTTCACGGTTGGAGGGATTCAATTGTGACTCTGCAGAGCACCAAGGCCTTCCCTCTGTGGTCTGAAGACCTCGGAATCGCCAGCAGATGCATCGAGGCAATTGCGTGCAAAGTCATGACGAACCCGTCGAAGGTTAGTCTATCTCATAGTCACTCCCGTCGAGGCCGAGACGATATGTCGTGTAACGGAGCTGAGAGCCAGAGGCATAGATTGGCCATGAAGGGTTGGTGGGCTGAAGATCTAGCCGACTTGGGGATCGACCTATATTGGAGAACTATGATAGCCATAAAATCCGGGGGAAAAATACCCTCCAATTTGGTCGGCGATGCCCTGAAGATTTACGCGGCTCGGTGGCTGCCGAACGTATCGAGAGCTGGGAATGCGAAGAAGCAAGCCGTATCCGACTCAGATTCGGACTCCAACAATGAAGAGCTCACTTCGAAAGACCGGCTTCTTCTGGAGTCGATAATTAGCTTGCTTCCTGCAGAGAAAGGTGCGGTTTCATCCAGTTTCCTGCTGAAGCTCTTGAAGGCAGCAAACATCCTAAACGCGTCTTCTTCTTCGAGAATGGAACTGGCCAAGAGAGTGGGGCTCCAACTGGAGGAAGCGACGCCGAACGATCTCCTAATTCCTAATCTGTCGCAGGCGAACGAGAAACTGTACGATGTGGACATAGTGATGACAATCGTGGAGCAGTTTATGTTACAGGGTCAGAGTCCCCCGACTAGCCCTCCGAGATCGAAGCTCGGGTGCGAGAGGAGGAGGTCTCGGTCGGCCGAAAACATCGATATCGAGTTTCAGGAAAGCAGGAGGTCGTCTTCAGCATCGCACAGCTCAAAGCTGAAGGTAGCAAAGATCATCGACAATTACTTGCAAGAGATCAGCCGCGATGTTAATTTGCCGCTGGCAAAGTTCGTAGCTCTCGCCGAAGCGGTCCCGGAATTCGCAAGGGTAGATCACGATGATCTTTACCGAGCTATCGACATCTATCTCAAGGTAAATGACGTCAAAATAGGTAAATGGCATCAACAAGCTTTAGGTCCGACAATCATTGTCAACATAGGTTATAAGTCATTGTCAGCAGTAGATGACCGACTCTCTTGACCTTTGGGACTATTCTTGTTTCAAACTTTTCATTGGCAGTTAGGATTCTGGCGGAAGTGGACTTATGTCCCTGAAAAATTTATTGAAAAAGGGGAAAATAATTCTGACTTCAATTGGTCATTTGTGGTGAGTCAAATAACCTTGACTATGTAACTGAAATGAATTCATAGTACTACTCCTGCAGCGCAATCTTGGAGTATGTCATAAGACTAGGTTCACCGTTTAGCCAGATTTGTTCCCAAGATAGGTGAAACTTTGTACAATCTATTTTGTTCTTAGGACACACTTTTTTTTTAGCCTCACTCACTTTGAACAATCCTCATTGCTAGCTCTGAATCCTGGTTATGATCTGACTATATGTATTTCTTGTTTTATCTTTTACACAGGCACACCCGAATCTGAACAAGAGCGAAAGGAAGCGTCTGTGCCGAATCCTGGACTGCAAGAAACTATCCATGGAAGCCTGCATGCACGCAGCGCAGAACGAGCTCTTGCCACTGAGGGTGGTGGTGCAAGTCCTCTTCTTTGAGCAGGCACGAGCCACGATGGCGAGCGGTAAGGTCACTGAGCTCCCGAGCAACATCAAGGCGCTCCTGGCAGCGCACGGCCTCGACTCCTCCAGGCCTCCAGCACCATTGAGCACCACGACTAGCATCACCCACGAGGACCAGTGGAGCGTCTCGGGCCTGAAGTCTCCTAGCAAATCAAAGCTCTCGACGTTGAAGATGAAACTGGCTGAGGATGACGACTTGGACGACAACGACGACACGCAACAGGACAGAATGTCCAGGAATTCTCTTGTCAAGGCTTTCTGTGCAATCCCAGCGCGGCCCAAGAAGATGTTCAGCAAGTTTTGGTCCAACAGTAGAACTACTGCCAATGATAAGAACTGAGTGAAGAATGAAAAAAATTTTGGGTCTTGCTCCATTTTGGGGATGGTAAAGTTAAATGCATAACTCATACTATGCCTTGTTCTCTCTCTGTTTTTTCCTTTTCTTTTTGTTTTTCTTTTTCACCCTTTTGCCAAAACCACATTTGCCTTGTAACCTTTAGGAGGAGAGACACTCTTGAGAGAATCTCAATGTGCATTGTCAATTAGCATAATCTATTATTTTAATAAGGTGGGAGAGATCTTCACATCTCAGGACATGAGGGGGGGAGAGAGCCAAAATCTCCTGATAAAATCTTCTTCTTTCAGTTAGCTTGATTAGGATTATTTCATAGGGGACTCTTAGTTGTACATTGCAGCAAAAAGCGTGGGGGGAGGGGGACCGAAATTATTCGTGCTTGTTCATATATAGCTGTTGCGACGCCTGTCGTCTCTTGTCTTTTCTCTTGCAAGGCTCAGTTGGATCCTCAGCTCTCTGTCTGGAAATCTTTTCATTATTGACGATGCTGTCTTGCATCTGACTGAATTATTGCAGATCATGGAGTAACTTTCATGTGTTTCCTTCCAGACCCTCATGCCCTTCATCCACGCATCCCTCTTTGCTTGGACTTTGCAAAGCCCCCTGACACTGGGCACCTCGAATTCAATTCATTTCAGTCGGTTGCTGTCTCTTTCTGTATCGACCTTTCTTTGTCACCACAAAGTACTGTCATTTCTCGGTCCTGCTGACAAGCAAAGTGGTATTGCTGGGAAATTCAGAACAGGAAGTTCGGTCCATATCTAGCATGGGTGGTAGAGCATTGAGAGGACTTTTTCCTAATACAAGAGGGCCGGGAAGGACGCATTTCTGGTGAATCAGTTATCGTGCCAATGGCGGGCAGGAGGAAAAGCAGAGATGAGAGAATGTTGAACTTAGGAGGTTAATGTGGCTAAGGCTTTTGTCCCAAGCCACCAATCATTTTGTCAAGTTAGATTGGTTACGCGTAATTGAACTCCTAAATTATATAGTGTACCAATTTAGTAAAGTCAAGAGCAACCAGCAAGTCGTGTCCCCAATTTTATGAGAATCTATAGTCTGAAAACCGAGTTTAAGGATGTGTTTGTTTTGAGGAAAATTTTATGATACAGGGAAATGATTTCCAAAAAAAATCATTGTTCCGGAAAATTGTTTCTCATTTTCAGATTGGATAATTTATTTTCCTAACTCTAAGCATGCATGTTTTATTTAATTGTAGTTTGTTTTCTAGCTGAGAGACTATTTTCAACAAACTAAACGCTTGAAAATCCAAAAAATTAATTCGCGGATGATTCTTTTGCTCGAATAGACACACCCTAAATTTAATTTCCTCTGAATAAAATATCTTACACGCCACCAATGAATATATAACGTACAACTTCTTGTTGTGACTACTCTCAAAATTACCATAATTGAAGAAGGAGAAGATTTGAAAACCATCTCCGATTCCACCATGACCGACCTTCCATCTTTGAAACTTACATCTTACCGGACAGAAAGACCCAATTGCTAATGACCAATTTAGCTTCCTTCAAGAAAGAATCCAAGAAAACCTTAAGCTAATAGAAAAAGCAAATTAGACACTGAGTAGATAATAGTAATCGATGGCAGATTAAATTTGAAGTCTAATGTTGAAACTCGTGATACAAATGTTGACGCGGATGCAAACTGTTGTGATCGCAAAAAGTGAGGGTGGTTTCCGAAGTTAGGAATTGACCATGTATATTTATAGAGAACTTTACAAAGTTCACTAGAAGATCTAAACCCTAAATATATAATGAAATTGAGGTCAAAACTATTTAATAAGTGCAACAAATCCTAAAATATCAACCAAGTCATTGTATCGAAATTTGCGTATGTTGTGACCGAGAAATGCTTACATTGTAGACCTCTAAAGAGTTCGGGACTTGATTACACTTTCAAATGAAGGTCTTAGTAATCTGATCATCGCACTAATTGAAATTTAGGGTTTGTTTGCATCAACACACCGGGCTCTGTCTTTGAAATCGTGCTACGAGGGGCAATAAACATACGTAATCATACCAAGTTGTTACGGATGATCAAGACCATCGGTTGCATGCAATTATGGAAAATATTTTCAAAAGCAAAGGTTGGCCAAATGCAAGTTTGATGAATGTGCCATGATGACAATGATTTCACGTGGAATGAACGGGAAAGTAAGAACACATATCTTGCCACAAGATGATTTTGTGCCTTAATTCGCCATTAGCCCAAGAGCCCTATTCGAACATATAATAATGCCATGTTTTGCATGTTAAAGGGGAAATCATGATATCAATCTTGCCACACCAAAGCGTAAAGGCAGGCTATGCTTGCTTTGGGGAATATCAATGAAGATCGCAATGAATGGATCTGTTCATGAGCCATGCCAATGGTTGTCATGCAAGCTTGTTGTCCATCATCATTTCGGTCATAAAAGCCACCAGTTTTATCATTATTATTAGGGTATATACCTCAAAAAACACTAAATTATATTTATTGTGATAGAAATGCCCTAGACTTTTTTTTATCTCACCAAAAATCCTAAACTCGTCATTTGTGACTCAAATACCCTAAATTTCTTTTGTGGCACAAGAAAACATAAACTGTATACTCTCTATTTTAGTTCTATCTAGGGTACATTTGTCACACCGATAAAGTTCAAGATTTTCTATGACAAAAAAAAAAAAAAAATTAGGGGCATTTATGTCATAATGGCATAATTTGAGATTTTTTTATTATTATTATTATTATTGTTGTTGTTGTTATACTATGCAATATAAATGAAAAATGAACTTTTAGGCGTACGTCGAAATTATGTTGTCAACACTCGATTCAGATATTTCTTCAATGATGCATCCCCACTGGTCCGTCCTATAGATGCCGACTTTTGCCTCTAGGAAGCTAAATTTATGCTATGGATTAATTATCGGTCCCCTCATTTTCTTTTCTTTTTTTCCTTTTTTTTTTCTGTGGGCCGACTGAATTTTGAGGTGGGAAGATAGAATTTCCGCTTTTAATAAAGTTATAGAAGTTCGATTAAAGAAATACTAGCAAAATAATCTATGCATTTAGCACGTAAAAAGTGATATGACAAACAAATTAACGATCTAAAAGATAGTTATTTAATATAAATAAAGTGCAACTGAACATACACACATATATGACTGAAGATGTCATATTGAACTTTATTTAATCAATTCTGGATTATAAGGACGGAACTCAATTTCGAAGATCATAAGTCATGTCAAGCAAATTGACTAGTCATGGTGCTTGATGATTTACATACATTTAGATTTGTCGATTTTGTGCTAGATCAAATTATATCCTCATGTTGGAAATTATCAATCATGCAAAGAGAGTCCTTAGTAGTTACCAATGTAATCAATAGTTCTAAATCTTTCAATTGGTGAGATCAAGTCCCAACTCTTTTTTAAAAATTGCAGGCAAATCTTAAAAACGAATGGCATTGAGAATTACCAACATGGCATTGAAAATACTTGTATTAGAGTCTTGAATTGGTGCTTTTTAATTTAGTCGATTTAGCAAATAAAGGTTTAGGACTTGATTGCATCAATTGAAATATCTAAACCTTTGGTTCTACTCGTACAGAAGGGTTTACGACTTCTGTCCCGGTTCTTTCTAACATGAGCATTATTAACAAAAAGTCAATTTCGTTAGGTTTTTTACACGAATATGGAGATTGTGTCGAGCCCATCACGTGCGAGTTGAAGATGTTGGACTTTTTGAACTGAGTTGGGCCGACCTCTGGGCTGACTCAACCCAAGCAAGCAAGAAATCTCCAAATCAATCTGCAATCAATCGAAAGATCAAAAGCATTACGGTAGGATAAACAATCGAAAGATGAAAGCATTATGGTAGGAGAAATACAAGTGTTAGTCCAAATGCGTGATTACACAAGCGATCGGCTCGATAACGCAAGGATTACGTGGAGCAATCTTGTTATTGGGATTTGAGCTTTAAACATACAAGACATTAGGATCCTAGACTTAAAAGTGATTAGCGATTCACTTAATAAATATTGACGGTTGAGACTTAGAAATAGATCGAATCGTACCTTAGGAATCAACCTGTTGAGTAGGTCACTCCCAATTGGAGAGGCCAATGCAATTATGTATATCTGCAGTAGAATATGTATAGTAGTGAGTGTGTAAAAGAAAAAGAAAAAAAAAAGGACAAAGAGAAAAAAAAAATATCAAAAGAGATGGGGAGATAAATCAACATGATTTTCACATCTAGAAAATCAAGGGAGATTGGAAAAGAAATCAAAGTGATATTTTTATATATACAAAATCACGAGAGATTAGGAGATAAATCTACGTGATTTTGTATCGTATAATTTCTATTTGGGATTGTATTTGCTCTTATGAATAGAGTCCTCCTCAGCGGAGAAGAGGTTACAAAAAAGCAAGAATATCATAGCAGCGTAGCAAAAAAAACAGTTTTCTTCTTCCAAGAAAAATAGTTATCTTTGAGTGAGTTATCCAATTTGTAAGAGATTTAGATCCACAAATTAAAGACAGAGAGAGATCCACCTTTGGGTGAAGTTGTATCACATTATTTATTATAGTGGAAGTTTGAAGTGGATTACGGTCCCGTGGTTTTTCCCTTCGCCTTGGAGGGTTTCCCATTATTTATCATAGTGGAAGTTTGAAGTGGACTACGGTCCCGTGGTTTTTCCCTTCGCCTTGGAGGGTTTTCCACGTTAAAATTCTGGTGTTATTTATTATTCATCTTTACTGCTTTCAGTTAGTATTTTATCCTATTTAATTTTCACAGAAATAGTATCGGGAAAAATTTTCTAGGCGTTCTCCACAAATATTTTTCCCAACACAACCATCGGCAGATTTCGATTACTATGCATTTGGTGGATTGAACTAATCGAAAATCTTATGCATCGTACTTTCTTAGTGAATGATAACTAGACCTAGCATGAGGGGTTAAAGAAAAAGCTGATCATCCGTGCCTAGCTGGGGAGGGGCAAGCAAGGGTTGTCGCCTCTTCGAGCCCCCAGAACTTATTTTAATAGGCCTAAAAAGGTTAACGATTTGAACTTTTTAAAGTTAGGGATACGGCTTAGGTTTTTTAATTTCATGTTAAGGGTGTGACCACTTATAGCAAAACGCTAAGGTGTGGCTGTTGTCTCTAGTTTTTACTTTTTAACTATTTCTATTATTTATTCATTGCTTGTTCTCTATATGTCAATTTAAAATTCTCTTATTTACCATTTTGTGGTTAATGATGTAGGAAATACTTGTTTCTTAACATAATTATCTCTAATTTACACAAGTAGAGATTCGCGATCTTGTTAGTAAGATCTAAGTGTCTTTCTCGTGAAACTCATCAATGGATACTTAAATTCATATATGAGTGAAGTTATATCATTTCATCGGTAAACATACAAAAAATTATAAATCGACCAAATCAATGGAGGCATTCGGATCTTAGATTGGCCATTGATTGACAGATTCACTTTTGATTTAGGTGGTTACTGGTTCACATAATAAACACGAATTGTTTAGATCTCAAATTGAATCGAATCAAATCGCGAGATAAGGATCAAGAATCAACCAATTCTAATCACTATGAATATGATGAATCAAGCTGCTTGAAAACTCTCACTATGAGACTTCTTCAGTGTTTTGCTGTCAAATAATTACCAATAGAAGAAGTAGACGTACCAAAAGGTTTTAAAAGAGTGGATCATATGTAGACGATTTAAACTTTTTTAAAGGTGACAATTATGGCTTAACCACCCAAGTTTATAGCCCAATTTCTTAAATTTCATGACAAGGAAATATTTTAAGGTGTAGCTATTCTTTTTACTTTTGTACTTTTTAACTATTTTTATTATTTATTCGTTTCCTGTTTCGTACATGTCAACCAACTTTACTTTAGGTGATTAATGATAAATAATAGGAAATATTAGTTTCTTAACATAACAACTCATAACTTACACAGTGAAGATTCACAATCTCTGATTAAATTTGGTTTTTAACTTAAGTGAAATATTGATGCTATAATTAATCTTTTGTGTCTTTACGAAAGGTGAAACTTTTTAAATACTCTAATTATTTTAGATGCTAATTTATTATTTTCATATCAATCTAAAGTAGAAAGATGTTTTATGATTTCAAGTTCTATATCGATTCTTTTCCAGTTCATAAAGATCTCCATCACCTCCCTTCGTTATAATTCTGGCTCCATCATTATATGTACCCTAACTTAGGCACAAAAACGATAGCCCTAAAGTGGGTTCAATGCATCTGCCTGCCAATGAGGAGAAATGTTGTTGGGAAAATTACCTGAACGACGCCGCACTTGAATCTCTCACTGACAAATCTCTCTCTCTCTCTCTCTCTCTCTCTCTCTCCTCTCCCTTAGACTCACTTACTCAATCGGTGCCATTCTTTTTCATTCACTCGCTCACTCGGCGAAGGGAAAAATTAGGGCTCGGCCGTGGTTATTGACACGATCCTCTTGGCTTCAACGACACAACCTTGAACCACTCCTACTTATTCTTATCTATATGGCAAGATTCTATTGTATTTTTTCCTAAAATCGTTGATTTGAATCAGGGTTTCAAGGAGAGGTGAATTTTTGGACAAATTGGCAAGCATTCCGTTAGGGTTTTAAGATGAGGGAAAATTTAGGGCTTTTCAAGCGTAGAGACGTTGTTTAAGGGCTTTTTTATTTATTTATTGAATTTTCTCACATTGAATTTCCAGTATTTGAAATTTGAGTTAGCACTTAAATAATTATTCTTTCAAAAAAGTGGTATTTTAGAGATCTGACAAAAAAATTGACACTAAAATGGGTGTCTTAAGAAAGTTATGACATTTTTATTATAATTCTTTTTATATAGAGTTAAAATCAACAAAGGGTAATTCTGAGAGTAAAAGCTCAAAGTGGTTGAGTGCTTTTGAGAATGAGAGCACTCCGAGTCTATTTGTATCTTATAAAGTCTTAGATGAGAAATGAAAAATATGCTAAATAATCACAAAAGCTACAAAGCTATGATTTCTCTTCCTTGATCCATCCAAGTATAAAAATCGATACCTTACAAAATTCAAAAATTCCAACTCTAAGAGAGAGAAAGAAGAAAGGGGAAGAGTCGGCCATAGGTGGCAACACCACCTAGCTGTCTAGGGTCTAGCGACCCTCGAAAGCAATTGGGCATTGGCTAGCTACTAGCTTTGACCACCGTACACATATGAAGAGCGAGAGATTTCAATCGCTCAAAAATGTTGCGAGTGAGAGAGATCTATAATATTGGTTTCTCCAGTTAAGGAGCCAACCAAAATCTATTACATGGTCAATTTCCAATGCTGCAAAAAATTGATTAATTTTCCCAATAGACTGAAGAGAACAATGAGCATAATGACACTAGAAGTACCAAAAATTTCATAAGGTGTTCATTTTAGTACAAAAAATTTTTGTGGACTCACTTAAATATCAAATAAAAAAATAACCACTTAAGTGCCTCCAACGATAAATTATGGCATAAAATATTACGTAACTTTTTTAATTAAATGTTAATGCCCAGCTAGCTTTTTCATAAATAAAAAAAGAAGAAGAAGAAGAAGAAGGTCCATGTGGATGATGAGGCGGCTATTAATCACAAAACGAGGCTGCATTATAGAAAAACTCTCTCTCTCTCTCTCTCTCTCTCATGATGATCGAACCTCCCTTTGCGCTATGACCACCAAATTTTGCAAATCTCACAGTTTTAGACTCTTTTTTTTTTGTTAGTCCTACTCTATTCCTACTCTACACTTACTCTCAGACTTTTGCCCTGCCTCTTGCAGAGCGTGGGAGTCGAAACCCACTCCTGAAACTTACGCGTCCCCATCCCATCCCCCCCTAAGGGGATTTGAAGTTTTAGACTTTGTCTCGGAGTGAAATTTGACCTCCAGGTCAATTGATGCAACCGCGGCAAGGCCAAACCGGGTTCAACTGGGCTCGATAAATAGGGACTCCTCCTCATCCCTATACAATCGTCCCAACTTGGCGGAGATGAAGAGGAAGAGATGGAGACTCATGCTAGAATTTATGAGTGTCACACCCCAATACCAATAAGAGATGGGATGAAACAACCGTCCTTCCACATAAAGGACATAGCCTCAAACACAATTTACAACTTGTTATTAATATATATATATATATATATATATATATCTCAATTTATATATATATTTATATGATAAACCAGCAAGTTAGTTACAATATTAGAGTTCTAAAATTGATTGAAAGGAATATGTACAAGTTAGAACTCAATCAACCCAACAAACTATTAATAGCATATGTATAATTTTCTAAAACCATACCCAAAATCCAACTTCCAAAAGTCTTTGCGATAGTGCTCTCATGCTATCAGCCTTGAGGAATATGAAAAACACGAAAGATAAATGAAATGAGTAATCACAATCCAATAAGTAGGGTATATCTCTTCTAAGCAAGTTGAGCATCCACTATACATGTTTAAGACACAAAACATAACTTTACACAAAATCTGAGGATGTAACAAATTCATAAGAAGAAAATGAATTTTATACATGCTTCAACATAGCTATATTCATAATAAAAATATCCATTTCACAATAATATCAAAATAAATATTAATGGTCTAATCTATTTATCAATCCCATTAGAATCACATGCTAATGATTCATTGCATAACACCCCCTGACAATGTAACCAAACTCTCATCTTAGCAAAATCTTCACCTATGTTGTGGGTGGCTAACCCACAAAGATATCCTAAACTAGTTTGCATACTTATTAATTCTCTCATTAGGCTCATAAAGACACTGAGTATCAACAATAACCCACAACAACATCCATCACAATCTAAAATCTATTATCGATGTCACCAATTGGTTTACAAAACAAGCACACAATCTTTCTCCGCTCAATCCATCCACCAAAATGCATTTTGCAATTCATTTCATAAACACTTCTTAAGCCATTTCAAATAAGGGTTAATACCTTGAAAAACCCCAAACTAGTACACCTGTGACAAATTTATCCAAACTATTTTTTTGATCATGAAAAACCCCAAACTAGTATACCTGTGACAAATTTACCCTCATAAAAAACCACAAACCGATACATTTATGACAAATTTACCCAAAACTAATTTATTCGATCTCAAAAAAATCCCAAACTGGTAAATTTGTAACAAATATACCATCCACTAAATTAGATTAATACCACGAAAAAAATCACAAAAATTGTCAACCGTGACAAACGGAACGTAAAATCCCTAAATTGGAATATTAGTCAACTATCACGTGTCATTTAACTTAATAATTTAATAATAAAATTTAACAAAAACTAATATATGGTAAATTTGTCACAAGTATACAAGTTTTTGGTAAATTTGTCAAATGTATACCAGTTTGAGGTTTTTGGTGGTCAAAAAAATAGTTTGAGGTAAATTTGTCATGGATGTACTAATTTAGGATTTTTTCAGGATATTAACCCTTCAAATAACAAATTGGGTCGTAAATGCTTGATCCGAAGTTATACATCGAATCTACTATCAACATCACTTTTCATTTCAAAGGAATATCAAATATGTGATGCCTCTTTAACTCATAATTATTTTTCTATCATTTCAAAATATGAGTTTTATAAAACCAAAGAAAAAAAGTACCACTCACCTCAAATGCCCAAATAACCAAGCGATGAAGCTCACTCAAACCAACGATCTAGTAATCCTAACAATTAAACGAGATTGACATCAAAATTAAGTAAAACACTATTTCAACTACGAAAGAACTATATTAAGCTTAAATGCTAACAAATGACTGTATGATAACAAATCGCTCAATGAAAGTGATTATTTAAATCTAAACAAAAGAGGAAACTCACCCGTACAACTCTAAAATTTTGTTTCGACTAAACTGTTACTCTAAAATAACTCTCGTCGAATCTCACGGCTTTACAACAACATAATCTACTATTTCCATGAAATCTCATAACTCGACAACTCAAAAATTAGACTTTATAGCTCGAATTTCACGAGACTTTGAAGTTAAGCCCTAATTTTAAAAACTTCTCTGATTGGATAAACAAAATACATGAGTACTTACTAGGTATTGTGACACATAGTAACTCAACTTGACGAGCTGTTTGTGACGTGTACACGAAATCCCTCTTTCCCTTTATTCTTCTTCTTCTTTCTATCCTTCTTTCTCTTTTCGTTCCCCTTGTTCCACGCTAGCTCTTGATCATAAAAAGAAACCGAGCGTCCCTGTTCACCGTTCACTGTTCACTATTTCCTTTTCCCTTCTTTTCTCTTTTTGACTTTCCTTGGCAGGATTAGGATTGTCCCAACGAGCTCGACAATCTGGAGCTTCCTGTCACGATCAAGGTCACGAAGGAGTGAACTGATTTTCTTCACAAATTGGAGCTCACGATCAAGGATATCAATAATTATCATCCGGTCTAGAGTTGCAGCATGAATAAGAACATGATTCCAGTACTCCATTAGCATTTATGCCCTAATATAGTCCCAATTTGTCAATTTGGCAAAAAAAATTGCCAAACGAGCTCAGGCCGACTCTCCATGTATCAACTCTCTCTCTCTCTCTCTGTCTCCGTCCTTCGCAATTTATACTTTCTCATCGCATCGTTCTTCAGTTTGAAGAAGATCAGGGTTAAAGGATTGATTGATGGACTCTCTCTCTCTCTCTCTCTCTCTCTCTCTCTGAGCTTCAATGGAGGACCTGAAGACGGGCAACCCTCTTTTTCCTTCGAACTTCGTGACCATCCACCATCTTCGAGAGCAATGGCTCAGGCAACGGCAGCTGCAGCAAAGACAGAAGCAGCTTGGAGACATGGCGACGATCACCCCTAGAAGAACCACCGCAATGATGGACAACGCCGCCGTTCCTACCTCCGCCGCAAAAGGGCCAATGAAAACAGCCAGAACAAGAGCTTCCGCAACGCAAAATTAGGATTTTTATTTGGAGCAAACATGTAAATGGCGTCATTTGAGACTATTGATGCTGATCGGGCACATAGACGAGTCACGTGGATCGGAAAAATTGATGAAAAAAAATTGTCACATTGAATTTTCGATAATCAAAATCAGAGTTGACCTTTAAACGATCTTTTTTTTTTTTTTTTTTTAAAGTGACATATAAGTGATTCGAGAAAAAAATTTGACATTAAAATAAGTGATATATAAAACTTTTGACATTTTAAATGTCCTTTTAGTGAAAAAAAAAAAAAGAAGAAGGAAATCTTCACTCTTTTGCCGATTCATCCACGATGTGGTTGGGATGGCAGAGAAGCACTTGGAATCAGTAGTTTGCAACGTCGCCAATATTGTTAACTTTCAAGAATGCAAGAACGCGGGGGAAGAGAGAGAGAGAGAAGGTCGTTGTTGGCAACCCAATTACAGGCACAGGGCGCTAGACCTTGGCCAGTGGTTGGATGGCGACAATGGTTGTCTTTCCCCCTCTCTCTAGAATTCGCAAAAAAAAAATTATCTCCTAAATCTTTGATATCCATTTAGGTGTAACATGGTTGTCAACATGACACTTAACGAATCATAGTTATTATTTTCTTTGGGTTTTTAACAGAAGAATCAATATGAACAAACAGACATATAATTTAAGAATGCGATCGCAAAAAAAATGTACAAGGGACTAGGTTGCACAAATAGGAAAACTTCAAGGACCACCCATATCATTATCCCGATGCTTAATTATCTTTTGATAGAGAAATCCAAAGAAACCGCCCATGTCTTTGATCAATGAATACTGTGCCCTAACCCTAATAAACATGCGAGCCACTTCCATGGAGGTAGTGTAAGAGACACAAGATGCCAGATATTGGTGAAACCTTGCCCTTTGGATAAGTGGAAATACGTATAAATACTCCCTTCTTAAAATTGAAATGCAATAATTGCCTTCATGTATGACTGGATGCACTCATATTATTCACTTTCTCGCATACCATGATTATCACTTGGAGAACACTCTGTCTTTGACTTAGCTGTCAAATGGAACATGATGTGGGTAGTGCCTGTCTACATCCACGGATAGAACTTATCGATCTGCACTAGAGAGACAAAATCCTATAATATCGGAAAACCTGATCTGACAAGAAAACCAGCAACAGGTGTATCTAATCATTATATACATAGTGGTTCAAGTATAACAGATTTCCTTTCTAGTTGTATGTTCTCTAAGCATATATTCAGTCAAATAGCAACATTTCCTAAAAATTAGATTTTTTGAAGCAAGAAATCATTTTTTTGTACATGGCATTCGTCCCAGATTCAGTTCTGCAGATTAAATTTTATCCAAAGTGGGCAATAAAAACCCTAAACATTCGAGGCTTACATGCTAAATTTTAAATTTCATATCAGCCATGCATAAGTAATTCACTAATCTTCAATTAACAGTGACGAAGACATACAAGTCAACCCAATAACCGATACACACGCACAGTCCTTCGCATTATCCGGGCGCTGAGCCATCAGAATCAGCATCCTCGCCAGATAAAGAAACACTGGAAAATCTACAGCACATCGAAAGGAGACCACTTTCAACCAAAAAAACCATAGCTTAGCTTAGCCTTCAAAACATTTGATCGGATTCGGGAAATGGGATCTTATCAACTGCTTTTCGTGGGTGAATCTTGAGTGGAGATCGACGAAGTGTCCATGCTTCTCGTCCTCTGGAGTGACGGCGCACGGTGGAGCCTGCACCGGAATGAACCGGCGTGGGTGGTCGGCGAGCACAGGCAGGTGTTCTTTGTGGAGCTCGGCTGCCTCGTGAGACCGGATGGGGCGGGGTTCTCGTTCTCGCACGAAACCTCCACCTTCAAATCCTTCTTCTTGGCATTCTCTTGATTCTCCATTCTATTTCCTAATTCCTGCAAGCATAATTCATATGGACTTGGATCAGTTGTCGAAAATGGCGGAACCAATCAAAGATTTATGTCTAGGTAAGTGTGCGACATAAGTCAAGTTACATTTGTGACTTTGAAGATGGCGAAGATAAGGTGATGAGTCAAAAACTGGAACGATAATGAAAGCAATATATCCCGAGTGCCCTCTCTCTCCCTCTCTCGGTGGAGTGATGATATAAAGTCCATCGACGTCCCACCTAATTTTGTCACTTTTGATAATGCTTCAACCACTCAAAAAGAAGCCATCATAAACAGGGAAGCCCATCATGCGTTTTCTCATCTCTCTAAAATGTAAAGGTGAAGGTAGCATAGTTCTCGTGAGAATCGTACTTATGGATCCTTTATGGATAAAATTGTTAAATCAGTCTTCAATGCATTCTACCAATATTAATTCAAATAGTACAAAAATTATCAAATCAATCATCTTAATTTCTTCAATTTTATCAATATAATCATGAATCTTTACGTTAGATTCCAATAAAATCTTTGTAATCAATTGTCATCGAAAATTGTTGATATGGTAATCCATATAAAATGCCATTTCAAGTAAAATCATCCATGTCAGCAGGCCACATGGAATGACTGGAGATGACTACACGTGAGCTATTTTCGTATTGAAAGAACTACATCGATATATTACGTAAAGATTTAGGATTATATTAATAAAATTTAAAAATTTAAAACTAAATTCAATTTCAATTTAGAATTGACTCGATAATTATCACATTCTTTATTAGAATTATCCAAGAAATGTGTGCTTCTAATTGACAAAATAAATAGCGAAAACTTTAAAAATCATCTTTACTTTTTTATTTCAATATGATTTTCTATGCAGAGTTTTCAAAATCTATAATTCATATTTCCTTACAAAACTCCCACATCCAACAAGACCAATCTACCATCAATCTTATCCACGCCCCACACACACACATTCACTCTCTCTCTCTCTCTCTCTCTCTGTGCGCTGTAGGTTCCCACCACAGAGCCCGACCAATGCCACATTGCCACCATTTCTGACCAGCGCCATGCCGCCATCGACGCTGGCTAAGCCCTCTGTGCATATCTCTCTCTCTCTCTCTCTCTCTCTCTCACCATGCTTTCTGCGTCTCTCTTCTTAGCCATGGCCAAGCGCAACCGAGGGTCGAGCTCGACTCAGATCTGGTCCGAACTAAACAGATTTGAGTCGAGCTCGATGCCGGCAAAGTTCGACTGGTTGCAATGCTGAGGTAGTGGTAGGAGGCGGGTGGCCATGGTATGGCGAGAGACAGCCGTTCCGATCAGAGAGGGGCTAAATACGAGGAGGCAAAGTTGAAAGGAGCATGGTAAATTTCCAAACAAGATTAAATATCAGATGAAACTTGAGATGTTAATAGTGAGTTTTCAAAGCTCGAAATGCAAATTGATGCGAGCATAAAATGCGTGAATAATTTTTTTTATATTTTCTCTAAAATAAAAAGAGGGAAATATACAGAGGTCCCCTCTCTAATTTATTATGGCAGATGTTCTCGTGGGCATAATCAATTTCTCTCCCCGGTGCCACCGGTAGGTCACATGCACTCATCTTTCATCATCCCAATGCCACACTTCATATCAATTAGCATAAAATATAGTAATTTCAAAGCTTTGGTGCTTTTCCTTTGAATTTGCTATATGGAATCTTAGACTGAGGGGCAACCATCACCTTTGCCCACAGGGAGAAATTGACCGAACAAAACCGATAAGGGGTCTTTGATTTTCAAAGCTACTTGAATATCAAGTAGTCAATTTCATAAAACAATTTATCCAAATCAAATAAAGATGAAAAAATCCTGAATGTTTAAATATTTTTAGGGGAAAAAGTTATCAAAAATCCCAAACTTTATTTAGAGTGACAAATATACAAAAAAAAAAATTGTGACATAAAAAAATCCTAAACTCGACCCGCGTGACACATTTATCCTAAATTACAGAGCATTTTTGTCTTTTACTTAATTCTCTTTCTTTTTTTTTTCTTCTTCACTCTTCCCTCCACCAAAAGGAGGGAAGCCAAACTCAGGTGAGGGCGGTCCTCGCCAAATCCTAGGAGGGTAGCCTGACACAGGCGAGGGTGGCCCTCACTAAATCTAGGGAGGGCATGGCCAGAGAAACCCTCGCCGATGTTGGGCGAGGGCATTCCTTGACAGATCCAGCCCAAGCGAGAGTTGCCCTTGCCTAGCGTCAGGTGAGGGTTGCCCTCACCAAATCTAGCGAGTGTTGTCCTCGGCTGGGTCGGCGAGGGCTATCCTCGCTCAACCCAGGCCCTTGCTTGACCCAGGCGAGAGCTACCTTTGTCGACATTAGCAAGGGCAACCCTTACTTGAGTCCAACTTCCCTTCGCCATGGCCGGTGGAGAAAAAGAAAAAATGAAAAAAAAAAATAAGATAAAAATGCCCTTAGTCATAGAGTTTGGGGTGAATGTGTCATGATTGTCCAAGTTTGAGGATTTTTGTGTCAAAAAAAAAAATTTGGATAAATTTGTCACTCTGGATAAAGTTTGAAGTTTTTGGTGGCTTTTTCCTTATTTTTAATCACAATGAAAACAAACATTATTCTCTTCGAACTTACAATTTAATTAAGATTTCAAAATAAAGAAAAAAATAATATAAAGATCAATCCGTTACAGTAAAAAGGCTAAACGTAATTAACCTAAAATTTTTTAGAAAGTGCATTTAGATAAACTAAAGACTAAGCACTTGATCTGTAATTGTAATATTTCCGTGCATAGCACGGGAATGACCGCTAGTTGTAGAACTATTTTGGCGTGGGAAAAATACTTGAGACGATGCATGAACTTTAACAATGATGTAGCTTATGGTGCTTCTTATGCAAATTTGAAGTGCTGACCTGATATAGCCAATCAAATCAACTGTTGTTATATTTATGAATTTTCAAAAAGTCCAACCGACAGCATGATCTACACTATCAACAAAATGTGACGTGGCCATTGGCAGCACAGCACGGAACCCTTTTACTCGTCCACAGTTAGAATGATTTTTATTTTTTTATCGGCCCAAATTATAATTATAGTCAATGTGACTTCGATCAACATGTACGTCCACAGGGAAGATGCGGCTCAGACTTTGCCATGTGAAAACCTAGATTACAAAAAGATATAACTATTGAAACTAAGTATGTCCTTAAATTACTTTATCTGAATTTTTTGACATAAAATTTAAGGGTATTCCCAAGTTAGAGGGGAAGAAAAATATCTTTTTTTTTATCAATAAGAGGTGCGAGACGTGCGGACACCAACACGTTGAAATAAGAAATGCAATCTAATTGGACGCCCTTGCTAGAGGACTATCATAGGCAGCCCTCGTAGGTGGCAACACCCGGGGAGGAGGACACGCCAGTGGAGTGGCCTTCAATTGCTTTTCACTGCATGCCCATGACCCTCTAAAAGGCCTCGAGTTGAAATATGGTTATAGTTAATGTGACCTCGATCAGCATGACCTACATGTACGTCCACAGAGAAGATACGATTCAGAATTTGCTATGTGAAAACCTAGATTACAAAGAGATATAACTACAAAATAAGCCTAGAGAAAAGCCTAATTATGAGTGTGTTTGGTTCAAATTTTGAAAAAATGCAAAAACCTTTGAGTTAATAGGGTTTTTCAAAATGCAAGTAGTATTTGATAAAGTGTAATTTAAAAACACAGAACTTTGACTTAAATGCTATTTGAAAAAAAAAAAAAAAAACTACACGTTATAAAGAATTTTTGTTAATGTTTTTTAAACTATTTGCTCAACTGCCAACGAGCCAAATTAGCCATCGGCCAGCCTCGCCTAAGGTTGCCCAACTTTAGACAACACGACTTCAAGCAACGGTGATTGGGTTGCACGACCCCAGGTGACACGGCCTAAAGTTGCGAGATCTCAAGTGCGGTCAGCTAATGCCAGTAGCCAATTATGGCCTCGCCAACAGCTTGAATTGTCTTCAGTAAAGTCACATGAGGTGGGGATATTTTTGGAATTATGAAAGTTGAACAAGGACAAAGTTGGAAAGAAAAAATATATTTGCATTTTGGATATGCAACATTTCAAAGCACCCCTAAACTTGTATTAGACTAAAGGCCTTTGGAAATGTCATTGTATTTCTTCAAAACTCTTCAAAAAAATTTGTCGAACGCCATTTGCATTTGCACAATGGACATTGGAGCCCCAAATGGCTTTGGCAATACTAAACCAAATGCATCCTATATATATCCATGGAGAAAAGATGATGTAAAGTGTCATAACTTTTGTACAATACTTACTTTCCAGAAAAACATTCACCACAAGTGCACCAATTTTAATGTCTCGTCGAATTTTTCGATACTTGAGTTATCGACTGAGAAGTTATGGCACCAAATAAAAAACCACCCTATGAACATTATGGCACCTATGGTTTTGTCTTCTCTTTGTCCACGAACAAGACAAACTACCCTAACAACTAATATCCTTAAGGAATAATAGTACAAATGATCCATGAACTTTGGTTCAATATACAGTGTGATCTTTGAAATTTTAATTTATGCAACGTGGTATTTGAATTGGCTATTATGTTATCCCTAGATTTTTAATTTGTTAAAAGTGGCCTGTGAATTACCAATAAATGTTTAATGTAATCCCTAAACTATATGAAAATGTTTAGAAATGCAAGGACCATATTGAACATGAGATCAAAGTTTATGGACCACATTAAACAAATGAAAAGTTTATAGACAATATTGCATATTGGACCAAAATTGAAAGACCATATTGAACAAATTAAAAATTTAGGGTCAACATTGCATATTAAACCAAAATTTATGAGTCATTTATCTCATTTTCTCATCCTCAAATCAATCCAAATAAATCATACAGTGACAGTGACGACCCAACATGTGTAGAGAATTGGGCTTTGCTAATCCCTACACACCACAAATGTTCTCAGCTTTCTTGTATTTTGACACTTTCCCCAATATGACCAAAGTCGAGCTGCCAACTTGGCCCAAGTCACTGGTTGGGCTTCATGCCACACTGTAAGACCCACCAATCGTTGATCTTTCCAACCTATCAATGGAATTAACAAACGTTACATAAGCATTGCTGCTCGCGTGGTTCCACCTTAAAAAATCAAAAATAAATTATGGAATAGCTTAGTCGTCATGAAAGGACACGTGCGTGCGCATTCGGCGCACAGGTGCGCATGGCACAAGTTCGATTCTCACACCAACAAGTGCAATGACTTCATTTTTAAGCCATTCACCCGAGTTTTGCCTCATCTCTTGTCTAATCTATAAAGTTATCAGAAAATTTCATCGGCTCATGATTCACATGCCTATGATGGACTTCCTTGTTATTACAAAAGCAGCAATTGCAACAATTATAGCAATATCAACAATATTTTCTCTCTAAAATTTTGAAAACGGAAAAAAATATGTTAAGGGCCTATTTGGCAACGTGCCAAACGGTGCCTGATTCTGATTTTTTGTTCTCATAATCAATTTGGGACGAGAATCGCGTTTGATAAAAATTTTATTCCCGAGAACAGATTGGGAAAAGAATTGAGAATAAAAAAAAATATGATTCTCCGTCCGAGAATTAAAAAAAGAATCAAAACATTAAAAGTCTCATTCTTTCCTTCCAACATCCCGCGATTGTCATCCACCACCGCCCGCCGCCATTTGCCACCGCTTGCCGCCGCCATCCGCCGCCATCCACGGTTGCCGATCCGGCAAGCCCGCGGAGGCTCGCCGAAGGCTCGCCGAGGTCCGGCGAGCGCGGAGGCAAGCCCAACCACCGGCAAGGCTCAACCTCGCCGATGACCAGGCCGGCCTCGCCCAGCCCCGGCGAGGCTAGCCTAGCCACTAGCGGGGCTTGGGCGAGCCTCAGTGGTGGCCAAGCGAGCCTCGCCGACAGCTAGGCAAGCCTCGCCGAGTCTCGCCAATGGCTAGGCGGGCTCACCCCCCGGCGAGGCTCACCAAGTCCGCCTAGCCACCATCGAGGCTCGGCCTCGCCGGATCTAGCTAGGCCGGGCCTCGGCGGTGTTGGCCAGCCTCGCCCGGTTAGCGCCGGCGAGGCTCGCCAACGAGGGCGACCTCGCCGAGGGCCGGCTATGCTCTCCGTGAGCGTCGCCGGTCCGGTGATTGGCCAAATGAAGAAGAAGAAGAAGAATAGGAGAAAAGGAAAAAAAAAAAAAAAAGGAAAAAAAAAAAAAAAATTTAAAAATTATTTAAAAGTTTTAAAAATTATTTAAAAATTAAATAAATTAATTTGGAACATAATCAATTAGCACGGTATCAAACGCAATTCTATTCCATAATAAAAAAAATTTGGACAATTATCAAACGTGTTTTTTTACTCATAATCAGTTCTCGGAAACAGAATAAAAAATAATCATTTCTAGTCAGAATCAGCTCCTGGGAACAAAATCGTTACCAAACGCGTCCTAAGTCTCCAAGAATCATATAATATTAACTTAATATATCACTATTCTATAGTTAATAATGTTTCAAGTAATTTATGTAAGGTTAAATGAAAGTTAAATCTCAAACGTTACCAGAAAATTTGAATGTAAAAGTAATATCAAATACACATTATCGTCGGACATGACTAAACAATCTCTATCATCAAGAAACCTTCTCGCTTATTTAACCCTAGCAACGAGACACGCAATGCCTGCATGCGCGAAATTGGGTAGTTCCATAAGGATGTAGATGAAATGGGAAGTCACAGGAGATGCTCCCATTATATCTCTATTCTTTTTAATTTGGGCATATATTTTCTTGCCTGTTGTTGGGGGCACTATGGAAAGAAACACTTGGGATTGCTCCCTATTCAAGTGCAAGAAGCTTAGACCAAAAAGAAAAAAGTGCAAGAACATTTTTTTTTTTGCTAAACATAAGTAAATAAAACTTAAATTATACATTCTATTGATCTGCTTATGAATTCCAAAGTAAGCTTTCTTTTCTTATATTATTAAGCCAGCTCCAAATCTATATATCTTTTAAAAGAAAAGGCTCTTCTAGCTACCTAACGAGAACAATTTATCTCTACTAACTTTTTTTCCATGGACTCCAACGGGAATTGACTTGCTATCATTAAAATGTCCATGTCTAATCGACGGGTCCCCATTGAGCGATGTCAACACCACAAGCAGGTTTCATTTGAGCAGCAATTGGTCGCCATGATCGGCTAAACCTGACTTTCGATAGTTTTCCCTCTTTGGCCAAGACCACCTAAGCGGAAGATCGAATAACAAAACCTTGTCAGGCCAAAGGCAACCCCAGAAACTCCCGAACCTTCACATCAAAAATCCAGTAATTAAGACTAAATTGATGGTTTGAAGTGCTGAACATTGAATAGAAGCTATGAGACATTGACACATGTCCTAGAAACAAATTTCTAGATCAAGTCGGCATGTCACGTTGCAAGCAATTAAAAGGAAGAGAAATGGAAATCGAAAATCTCCGGGTGAAAAGCGTGCTGCCCTCTAGAGATTTTGTCATGTCAACATCATTTAATTAACTTTACTTAATCACGAATTTAGGAATCTGGAGGACCAAGACTATGATGGTCCAGCATCTACCAACAGAAAATAACGACTTCCGTGATTAACTCTACTTTTGTTACAAGAGGAAGGTTAGACTTTTCGATTAGGGTTTGGTTAATCAATGACTCCACTTGTGTAAAGTGGTGGTAACTCTAGAAGTCGGCTATATATTGTTAATTTCCCTTTGGTTCAACAAATAATGTGACTCTTAGGGGAGGCATTGTATAACCCTTCTCAACAAAGTTTTAGGTCAAGTGGTATTGCTGCCAAGGTAGACATGAGGTTCAACAATTAGTAAATCAAGATTTGATTTAATGCTTGAAGAGGGGCGTAAATGAAATTTGGATTTCTTAACGGCTTTGAGAAAGCATGGCCGGTCCATGCTCTTGTGGATGAACACAAGAGCTACAGATAGGGATACATGATCCCGTTTAAGTTGTGGGTTTCTTGTCCACCTTGAAAAGGACTTACGGGACTTTAAAATGTAGTTTGGCAAATCAGTTAGAATGTCATTTTTGTTCCATCGCTTAGCTCCTAAACATTTTCAAAGTTCTCCGGCCAGAAGGTCAATAATATTTTGAATTTTTTTTAATTTTTTTTTAAATTTATTTATTTTCTGTTTTTTTCAACATGCAGACTTAGGATCGTCCATAAAGATGGAATAGGAGACGGGGACGCCGGCGACGCCGATATGTGACCAAGGCTTGGAGCCGGGCGAGCTTCGACCTCGCCCGGCACCGATCCGCTAGGCCGGCCCTCACCCCCGGCCGGGCGGGCGTCGGCTTGGCGACCGGCTGCCGCCGTCGCCGATCCGGTCCGGGCGAGGCCGACGCCGCCCGGCAAGGGCTCCCTCGCCCGGCGTCGTCGTCGCCGGCGTGGTCGTGGCCGGCCACCGGAAAAGGCCAAAAAAAAAAAAATGAAAAAAACAGAAAATAAAAAAAAAATCAATAAAAATTTAAAATTTTAAAATATTATTAAAAATTGTCAACATCAACTCCAACCCTATGTGGCATCTATAAAAAATAAAAAAGTAAAAGAAAGGAATGACCTAAAAGTTACAAATTTGTTATCGATAACGTGAACTTAATCTAAAGATGGAATAGTTGGGATATGTGAAATTTTTACAAATGCACCTGAACTAATCTTTAGAAATTTTTGGGTAAAAAATTGTTTGGGGGTGATTTTACGTTTTAATTTTTTTATGGTGAAATACTTGAAATGATTCAAAATAGTCGGATATTCATATATCGTTGCTTTAATCTTAAAGTAAACAATATTTTGTGTTTTGGCTAGAAAAGCAACGATCTATTATTTACTTAAAAAGTTAAGGAATCTTACGTATAAATAAATCCAGTCATAAGTTCTATGAACATTAAGCTCCGGAAATTGTAAGGATGTGAAAGTATATTGATGCAGGTAAGATTCTCTATTATCTTCATTTGGTTAGCATACTCGCGTGAAGTGTCATCTTGGACTTTTCAAATATTACTTGGGCTCCGTTTGCTTGAAGAAAAACTATTTTTAAGAAATTATTTTTTTTTTAAGAAATTATTTTTTTAATTTCCGGTGTTTGGTAACAAAAAAAATCAATATACTGCAAACATTTTCCGTAGATTGAAAACAACAAACTTATAGTGGAGGAAAATGGTTTTTCCTTCTGCTAAGGAGGAAATCACTTTTCTCTAAACTACTAAACAAATATAAACTAACAATTTCTTTAAAAATGATTTTCATGGAAAATAGTTTCTTCTGTAATGAAATTTTCAATGAAACAAACTTAAAGTTAATTGGATTTGTTACTTCTTTAGTCTCCATTTGTTTCGAGAAAAAAAATCTGAAAAATATTTTCCTCATTTTTAGCGTTTGAATCTTTAAGGAATTGAGTCAATAAAAATATTTTCCTCCTTTCTTCTCTTCCCTTTTCAATAAGCATTTTCATGCTAAGGACCACGGGTCCACGGGATATAGCAGGGCAAAGTTCACTTAAAAGCCGAGTACAAAAAATAATTAAGATATGTTGTTATTGTATCAGAATAAAATAAAGACTAAAAAAATCGAACTAGCAATAAAATTCTAATTGATTCTAATATTATGAATCTAAAAACTAAAACTAAACAGATCCAATAAAAAAATAATTATATTTTAAATATACTTCGGTAAACTTACATTTCTATCCCTATTATTCTGTGAATTCATTTTTCGGCCTCACAATTTATTTGGTTATAATTCTAATTCTTGCACTATTTTCCAATGACCATTCGAGTCTTTCAGTCGAATTCCAATAAAAATTAGTCAAAATTTGTTGAATTAGCTTAGACTATTAACACGCGATTATAAAAAATTAGACTTTTAGTCAAAGCACCTTTTTGGAATATTCAAATACAATCATGTAATTTGTTTTTGCAAAGATATTAGCCTTTGTACCATCCTGTGATGAGATTTCAAGTACGATGCCGTAATAAGACTATAAAAAGCTGGCAACTATGTGTAACACATGATATAAATGTGTATAGGTGTTAATATTGACTTCATTAGCAATAATTGAAAGAATTTTGGCCTCCCCACTACATGAACAAGTCCTCGCATTCTATGTGACAACAGACCTGTTCGTACAGCTAGATCGGAAGAATCCCTGCAAACTGTCTAAAATATTTTGCAGAGGATAAACTTGCGGCTAGAGACTTCCAAGTTATCCATCTTTTTCTAAGATTAATCGTAAGTATGCCTATATGGATTACTACTGAAAGTGAGGATGTTTGTTTTGCAAGAAAACATTTTTTTTTCCCATTTTTTTTTTTTTGTGTTTGATTCACTTAGAAAAATGAGTTAATAGAAAATCCATACTTAAATTCATAAAAATGATTTTCTCTTTTTAAGATTAGAAATTATTTTCCAAAAAAAAAAAAAAAGATTAGGTCTCAACGCTTAGATTTGAAACTCTTTACTTGGACACAAAAACCCCAACATTAATTCGCGGAGTTCAAGATAAGGTCTCTAGTGCCCAGGCTTGGATCCATTGAGACTAGACCCGTGACCCATTGCCCATGCATAGATCCCCGGTGCTTGTGCTTGAGCCCCTAATGCCTATTCCCAAGGCCATCGAGGCTGGCTTCCAAACCCCAATGCCAATGTCATGGCACCGAGGCTCAAGTCCATGAAGACCAAGCGCAGGATCCCAGTACACAAGCTCAAATCCCTGAGACCCAAGCTTGAGTCTACAAAGGTTGTACCTAAGTCCACAAAAGTTGTGCCCAAGTCCATCGAGGCTAGCCTCGGGACCTTAGTGCTCGTACCACAATCTCCACATGCCTCAATTGGGGTCCATCATGGCCGGACTAGAGACTTTAGTGCCCATATCCGGTTCCCTAGCTACCCATGCAAGTTACTAGTGTCTAAATAGTGTACATATTTATGAAAATCAAATTAGAAATTGTATACCAAATAATGAAAAATATTTTTCAATTCATTTTCAGGTTTTAATTATATACTAGAAAATATTGTTACTTTATTAAAAATGACTTCTTAGAAAACATTTTTCCGCCATATAAATGAAGCCTTAATGGGACTGTCAATCTGGGCACACTTACAAACGTGTTAATTTTAACATTTTTATAATATCTCATATGCAAATGTAATGTTTGGAAAGTAATATAGAGATTATTTTTGCAAGTAAAACAAAGTACGGCGCCTAATTCCTAAAAATACATATACTAAACTATCAATTTATTTTAGGGGCTTCTACGCAAAGGCGTAGTGAGCCAATGGAAAGTGTTTACTCAAAAATTTCTGTCGAATTTTGTGGAAATGACTTAAATTGTCGTTAGAGAATAGTATGAGGACTGGAATTTAAATCAAACAAAACATGAAGTGAACTCCAAAAGTTCAGGGACCAAAAATAGAATTCTCCATTTATTTTGTCATGCGCTCCCGTACTTCCCGGACAAGACAGTACTTAGTTGTTACTTAAGGACAATACTTCGATGTATATATTTACAAATTGTGCGTTAACGCCCATGGCAAAAGAGAAATAGATGATTTTTGTATTTCACTCGAATGAATAAGTACAAGCAATGGTGGTCTTTTATTGAGACCCCAAATTGATAGGAAAAGACAGGTACAAGATTTACGCGATATCCCCCATATATGTGAGATTCGATGAATTGCAGAAAATATATAACTACATGGCATCATATATACAACATGACAAACTATACATATTATCTAACATCCACCTCAAACACAAGATAGTTGTTGGGAAGCCAACTGAAGTTTGGATTATAGCCTATGAGAGAGGCCTAGATGATCGGCTTTACTAAAGATGCCGGCATTTTGATTCATGGGACAAATACAAAGAAAGAGGAAGAGCGCCACATAAGATACTTTATTTAATGAAATGACAATTGTTATCAATGTGCTTTGTTCTTTCATGAATGACATCATTATAAGCAATTTCTGTAGACATCATTGGATGCAGCCTTAACCTCTGAGCACCGTCTCTCGCCGTCGACCTCCACCGCACCACGCCAGTGTGCCGCCGCCAATGATGGGGCGCCCCCTCTCTATCCTCTTTCGGGGTTCTTGATCTTCTCTCTCGGCCACCCACGACACACAAAAACTCGGCACCGCCATAGCACCGCCTCTCGACCGCCCATTGCGCAGGATCTTGTCCTGGCGTTGACGGTGGAACCAAGTCCTTCGAGGATTTGACGGGAAGGCAAAGGTCCAGTGATCATGGAGGACTCGTCAGGCTAGGCGGCGATGCAGCAAAGGCCAAGGGACTCAAGGTCTAGCCGGCAAAGGGGAGCCATGGTGAGCGGCGCGGAGATCGCGATGGCTTCTGGCACGGGACGACGGTGCACGATGGCGGTTTTGGCTAGAGTAGGGTGATTAGGGTTAGGATTTTTCCACGAGGGGTCTACTAGGAGTTTTGGGGAATTTAGATTTATGACAGGAACAGTATGGAAAAAGAAAGTGGCAAATCTTCAAAATACCTTGAGGTTGTCAATTGATGTGAAATGTAGTTTGGTGCCCCACGCGAACACTCAAAATACAAGATGATTTTTCAAATAAATACGGCGGTGTACATAACCCATCAAAGCCTAATTCACTTGTCCATTTAATTCATTCAACCCCTAGATGCGTCAAAAGAACCTTAATTTCTCATTAACTAAGGGGAAATTTTGACAAAGTCCTAGTTCACACAACTTATTAAGAAAATTCGTCTGGCATCCCTCATTACATTTTTGAAGTGATTGGGTATATTTTTAACTCTACCTTTGATTGCTTCTCACAAATATTTCAGATTTTACCCAGTTGCACACACAACCCTTCGATCCCTCCCCCCTTCTCTTTCTCTCTCTCTCTCTCTCTCTCTCTCTCTCTCCCTCCCAAAAAAAGTAAAAAATAAAATGACTTTTTTTTTGCACGAATACATGAAATGTAAATGTTTCCCCCTTTCTTCGGTTAACTAAACATATGATGAGAAGTAAGATAACGGAAATAAATTGACTGTGTATTTCATTAATAATAAGAGAAATGAGAAATTCCAAAAATCTTTTCTACTTTCTCTTGATAAAAGCTTTTTGCATCTTGCAATCTAGAATCTTACATCTTACAATGTAAACCATTAAGAAGAGATTGAGAATTAAAAACTTGGTCGTGGCTTGGGTGAGTCAAGCCACCCAAATTAAGAACCGCCCGATCGAAGATTTGGTTTGGTTCTTGAAGAGATCAGTCCGATTCCTGATTTCAAGAGAGAATCGGATTAAACCAAACCGATGAACTGAAATTAAATTCATGTATTTTTCTTAATTTTTTTGCCAAGTGATTGGTTCCATGGGAACGACCAATCCAATCCCCAGTCCCAAAAATTGAAAATAAGTTCCCCAATCCAATTCTCGATTCCTAGGTGGAACCGGACTAAATTAGAACCAGTCATTTCTAATGCAAAGTATTGGACATATTACAAGTAGAAATTACAAAAGGGCAAAATTCATCATCTTCATAAAAATCTTGTCAACAAATATAAAAATGGTACTACCATTTCTTTGAGAAATTTATAAAATTGAGAAGTATTTAGTTATTGGAGAACAAAACTTGACAATACGTATTTAATAAACTTAACAAGCACCCTAAAAGGCTAAAACTCTCTTTTAACATTTTCCCTTTTTATTAATTCATTTTTCCAAATAATCAGTAGCTTTATTTTTCAAAAAAAAAAATTAAAAACTTTTCTTCCCCGGGGGATGTGTCGCCAAAACGACCAATGCGGTCACACCACCACAGCTTTTTTCATTACCAAGGTCAACGCTCACCACCATGAACTCCAAAACAAACCTCGAGAATTAACTCAGTTGCAGACCACGCTCGCTCCGCCATTTTCTTTTCGAACCTCTCGTTCATCAATACCTCGCACCGCTCTGCAAATTATTAGGCACCCATCAAACCCACCATTAAGGAACGCTCTCGAGTTCCCCCCCATCTCACGTTTAACTACATACTTTTAACAACTGACCTGAAAGTAATTATCATCATGACCCTGATATCAATGCAACGATGGACAGAATCGGACAGAGAACAGAAAACCAAGCAGCAGCGCATATGCAGAGGATGAGAAGGAGAAGCTGGGAAGAAGACGAAGAGAATTTGGAGTGGAGCACATGGTTACAACACCCGTCTTCTCAAACCCTAGAAAAAAAGAAACAGCATAGATGGAAAGAAAATGAAAAAGAAAATACACAAACTCCTTCGAAGTTCAATCTAAGGTTCATAGTTTTCTTTTCCTCCAGAACTATATCATCAATACACAGAAGCAGCATATGAATATGTAAATATATAAATATATATGTGAAAGGAGCGAAGGCTCCAAGGTGATCTGCTCAAGCATCGTGTACCCTAGCTGCGAAAGTGCCGAGAAATTCAGGGTACTGGAGCACATCCACATCCAACGGAACCGCAGCGGGAACCCCGACGAGATCGTCGCTGTCGCCACCGCCACCGCCGCACGAATAGGTCTGCAGGTGCAGGCTAGTGAGGCCGTTCAAGCCCTGCATCTGGTCGCGAGGCGAAGTGACGGCGCCGGGGCCGTGTGGGCCGTCGTTCCAGAGCTGACCCTTCGCTTGATCCGAGCTCTTCTTCTTCCTGGGGAAGAACCCTTGGATGACTTCCTCCAAGAGGCCCGACTCGGGAGATTCTTCAAGGAAGAAGCCGCAGGGGTCGTCGTCCTCGTTTTGTTCGGCCGAAGCTTGTGGTTTCTGATACTCATTTGGGACGTAGAGACTCGGAGGCTGAGCGTAAGAAGTCAGAGACGGCAGTTGCGGCGGCGGCGGTGGGTAAAGAGGAGCGGTGTTGGGAGGGTTGAGAATGTCGCGGAGGAAAAGGGAGACGTCCAGAGAGGCAGCGTTCCTCGGCGGCTGCGCCACGGGAGATGCGGCGAGGACTGTTCCCCTAGTGGTTATGCCGGCTAAGTCTCGAGAGTAGGGTTTAGGAGGGAAGGGGACCGGGTTATGGAGGAAGTGGTGGTGGTGGTGGGGGTGGTGGTCAGAGAGAGGCGGCGGGTTGGTCGGGTAGACGAAGTTGGTACGGGCCTTGACACCGCGCATGGCCCGGGCGGCGCAGTCGTAGGCGCAGGCCGCCTCCTCGGCCGTGTCGAAGGTGCCCAGCCACCGCCGCTCCTTCGACTGCGGGTCCCGTATCTCCGCCGCGTACCGCCCCCACGGGCGCCGCCTCACGCCCCGGTACCTCATCGTCACGCCCGACCCGCCTCCCCCGCCGCCGTCCCTCAGGGCCCTCTTGCCGCTGTTGGCGAGGGCGGAGGTGGGGGCGGGGGTGGGTGGTTTCTTGTGGAGGGAACCGTGGGGTGGGTTGGGAGCGAGGGTGTTGAATTGGGAGTGTTCTTGATCCATGTCTGCCAGAGAATTGATGAGGGAGAAAGGTAGATAGGGTTTTGAGGCACCTGAGGAATTGGATTGGGATGAGTGTGTATTTATAGAGGGAATGGAATGGAATGGAATGGAATGGGAGAAGTTTGGAGATTGTTGGGGTCCTAGGAAAGTGATTGATACAGTGCCATTCGAGTTTCGTGCGCCTTCTGATCTCGAGAGTTGGTATTCTTTGTACTTGCATTATCTTCGTATGATTCAATTCGTTAATATAGAAACGTAAAAGCTTTATTTGAGTTTCTTATGTGTTCTAATGTCGACAGTAGTTTGCTTTTTGTACCCGCATAATTCTGATATAATTTATTTTATTAATATAGAAATGTAAAAACTTAATTGGATGTGTTCTTTTTTTTTTGTTGATGCAAGATTAAAATGTGACCGATCAAACTATCATGGCTTTTGTGTATTCGGAGAAAATAGATTACGAAACAAGAGCAATTTTCTTGATTTGTTCTATTTTCATAAGTCACCAAAACATGATTTTCAAAGGGAATTCAAATCATCTATCTATTTTTTTTTCTTTTTTAATAATGTTGAGTTATAAAATTCAAGTGATCATTTCCTTTGATTCTTATTTTAAAAAAATACTGAATTTATCATGTCCATATCAAAATAACACAAATATTTTAAAAGTATCTTAACGTGATTGATGACTTCATCGCTAGTATTGTTAATAAACCCTTTCATATTCATGTATACGCAATTTCCTTTTGTTCTCGATAAATAGTTGAAAGATTTTACTAAATTCTTGAGATCGTAAAATGAATGAATAACAAATTCAAAACGCATCGAGTGGCTTGAAGCCTCTCAAAGCACCTTCAAGCTCCCCCATATCAAGAAGGTCATAGAAATGGGAATAGCTGAAAAAGTGAAAAGCATGATCTTGTAATACGAATCAAATCCAAGAAACCCAAGACCGAAAATTTTCTCTACGTAGTTGTTAGGTAAACAAGGGTTACTAGGGCAGCATGATAGAACCCAAGAAAAGATTCAGGATTGCACTTGTCCACATCTGCTCCATCCAGCCCCTTTGTGCCCTAACTCCATTCTTTGCTGTCGCGTTTGTCAATGTCAAATACAGTGGGATTTTGATGGGTTTTATATGAACATTTAGATTTTATGTCCTTCAGACGACGCGTCTTATTTCATTTTATTTTATCTCATTATATTATAATATTATATTATATTTCTTGAGGTCATGTCACAATCCACATGTAAATCTTGATGATGGGGGTTTTACTATGTCCCCGCGCTGTGGCGATCCTCAACTTGTGTGGTTCGGCACCGCCAGCTCAGAGGGGCAATTATTCCGCCAGTAATTGTCTTCTTCGACTATTTCCAAAGAGCAATGACGTGAACCCGATTAATGCTGAACATCAAATTGGTAGAGCACGGGGGGCAGATTTTCTTCTTCCTTTTCCCTTCCCTTTCTTTTTCCCCTTCTTTCTTTTCGCTTTCTTGATGATGGAGAAATCGACAATTTTCTTTTAAAATAAACAAATCGCTTCCTTGGTAATAATGCCCTACTTTTCGACACCCTTTTGTCCCGCAGAGAAAAAGTCGAAAAGGGTTCATCTGCAACTGGTCTGCATCTTCACGTCCCCATCACACATGCAATGAAAAGAAGTCGGGATTTTCGGACAAGAAAATGAAGCTGTTTTCCTTCTTCCCTCCGATGGACTTTTTTTTACAGTTTTTCTCCCTGTTTTCTTCATTTATTTTGCTTTAATTTTCCAAGGGCTTCTTTCTGGGAAGATGGGGAGAGAGAGAGAGAGAGAGAGAGAGAGAGAGAGGCAGTGTGGTCAGAGGAGGATTATCATTCAGAATGATTACACTGGCGGCGCTCAGAAGTTGTTCCTCCGTCTTTGGGTTTTGTCATTGTTCCTCCTTTCCTTTTCGATTTCCTCTTGTTTGACTATTATCTCACTTATCTTTATTTCTCATGGTTTGCTTCATTTATGCTGGAGAGCAAAAATTACCCATGATTTCACTTCGTTTAAACCCATACGATTTTCTCTTCGAAAGTTTATGCTGGTAAACTTTAGTATTTGCTAGAGGCTGTAAAACATGAGAAAGTTTCTACATACAGGATTTTCTACGACAAATACATGTTGAATAAGCCTGATAATGAATGCTGATCTTTCACTGAGTTAATGTAGAATGTATATATCACCTAATTGAAGCGTGTTACATTTGCAATTCACTTGAAAATGTGAACTAAATTTTCCAGCTTTCTAGGTGTGATATTTGTATTGCCAGTAGAATGATTCGGTGATGACAAATCTTTTTTTTGTAAAGCCCAAGTACATAAAACTAAACAGTAAATAGAGTTCTTATATAAACCATTGTGTTTATCGTATTTTTCCTCGTGTTTTTCATATGATAAATATTGTTATTGTAACATTTCTATGGAGTTATTTAAGTCAATAATAAAGGTTAGGTATTCAAGAATCATGTGGTTAAATGTCACATGGATTTGTCTCATGTAGGGTTTATATAGGTTGTGAGATGGAGGGGAGGGGGGGTTTATTAGGCTATGTTGGTGAGTTAATAGTCACGTGGACTTGTCTCTCTAGGGTATACATAGGTTGTGAGATTGGGGGGTCTATTAGGTCATGTTGGCTGGTTGTTGGTGTTCAGTAGAACAATTTTACAATACTAAAGAAAATAGGCGAACTCCCACTTGTATATAATTCCACTTAGCTTCATAGTTGCCTCAGCTATGATCATTCAGTCATAATGGGCAGTAAATAGAATTTCTAGGGTTTCCTAAGAGCTTACAAATTATTTGCACACTTTTATATATTTATAGAAACTAACACGACTTGACACATTTTGATTTATCTCAAATAAAAATGAATAACGTAGGTTATAAAAAAAGGTTTCTTATTTTCACTCGAATCATAAAGAAACATGAAGACATAGTACTTGAAAGATTATCTTGGTGAAAATCACACCAAACTTTGTATCGGCATCTCGTTGTGCATTTAGGTTCCGTACCATTTTCCTGCTTTTGTTTAAACATAGGCCAAGGAGGGTGATAACTAGCCACTGAGGTTAACACTTTGAGGCATTACAGTATGAATCATGCTTTATATAGTTGTGATGGCTAAACTCAACTTCCAGATGGATTGGCATTGTTCAGATAATTAGTTCAAAAGAAAAAAAAAATTTAGGGTTTACTTCACCCTGCGCTGTATCACCAACCCACATGACACATATTAGTGTCCAGTGCCCGCAGTTTCTTTAGGGCAATTCCGCAGACCTGCAAAGCATCAAAACTAATAAACGATCAGAGCAACATCACTTACTAGACGAAATATAACCTCTTGATCACTTCATGTCACACCTAGAAAATACGACAACAATTGCAAGACAAAAACTCAGGATGTTAGTCGTACTCACGGCAAAGGAGGTGCAGTATCCTCCCCCATTAGTAAGTCCAGGTTTCCGATTTTGATATGTGCTTCTTATAAAAGCTGGAAATGTTTTAGCAAAGACAAGGACTCAGTCCATAACAATTGATGAATTTGTGAGAGAAGAGCTCTTAAGTTCCTGTCCTTTCTCCTGGGCTGCTTCAGATTGTACACAGAACTAAATTTATATCTCCAGTTATTTGTGTAAGGGTTAATATCAAGAAATACCTTAAATCAGTAGACTTATGACAAACTTACCTCAAATTAATTTTTTGATTACCAAAAATCATATATTAGCACACTAATGACATATACTAATATGAATTTTCACATGAACTTGTTGTGTCAATTAAGTTATTATTATGTGTCATTCAACTTAATAATTTCATGGAAGGGGAGGTGAGGGGTTCAAATCCCCACTTTCTCGGGGAGGGATGGGGGTAGGGACGCGTAAGTTTCGAGAGTGGGTTGCGACTCCCACGCCCTATAAGAGACAGGGCACAAGTCTGCGAGTGAGTGTAGAATAAGAATAGAGTAGGACTGATAAAAAAAAAAAACTTAATAATTTCATAGTAAAATTTCACATAAATTAATAGATCACAAGTGTACCGGTTTAAAATTTTTAGTGATTCAAAAATTAGTTTAGATAAATATATTACAAGACATCAATTTGGGATTTTTCGTGATATAAATTTGGATAAATTTGGCTGCATTACAAGACATCAATTTATGCTCCGTGATTTTTTGTGATATAATAGTTGGTTCTTTAGGTGAGCTATGTAAAAAAAAAAAAAAATCTTTTTGTAATTGCATAGTTCTTTTTATGCAAGCCACCTTAGTCACCATCGATGTGGATAGCTGAGGACCATCTAAATCGATCACGATGAAGTGGTTTGTGTTCTAATTCGCTTGAGCCCCTGAACTATCACCGTCTTATACATGCTGAACCCCAAATTTTAATTCCTTTCATTTTTTTAATCTCCAGACTCGCACGTTCTTAAATGTAAAATATTAATATTTCAAATAAGCCGCCGAACTTTCACTTTGTTACACGTAAAACCCTAATTTTTTTAATCCTTGCACTTTACTCTCCCAAGCTCACAAATTATGATATCATTTTTCACCATCAAATTTTCCCGTTAAAATATGCAATGCATACAATTCTTAAACTACAACGAAGGATCAATTTGCAGAGTTCATCCTTAAAAAAAAAAAAAAATACTATATTATAATCATCATGTTCAACTACTGCGGATTTTAACGAGGAAAAATTTTACAGTGTTATAATAGCTAAAAGAATATACCAGTTTGAGGAGTAAAGTATGATGATTTAAAAGGGTGAGAGTTTTTTTTTTTTTTTTTTTTTGGAGGAACCGAACTTGCGGCCAATAAGCGCCGCCATAAACCCTCGGGTAACACTTAAGCGGGAGACCCACCACCCCCGAGTCACACTTAATACACCTAACGTCTCCCATGGGTTTTGAACCTCTCTGGATTTTGAACATTTCACCTTCACCTTATCCAAAGGAGCCACCGCGGCCGATGGTTTAAAAGGGTGAGAGTTTTTTTTTTTTTTTTTTTTTGGTGACCTAGGGAACCTACCGTTAAGGATTAGTAGAGTCCACCACTCACACACCCGCAAGACACCACGCAGCCTCCTTGCTTCACCTTCAAACCGGGACCTCTGCGTTGGAGTCCAGCAGCCCTACCATCCACGCTGCAACGATGGGTGGTTAAAAGGGTGAGAGTTTGTAGAGATAAAGTCGAATGAAATGAAATCTAGCTTTTAACATGGAAGACAATAAGATGAGCATATAGAAGTAAAGTGACATGATCCTCAAAGGATGTCGCACGATTCCTACCTTTGGTGATATAACTTAATATCACATCTTAACCCTTTTTAGTTACCTTGACATCTGATTGGACGGGCATTTTTTCAAGCAAATCGAAAGGTCAACTAGATCCGATCCGGAACATTTTGGGCTTGGGTTTGGATTTAATCCCGCCATAATAGTTCATTCTTCATTATAATCAACATCTATGATTGATGCATTTGCAATTTACATGAAGTCTTTGTGTTAGGAATGTGAATCATCGAAGAGAAAAAGATACAGAATACGACCCACAAATTCAAAATCATAAAGGGAAAAATCACGAAAATGTACTAGAATAATTTGAGTAACAAAGATAAGTGCGGACTATAAAATGACTATTACTATTTCTAGTTAAGGAATAAAGAGCATGATCATCTTGAGTGTAATGGCACGATTAATATGGGCAGTAGCACTAAATCGGAGAAGCGGTATTGTTACCATATACTGACCCCATCTCCGAATCCTGTTTTATGGACCGTTGGATCTACATCACTCGACAATCCAACACCAATAAGAAAAATAATAATCCCTTGGCCCCCTTCCCTACTATCTCTCCTCTACCTCCGCTTGCGCCACGGTCGCCGTTCCTCCTCATCTTTGACGAGACAAGATATAGAGAGGGTTGTGAGAAAAAAAAAATGAGCGAGAGGGAGAGAGAATAATTGATTGAGTAATTGAAAATTAATTAAAGCTCTGTTTAATTCTTAAAAAATGAATGATTTGTAAAACATTTTCTTTAAGAATGATACTTATATTGCTCATAAAAATAAATAAACATATTATCAATCATGAAAATATTTAGACATGATTGCCGAGTAAGTCCAGGTAAGCTCATGCTGGGTTGAGTATAAGGGATAATAATATTAGCCCTTTTAAGTCCAAGATTTCAGTATGTCTTCTAACAAAATAACAAAAGGGAAATTGCCTGGTTAGTCCTTTTTAATATTGCCAATCTAATTCTTAACTTTTGCAAAAAAAATTCAATAGAGTTGTTCCGATCAATTAGTGCCGAATATTGCCATTCCTTCATGAAATGATAAGTTCACGCTACGTCGCAAGAACGAACCCTTACCCCCAGCTCGTGCCTTCAACCTTCGCTGCCCTCTCGGCACCTATGAATGGACCGAGTAATTTCGGGCCAAATCAGAAAATTCCGTGGCAGCAGAGAGGTGACGCCCTTCCGATCACTTCACGAAGACGACAAAACGGATCGCAAAGGATACAGGAACCTTTCGGGGCGATCCCGTCTGATGCGACCGAGAACGTGCTAATGCGATGAAAAGAGTGAAGGACACGAGCGACGGAATGCTCCTTAGCTCTGAGATAAAAGACGACTTAATGAAAAGGGATGATGGTGGTGGCGGTGGTGGTGGGGTTGCGTTGGCGGCTATCTCAGAGAGCATGTTTCTCTTAATCAATTGACTCCTGAGGGTCTTGTCCCCCCCCCCCCTCCCTGACCTCCATTGATGTCTCCCCTCCAGTCTTCCTCCTCCACTCCATGCAATCTCTGCAAATCCATCAGACTCCTCTTTCTGAAACCTCGACAGCCAGGAACTAAAGCCTACAACCTACGACCACCCTTACCTACTTCTCCTTCCCCTTTCCCTTTTATCTTCTTTTCTGCATAAAAACATGGTTTTGATTTATGCGGAAAAGATGAAATCAAATCAATAGCATTTGGTTCGAGAGAAACTTCGTGACGTTTTCTTGTATTTGCAGAGGATGAAGAACGGAAATGGGATGATGCGTGGTTTTCGAATCAATGAGAAATTGATGATGGCTGATCGACTTTGGTTTTGATCAGTTCTCTAGACAATTGGATTACAAAAGAAAACGTCAGTTTTCCGAATTTCGATGTGTGTTTTCTTTATATGTTCTTATTATGTTTGAGAAGGAAAATTGGATTTCGTAATGGGTTTTCTATTAATATATAGCCGATTATTGAATTTCCAATACTCAAAAGAATCTAGTCGAGTTAGAAGTTGGATTTCCTATTTAATTTGCGAATTTTCTAGACAATTGTGTTTAGATGGCAATGTTAGAGCTCTTCTCGCCCTTAAGATTAATGAGCACATCGACGGTTTTTTCCCCTCTTCACTATTTCATCTCTTTATTGCAATTCATAATTGATCAAAAATAATTTTGGTTTTTTTATGTGTAAAAATTATACAAGATTAAAATGGTGTAAGAACTAAATGTACTCAAGACATAAAGAATTTTATTTAAAACAAAATGAAATACCATCTACTATTCATACATGATGGACTAGTCTCTTTGTTAAAAAAGGGTTGCAACCACATGTTAGTTGATGCTTAAGTATGTTTATCAGTGAAAAATCGAATCGGTTCGACCTGAGAACCGGACCAAATACCCAAGTGACCAATTCTAGTGTCAAATCGGTCTTACACAATGCAACTAGAGATAATGGAACCTACGACCTCCAGTTTGGAGTAGACACACAAAATCAGTGCACTAACAAGACTTCGCTAGTTGTAAGATAAAACTCTTTTTGTAATATCAATTATGTGATTTTTACAAAATAAGTAGAATTGAGAGTCGACTTGTAACTCACTAGTATGGTTCCAGGTTAGTTTCAATTATAATCGAGAATGGTTCCCGATTACAATTTTTGAAAACCGAGGCCTATAGGTTAAGATCCAAAATCTAGTATGAGAAGCAACTTGCCCTGGAATGATCACCGTCAGTACATCCCTATAGAATCATTTTTCCCTCCATGCTTAAACGGTTCGAGGGCTCTAACAATTTGCCAGAGTTTTGAGGATTTAATGCACTTTCTATTTTGCCAGAAGGATTCATTGCATACGAGTCTCCTGATTTAACAATTTGTCCCAGACTTGGTGTCGCGTTTCAATACTCTTGTTATCATCTCAAATTACGGGTAAAAAAAGAGATGATTCTCTATAAACTAATCAAGCTAGACCGTGTTGCCTTGTTTTGGAACTTGTCATTTTGAACTAGAACCTGAACTACATAGACTTTTCTCGGGTGACCTTTCCCGCATTTGATTTGACAATGGCAACTGCCCAATTTCTCACTGACCATTATTGGTCGCTTGTGTAAATTTTTTGTATGACTTCCGTTATAATTTTTCATTAAATCCTTATACAAAGTTGAATAAAGTGAAAATGATATAAATGGTCTTTGAACTTTGACCTAAAGTGAAATATTGTCCATAAACTTTTAATTTATTTAATATGATTCTCAAATTTTAACCCAATGTGCAATATTATTTTTAGAATTTTTAATTTAGTTCAATGTGGTCCTCGATTTTTGTATATGTCCGATTTATATTATTCAATGTAATTCCTGAACTTGAATAAATGAAAAGATAATATTGGTTATTTTCATGTAATCTACGGACTGGATTGAACGTTTACCAAAAGTTCGAGAATCACACTAAACAAATTAAAAGTTCAAGAACGACATTACATATTGAGTTAAAGTTCAATAATCAAACTAGATAAATTAAAAATTCAGAGATAATATTACAATTGGGTTAAAATTTGAAGATCAAACTAAACAAATTAAAAATTTACAGAAAGGTCAAAGTTTAGGAACTATTTATGTAATTATTTCTTGAAATAAACAAGTGTCCGAGGCAAGACCTGGTTGGAAAAAGGATCTACCTCTTGGATCTAAACCTAGTCCTTAATCCTTATCCAATAAAAGTAAAGAATGGACAGAGTGCATATGAGAAAGGTAAGAAAATCAAAAGGCTGAAGTAGTCAACATGCCGACAACTTAGGCTGCGTTTGGCAGTCGGGATAAAATTCGGGATAGGATATGATTTATCATATTCTACGTTTGGTGCTCGCTCAAGATAGGATAAAGTCGGATATAAGGGGGATATAGACAGGATAAAATTATCCCATGGGGGAGGTGGGATAAAGGTGGATAGGATTTCTAATGTCCATAATAGGAAATTTATTTTTCTTGAATAACAAACTTATTAAATTAACAAAATTGAAATTATATTTCAATATAAATAATATTTGAATTCTAATTTAAGAAATTAAAAATAAAACAATAAAAAATTATTTTTATTTAATCTTATTTTAATTTATATATTCAACTTTAATTCTATCTTATAATAAACATTTAATCTATAAATTAAATATTTATATTTGTTATATATTTTAGGTATTTTTGTATTTTAGGTATGTTAGTACAATTTACTATTTGATAAAATTTTATTAAAGAATGGTGAAAGGAGAAAAAAGAAATAATAATGAAAATAATATAAAAAAGAGGAAAAATGAAATAAAAAATAAATAAAAATAATGAGTAGTGTTACAAGAGATTTTCACCATCTCCGTTTTTGAACATTTAGATTCATTTATAATGATATGCCGTTTATATAAAAAAAATACATTATATGATATGAATATATCCGACTTTAATACTGTGATTCACCAAACAATGGATGGGATAGAAAAAAATCTCAGGATTTCATATCCTATCCTATCCAATCATATCCCGATTAGAAATCCGGACAACCAAACGTAGCCTTAATGTCCAGCAAACATTTCGAAAACATCGACTGCACCATCCATCGGACATATCCAAACATCGTGTCAATGCTAATTCCTTGTTAGTATCTCAATTAATGAGATTGGCTTTGTAATTGAGAAATAGACTTATGTAATTGACTCGGTACACATCAATATAGTTATAGTCCCCAAGTTTCTCTTATAAGTACGAATTTTTTTTATTTTTAAGGCCATCATTTAGGTTATGATTAGTGCCTTATTTTATCCATAAAATTAATTTGGGATACCTCATGGGCTCAAGGCTTACTTAACAGAGGCTTTCATGTCATTAAAGATATTGGTGTTTGACCTATCGATAATGCAACATATACATGCAGTGAATCATATGCACAACATAAGTTCGACTTCCCTATTATCTACTGCAAATTATTTTGTGGATTTCATTAACAAGTGCCTTTAGGAGACCTATTAAAATCTAAATAAATAAATAAATAATCATCCTTTTCAATGTACCGTCTCTCTTGTGTTATATGCAATCAGTGAATTGGACACAACAATTTGTTCCATATTAAGTGTGGTAATTGAGACCCTAGTCTTATATATGCACCATTCACATGAATTTTGAATGATGTCTTATGTGATCTATGAAGCCATTATGACATTTGAAGCATCAGATTTACCTAGTTAAGGTGGGACTCATTTGGTCTTGAAGAAAGTTAAAAAAAAGCATGCTCTACTATTTTGTTAGTGATGAAATCGTGGGTCAATGGAATTCAAATATGGAAAAACGCTGTTTTCTCACCAAGTGTAAATCTTTCATTAAACTGCATACACAATCCTATACTACATCTTTCCCTGAGATATAGTAATATAAAGTGTTTGTACAATATATGTAGTCGTTGTTATGTCGTGATTGTGCGGTGAAGTCCTATAACTTGTGTTCACCTTACGGCAAAGCTAGCTTTGGGATTGACGTTTTAACATTGGATGCATTTATTGATATCGTATAACTCGACAAGACATCTCAAACGAGTTCACTTTTGCCCTGAAGAAAGTCATGCTCGGTTTTTAAGGGTGCGTATGACAAAATTTCTGACCAGAAATTAATTTCTTAATTTTTATTTCAGAAATTGAAAAGTTAAAAATTTTAACTTCTAATTTCTTTTTCAAATTTATTTCAAAAATAAAAAAATCAAATTGCGTTACCAAACGGATTTCTGCTCCAAACCTGTTCCGAGGAACAGAGAAACAAAGAAATCAAGAAACATAAATTTTATCATGCGCAGCCTAATTGTCATTGGCTAACACAAATTTATGACTACTAACCCCATCGGCAAACCCTCTTAGTAGAGTTCAATGACACTATTATCTATTAATGCTTTCAATTGTGCCATGGCATACTCCACCGCACAAAATAATTTCACAAACCTTACCCTCAAAAGCATCTCTCTCTCCCCTCAACCCACAGAGTTTGCCCTACGCCGCCGTCACCTCTACCTCTGTCTCACCTCGGCCAAACCTATCAGTCCCATTGCTGGCGGCTGAACATTATCGAACCGCCACAGCAACCCCCATCATCAGCTCCTCCCTTGCTCGACCCCTTTCTCTCTCTTTTATCTTTGTTTGCGGGAGCATCGAGCTCAAGAATCCCACCGGAGGCCATCGCCGACCTCGCAGAACGTCGGATCTACGGCCGTCGAGAGCGGGCCAAGCCCTAGATCTCGCACGCCCGAGTGCACAACAAGAGCAATAACGAACGAGCGCCACCTTAACGAGCAGAAGCCACGGCATGTGACCAGACTTAGTCCATACTAAAAATAACAAAAAGAGCGAGCACCAAAGGGATCCTCGGATATGCTCTCGCATGGATCTAGATAATTTGCTTTCATACGGATTGCACGGTCGGGATGCTGCCTCCCGCGATCCACCAGCAGTCAAGCGCCACGCGTGTCTGGTGTCTCTTTGTTCTTATACACGCGCGCCTTCACATTCCTTGCCGTCTCAGTGGAGCCAGACTTTGCTCCTCATGCGGTGCAGGGCTAGGCTACACATGCCCCTGTAGAGCAGTTGACCTTCTTCACAAGAGGAAATACAATAAATAATAATCGGTTCGTGTAATGAACGATTCTGATGCCACTTATGAAGGATAATCCATCCCAATAACTACAGGAATTATAAGTCTTTTTATATCATGATGCAAATTTATTAATATAAAATGAACTTTCTCATTGCAAGACAGTTCGAACTTTGTAATTATTTTAACGATAAAATGCGGTTGGAGGGAGACATAGAACTTTAGAATATGATTCTTAGAATATGAGTTCGAGACCAAGATTATATTTTCTTCGCAGTTCTAATTTTTGTGAAGGGTCATGTAATACTAAGATAGGAACAAGGTCATGGTCTAAAGTTATAAATGCGGAACACATTCAAAAGAGTGTGGAATATCATTGAGTAAGCTAGCTTCGTCAACCAATCTTAATATCCTCAACACAGTTCTTTGAGATTAACTAACGTAGAGAAATCAAACTACATTAATAGAAACCTATTTGATATTGACTCGGAGTTGATAAGAAATCGATCAATGCCTAAGAAGTAAGGGAATAGGCATTCCCATTCATTCGCTAGTGTTTATGGATATGCTCTATTGACTTTTTTAACTTCCGATCTTTATGATCATGGGACACTTATTCACTATATTTCATTATAAAAAAATCAGTCAAACAACGGTTGCGTATAATATGAAAAAAAAATTATTCCGAAAATGACAAACTCCTTTTTTCTTTTTTATCGAGAGTGCACTTGATAATAAAATTCAACTTAATGCACGCAAGTAAATACATTGATATATAGTCATAAATATATATATATGTTTAAGGTGAGTTTAACGTATGTGAATTTTTTTTTGGTTCCTTGTTTTTTTTAATCAAAGAGAGGCAAAAGGCAAAGGGAACGGGGGGAAGCGGAAAAGCTTTGTGCCGCCAAATCAGAAAGTCAGCGTTGGGGGCGCGAACTCCGAAAACGACAGACCTTCCCCTGCGTTTCTTGCCTCCTCCCCTCTCTGAATCTCGAGGGAAGATCCGATTGTCGGCATTTAAATTCCCCTTCCCATCGCCATCAATGCCTCCATTCCTCTTCCCTGCCTTCCCCATCAAATCAATCTTTTTTCCCCCTTTTTTCTTCCCTTTTTTATGCGCACTTCAGATTTTAAAAAACAAATCTAATTAGACCAAAAGCCTAGGTTGAATTCACTACTTATTTTATTTTATTTTATTCAGATCTAAAGGTCAAAGTTTTCAACATTTGTTTGAATATTCACGCGATATAAACACTTTCTTTTTTCTTTTCGAAATTTAGATGATTTTAAGTTTTGCAAGAGCGCTTCTTGTGACTTTTACTTAACGCATAAAAAGAAAAAGAAAAATCGGAACTTTGGTCGAGTACGTTAAAGAAATCATCTTTCATTTTTACAAGTATTAACTATAGATAAAGCAAGATAAAAATTCTCAATTCACTTGTCAAATAAATCCACTTTACATGGAAACTTTATTGATCGGGTAGAACTTGTTGAATAAGAAACACAAGGAAACATTGAATTCTTTAATATATGGAGTTTTCTCCCAAAAAAAGAATATCTTATGAATGTTTTGAAATAGTTACATTTATCAAGTGGAATTAATAAATGCTTCAATGCAATTGTTAACTGTTAAAAAAAAAAAGCAAGAATAAAGCCATATATTTCCTTATTTAATCACTTGATAAAAACTCTCAATTCACTCGTCAAATAAATCCACTTTACATGAAAACTTCATTGACATGTCGGGTAGAACTTGCTGAATAAGAAACACAAGGAAACGTTGAATTCTTTAATATATGAAGTTTTCTCCAAAAAAAAAAGAGAATATCTTATGAATGTTTTAAAATAGTTACATTTATCAAGTGGAATTAATAAACGCTTCAAAGCAATCGTTGATAGTTAAAAAAGAAAAGAACAAGTACCTTATTCTAAGTTGCTTCAACCAATGTCATATTTAATTTAGCAAGTGAAATGATTTGTTTTCTCTATCACCAAAATATTATTAAAAAGTCACATTTGATTTATCAAGTGCACACTTTTTATTTCGTTTTTCACTAGAACACACAATTTTTTGTAAAGTAAAAAATAGATACTTTAATTTTTTTCTTTGGGGTAAAATTAGACTAGAACTATCATCATGTGAGGTAACTAATTGTACGGATAAGAAATCCAATCGCAGGAGGTGCGTGGGTGATCGTGACGATAAGACATGTTCCCATAAAGCCTTATTCCCCGATCGCCTCGAGAAACGAGGGACCTTAGATCCTTGCTCTGAGGCATGGATTTGGATTTTGCTTTTCTGTCTCGCGGTACAAATATATATGGCCGTGAACATTTCTCAGTTTGTATAAAGGAAAAGCTGACCTATTTTTTTGGTTTTTCCATTAAGGACCCCCTTTTTTCTTTTTCTTTTTTCAAAAGTAATTGTAAAGCTAACTTTAAAATTTAGTGTCTACGTATGAAATTAGCAATGTACCCTCGACGTATAATGTTATCTTGACTAGGGAGGATGAGGTAAATTTGCATGTGAGGCGGAGGGAACGTTTTTTCTTTGCCACCATGTGCGTCTAATGAAGAGAAAAAAAGGAGAAGAGATAAGACACAAACATTTCATGAACTTTGATTTAATGTGTAATTTGGTTTCTGAACTTTTAATTTGTTTAATGTGATCCTTAAATTTTAGCCTAATGTGCAAAGAAATTTATGAACTTTTGATTTATTTAATATAATTCATGAATCATATGAAAATGTTCAATATAATGCTTCCATTGATTCAAGAACAGTGACTACATTTAATATTTCCATACAATTCAAGGACTGTATTAAATATATATAAAAATTTTATAGATCACATTATATATTGAATTAAAGTTTAGAGACTATATTAAACAAATTAAAAGTCTATGGATACATATTGAGCAAAAGTCATGGACAATTTATGTCATTTTCCCAAAGAGGAAAGTAACGAGTGAACACTTGTCATTTTTCCTTTCTTGTGAGGAAAATTACTTTCCTTTTCATTACGTGCGGACCAATTACATGATAAAGGGGCTTCATAGCTATTAAGCGAGGAGGGGGATTAGAACACTAGTTTTGTGAAAAGGGCTTTACATCCATGTGTCTTTAACAAATCTAGTTGGCGAGCTTATTTCTTTATATTTACAGGATGGTGGGCTAGCTTTTGATGTGGATGTTGGGCTAAAAGTACCTTGCAATTGGTGATGTGCGCGTGGACATCCTGGGAGCAGAGCAAGTCGCCTGTGAGAAAATCTATCGAATTTAGATTGTTTGACTCAAGGGTAAAAGTTCAGTTGATATTTTGTTGACAAATACTTGAGGATTTGAAGACAGGCAATGGTTTCGACTTGAAGCCCTGAAGAAACCTTTGCGGTCCACACGAACCCATCAATCAGTCTCCCCCCAAAATCGCGGCAAACGCAAGCTATGGAGCATTTAGATGATCATTCATGGAAAGACTGACCGCATCTGTTTCGTGATTGACATCGGAGGTTCAAGCTCCTTTTGGCAAAGAGGGCATGCCGACTTAGGTACTGTCTTCCTTCTAAATAGATTTTATCTGGTAGATAGGGTATTTTGGCACACACTAAACATAAATAGTCTCATTTTCGATAGAACTTTTAGATTCCATTACCAAGGCGATTTGGTAGGAAGATGAGGCCTGATTTGCGTCGTGCTTTGTCTCAGTGTCTCTGAGCTTGTTCAGCCGCTTTTGATTGAGCAGCATCCTAATGGATCTCATGTCTAGACTAGCTTATCTGCCATTGATGTTGTTGAGAGATGAATAGCTAGAATATCATTCACAGCTCGCTCGTCGTAGAGAGAATGTAGTCTTTGCTCATTCCATTGTGTTTCCTCTACATTATTAATTTCGCCACTAGCCTTGGCTCATTTTGGTTTGCTAGGCCCCCAAATATGCCTTTCTTTACCCACCTGTCCTATCTGATTTTGTTTTGTCGTCTATTACCTGCTGACCATCTCACCTCCAGCATTCCCAGATGGGTGAGCCCTTTCCAATATGCGAGAAGTCACTATGGGGAAAGTAAATACCTTTTAGTATCTACTTGATAGAGCATTTGGGGTTTGAGTGAGTCTCTAAGCTTGTTTGTCCAACATAACTTCCTTGAACTTTAGGAGGTCCCTAAACCCCATTCGTCCCCTTGTCTTTCTTTTGATTTCAATATCTCCCACTTTTTCCAATGAAGATCAGCTTTGGATGCATTTATTTTCTGTTCAAATGATGCAATCTTTTGCTCAAAGGCTTTATAGATAAACACTGAAATTTTGAAAATTGACATCACATATCGTGGTAAAGTCCACACCATAACTTTGATTAGAATTTGCTTTCCCATCTTGAAAATAAATTTTCTTTCCAACCTTCAAGTTGCATCTTCAACCTCATCATGATCCAAGCAAGCATTTGTTTTTTAGATTGGCTCCATTACGATGATATCTTCAAGAATTCTTTCTTTTTTAATTTTTGGGACTCTCATTTCCTAAACAATGTTCTTTCTCAAAAGTTGTGGACATCCAACATTGAAGTAGATTCCTAACTTGTGGCAAAACAATATTCACATAGGAAAATGGCTAGATTCTAACATTCCCCAATTTTCCCATCAAGAAAAAAGGATGGTCATTTAAAAACAATAGATGGGTTAACATAGGTTAATTACTGTTTACTTTGATACCTATTAAGCTATTGTCTTCAATTGTTTTTTACATGAGGAAGGAGAGTTCATTGGTCACACTTATGAATGGGTAAGGGGATATTAGGTCACCCTAACAAAGTCCTCTTGAAGGTTTGAAGTAGCTAAGAGGTTTCCTTTGAATTTAACACTAAGAGAGACTGAAGTGATACATTACATGATCCATAAATTTCATCTCTCACCGAATCCCATTTTTATCATAGAAGTTTCCAGTAAATCTTATATCACTCTGTCATAAGCCTTTATCATATCCAATTTCAAAATAGCCCAAAATATTCTCTTTTTTTCTTTTCTTTGACTTTGAGTTGGTGCAGTACCTTTAGAAAAGTGGAAGAAAAAGTTATGGATATGAGCTTGCAACTATCAATTAGCTAAAAATTGAAAAATAAAAACTATTCGCACAGAACGCGCATTTTACTCTTTTTTGTTTTTTTGGTAGTAGTAGAGACTAGAGGCTACTTATGAACTTTCTCATTAAAATCTGAAATCTTATTGTAAATATAACATAAATATTTAAATTTTTTCGAATGAATTATATAAGACAATATACGCATACTTTGAAAGACATTTCAAGTTAAACATAGGTCAACTCACAAGAATTGTAAGATTTGAAAGAGTATTTCAAATATAAACTGCGAATCATATGAAATAACATTTAATGCATACGAAATACTGGCCTAAAGATAATAGCAAGATTAAATTGAGTGCTAGCAAGTTCGGATTACCCAATCAGGCCTACAATATAATCGTTGGCCTTTTACAACTTCAAATCTAGAATCACCATCCTCCCGTTTGATAAAGAAAAATTTGCTCGATAATCATCGACAAGCCGAGCTTATGTGCTTGTCACCTCAAATCACTAGAGTCTCTTCTTTTTGGTTGCTCTTAAAGGAGGTTTCTTAAATTCGCCGATAAATTATCAAGGCAGATGATTATTCAAATCTCGTGAGTGATGTCCTAACACAATCATGCACACATCACTGGATTAGCACTGCTTGTGCAACTGATGTCTCTGCACAAATCAACCCTGTGCCCCTTTATTTCAAGTCTAACAATCCACACCAAGAAGCCACTCAACAGGATCCATGGAGAAGTCCAGGAAAGTGATTATTCCAGGAGAAGAGTGCCATTTTCATTCCCAGCTTCAGAGCTCTCCATCCCAAAGCTCTTCCACAGATTTGAATGGCCCCTTAGCTGAGGCAAACTCTTCTTTGAGCATCATTTTCTTTTGTGGGATCCGTTCAACCTTCTCGTAGTCGCCCTAAGTGAGTTCCCAGTCGAAGATGCCGAGGTTCTCCTTCAGCCTCTCCTTCTTGAAGCTCTTCACCACAAAAGTGACCCCTTGCTCATAGAGCCATCTCAGACATACCTGCCAAGGGCAATCCCCAATTGTTGCATTTAAATGTGCAAATGGCAATCCATTTTGACTTGCAAGTTTATGTCAACCTCCATCTGAACTTAGCTGCCTAGTCTTAATATTTTGCTATTTCACTTTCAATGGTTGGATTCGCTCATAATCAGGTGTCTTCTAAGGCTGATTTACTTTTATTATGACTTGCCTCTGTACAAACAATAGGAGTCCAAGAAGTCAATTTGAACAATAAAACGCATTCAAGATGTCGAAAAAATAAACAGTCAGCTTTCATAGTAAGACCTGGGCAATGCTCTTTCCCCGAGCCTTCGCAATCTCTTTCACAGATTCGTTGTCCATGACTTCATTCGTTCCCCAGTTCGCTCCTCGAGCTCCCAAGGGAGAGAAAGCGGTGATGATGACATTATTCGCTTTACAGAACTCTCTCGGCTTCTTCTGCTGCCAGAGAGGGTTCATTTCCACCTGCGAGACAATCATCATCCAAACGGTTATTGGGCGCGGACACATGCATACTGCCATGTCGACTAGTGTTCAACTTCCCTTAATCTTGTACCACAATTGAATGGATAAGAAAAACAGGCTCGCCTGATTCACCGTGGGAGGGATCTTGCCGAAGCTGAGGTCTTTTCCAAGCTTTTGCAAAAGAAGTTGCTCACTCCAATGGCCTTTGTGAGACCTAACCTCTGGCCCTCTTCAATGGCTGCCCAGACTGCCTCGAAATCCATCGGCATGAGGTCAGCTTCGTCCACTGGGTACACGTATGTCCCCGGCTTACAGCTGATTGGCCAATGAACGAGATAGAGGTCAAGGTAATCCAACTTAAGATTGCTGCACATATGGAACAGTCGGTGAGCTTCGGTCCTCCAAATCTGATGATTTTACAAGAATAAAATGAATGATATTGATGATAAAATTATCATAGTCTCCCGCATGTATGGCTTTGATTCAGAAACTGTATATCACGATGACTTAAAATGCAAATGATTAGCGTCTCTGCTAAATTCAGCTGCAATAACATCTTTTCTTCCTTTGCAATTAACTGAAGGAAAGGAAGCTCCCTTGCTGTCGCGGCCAAAGGACAGCTCGATAATTGCATAGGACAGTACACCTAACAATGCAAAAATTTCATGCTGCAAGTGAAACTGATGTAAGAGAAAACGCTCTTTAATCTGATATGGCACAAAATTTTTAACTTCAACTGATGCGAATACAAGTTTATTTATTCTTTCACAGAAATTCATTCTATTAAGTTGTGATTACAGCTACTGATTCTTTATACTACGGGTATCAGAGTGGGCTAAAACTTAGATAAACTGACGAGTTTCCGCAACAAAATTTCTTGTTAGAAGCTGCCCAACTCAAGTCTAGGGAACATCCCTGAAATCTGAAAAGCACGCATGTTCGTCTTTTTTAGGAAGACCACTAATTTCTTTTGAGCACCCCAACTGTCGATCGGACAAACAAGCATTATGAAACATAACTAGACAAGAAGGTACTTTTTTTGTCCCTAGTCCGTATGTCTGAACCCGTTGTTTAAAATCATCAGCCAACAAGAATCGGTCCTACTGGATTCGCTGAAAAGTCGATCGCAGTGCAACTATCTACTCATGACCGAACAGAGAGAGGCCCAGATAGCAGGACTCTGCAGAAAACAGTTAGCCAGTGACAACAATCGATTGAAACAACTAACCTCAATTCCATGCATCAGAATTCCTAATCACGAACAGCATAACATCCTGAAATCCATAGATGATTAAGAACGATACCACTAAAATAAATCACGGTCAGTCACTCTTGAGCCATGAGCTAAGGTCCAATGGCTTATGATTACCTCAGCGACTGCCTAAGCACAGGCACAATGTGGTCAGCGTGAGCATCGCTGCTCCAGAGCTTCGAGGTGATGGGGAATTCAGCCCTTGAGCCAACAAGACCGAGCCCGAGCGCTTCAGCCAGGACTTCCCCTAGTGGCTCCTCAGATCCGTACTTGGAAGCCGTGTTGAATTGCCTGTAGCCGAGCTTGATCGCCTCCAGCACCGCTGTCCTCAATGCAACCGCATTGAGGGGGTTTGTTGCTGTGCCAAGGCTGATCACCGGCATCGGGCAGCTCCCTGCGGCAGCGGAGTTCAGCCTCACCTCTGGGACAGCGATTGACGGCCCTGAAACGCTCTCCATTGCTGCTTGAACTTCGACTGCTTGTGAAGACAATGGGTGGGAGAATTGAGAACGATTTTGGGGGCTTTTGGCACGGGAAGTGGAGTGAAGAGCTCTTGAGGGTCACGAGTCAGGAAGTTGCAGGTTGAGACTTGACAGCGTAACCGAAAATCCTCGCCGCACTCAATCTTTCAAGATAATCTTTAGCACTTGCATTATAACAGTATTAGCTTCAAGTTGTGGACGATGGTGGAGCCGCATGGGGCCTCCTCCATGCCTTTTATATCCTGTCTACGATTGTTCAAGCTCTCAAGGTATTTTTAGCACCTGAATGATTACAGCTTTAGCTTCAAGTGGGCGACAATGGTGGAGTCTCGCGGTGCGCCATCCCCATCTCTTATATATTACGTCTGTGGTTGTTCTTGTGCCGACTGGACGGACGCAACCCTGAAGGACCTTCAGGATCTGCAAAGGCCGTCGACTGATCTTCGAGTTGGACAGTCCACAGTGAGGGCCAAAAACGTGAATCACAAGCATTGGGGCATTAAATCACATGTCCATTTGAGACGCGACGGACCTTGGCCAGCCAGCTATTTCTCGAATGCGATCCCTTCAGGAGAAGCGTCTGACTGTACCATTTAACGTCAAACTGAGGATTACGATGTAGTTCGAGATTGATGAGCTCATAGGTACAATCCCGTAACTATCCTTGCAGCCAAGAAATTTCTTTGTCCGAAGTATGCTGCTGCTAGCCAATGGAACATGAGCTATTCAAGGGTAGTGAGCATGGTCCGAGTGGGCAATTCCCATCTTAGAACTAAGAACCACCCACTAAGGACAGACTCCGAAAAATTAAAACCGAGACCCTGTTGGTTCCATGGATCCACTCGGGAATCGTACTGCCGGTCTAGTTTGGTTCTAGGTGGGTTCATGGAATCGGTTCTCAATCCCTACAAAACTTGTTCAACCTTATAATTTGATTGAATTACGAGCCATTTATTTTGATTAAGAATTGAAAATTATAAAACAAAATGAATAGACAATACTCATTAGTTAAGAACTTTATTTACTCGAAGATTATGGTGTGGTCCTCTTAAGGTTTCTTGAAACAAAAACAAGTGGAGAATTATACTCCACATTAAAAGTCCTAACATCAAAAAAGTTCAAACATTACCCGCTTGATTCATCTTTTTTCAACGTCAACCTAATTTATACTCTTAAAATGAGCCATTGGCTTTTATGGACATCTTCAATCGGTTCTCTTACACAAAATTAGTCAATAATCTCTAATAACTACAAATATACATATATGTAAATATATATTTTGTCGAATTAAGTAATTACAACAAATTTTTTTTAAAATATATATACTGGTCTTATCTAGGTGGGTAGGCAGGCGATTCCACATCTAGAACTAGGAACTGGACCACTACTCACCAATTCCACTAAATTGAAATCGGGAACATAACTTGCCCCATGAAAACCGCCGGTTCCGGTCCGATTCTATGTGGTTTTCTTCTTTTGCACACCCCTATTTAGAGGTTTGTCACTTAAGATATGAACCATGTCAAGAAAGCGAAAAGTAAAAGAGAAGAAATCAAAGAAGAAGAAAAGTAAAAGAGAAGAAATCAGAGAAGAAGACAAGCAAATTTTTACATGGAAAATTCTTTAAGAATACAAAAGGGGAAAAAATACATAGTATCACATTAGGCAATCTTTTCACTATCAATATCGATTTACAAGAGATATTATCCCAACATATAGAAAGAGTCCAGGGCATACAATTCTATGTTGAAATTACTGGTGCACTCTTAAGAGTAAATTCCTCCATCAAACTCTTCAATCTCTCACTTGAATGCCAATATTCAAAAAGGCAAGTCTCTCATAGTCTTCATGCATCTTTTTAATTGTCCTACTATGGCGGCACCTCCTCATCACCAACAATGAGAGCTAACTCAGGCACTACACACCATCAATTTCTTAGTGGTGATAGTCTTTTTTAACAAATCTACTGGAATTTTTTGCAACAAGGGTCTTCTTTGATGGTACTTTTACTACATCACTTATTGTTTGACTATTGCTTTTGTTAGCATGCTCCTAAACACCTTGGAATCATCAAGGTTGGCCTCTTGATTGGGACGAGTACGTGAATGATGCAACAAATTTTTTTGTCCCATGGCTAGCCATGTAAGTTGATTCACACAATTTATACTTGGCCTTTTTTCTTGCTATCCTCATCTATGAATTTTTTGAATAGACCATACAACAAAAGTGCATTTTTTTGAACGTTTAGAGCAAGTAGAATTATCTTCTTCATTTGCATGAACTAAGGATGTGGCTCTACTTCTCTTGGACCTTACGTAGTTGAATATACTTCTTGATCCTCATCAGATCTTGGCATGTCAACTAATTAGTTAAAGAAAATGTGAATTAGAACAAGTTTTTACACTCAAAGAAAAGATAACATGTTATACTTCTATTTAACACTAAAAGAAAGCATCTCCAACTTTCATTCCCTTTTAAGAGTAGAGTACATAAGAGAAAACATGCGACCAAATAGGTGATAACAATCAAGTGATAGATTTCAAAAACTAAAAACGCAGTCACTCCCTTCAACCTAATATAGGTCAACCCCAATTTGCATGGCACCATTACAAGCCCAATATTGCAAAAATGTTAGTACACTTCTCTTCTTTTCTCTCAAATGCACATAGTAATGCACCATCTCATACCACACCTCAACAAACAACAATCACCATAAAATAGATTCATTCAAAACACATTGAACAAGAACTTGAAAACAGTAAAAATTGTACTATTCACAAGACCTCATGAATGGATCCAGTGAGCCCAACATTTACAAAGCAAATTCCTGCAACTACATTGTATGATACAATGTGGAATCTTGAACCTGAAAAAGGTGGGAATGTGGGAATTGAGATAGGAGTAAATTTCCAACTTCCAATATTATATGTCAAAATCATAAGCATTAATCATTATCCATCATTAATTCCATTCGAAAGATACAACGAATTATATGTCACGAGCACGTACATGCTGCCTGCTTGGACACTTTCACAAGTAATGAAATATGAGGTAAGTGTAATACCTTTTGTGAGCATGCTAAGCTCCACTCATTATGGACCGTCAACCGCCAAAGCAACAACGTACTAAACTATCCACTAACTAGGTTTTGGCAACATAATTGCAACAATGATAACAAAGAAAGAGGTTAAGTTTATATATCAGTCCATCCTATTTCATCAAAGCAAAGCCCGTGAGGAGAATGCGAATGCACTTATACTAGAAGAAAATAATTAAGCTAACATCAACCTATATCATCAGTCAAATGGTAAACAAAATAGTAACTTGGATGTAATTATAAAAAAACAACGTGACCTTGATATTCTCGACTGCTTTGATAGCAGCAACAATCTTGTCTTGGTCCGCTAGTTGCATTTGCCCCACACAGAGATTACCACATCAACCTGCTTAATTGCATTCAACGGACTCTCTTGATCGTATATGTCTCCTTGAGAATCAACTAACCAAGAGCATTGACAAACAATCAAATAAAGTCAGATTTTATCAGCCGATCCTATTTTGGCAATAGGAAGAATAGGAAAATGGAGAAATACATAATCCAATGCAGATAAAACTTCAATACCTTCATTAAACACGATAAAGTATTATGAGAAGGTAAAGACAAAACTACCATCCATAGGTTATACTACAAACCAGCGGAGATCCATAAGCAACACTTTCACTATCCTTGCAAGGAAAATCCTCATTTCCTTTTTCCAAATAAAGAAGCAAAAGTGATTGCCACTTTATCCTCGAATCAATTCATAAGTTCATTATAACGGAGAAAACTTACAATCAGACAAAAATAGGGCCACTAAGGGGCTTTGAGAAACGACTGCATCTTGGGCAAAATGCACAAAAGAAGACAACATTGAGCCTTAAATTTAAACAAAACCTATCATCGCCCCAAAATGCAGCAAGTAAGCATAACAAATGCCAAAATACACAAAGAGATGACTCTATCCAGTAGCATTCTTGATAAAATAGATAACCAACAATGAATACTATAGATCACCAGCCGTGGTGGCTCCGTTGGATAAGAACTACGATGACCCTTAAGCAAATGTGAGGAGTTTGAAACCCAAGGTGTCTTTAAGTTGACGCCAAGGGTTTGACCTCCAAAGCGGCATCATTCTTATGTGATACTATAAGAACATGTTTACAACATTTTAAATGAGTGCACCACCTAGGTTGGTGTGACCGCAAACCATACAAGGAAAATTGACTCAAACATTACTAACTACGCGGTGTTTGCAATGCTAGTTGATATGAGAGATTGACAAAAACAAAAAATTAAATTACAGAGAGACTATCATCACAATCCTCTTTGTTTTCAAGTTTTTCCTTCAAAATCAAGGGTTAAAAAAGATTTGAGGTTGACAAATCTTGGAATAGCTTGCAAGAATGCAAGCAAGTATGAAACATTTGAAGGACTCGCGAATCTCAATACAAAGCATTCAAGACCCTTCTTTTTGCTAGAAGTCTCCAACTTCTCTCTCTCACATACACGCACACACACGCACACGCACACACACAAAAACCGAAATTCTTATGAAATAGATAGAATCGGACCAACCACAAGCATGTTGACCAACAAAGACAAAGGTTAATTGCAAGCACTAGTACAAGGGGTATAAATTATTGGGTACAATATAGAACTAAGATAGCATCAGGAGAAGTGCAAGGCAAGCTTGACGCAGAATCGGATGAGAGGAGAGCAAGACATGGAGACAGCAAAGTCCCATCTCCTTCGGTTTTGCATATTCGAATTTTCAAGCGAAGACAAAGACGGAAATGGCTCAAAGAGAAGCAAAAAATGATCGGGTCAAACAGGCGTGACGAAGATGACACGGAGGTGAGCGGCGGAGGTGGAGGCGAATGTGAGCAACTAGTTGATAGCTTTAGGTCACCAAAGAGTGAAAAAAGGGTCGTCAATAGTCATCTCCTTGCAAGAGCTGCAAGGGTTAAGTGGGTCGTTTCGTATTGTAAATGGGTTGAAGGTGGATCATAAGTTCTAACCCATTTTGACTCATTTAAATCAGACTCACTTTTTGGACATAGTTTAAACTGGGTCTTTTAAAATCTCTAACCCATATACAACCCATGTAAATATAAGTCCAAAAATGGGTTTATGAATCATTTTGACACCCCTAGTCAACCAATTGAATAAGAAGCACCCGTTGATCATACTCATGATGTGAAGTTGATTAATAGGTAATCAAACTCTAAAAGAAAATTAGACTCAGAAAGAGAATCATATTTAGTAAGTAATCATACTAAGATAGTGAATTAAACTAGAAGCAAATCAACTGAGAATGTAAATATACTCAGACTAAGTGAGCAAATAAATATAAATATACTTAGAATTAATAAGTGAATATGCCCAGATTTAGAAAGTAAGTGTATTCAGACTCAGTAAAATCTGATTGAACAAATAAACTTGTCTAGACTCAATAAAATCCAATCAAACAAATGAAGATATACAAATTCATAAAATAAATATACTCAAACTCAGAAAGTAAGTATACTCGGATTCAGAAAGTAAATATACTCAAGTTTAAAAGGTAAATATACTCAGATTTAGTAAGCAAATTAAATTTATCATTTCTATGTGTAACATGTTATCACATCCCAAGGAAATAACTCGAACACTTGCTAGGCATATAAACATCAATCAAAACATTACAACATATCAGCACACCACTATGGAATAAAGTCAGGCTTATTATCAAATTTAATTACAACTAAAGTCACATAATAACCAACTAAGTCCAAAGTGTTAAGTATATTAAACTAACTTAATGCCTAGAATTTTCACTCACCTCGAATGGAGTTTGCACAACCCCAAGTTTAAGCCACAAGATATTCTTGACAAATGAAATCTAGACTTAAAGATAGAAGAAATTTTCTTTTGAAGATTGAGGTGTCAAAGATGAGTTTAAACTTTTTTTAAGTTAAGAGTGGTGACTTGGAGTTAAATTGTTAGGTGTAATATTGCATGCCAATTTGAAGTTACGCGTGGCATATCTACAAGATTTTATTTAGTATATTACCAAGTGTAGAAACCTTAAGAAGAGTGGATGGCTAATTGTGAGAATGATGATAACTTAGCCTTAGGTATATAAGTGTTTCTATTTGAAGAGGACAAGTGGGCATGATGTGTCTTAATAAGAGCAATATAGAATGGTAACTGATGTTTTATGTGTCAAGAATAGACCATTAAGAAGAAACAAGTGGCTTCTAAAAATATCATTTGGGAAGAAATTCATCCACACAAGTGAGTAAACTTTCTGTTAAGATGCATGTATGACTGAGTTGTATAAGAGAAGTTCTATATCGGAGAATTGATGTGGTGTGAATCAATTAATATATTCTAGTTAGTCCATAACTCATTGACTTAAACTTTTGAATAAAGGTAGATTCAACTAGATATGCTTCAAGTGCCATAACTTTGCACAAAGAGACACTTAAGTGCCATAATTTATGAAATGTACACTTAAGTGCCACATTTGAAGAAAAACGGATTACTTTGTGAAAGCTAGTACGAACACCTAGAGGGGGTGAATAGGTGTTTAAAATAAATATTGGCAAATATATGCAGAATAAAATAAACTTCAAATAAAACAAAGGAGTTAGGGAAAAGAATAAGAACACAAGGTTTATAGTGTTCAGCTTAATCCAAGCCTACGTCCACTCTCCCACGCTAACAGCCTTCTTGGCTGGATTCCACTATACAATCAACAAAAGATTACAACTTCAAGTGCAAACACTTAGTAGATCACACTATCTCACTAAGTCACTCTTTTGGTATTTCTCTCACGATCACAAACGTTTAAGTTCTCCAAAGACAAGTGTATGAACGAAGGTTGCTCGAACTTTGGAATTATAAATTCTACGCTCTATCTCTTACTTGCTCATCGGTCCTTCATTTCCTTAAATACTCCTCCACTTCCAAACTAGCCATTGGATAGTATCCCGGAGAATCGTTTCCAATATACTCATTGGACAGCTCTGTATCTAGAAGATTTGGTAGCCGTTGAGTGACAAAGGTAGAATCCCAAATTAATTCCGATCGCCCATACAAACGAAATCTTGGTTTCCATAAGTAAAGCTTTTTCGTATAAAAAGTTCTTGTCTTCAAGATCCAATCGTCAATCAATTAGATTGAATCAATCAAATCAATCTTGATGTGGAATCCAAACCAGATCACTAGCCGTTATATGATTGGGCTTGAGTTCGTCATTTAACTGATGTAAAGTCTGAGAGCAATAGACTTTATAATCTGAGTCTGAGTGCGATAGACTTTGCAATCTGAGTCTGAACATATTCTGCTTCTGAACAGATTTAGCTTTAAGGTCTGAACACCGTCTGAATAAGTTCAGCTTTAGTATAGAGTCTGTTTTCTGGTTCAATTTCAGCATATAGTCTGTCTTCTGGTTCTTCATTCACGTTCAGTTTGGAATTTGTCGAGTGAGCGTATCACGATGTAGAAACGTAACTTTGATACTAAAGTCCGGCAGTCTTCAGACTTTGACACAGAAGTCTAGAAATCTTCAATATACTTTGGACATGTGTTACGTTCAATCTTCTCCTGGTCGCCTTCGACTTTGATAATATCCTTTACATGTTCTATTATCTGCATGGTCTATTACTTAACCATTAAATATGTTAGTAGTCTTTGATTTATTTTGTCATCTTCAAAACATCATAAGGGATTTCCCTAACATACTTAAATGCCACTCCGGCCAAAGTCCGGCCAAAAGGCTGACGTGGCATTTTTCCGACGAAGTGAGCCCAAAACGATGCCGTTTTGCACGTCGACATGGCCAAATAATGCAAAAACGGCATCATTTTGGGCTGATGTAGTGAAAAAATAATATAAAAATTAAATAAATTTAATTTAGTTAAAATATTATAATAATAATAATTTAAAAGGGGGGGGCGGTGGTTAAGGGCCACCACCGCCTCCCCTCACCATCGCCGGAAGGGCCGCCGACGGGAGGGGGAGGGTCACCGGGTCGCGGCCGACCGATGGCGAGGGCTCGTGAGCCCTCACCCGCATCCGGCGAGTGGCGCAGAGGTCACGGCCCTCACCCGATCAAGCTAAGCTACCGCCCCGTTTGGGGTCCCCCGACGAGTGGTGGCCCTTGGCCCGCCGGCGAGGGCCGCGACCCGCCGGATTCGGGCGGGGGCCGGCGACCCCGGCCGACCCTCCTCCCCTCCGACGTCGGCCCTTCCCGACGACGGCGGGGAGCCCCCTTATTAAAATTTTAAATTAAATTTTTTTTATATTACTAAATTTAATTTTAAAATTATTATTTTTTAATATTTGAACTAAATAATTTTTATATTATTATTTTTTAATATTTTAACTAAATTAAATTAAATTAAATTTTATTTTTTTTACTACGTCAGCCCAAAACAATGCCGTTTTTGTATTATTTAGCCACGTTAACGCAAAACGGCATCGTTTTGGGCTTGCTTCGCCGGAAAAATGCGACGTCAGTCTTTTAGCCGGACTTTGGCCGGATTAGCACTCAAGTGATTCGTTTTTCTTTGAATGTGGTACTTAAGTATACCTTTCGTAAGTTATGGCACTTAAGGGCGCATGATAAAATTTATGCTTTCTTGATTTTTCTGTTTCTTCCGTTCCCGGTAATGCGTTTGGAACAGAAATCCGTTTGGTAACGCAACGCATTTGATTTCTCTATTTCTGAAACAGATTTCTATTTGAGAAATAGATTTGAAGAAGAAATCATAAGCTAAAATTTGTAGCTTCTCCAGTTTCTGAAATAGAAATTAGAATAAGGTATTGAGCTTCTGTTACGCTCTCTTAATAGAAGATATCAAAGTTGATAGCTGTGGTTTTTGGACAAGCAAGCATTGTGGCTTGCAATGTAGGCCCATAAGTTAATGTAGAAAGATACCCGTATTAAAGGTGGTGGGCCTCAAGCTGAATTTGAACTTCCTCTTGGCGATCTCCCAAGTCAAGATATCAAACTTCTGCTACATATTCCCAACAAATGGTATTAGAGCCAATGGTTGCAGTTTCCAAACAAATTAGCGTTGTAACATGGCAACGTGTGACCATAAATTAATGCAAAAGGATACTTGAATTAAGAGGGAGTAGGCCCAACACGGAGCTCACATGTGAGGGAAAGTTTATTAGGATACACGTGCAAGTGAGTTGTGTCAAAGAAATCCCACATTGGAAAATTGGTGTGTTGTAGAACAATTAATATATTCTAGTTGGCTCATAACTCATTGATTTAAGCTTTTGAGTGAAGGTGATTCCAATTAAATATATTGATAGGCTCGGATTTCGGCTCCCTCTTAGCGATCTTCGTAGGTAAAGGTATCGAACTTCTTATGCGCACTCCCAACACCTTTATCAACGTTTATAATCTATGAAATCATTAATGTAAATAAATAATAATTAGTACTAATTAACTACAGTTTAAATGAATAATATAATTGATGACATCCTGAATTCACCAAAATTTTGGTTAAGTCATACCAAATATTAGGAAAATTTCGATCTAGTATAATTATAAATTCAACAATCATTAACCACATAATTCGAAAAATATCAGTACCTATCAACAACAAGATGGTGGTAAATTAGTTAACATCACTTTAACTATCCACGTATACGTCAATGTCTATTAATTTAATTTCAACATGTCAAACATGAGATGATTACATTTGTGGAAAAATCATCCTCCGTGCCACACAAAATTTATGATCTAACTAAGATTTCTATGTGTCCACCTAACTTCTAAGCTTTATCATACCTAGCTTTATAGCCTAAATGTTATCTTGACAACAAAAATTTGGATATCACACCGAGAAGACAAGGTATTAGCTTCATACCAAAGCAACTCCAAAGGGCTAAGAGACCTAGTTAGAGGGAAGGGTTTTGTTGTAGTGGACTTTGATGACTCAATCCAAAACTTTATTACAATCTCTTTTGCAATGAGCTAACTTCAAGTTATGGAGATTACTCAAGCGAGATTGGGCTTTTGTGATAAGAGCCTTGACTTCCTAGCTTAGTTGATCTGTAACGTCAATTATCTCACTCACCAGATCAAATTGATCCATTTTCATCTTCAACATCAATTTGATTTTGTTGAAAGTACTTTAGGGTTTTCACAATGGTAGTTGCTTCCGCTTGAATCGCTGAGTTCACTCTCACCATTCAGGCGAAGGCATCTTTTCATTTTTTTTTTTTTAATTATCCAAATGTTTAGTGATTATGTATCTCTGCAACTTACTTGATCTGCAGCACCGGTTATCTCACTCACCGATCAAATTGATTTGTTTCCCTTTCCAACATAAGTTTGGTTCTTCCTTGAAAGTACTTTTGGGGATTTTTACAATGGCAATCACTTTCGCTTCACTCTCACCGTTTAGGCGAAGGAATCTTTTCATTATTTAATTATCCAAAAGTTTAGTAATTATGTATTTCTCTTTATTTTTCGAATGTCATTTTTCTGCATACATAAAATACATATGCATATTTGTCATATAAAATACTCTTTTGTAGAGCATGAGACCATAAGAGAGCTACTTAGTTATCTTAATTTTGATGTGAAGCACATATCAAGAAATACAACGTATCTCTACAACTTACTTGATCCGCAACACTAGTTATCTCACTCACCGATCAAATTGATTTGTTTCCCTCTCCAACATAAGTTTGGTTCTTCCTTGAAAGTACTTTTGGGAATTTTTACAATGGCAGTCACTTAGCACACTCGTAATTTAGATGCCTCACAAGCCGACTCAACTCTATTTTGCAACGCAGGTAAGTGATCGAAGCCTTTAATCATCTGTTCGAAGGAATCATCGCAGTTAGGGCTTGAAATTCGGAATTCTTGGAGATTTGTGCGGCGAAGTCCGATTTTTGAGTCATTGAGCTGCGTATTTTTGTAGAAATGATAGTTTATGGTGTTGTAAAACTGTAGGATTTTACGAATTTTGATGTAAGCTTATAGTTTACCCGAAACAAAATTTTGAAATTTCTCATGCGTGATGAACAGTGAGCATCCGGACTTTGGGGCAATATTTCATTGGTATCTAGTTTGATTTTGGGTCGACTAAATTGGGGTTCTTGTAGTATATTAGAAGGGCTTTCTATTGACTATAAGTACATTTGAAACATGGTTCAATGGAGAAAGTTATGGCATGGCAAAATTTCACGCTTAAGCTCCGCGCTATGGATAGTTTTGAGAAATTGCTTTGGGTGAGGGATTTATTGGTGCATGAGAGTCATTTTGTAAGTGTTCAAACTTAATTTAGTCAAGTCGTAATTGATGTAACAATTTACTCGATTTTAACATTGATAAGATCACAAGTTTGATGATTTGAGTAAAGTTTGTTATTTGGTCATAAATGTTCTAAGATGAGTGGTGATATCTCTTTTAAGAATTTATAAACTCATGCCTTCAAAATGACAAAGTTTGATATTTTATGAGATATGAATAAGTATATTTGTTGCTTAAAATTTGGATCGAGCATTTGCTACATTTTGGTATTTGTGAATGATGTAAGAATTGGATTATGGAAAAATATAATCTATTTGTGGAACAAAGAAAAGAAATATTGTATATTTTGGGTTCGTAAAACCTTTTTATAAAAAGCTCTTGATTTTGGGAGATATTGATCTGTGAAATGCTTCATGATATGCATTTGATTTATTTCGGTTTGTAAAATCAATTTATGAGACGAGTCTTGGAATGATTTGAGAAATATTTTATGAAAAGTATGAGTCACGTTACAGAAGATTATGTGGTTGATTTGTGAAATGTATTGTAATATATGAAATGATTTCTGGATTTGGCATTGTGGATTATGGAATATACTGCTGTGAATTGGTCTTGATGCTCAATATCACTGTGAGACCAGTGAAGGGCTTGTGGGTATATGCATATTGGTTTAGGACATGCTTATGAGCCAAGCCACCAACTACTAATAGGTGAAAGCCTTGCCAAGGGGGGATCTTGGTCGCCTCGTTACCAAGTGTTGTATTGTGACCATGGTTTGAAATTGAGTAACGGATTGGTCAATGAAGTGGACCATTAACATGTAATATGAGTTTGGTCAATGGAGCTAATCATTGACATGTGATTTGAGTTTAGTGAATTAAATAGACCATCGATGTATGATTTGAGATTAGTCATTGGAATGAACCATCGACGTGTAATTTTATTATACCATTTATATGTGACATGAGATTAACTAATAGAATGGACCATTGGCATGTGAATTAATGAGATTGATCAATGGATTTGACCATTGATGTTTGTTTTGATATTATTATAAAATGATTATTTATACTATAAATATTGCTATGTTGAAGCATATGTAACCTATTCTTTTATTGTATATTTGTTATATCATGGATTTTGGTTTAAAAACTTGTGGTTTGGTTTTGTAAATATGCATAGTGGGTGCTTGATCCGCTTAAAAGAGATGCACTACTCACTGAGTTGTCCTCTATTTGACAATCTTTTTCAGATTCTTCAACTAACAATGAATAGTACGAGAGCGATATCAATAAAGGGACTTTTAGGAATTAGATTTTGGGAGCTTTGAGGTTACGTCCTTCGGGTGGAAGGACGGCCATTTCATCCACCATTCATGATGGTTTTGGGGTGTGACATTTGTGATATCAAAGCTTATGTTATGATATTTGGATGAAGATTTTATGGGACATGGTGTGGTCGTGTGTTAGTCTTTTGTTAGACACTATAATGTATGTCTCATTTGGGTCAAGGTGCGTGCAAGGATGTTTAAGTGTGTGGAAGACTTTGTGAGTGCTATGAAAGTCACTATTGGGCTCAAATGGCCATAATGTGCTGATTGAACAAAATTTTGATAATCTCAATGTGACAAAGTATGGTATTACTATGGTAAGAAATGTTGAGTTAAGGACATAATTAAAAACATTGGTGTTAGTCTTGTAAAGCAAATTGCAAAATGTAACCAATGATATCATTGGAGATGGCACTTATGCCCTAAAATCCTCACATGAGCAATTTTCACCAGGGAACAAGTCAGTTGCAATCAAGATGATTATAATAGACAAGGGACGTAGCTTCAACATGGTAATTAAGTAAAATGTTAATAGTTATAGTATTTTTTTTTCTTTTTTAGGGTGTATGGAGAGGCCGAACTCTTTGACAAAGCGATTCATCTATTTCTACTTATGCAGAGGAAGGATATTTAGTAGAATGTTGTTACCTACAATACTTTGATAAAGAGATATGGAAAATCTCCTGAGAATGAGATGCGACAAATTTGGTCTAGGAGATGCAAAATATAGGAATTGAAGCAAATGCAATTACTTACTCAATAATAGTTGTGATATGGGGCAAGGAGAAATTACACTGTGCAACGAATTTTTTTTTGTTTTCAAAAGCTAAGGAGTTTGAAGAGTGAGATTGATCGAGTGCTTTATCAAACTATGATTGTGACTTACAAAAGGGCTGGTCTGGTTGGTCATGCAATGAACATAGGCGCCCAAATAATATCCCTAGAGAGACCACAATAACATTTCTTGCTAAAGCTAGTCGGTTAGAGAATGTCACTTGGATTTTTTGTCAAGCTTTTGATGCGGAAAAGGTAAAGGCTATGGCAATATATAGCCGCATGACCGAGCTGCTTTCAATGAATAGATAGTACGCCAACATCATCAAGGTAGAGTCTCTATTTCAAAGATTTAACTCTAACTAGAACATTAACAACTAGAAGAAGTTGCATCATGTCGTGATGAGAATATACGAAAGAGCAGTTAAACTAAATAATGCATCCAGAATGATGAACAAGTTGAACAAGAGACGTATCATCATATGACAATCTTAAAATAGCTAAGGCAGTCAGTTCCATAGAATTTCACTTGCCTGGCATCATCAAACTTTAAATGGCATATTGGAGTTGAGATAATCTTGCACAAATAGGAAATGGAAAGCATAAAAGTTCCAGGAAGTTCAAGTTGTGAAATACATATATTTTGTCGATTTTTCTGTAAATCATTTTCTTGAGGAAGTGTTTAGTCTCCTCTTCAATGAAAGTGAGTCTAATTACTTGCTAAATGCCGATGTAGCTAGTATGAGTACCTAGAGGGGGGTGAATAGGTATACAAAGATTTTTCTTGATAATTTTTGTATACTTGCTCAATACTTAGACAGTTCAAGGATTAGCGAAAGATAACAATCAATGTAAGACTAAGTAAGGAAAGAGAAAATTAAACACGCGGTTTATAGTGGTTCGGCTTGATCCAAGCCTACGTCCACTCTTTTCTCGCACCGACAGCCAATTTGGCTGGATTCCACTATGAACAAAGAGATGTTACGTGTTGTTCTTCCTTGATATCTCGATGTAGATGATCTACTACACTCGCTCAAGGTGTCACCAAGTATAAACACTCTCTCGTGTATACAATTTTGCTCGAATTGTATCGACTAACAATCAAGGTTCTTCGACTGAATTTTTCTATCGATCACTACTTAAAACAACTAGAACGTCTTCCTTTTATACTCATTTATGCCATCATAACCGTTGGCACTTACCAAAGGAATTCCTCCAATCTACCCGTTGGACAGAATCAATCAAGAAGATCATCCGAGCTATTTAAGGAATCGATGATAGCCCATCAATCTGTTCGCCCATACAATCGGGATCTTGGTTTCCAAGAATAGAACATTCCAAGAATATTTCGTCGACCATCGGATCTTCAATCGATCTTAGATAAGAATCAAAGAATCCGAAATGATTATCCAACCAAGGAATCTTTTCCGAGAGGATAGGATCGAATCCTCAACCATATACTTCGGCTTTGGATTTCCTTCACACTGGATTAGAAAGACTGTCGGTGAGAATAGACTTAAATTCTTAAGTCTTGAGTCTTGAGTCATGAGTCTTGAGTCTCGAGTCTTGAGTCTTGAGTATACAAAGTCTTCGGACTTTAAACTGCCGGTCTCCGAACATCCAGACTTAGATCGATAGAAACGTTTTGTCACTTCAAAATATTCTCGGAAAGATTTCTCCAACAATCTCCCCATTTTTGATGGTGACAAAACTTTCTTGTAGATTTGAACAACTTTGACCTGCAAAAACATTTCTCAAGCAATATGGCTAACTCATAAAGATTAATAAAACAACCAGACTCGCATCCACAGAAAATTGGTTAGTCTTTCATGAGTAACACCATATAACAACACTTGAAATAAATGCAACCAGTCAAGCATCACAATCCACAACCAATTCAGTCAAATTCACACCCAAGTTCAAGTTCTCAAGTCATACTCAAAAATAAACATAACCACTAAAAAGTTTTAAAAGATATTGAAAAATTTGTTGGTTCAAATTGGTTCTCCCCTTTTTGTCATCATTAAAAAGGGTGAGAAAGAAGTCATGTCCGCTTGGGAATGCGCACGATTTGGAAATCCCCAATGGATGGATTACTCCTTCTAGCTTCTTCGAGATCTTCCCTCGCTTGAGCTACCTCTTCTCCTTAGCATTGGCTTGAAGTTGCGAGCGAGGTCGAGACTAAAGATGCTTGTCCAGCATTCTTCATGGCTTGGATTTCACAGTCTAGAGCATATATTTGGCCACGCATTTCCAGAAGAATATCAATGATACGACGAAAATCTGCAGAATATTTCGTCTGTGTACTGGCATTGGCTTTCTCTGAAGGTGTGTATGCAGACGATGGCGCTTTTGTTAAGTCTTGCAGATTTGGTTCTGACGTATCGTGACCTTCCTCGGGTAATTAAGAGACTGGAACCTCTTCCGGGTCTTCCGGAGATTGTCTTAGATCTTCACCGACAGCAGCATGAGGTGTAGACCTCTCTTGCTCGCCAACTCCCCGTCTCTAGGACATCGAAAGAGGAAGAGTGATGATCATGCTCTTGATTTTCCTTCTCTCCGCATTCATCGGCAGACTTTTCTTGTTCTCCTTCTCCTTCTTCTTCAACTTCTTTCTCCTTCTCTCTCTCTGTTCTTCTTCTTCTCTCGTTCTTCTTCTTCTTCTCGCTTTCGCTGAAGTTCTCATCGGTTGAGACACGGAATGTCCGTTCTTGTCGGTGGTTGGATAGTGGGATCTTCATCATCTTCATCTTCATCTTCATCTTCCAGGATGAGAGTTCTTTTCTTCTTTTTCGATGGAGCACCAATGGCCTCCTTTCCTTTTCTCTTTGAGGCAGACTGAACTGGAGATTTCACTTTGAATTTCTCCATTGCCTTTGAGAGTTCTTGCGGGACGCATCTTCATTAACATTTTCAACCCTACCACCATCTTATCACACGGTCGAACACAAAATGTATGTGGCGGTTCAATGTTCATGTGTTGGAAGATCTTGGTCACCGGACCAGGATAAGGCAATTGTCCTTTGTCTTTTGATATTGCTCGTACATATGGAAGAGAATAGTGTGCGGGAGAGAAAACTTCCGTCTTGAGTTGATCGCGTACATCAACTTTGCTTCGAAAGAGACACGAAAGTCTTTGACGTAGACTTGGTCCGAGACAGGTTGATCACAATCTTATGAAGTACGATGTTGATGGCCTTCATCCTCGAGTAGGTAATTTTCTTCTCTGTGTCCATATCTTTGACAAGATCCAGAGTAGTACGAGCGGCAGTGAGACTTTGATTGGAATATAACGTCCTCGTTCAACTCCAACTATGTCCGCCAACATATTCACATCTACCACGTAGACTTTGTCTCGAACACTGAATGAAATTCTATTCGCATCCAAAAAGCTAAGATTTGAATAGAAATAAGCGGTCGGTTGAGCATATCCGTTCGTAGAGTCAGAGCAAAAAGTCTCAAGTTGAAGAAAATTCAACTTCTCTCTTAAGTTCATGTTGATGGTGTCCAGGAAGTCAAAATCAACACTTCTAGGGTTTATTACCCCTCTTTTCAATAGCCTAAAATACACTTTTTCTTGATCCTTGGATTTAAACAAATCCATTCGATTTCCTTTCACATTTGCTGCCACACCCATTCTAGGTTTAAATTCAAGGAACATTTTGTCATCATCGTTCCCTTCAATCGATTTTGTCCCGGCAAACGAGGGTCACTGGGAATGTTCGCAAGAGCCTCCTCTCGCCCTTCCTTTAGGAGCAACTCCCAATTCCTCCATTTTCCGCAGAAAAAGATACTCATTCCCATAATCTTTGTCCTTAAGGAAGTCATCTATATATTTTAATGGAGAACCGGAGCTTTTCAGCGCACGATAAAGCTTATAGATAAAGGAGGGTCTTTGGACTCTTACTGGGTCGGCTTCCTCGATTATCTCTTCTTCCAGATTTTGACTTGCATCTTGTGGGGTAGGAGGTGTTGAATGACGTGGAGGAGAGCGAATCGGACTTTGTCGCTGACTTGATAAGTCTTCTTCCTCGCAAGATCGAAGTGAGTCGGTCCCTTCTCCATTCTTTGTGGTCCCCTGCTTGCTATTCTTGATGATTTCCTCGAAGACGACATCTTTCTTTGTCTATTGGAAGATTCCTTCACTTGCTTTTCCCAAGAAAATGACAACTTTCTCGACGACGAACAAGAAGTAGAAACAAGATCGAGAGGAGAGTGTTTTTTAGGGTTTTGAAAATTGGGCGAAGAAAAACTGTATATATATATATATACCTCGGATTTGAAAAGAGAAGTTTAATCGGTACAAGGAAAGTGTACGAACACTTCTTTTCAACATCAATAACTGCCAAAATTAATTCTTTTAAAAAGACAAGTTTTCGAATTTTCACACATTATTACCAAATAAAAGATCGTACCTTTTCAAATTTAGATAAAATAACTAAACGAGAATTCGTACCTTTTCGAATAGCAACTTATAGTCTTTAGCCATGAATGTTTGAGTCTCATGATTTAAAGTCTGAGAGATCAGAGTCTCAGAGTTGGTGAGTCTCTGAGTTGGTGAGTCTCTAGACTTTAACTTCTTCAAGCTTCAAAATGTTGAGTCTTGCACGGATAAAGTCGAATTGATTTTTCTCCAAAGGCTTTGTGAATATATCCGCTAGTTGACTCTTTGAATCAACAAATTGAATCGAGATTTCTCCATTTTGAATATGATCTCTAATGAAGTGATGTCGAATCTCAATATGCTTTGCTCTTGAATGAAGGATTGGATTTTTGGTGAGATTGATCGCTTGTTTGGTGTTGTCACATCTGATTTCTGTGCATGAGTCTTCAATGCCAAAGTCTTGTAGCCGTAGTTTTATCCATAGAATTTGCGAACAGCAGCTTCCAAGAGCTACATACTCGCTTACATTGTTGAGAGAGCTACGATGCTTCGCTTCCTTGAAAACCAAGACACTCGTCCCGTTTCCAAGCAGTTGACAAGTTCCGGAAGTGCTCTTTCTATCGACTCGCAACCGGCCGATCTGCATCTGAGTATCCTAGAAGATTAAAGTCTCCCATCTTTGGATACCAAAGACCGATGCTTGAAGATGAGGCAACGTATTTGATAATACGTTTCACGGCAATGAGATGTGATTCTCTAGGATCTGATTGAAACCTAGCACGATGCAAACACTCAACAAAATATCGGTCTAGAAGCGAAGAAGATAAAGAAGTGAACCAATCATGCTCCCGTACAGCTTTTGATCTACTTTCTTCCCTTCTTCATCCTTGTCTATCTTCTGAGAACATGACATTGGTATGTTGGTCTTTTTGCACTTTCCCAATACAAACCTTTTGACAAGATCATTCGCATATTTTTCTTGATGAATAAAAGTTCCTTCCTTCATTTGTTTTACTTGGAGTCTAAGAAAGAATGTTAACTCTCACATCATACTCATTTCAAACTCATCCTGCATAGACTTAGAAAATTTCTTGCATAGACTTTCATTAGGTGAACCAAAAATAATATCGTCCACATATATTTGAACAAGTAAAAAACTTTTGTTTTCCCTTTTGATAAACAAAGTAGTATCTACTTTACCTTTGACAAAACCATTCGTAATAAAAACTTACTTAGTCAGTCGTACCAAGCTCGAGGTGCTTGCTTTAAACCATACATGGCCTTTTCGTCGAAGACCGAGTTTGGCTTCTTTGGGTCTTCAAACCCAGGTGTTTGTTCCACATAAACTTCCTCATGGATAAATCCATTTAGGAATGCACTTTTGACGTCCATTTGGAATAACTTGAAATTTTTATAACAAGCAAACGCAAGTAATAGACGAATAGCTTCTAACCTTACTACCGGTGCGTAAGTCTCGTCATAGTCTATTCCTTCTTCTTGCGTGTATCCTTTGGCCACAAGTCTTGCCTTGTTTCGTACGACTTTTCCTTCTTCATTCATCTTATTCCTGAATACCCATTTTGCTCCAATGACAGTTTTACCTTTTGGTTTAGATGTCAATTCCCGACATCATTAATGTTGAACTGTCTGAGTTCTTCTTGCATAGCTTCGATCCAACTTTCATCAGATAAAGCTTCTTCTATGCTTTTTGGTTCAATTTCAGAAATGAGAGCCACAAAGACTAGATTCTTCATGCCTTTTTGATCTGGTGCGGATTCCTTCATTGATTTCGCCAATAATGAGATCTTTGGGATGACTGGATTTGTGTTTCCAGTTACTAGTTGATTTGTCTGGTTGATGATCTCTTTCTTTATTTAATTCTTCATGAGTATCTTGATGTTGGACTTCCAGTGCGAGATGCTTCTTGAGTTGAAGACATTGGAAGGTCTAGAGCGGGTTCGAGACTCTTCATACCGAGTCTAGTTGGATTCATCTTGCGTTGAGTCTTGGAATTTGACATTCATTGATTCCTCCACAGACTGGCTTTTTTTGTTATAAACTCTGTAGGCTTTGCTTGATGTAGAATATCCAAGGAAGATGCCTTCATCTGATCTTTCTTCAAACTTACCAACTTGATCATTTGCATTTTTCAAAATAAAGCATTTGCAACCAAACACATGAAAGTATGAAACAATAGGCTTTTTACCTTTGAACAATTCATGGGGGGTTTTCTCTAGAATAGGTCTTAGGAATACTCTATTTATGATATAGCATCTTGTTAAACAAATTTAAAGCCAAAATCGTGAAGAGATTTTACTTTCAATTAAAAGTGATCTAACCATTTCTTGAAGAGATATATTCTTTCTTTCCACGACTCCATTTTGCTCGGAGTATACGGAGAGGAAAACATGTGATTAAAACCAGATTTATCACAAAATTTCGTAAAATCTTGATTTTCAAATTCACTTCCATGATCTGTTCTTATACTTGAAATAGCACATCATTTTTCATTTTGAACCTTTTTAGCAAACTTCTCAAAGAACGAAAATGTTTCTGACTTACTTGCAAGAAAATATACCCAGGTAAAGCGAGAGTAATCGTCTACGATTACTAGACAATACTGCTTACCTCCAATGCTTTGGGTTCTTGTTGGTCCGAAGAGATCCATATGAAGCAACCGTAGTACATGATTAGTAGAGACATGATTTATTGACTTAAATGAATTTCTTACTTGCTTTCCCGAATGCATGAAGTACATAAATCGGACTTTTGATATGGCACTTTAGGTAGTCCTCGAACAAGCTTCTTTGATGAGATTTTGGCTAATTGCTTCATGTTGATATGGCCAAGCTTTCGTGCCATAAGACTGCTTCATCTTGAATTGAGATTAGGCATTGTGCTTCATTTGGTTTTACATCAAGGAGGTAGATGTTTCCATGCCTTCGACCCATGAAAGACTGAGTCGAATATTTACTAATTCCATAACATATGCCTTCTCGAAAGGAGATCTTGAAACCGGTATCACACAATTGGCTAATGCTGAGAAGATTGTAATTGAGTCCATCCACTAGAGAGACATTGCTTATTGTGAGATTTCCAATTTTCACGCTTCCGAATCCCACAATGCTTCCTTTGCTATTTCCTCCAAATGAAACTTTTCCATCATTTACTTGAATAAGCTTTGTGAAACAATTTGAGTCTCCTGTCATGTGTCTTGAGCATCCACTGTCAAGATACCACTTTACCTTCTTTTTGATAGAGACCTGCATTCAAAAGAGAGTCTCAAGCTTTCTTTGGTACCTAAATTTTCTTGGGTCCTTTGGTATTAGTAGGATAAGCATTATTGGGCCATACTTTCTTAACAGGCTTCCAAACCATAGGACACTCTTTTTCAAAATGATCTTGACTATTACACTTTGAACATTTTAGAGCGTTTTCGACCTACAGACTTTACAAAGACTTTCTTGAAATGATTTTTGTAAACCTCTTTTGACGGTCTTTTCTTAATTCTTTCTTTTACTTTTGGAAAATCAATCAAGGGGATTGTTTCGCTGTCATACCTAGACCGGACTTATTAAAGTAAGGTCTTTGACCGAAAGAACTTTTTCAAGTTTTTCCGACCTATTGAAAATTTCTTTGAAATATTTGATAAATCAGTTTTTAAGAAAGCATTTTCTTTTGAAAGTTTATCTTCATTCTCTTTAAAAGTGGAAACATTCAAGTTTAAACTTTTCACTTTTTCTTCTAAAATGTTTTCCTTTTGTTTTAAACCGAGTTTTCCTTTTTAAGTTCGGAAATCTTTTTGAGAGAAGTCTTAAGACCGAAGCACGGTTCATCAATATATTTAGAGACTTTGACAGGATTTTAAAATCACTTACCTCAAATTCACACAAATCGAGTCTGATCCAGAATCCGAGTCTCGAGTCCGAATGTGCCATTAGACACGGGTTGGCATATTCCTCGTCACTTTCTTCATACTCAGTACGCTCCGTGTTTCGGCTTTGAGAGCTTTTCGAGACTTTTCAGCTTTTCCTCTCTTCTTCTTCGGGAGAGGACAATTGGGTCTTATGTGTCCATTTTTCTTACATTCGAAGCAAACTACTTCTTTGCTTTGTTCCTCATTATCAACAAACTTGGTTTGCTGTTTAAAAACTTTGTTTCTTTGAGTTGAACCTTCTTCCTTTTTTATTCAGCTTTCAACCTTCTAATCATTAGAGCAAGCTCCTCATCGTCCCGGATCTTCTTCGAAATCAGATCATCGGAATCATCATTAGATCTTAATGCAATGGATTTCTTACCTCTTGGATCTTCGTCTTCATTAATTCGTTCCACTTCGTAAGATCGAAGAGTTCCAATCGGCTCGTCTACGAGATAATGGCATAATTCTTTGCGTCTCTCTTATTGAAGTCTTTATATGATTCCAATCCTTGGAGAGTCCACGCGATGCTTGTTCACCTTCATAGGATCAGAAATTTTCTGTCATTGATTCTCAAGACCATTGACAATATCTCAGTAAAACGGCTAAACATGTCGCTTATAGATTCTCCTGGTTTCATTTTGAAGGCTTCATATTGACCAAGGAGAATGTTAATTCTGGTCTCCTTCACTCGGTCCGTCCTTCATAAGTGATATGTAATCTATCCCGGACTTCTTTTGCTGTAACACAAGAAGATATTCTCGTTATATTCGAGTTGGTGACAAAGCACAATATAAAGAATAAATTGCTTTAGCATCGAGTGCTTGTCTCTTGTTTATCTCTTCTTGAGACATTCTGGCGCTTCAACAGTTTCTTTCCCTCTTTCGGAGAGATTGATGCAAAGCAGTATGAGTGATTCCTCTTTCCACAACGTCCCATTCCGAGAGGATCCTTGGATCGTAGGAAGGCTTTCATCTTGTTCTTCCGGATGTTGTAATCTTTCCCATCAAAGTAGGGTGGTCTTGTATTGCTTTGCCCTTCCATCAGCCCCCGGGTGCTAGCATACCAGCCATGGATCTTTTACTCGAAGTAAAACACTTCAAACAAAGTAAGAACACGGGCTCTGATACCAATTGATGTAGCTAGTATGAGTACCTAGAGGGGGGTGAATAGGTATACAAAGATTTTTCTTGATAATTTTTGTATACTTGCTCAATACTTAGACAGTTCAAGGATTAGCGAAAGATAACAATCAATGTAAGACTAAGTAAGGAAAGAGAAAATTAAACACGCGGTTTATAGTGGTTCGGCTTGATCCAAGCCTACGTCCACTCTTCTCGCACCGATGCCAATTTGGCTAGATTCCACTATGAACAAAGAGATGTTACGTGTTGTTCTTCCTTGATATCTCGATGTAGATGATCTACTACACTCGCTCAAGGTGTCACCAAGTATAAACACTCTCTGTGTATACAATTTTGCTCGAATTGTATCGACTAACAATCAAGGTTCTTCAGACTCTGGAATTTTTCTATCAATCACTACTTAAAACAACTAAAACGTCTTCCTTTTATACTCCTTTATGCCATCATAGCCGTTGGCACTTACCAAAGGAATTCCTCCAATCTACCCGTTGGACGGAATCAATCAAGAAGATCATCCGAGCTATTTAAGGAATCTGATGATAGCCCATCAATCTGTCGCCCATACAATCGGATCTTGGTTTCCAAGAATAGAACATTCCAAGAATATTTAAATCGACCATCGGATCTTCAATCGATCTTAGATAAGAATCAAAGAATCCGAAATGATTATCCAACCAAGGAATCTTTTCCATAGGATAGGATCGAATCCTCAACCATATACTTCGGCTTTGGATTTCCTTCGTCACTGGATTAGAAAGACTGTCAGGTGATAATAGACTTAAATTCTTAAGTCTTGAGTCTTGAGTCATGAGTCTTGAGTCTCGAGTCTTGAGTCTTGAGTATACAAAGTCTTCAGACTTTAAACTGTCGGTCTCCGAACATCCAGACTTAAACTGATAAAAACGTTTTGTCAGCTTCAAAATATTCTGGAAAGATTTCTCCAACAAATGCCACTTGCTCCATAGTACTGTTTATAGTAGCTTCCTATTATATGTTTTGGTATATAAATTAGAAGTGAGGAACTTAATTCCACTTACATTGTGGCTTTGAGGATATAAGTTGAACAGAGAATACTAGTGCATCTTGACCATGGATTTAAATCCAACTACTCCGGTTTGATTCAACAGATATGTTTCGACCTTTTGTCTTCTAACTAAATTTGGACTATCCATTTGGCAATGATGTGGAGAGAATGGGAAAGCCAATCTATAAGATCTTGCCACTTTTACCGTGGTGAAGTAATGACTAAAGAGCTTGGGATGAACCTGGAGAAGATAAATCTTGAGATTTTTGGATCTTGCAAGAAGGTCACAATAGCTAAAGATGACAAAGTTATCCTTGATGGTGCTAGTGACAAGAAGTCCATAGAGGAAAGATGTGAACATAGTTCCACTATTGAGTTGAGCACTTTAGATTATGATAATGTGAATTTGCAAGCAAAAATTAGCAAAACTATCTAAAGGCGTAGCTATCTTAAAGATCAAAGAAGCTAAGTGAAGCAAAAGTAGGTGAGAAGAAAGATAGGGATTACTAACATCTCGAATGCTACAACAACAATTGTATACTAAGGTATAGTATTAGGTGGAGTTGTTGCTCTTCTTTACACACCAAAAGAGTGGGATAAGTTGTAAATTGCCATTTGATCATATGTCTAGTGTCCAAACTATTCAGAATGCATTGAAGACATTTGTAAATATCATTGCTTACAATGCTAGAGTCAAGGGAGTTGCTGTTTTAGGGAAGCTTTTGGAGTAGGATAACCCTAACTTGGGATATGGTGTAGCAAAATGTGATTATTTTGTTATGGTGAATGCATTAAAGGTTATTAGGATTACTTTGGTTGATGCTACCAATATGTCATTTATATTGACAATGACAAAAGCAATTGTGGTTAAACTCTCTAAGGATGAGAAAAATAGTGCATTAAATACCTACTAGCACAAACGGCATGGACTATTAGAATTCTAATTAATGGTGCATGCCAGTTGAACTAACCAATCTTTATAAGGAAAGGGTTTTGGTTAGGGCCAAGGGTTTATGCCCATTTTATACAAGTTGACTGTTTATGACAAATGTGAATCTAGGCTAGAGATATTGGAAGAAAATTGAATTGGTATAGTGCGGATAAGGGGAAGATCGAAGGCGGCAACTTTACTTATGCTTTGTTGAGGTCTATCGTGGTGGACATTTAGATTATGGTGAAGTTTCAAACATAAAACAAAGCTCTTTACTCGTGGTTCCTTGCAAGTATGTAACCAAAAGTTTGGACAAATGAGTCACTTGAGCCACGAGAATATGTAAGAGTTACTTTTGAGCTACCTAAAAATCGACTCAACTTCAAATAGTTGTAGTAGTTTTTGGGTCTAATGAGGTAAGTAAGCTATTATAGAAGATACAACATTCTCCAATAGTGTGGGAAATTCATTTACCAAGAGTTTAGAGGTGGATTTTACTAATTTTGATAATAGATCGGATGAAGTCTATGAAAGTTGACTTGATACCAGTGTAGTAGATGCTTACCACTCAAGAAGCTACTGATGAGAAAGTTGGGTCATGTTTTGTAAGGAAAGGTACCAATAGCGGGAACCTTAGTATAGCTTCCAAACATTAAGGAACATTTCCTTAAATGCACACTCAAAGTTTGTACTTTCAAATATTTCAAACTTTCACTGGTTGGCTATTACCCTTAAGATCTAGTTTTGTGGCTAGTAGTTCATGCTAATAAAGCTAGTGCCATATCTGCATCCAAGTAATTATTTATACACAAGCCATGTGGAGCATGGTTTAGAGGAAATTCTATTAATTGACAGTCATGGATGACAATGGTACCCGTTCATTGGATAGGAAGACGAACTACATGTTTGGAGTCTCTAAAAACTTATTCTTTTTGAGCCATGCAAGAAAGATTTCTCTCTTATGAAAAGGAATCTAGTACAAAGATTTACATGAACTACACGTCATGAGTCGTTGTGATTGCAGAGAATATATGTGAAAAATCTAATGGTAAAACCACATGGAGAGCAAAGTTACTTTGGTGATTGAGGATGAGGTAAGATGAAAATACCCTAACTTGTTTGGTGATTAACGTATAGCTAAATTTTGAGAATGAAATTTTTTTAAGGAAGGAGGAATGTAAAATATGGATCGAAAAAGTCAAAAAAAGAAAAAGAAAAAGAAAGGTTGAATGGTCCAAAGTAGAAGAAAAAAGAGAAAGAAGGAGAATGAGGAGAGACCGAGAGTCTTTGGGAGAAAAGGTGGAAGAAAAAGGAGAAAAAGAGAGAAAAAAGGAAATAAAAGAAAGAAAGAAAAAGAAAAAGAAGAGTGGACTTCAGCTTTAAAAGAGAGAGAGGAGAGCACAAGCAAAAGAAAGAGGAAAGAACGGAGAAGAGAAAAGAAGAGAAAGGAGAGAGAAGGAAGAAAAAAAGGGAAAAATGTAGCGCACTTGCGATCTGGACGCCTCACAAGTTGACTCAACTCTATTTTGCAATGTCGGTAAGTGATCGAAGCCTTTAATCGTCTATTTGAAGGAATCGTTGTACTTAGGGCTTGAAATTTGGAATTCATGGAAATTTGTGCAGCGAAGTCCAATTTTTAAATCGTTGAGCTGCGTGTTTTTGTAGAAATTATAGCTTGTGGTGTTATGAAACTATAGGATTTTACGGATCTTGATTTAAGCTTACAGTTTACCCAAAACAAAATTTTGAAGTTTCTCACTCGTGATGAACAGTGTGCCTCCAGGACTTCAAGGTAGTATTTCATTGATTTTTGGCTTTATTTTGGGTCGACTAAATTGATGTTCTTGTAGTATATTAGACGTTTGAAATAGGATTCGGTGCAAAAAGTTATGGCATGACAAAATTTCGCGCTTAAGCTCCACCCTATGGACAGCTTTAAGAAATTACTTTGTGTGAGCAATTTATTGGTGCATGGGAGTTGTCTTGTAAGCATTTAAGCTTAGTTTAGTTAAGTCACAGTTGAGGTAGTAATTTACTCAATTTTAACGTTGTTTCTCACCTAATTTGATAGGATCGCGAGTTCGACGGTTTGAGCAACGTTTGTTATTTGATCGTAAGTGTCTCAAGGTGAGTGGTGCTATTTCTTCTAAGAATTTATAAACTCATATATTCAAAATGACAAATATTTGATATTTTATTAGATATGAATAAGCATATTTGTTGCACAAAATTTGGATCGGGCATTTGCTACATTTTGGTATTTGTGAATGATGTGGAAATTAGATTGTGGAAAAATATGTTTGAGGAACAAATATGAGAAATATTGTATATTTTGGGTTTGTGAAACCTTTTTACAAAAAAATCTTGATTTTGAGAGATATCGATTTGTGAAATGCTTTATGATATGCATTTGATTTGATTCTATTTGTAAAACCAGTTTATGAGACGAGTCTTGGAATGATTTGAAAAATATCTTATGAAAAGTATGAGTTGAGTTGCGAAAAATTATGTGGTTGATTTGTGAAATGTATTGTGATATACAAAATGATTTCTGGATTTGACATTGTGGATTATGGAAGATGTTGTGGATTGATATTGATACTCAATATCATTGTGAGCTGAGTGAGAGGATTGTGGGTATGCACATATTGATTTAGGATATCCTTGTAGACCGAGCCATCGGCTAATAATAGATGGAAACCTTACCAAGGAGGGAATCTTGATCGTCTCGTTACCAGGCGTTGTATCGTAACCATGGTTTGATATTAAACAATAGATTGGTCAATGGAGTTGACCATTGACATGTGATATGAGTTTGGCTAATAGAGTTGACCATTGAAATGCGATTTAAGTTTAGTCGATGGAATGGACCATCAACATGTGATTTGAGATTAAACGTTGGAATAGACCATCAACATGTAATTTCACTATTGGCATGAGATTAACTAATGAAATAGACCATTGGCGTGTGAATTAATGAGACTAATCAATGAATTAGACCATTGATTTTGTTTTGATATTATTATAAAATGATTATTTCTGTTATAAATATAGCTATGTTGAAGCATATGTAACTTATTCTTTTATTGTATGTTTATTATATCTTGATTTTGTTAAAAGAGTTGTGGTTTGATTTTGTAAATATGCATAATGGGTACTTGATCCGCTTAGCTCTTTACTAAGCTGTGGTTGCTCAACCCTCTATTTTTTAATCTTTTTTAGGTTCTTCAACTAACGATGAGTAGTATGAGAGCAATATCAATTAAGAAACTTTTAAAGTTGGATTTTGGGAGCTTTGAGATTGTGTCCATCAAGTGGAAGGACAGCCATGTCATCCCCTATTCATGATGGTTTTGGGGTGTGACAAAAATTTTGAATATTGCATTAAATAATGCATTATACAATGTCGATATGATTGATATTTGGAAAAATGTATTTTCTATGAGATTTCCTTTGTTGTGTGATAGATAGTTTTTTCATGTGCACTTGTGATGTGCATATTCTGAATCTCAATGTCCACGAAGTTCTAAAGATGATTGATGGATTATTACAAAATATTAGAGAATCTATCAAATTTGTGAGAGCTACTACACAAGGGAGGAGAGCAAAATTTGTTGAGTTTATATCACAATCTTGCTTGAAGATAGGTAAATGGGTACATCAACATGTGGCTACTAGATGGAACTCTACATACCTAATGCTTGAAGGTGATTTGGTCTTTGAACATGCATTTTCCCATTTGAAGTTAATTGATTGTAACTTTCTTATATGTCCATCACTAGAGGATTGGGTCAAAGCCAAGAAAATTGCATTGTTGTTACAGCCTTTCTATGATATTTCTACCCTCTTCTCCAAAGTTAGATTTCCCACAACAAATTTATATCTCTATGGAGTATGGTAGATTTAGCTTCGTTTGCTAAAGGTAAGGCATAGTAATGATGTAGCTAAACTATAACTATGGCAATGCTAAAGAAGCTTCAAAAATATTGTAAGTGTTACAGTGTTGTCTTATTTTTTGTTGCTATGTTAGATTTTCACTATAAGCTATATTTGTTAGAATTTTACTATTCAAAGTTGGAGATGGATGATCATGTGAAATTGATATTGAGCATTCGTGAAAAGCTTTATATGCTTTTTGATGAATATGTGACCTCTACGTTGAGAGATGATTGCTTTACATCTTCAATTAGTTGAGGTAACATTTCAATTGAAGACATTGTCGAAAACATTGGAGACAATCTTGATGAGTATGGTGCATTTGAGAGTGAATACTTTGGCTCAGAATCTACAAAGTCACAATTGAATTTGTATTTAGAGGAGAACAGGGTTGATAGGAAAAGTTTCTTGAATCTCATTGTCCTTGACTATTGGAAAACTAATTCACATCGGTATCCTGAGTTATCTTTTATGACATGTGATATATTGAGCATTCCTATCACTACTGTTGCCTTAAAGTCGGCCTTTAGCATTGGAGGACGTATCCTAAATAAATATCGCAGTTCCCTTTCACCTAAAAGTGTAGAGGCTAAGCCATGCACTAGAGATTGGTTATTTGGAGTTCCGCCTAAGGAAGATTTCAACGATGAGTGTCTCATTGTTGATTTTCAAGACTATTTGCATTAAGTACTTTCTTTTTTTCTATAAAGTTCATGACTAAATTATCATGTGCATTGTTCTTTGTTGAAATTGTCATTTTCTTGACAATGAAGATTGATCACTTGTTAAACTGTGCATGAGGCTTTGACACATCTAGATCGTCTACTGCATGAACTGATTGATATGAATTAGGTTCATGCCCCGCCAAAAATGTAGTCTTACATGATACTAGATTATATGTGGCAGAATTCAAGTCTGTTTCAATTGGCATCCTTGACCCTTATACTTTAGTCTCTTTTGTGGGATGTAGCAACATCATTGCATTTGGATTCTAAATCTCTCTTAGAGAAGCCTGGTACTCATGTAAAGAGTAAGGAAAGTAGCCAAAAATCTAACAAGAAATCCAATATTTAACACTGGTAACTATTCTTGTGCTTCTCCTCTCTAATCTACTATGGTTTTTGTTCCTTTTAGTCAAATCTTGAAATTCTTTTAGTTGCAGATTATCTTTGCTTTCTCTGTAGCTTTTTAGAAATATTGAGTTAGGAATTTATTTGTGCTTTGGATAATGCTTCTATACCATTTTTATTAGGTAGGGAATCTTCATTGATGTTCTAAACAGTGCCTTCCTTGGGTAGGTAAAGCGTAAGCCCGCCTCACTAAACTAAATCAACTAATATGCGAAGACAAATCTAAGCAGGTTTTATAAATATATTTTTAATTAGTCAAATTCTTTACAAATATTTCAATTTATAGGTTTTTCTTTACATTTTTTAATTCTATTTATTGTTTTTTTAATTGTTTAATTTTCTTTTTTTAATTTAATTTGAAGTTTTTATCCAATTAGCATATAACTTAAAGTGGGTGTAGGTTTTCTTAGAATATTAATTGGTTTTAGTAATACGGATCGAGTTAGGTCGGGTCGGGTCGGGTAGGAGTCGAGTCGGATATGAGTCACTAGATTCACAATACATGAATATGAGTCGAAATAAATTAAATGGATCAAATATAGGTCAAACTAGATCCCTCTGTCACCTCAGAATGAAAGGAGCAATCTCATAGTTCTTAGTCGGTGAAGATACGTTGTTAGGTGCTCCATTTTATTTTATTATTAAAAGGTGACGATATGCCGTGTATCAAGATGGCTCGTGTGTTGAGATGCTCAATATATTATGATGCCCTGAGAGAATCCTAGAAGAGAAGTAACGAACCAAATGCATGTGTATGTTTGTTATGCCTTCATTGTGCAATATTGTTATTAGACTTCATGGATATATCTTATTAGGAACGGTAAACATTTACTCATGCACTTGTCCTATTTGCTTGTTTTGTACCCATGTTATTTGGTCGTACCAAGTTGAGTGATAAGATGATTTTTTAACTTAAACCTAGAAGTTTCATTTACTAGGCTTCAACTCACTCTTTATTTTTCAATTTGTAAGATGATCCCTTGGACATGAAAGTGGAGGAGATGAGATAATATCCGAGACCATCAATCCTTAAGTTGGATGATGACTTACTTTTGGGCTAGTATGGGAATAGTGACATTGGTTGACCCGACCTTTCCCCAACACTTTTGTGTTTTATGTTTTATTTGAATGATGTAAAACTAATGTTTATTACAAATAAAGATAATATTCATGTTTAACTTGTACAATATTTTGTGTAGGATTTTGAGTGAGAAAATTTTATGGAACTTTCGCATGCTATAATATTAGAAAGATAATATATAGAAATGAAACATGTTGTGTATGACGTTTTTGGGCATCACACTCAGACTTCTTTTTAATGAGAGTTTTTGGCAGTGTTTTTGACCAAAAAATAAATACTCTCAATATATAATATCTTCTCAATGAGTAAGATGAGGTAAAATTGTAATTCAACAAGCGAGATGGGGAACCCACCAGATTGATAGAATAACAAATGGCAATTAAAAATCACTCCAAATAACAGTTAATGCATTAGGATACTGGCCAAAAATAAAAGCAAGACTCAGATAAGTGCTGGCAAAGTGAACAGTACCAATTGAGAATGTGGGACACAGGCTCAAGCCCATGTCTCACACTCCTTTCAAGCTGGCCCAAAACATCTATCCATCTGCTACTATAGCCACCCCAAACATCTCTCTGAAAGAATGCCATTTCATTCCAAGCTTCAGAGCTCTCCATCCCAAAGCTCTTCCACAGATTTGAATGGCCCTTTGGCTGAGACAAACTCTTCCTTGAGCATCATTTTCTTCTGCGGGATCCGCTCTATCTTCTCATGGTCGCCCTCCGTCAGTTCCCAGTCAAAGATGTTCAGGTTTTCATTCAACCTCTCCTTATTGAAGCTCTTCACCACAAAAGTGACTCCTCGCTCATATAGCCATCTCAGACATACCTGACAAGAGCAATCTCAGATTGTTGCCGTTAAATTTGCACATGACAATCCATTTTGGCATGCAAGTTTATGCCAATCTCCATCAAAATTTAGCAGCCTAATCTCTGTATTCACTTTTGTAACTTCGAATGCTTGGATTTACTAATAATTGTGTGTCTTCTAAGGCCAATTTACTTCTAATATGACTCACATATGTCCAAACAGTAGGAGTCACGGTAGTTTGTCTTAAAACTGTAACATCTAAAACGTTGAAGAGATTAACAATCAACTTGATAATGAACCTGGGCAATGCTCTTTCCCCGAGCCCTTGCAATCTCTTTCAGAGATTCATTCTCCATGACTTCATTCGTCCCCCAGCATGTTCCTCGAGCTCCTAAGGGAGAGAAAGCGGTCATGACAACATTATTCGCTTTGCAGAACTCTCTCAGCTTCTTCTGCTGCCAGAGGGGGTTCAATTCCACCTGAGAGACAATAATTATCCAAACAGTTGTTGGGTCATTTACAATGCGGACAATCGCATACTGCCATGTCGACTAGTCATCAACTTCTTATAATACTTGAAACAGAATTGTATGAATTAGAAAAACAGGCTCACCTGATTTACTGTTGGAGGGATCTTGGCGAAGCTGAGGATGTTTCCAAGTTTCTTGCAAGAGAAGTTGCTTACTCCGATGGACTTTGTGAGACCTAACCTCTGGCATTCTTCCATGGCTGCCCAGACTGCCTCGAAATCCATTGGCATGAGGTCAGATTTGTCCTCTGGGAACCCATACAACCCTGGCTTAATGCTGATTGGCCAGTGGATGAGATAGAGGTCAAGGTAATCCAATTGTAGATAGCTGCACATATAAAACAGTCATTGAGCTTCAGCTGCCAAATATGGGAGAAAATGATTTTAACAAGAATCAAGATATTGATACTGATGCTGATGATGAAATTAACATGGCCTCCAACATATATGGCTTGGGTTTAGAAATCGTGTATCACGATGACTGAAAATGCCGATCATGAGCGTCTTGGCTAAATTCAACAACAATATCATTCTCTTCTTCCATTACCAATTACCTGAAGGAAAGGTGGCTCACTCACGGTTATAGCCAAAGGACAACTCAGTAATTGCATAGGACAGTACACCTAATATAAACAATTTTCATCCTACAAGTGCAACTGATGTAGAGAAAAACACTCTTTAGTCCGTTAATAGAGCAAAATGTTCAAGTTATAACTGATGCGGATACGACTTTATTCATTCTTTCACATGAATTCATTCTTTCAAGTTTTAATTACAGCTATAGATTTTCCTTATCCTGAGAATCCGAGAGGGCTCCAACTTAGATAAACCGATGTGCATCGCTACAAAATTTGGTGTTAGAAGCTGCTCAACTCAAGTCTAAGCAACATCCATGAAACAAGCTGAACAGCAAGCATGTTCATCTTTCTCAGGAAGACCACTAATTTCTGCTGGTGCGTCAACAGATGAGCCGACAAACAAGAATCATTAAAAAAAAACTACCCAATAAGGTACTTTGTTGTCACTTGTCAGAATGTTTTAAATCATCGTTTTAAATCATCAACCAAAACAATAATTCGTCCCGCTGGATACGTTGAAAACTCGATCACATTACAACTATTACTAGTTCCAGAACGAAGACAGACCCAGATAGCAGGATTCTGCAGAGACAGTTTGCAAGCAACTTCGCCAAAATGATTGAAACAATCAACCTCAATTCTATGCAAAATAAATCCTAATCGTGAACAACACAACAACCATACAATTCATGGATGAGCTAAGGTCCAATCGGTAATCGATTTACCTCAGCGACTTCCTGAGCGCAGGCACGACGCGATCGGCGTGGGCGTCGCAGGGCCAGAGCTTTGAGGTGACGAAGAGCTCGGCCCTCGAGCGGACGAGCCCGAGCCCGAGCGCTTCGGCCAGGACTTCCCCGAGCGGCTCCTCCGACCCGTACAGGGAAGCCGTGTCGAAGTGCCTGTACCCGAGCTTGATCGCCTCCAGCACCGCCGCCTTCATCGCCGCCGCGTCGAGGGGGTCCGCCGCCGTGCCCAGGCCGATGACCGGCATCGGGCGGCTCCCCGCCGCGGCGGAGGCGAGCGGCACCTCCGGGACCCTGATCGTCGACGGCCCTGAAGCACTCTCCATTTCCCGCTCCAACCTCGTCCGCAGGTCAAGACGACGTGCAGAAGGACCGAGGATGGTCTCGAGGGCTTTCGGCACGCGAAGTGAAGCGAGCAGTTCAGGCGTCACGAAGTCCAAAATGCTGCAGGTCGGGACCTTATCCGAAAGTCCTCGCAGCCACCAAGCTTTCTTGAGAAAATATTGGGTGGGTTTAACCTAGGCGAAACGTATCACCATTCAAAATCAAAAGTCAACACGTGATAAATTTGGGCCTACATGTCAGTCTTTTGATTTTGCCAGTGCCCATCTGCGCGCTCTGCAAGTGTCGACCCTTCACTTCATCCAGTGCCCGCATTCTAGAGAGAGAGGGAGAGGGAGTGCAGTAACGAACAAAAGGGAGCTTTTTTGCGCCGTTCCTAGAGAGAGAAAAATGCGTGGTGGCTGAGCTTGGAGCCGCTGGACATGGTGGGCGTCCAGATCCCGCACCACTTCCGGTGCCCCATCTCGCTGGAGCTGATGTTGGACCCGGTGACGGTGTCGACGGGGCAGAGCTACGATCGGTCCAGCATCGAGCCCTGGATTGCCGCCAGCAACACTACCTGCCCCGTCACCCGCGCCCCGCTTCTCGACTTCGCCCTCATCCCCAACCACACCCTCCGCCGCCTCATCTAGTCCTGGTTGTAAGAAATCAAAGAAGAAGATTGGAGAGAAATTGTGGAGAAGGTTTTTCTATATTCTCTCTGTATATTCTGTACGTACAATGTCAATGTTTTATATTACAAGAGTTGTATAATGAAAAAGGCAACTAAATAATATACAGAATAGATTTGATATTAAATGATCTTTGATTGATCTGATGAATATTCCATATGATCTGAATATATCTTGCGTATCTTCCAACACTCCCCTCAAGCCGGTGGCTTGTAGATATCCAAGACGCCGAGCTTGCTTAAGAGATACGCATGCCGACTTTGACATAAAGGCTTGGTGAAGATATCTGCAGGCTGTTCCTCTGTTCCAATCCTCGTGTCTCGATTATACCTTCCCGAATTTTTTCTCGAGTAAAATGGCAGTCCACTTCTATGTGTTTCGTTCTTTCATGCACAATGGGATTTGATGCTAGTTTGAGAGCTGCATCGTTGTCACAAAATAGTCTAGTTGGTCCCTCGACTCGCACTCCAAGATCCCAAAGTAATCCTCGCAAACACACTATCTCACATGTCGTTTTTGCCATAGCTCGGTGATTCTCGCTTCGCCGAGGATAAAGAAACGGTTGGCTGCTTCTTGGTTTTCCATGAAAGCAAAGAATCTCCCAATTTAATGCAAAACCGGTTATGGATCTCCCGCTCATTGGACAGTGGCATAATCGCATCACAATACGCTGTCATCCTCATATCACATTTCCTGGAAAGAAGAATTCCAAGTCCAGGACATTTCTTCAAGTACTTCACAACTTTCAATGCAGGCGTTCATGTGGACTGCTTTGGCTTGTGCATGAATTGACTGAGTGTCTGTACAAAGATAACTAATGTCCGCCTGGTCATAGTCAAATATATGAGTTTCCCGACAAGTTTCGATAACTCAATGGATCTTTGAGTACCGGATCCGCTTGCTGGGACACTTCGCATCGTAATCCGCCGTGGTCAATTTAACATTTTGCTCGATTGGAATCACAAATTGCTTACATCCCGACAAACTCGCTTCGATATAATTTCCAATGCAAATTTTCTCCGGGCCGAGAGATATACCTTGACCCGATCGTGCAATTTCTATTCCAAGGAAATATTTGGGCGTACCCAAATCTTTTATGTGGAAGGTAGAATGCAAGTATTCCTTGAAATCTTGAATAGCTACTTCATCGTTTCCCATAATAAGTATATCATCTACATATATCATTAAGTATATAGATGACGTACCTTTAGTCCGTGTAAAAACAGCATAGTCAAATCTGACCGTTGAAAACCCGCAGCCTATCGTGACTCAAAGAAATTTGGCATACCACTGTCTGGAAGCCTGTTTAAGACCATACAAGGATTTGCGGAGACGACATACCCTATTCTCCCCCTGTCTCCGTAAACCTTGTGGTACATCCATATAAATCTCTTCATTTAAATCGCCATGTAAGAAGGCATTGTGAACATCCATCCGATGTAACGACCGATCCCGGGCTCAAGCTACGAGAGAAATGAGCGTACCGTAACATCTTTGGCGACGGGAGAGAAGGTTTCATGATAGTCAAAACCCTCCCGTTGTGTGAAGCCTTTAGCCACTAATCGAGCCTTGTACCTCTCAATTGATCCATCTCGCTCGATATTTGATCTTGTACACCCATTTACACCCAATTGCCTTCCGATCCGGGGTAAAGATACGAATTCCCACGTCGATTGTCTACTAAGGCCCGTAATTCTGCTTGCATGGCTTGTTGCCATCTTGGATCGTGCTTGCCTCATCATAGTTGGACGGTTCTCGTTCCTCGAAATACGAGAAATGCAACAACGATGCTCGCCGATAGCCAATCGAATGAAACATAAGATGAGATGGGAAAAAGTATACCCGGCGAGTTTCGACGCCACACACGTAGTCTTTCGTCCAAGTTGGTGGACGTGGCACTCGCCGGGAGCGCCTTGGTGGAATGTTTGCGAGGGATAATTGATCCGAACCAGTATCAATAGGAATATCGGCATCAACAGGAGTGGGATCGATTACAGGTTCATCACTCGAAACTTGTTGCGAAGATTCCAGAGAAGGTGTTAATTCCAGGGTTGATTCCCTTCTCTCTATTGAAGCAGGAAATATAATATAGCCTGGATCATCTGCTGTTTCTTCAACATAAGACGAAGAGTAAAGTCCTTGGCTATGTGTGTTTGGTTCCTGTGCAGCAAAAGGAAAAATATTTTCCTGGAACAAAACATCACGACCGATAAAGAATTCTCTTGTTGATGAATCATAAATCCCGTACCCCTTTTGTAGAGTGGCATATCCCATGAATGTGCAACGGCGAGCACGAGGACCCATCTTATCTCGAGGGCCTACTATAGTGGCATAACATTGGCAGCCAAAAATCTTTAGATGATTCATAGTTGGCTTCTTTCCAAAGAGCAATTCGAAAGGACTGCGACCATCAAGAATCTTGGTTGGCATTCTATTAATCAAATAAGCTGCGTTAAAAACACGCTCCCCAAAAATTGTCGAATGGAAGCTTGAAACTTCGTGGCACGAGCAACTTCCAATAGATGGCGATGTTTCCGTTCCACTACTCCATTTTGTTGAGGGGTATATGTACAGGAACTCTCATGTAAGATCCCGTGAGATGAGAGCAAGGCAAAGACATTCATGATTAAAGAATTCCTTCCCATTGTCTGTCCTTATACGACGTATTGTTTTCCCAAATTGAGTCTTTGATAGGGAAAGAAAAGTTCTTAAATGAGATATGACTTGACTCTTAGACTGCATGAGAAAAATCCAAGTGGCCCTAGAATGGTCATCCACAATGGTGAGGAAAAAACGAGACCCATCATGATTTTGTGTATGATAAGGACCCCAGACATCAATATGGAGTAAGGAAAATGAATCATTTGCACGATTTGTGCTTATTGGAAAGGGAACGCGGGACTGTTTGGCAAGTGGACAAATAGGACATTGCGAATAAGGAAATAAAGAACTATGACCCATTCTGGAATGCAAAATGAACTGTTTATCATTGGTAGTCAAATTACACAATGATTGTTTATTACAATGAAAAAAATCAAGGTTCGCTGAATTTTTCCAGAAATATAGTCCTTCGCATGCATTACCCCACCCATCGCCTCCCCGAAAGGGCCTGAAAGACACAAATATCGAATGAATGAGACCTTGCAGAATTTTCTTCACAAACTCTAGACACGTAGATAAGATTAAATTGAAACTCCGGGACATAAAGGACGTTTGTGAGGGTAAGCCGAGAGCTAAGATTTACCGTTCTGTCGTAGACACACGAGTAACATTTCCATTCGGCAATTGCACAATAACAGACTATCCAAATCTCTATTAATAACAAGAAATAGCTTCTTGTCACAGTAATATGATCACTAGCTCCGAATCAATAATCCAGGTGCTCCTTGATATTGTATTTAGACAATGAGAAATACCCGTAAAGCCGCTCCCCCTTTTTGGAATATCCAATTTTTGTAGCGCTTTGCATCAATTGCCGATACTCGGATGTGTGATGGATTGATCGCTTGATCCCGTGAGTTGATAAGTCGCATAGCTTGAAATTTCCTTCTTTTTTCTCCAGGTCGGCCATGCAATTTCCAACAAAACTCGTCAATTGTGTGGTGAGGCCGCTTGCAATAATCACAAAAAAGCTTTCCTTTATTTTTAAAATTTGACCCAAAATTCGGCCCATAATTAGGCCCATATTTCGGCCCATAATTTGGCCCGATATTCTTCGAAAAAGGAGGACCGTTGGATCTGTTCGATCCGGAACTGTCTCCGCCGTCCAGATCGTCCGTGTAGCGCGTCCCTTTGAAGCCGTCGGATCGCTGCGTGCGATCTGAGCCGTCCGTCACAGGACCTTTAAAAGGTCTCTGTTCGGCGAACCCTAGGGATGAACTTCGCCTCTTTTCTAGGGTTTTCGACCCTTCTCTCTCGCTCCTTGCCGCGAGGGCCAGTCCCTCCGTCGCTCTGTTCTCCGTGGAGGTAAGTCTCTGGCTCTCCTCCTGTACCGCGAGTTGGAAAATCCGTCCAATCGGCGGCGGAGGCTCCATGGCCAGAATCTGAGACTTGAAAGTGAGGTTAGATTCGTTGAGGATTAACAAAAATCTGGTTGCCTTTTCTCGGTCTTTTATCCCTTTATACTGTTGGAGAGTTTCTTCGGGTCCGATGAGTTTTTCTTCGGCGGCCTCTAGCTCGTTCCAGAGGGCTGAGAGCTTGTTGAAGCAGGCCGTGACGGTCATGTTTCCTTGCTTCGGTTCGAGAGGGCTTGATGCAACGAAAAAATCCTCGCCCGATCCAATTTCCCGTACATCTCTTTTATACTATCCCAAAAAAATTTTGAGTCCTCTGTTGGGGGCAACCCGGCGGCTATTTCTAGGCTAATACAATTTCCGATCCACGTTCTAACAAGCTGGTTGCATTTTTTCCATTGTCGCCCTAATTTTTCATCTGTTGGAACGGAAACTGTTCCATCGATAAATCCTTCTTTATCTTTCGTGATGAGGGCTCGACGGAATTCCCGCGCCCAGCTCGAATAGTTTTCGGATCCTGTGAGATGGTTGCTGATGAGCTTCAACTCGGGTCCGTCGGCCGTGGAAACATATAGCGCGTCGTCGGTTCCGTGCGACCCATGGCGGCCGCAAAGGGAAAGGGTACAAACCCTGGTGGAATCCCTGTATTGGTTGTAGTCTGTCCCTGATTTGAACTCCCTGATCCGCCCGTCTGCTTAGGGTCGGTGATTGAGTCTGCTCCAGCGTTGGTTGGTAGACCTCCATCGGTCCGCACGCTTTGGTAGCCCGGCCGTGATGTGTCCGGATTTGATCCAAGCATCCATGGGTACGGCATCCATTGATAAGGATAGCCGAGAAAGGAAACCCCGGATTGAACTGAGCCGGATTAGATTGCCGAGCGTGTTCTCGTGGTTGATTGATTGCTGGGTTGGCGATGGTTGAATTCACAGTTGGTGAAGTAGGGTTTGTCAACCGTTCTTCGACGGCCGAGGTAGGTGTTTCGGATTTGTCATGATGAAAAAATCTGCAGTAACTTTGATCTCGCAGGTTGATAAAAGAAGGTTTCAAGAATTCCTGTTGGATGCTGTTTTGGTTTGCAAGTGTAGCAACAACCAAGAACAGAAGATCACAAGAGGCAATTCGAAGACAAGTGCGGAAGTTCTGTCAGAACCAGATGCTCTGATACCATGTAAGAAATCGAAGAAGAAGATTGGAGAGAAATTGTGGAGAAGGTTTTTCTATATTCTCTCTGTATATTCTGTACGTACAATGTCAATGTTTTATATTACAAGAGTTGTATAATGAAAAAGGCAACTAAATAATATACAGAATAGATTTGATATTAAATGATCTTTGATTGATCTGATGAATATTCCATATGATCTGAATATATCTTGCGTATCTTCCAACACTGGTGCGTCGCCAACTGCCACTCCGGCGTGGAGCGCATCCCCACCCCGAAGCAACCCGCCGACCCCTCCCGCGTCCACGCCCTCCTCTCCCAGGCCGCCTCCATGTCGTCCGCCGCCGCCGCCGCCCCCCGGCTCTCTTCCTCCTTCCGTAATAGACTCGCTCCAAGCGCCGCCGCCGGACTCGTCATCTTCCTCAAGCAAGATGATCGTCAAGGCAGTGGCGGCCACTGTGGCCAGCTCGCTGGTCGTCGCCACACTCTTCTTCTTCGCAATCCAAAGGCGGAGACACCGAAAGGGTCCGGACCATGGACCGGCGGAGGCGGGAGGCTTCACGCTGATGCCTCGCGGCGGCGCGCCGTCCCTCGACCTGAAGCGGCCATGAGCCGACTCGAGCTCGAGCCATGGCAGACGCAAGAAAAAAGAAAAGAGAAGTGGAGAGAGAAAAAGGGGGAGAAAGAGTCGTGGGCAGAAACGGAGGGGAGGAGATAGAGTAAAGGGGAGAGAGATGGAGTTAATGGAGAGAGAGGATGCTGACGGGTGGGCCCAAATTTATTACGTGTTGATTTTTGAACGGTGATACGTTTCGCAGAGGTTAAACCCACCCAATATTTTCTCAGCTTTCAACGTGTGAGTTTTAAGCATAAGCACTTCCCATGATTGGGAGCTCAACTTCGACTAAGAAAATATTGGGGTCCGGGACCGCCATATCAGCATGGTCCCGGACCACTCATGCGGCACAACATGTGAGGGGAGGGAACCAAAGGACTTGCCCCTGTCCCATCTCTTTGATGCTCTCTCTCCTCTTTCTCTTCTTTGTCTCCCTCTCCTCACATATAGCGCTGCATGAGTGGTCTGGGACCACGCTAACGTGGCGGTCTCGGACCACCCAATATTTTCTCGCTTCAACTTGGCGGCTATGGTTGAGCCTCGCGGCGGGGCATCCATGTGGCATGTATCCTATTTGAGATTGTTCTGGCACGGACGGAACCTTGAAGAAGCTTTAGGATCTGCGGAGGCCGTGGAGTCTTCTTCGAAATCGGACCGTTGACCGTGAGGTTGCTGGGCTAAGGCAAAGCGGAGTATGTTAAAAAATTACTTTCTATATTATATCCTATGAAGCACCGACACTCTCCAAAAGCCTACGTGTCGTGTCGTGTCATGTCAGACACTTCAACATGTGTCCGACATTTTCCGACACTCTCCGACATTTTGTCAACACGTGTCGGAAAATCCGATACCAAGTCAACTTTCCTGACACTCTTCGACACTCGAGTCGGAATTCTAACATACGAGTTTCTAACACGTGATTCCGATATTAAGGTCCATTTTTAAAAAGTTTAATAAATGAGAGGTCAAAATGTATATATGTGAAAAAATAAAACACAATAATAAAAATATTAAATGAAGAAAGAAGAAAAATCTAGTATTCTATTCTATTTTGACTCTCACTTATTGTGATATACAATTCATCCCCTCAGTGTTTTTTCTCTTCTTCTGACATATATAATATGCAAGTCCAAAATGTGGATTACTTGTCTTTTCGTCAAGTTTTATAAATTATGAATAGTGTTAAATTTGTCAAATTGAAACAATAAATAATATTAATAAATGATGAATAAATATTTTTAGTATAAATTCATTATAGGCTTATTTATTTATTTATTTATGAATTTGAATCAAATTAATTTGTTTGAAATAAACATAAAAATGATAATTTATTTTTTATTATATATATTATTATTATTATTATTATTATATATATTTAATATCTAACGTGTCACAACGTGTCGGAATTATCCATTTTTTAAGAAATGATGTGTTAGCGTGTCGTGTCGTGCCGTGTCACGTGTCGCCTATCAGTGTCGGTGCTACTTAGATTATATCTATACATGCAGTGCTCCAATTCTCATGAGGATTGGGATCCGAATGAGCCAGCACGCTAGGATTCGAACGGCTCGGATTTATCTCCCGTGTGCGGGCGGTGAAAAACGGGGTAAGTGTACCGGAAATTCTTAAATTTCTCAAGAAAGTGCATTGGGTCCCCAAATCTTTTTAAAATACAATTAAATCTTAAATTTAAGTCAATGTAATCGAGTTTTTCCATTAATTCTATCCAAATTGACAAACAAAAACTCGATTGCACTGACTTAACAAGTTTTAAGATTCAATTATACAAACTCGATAAGTTTTAGACTTGTTTACACTTTTTGAAAAAAATTATGACTCAATTACACTTTTGTGATAAGTTTTAGCATTTGGTTGTACTTTTTAGAAGTTTTAAGACTCGGTTATACATAATAAATTTTAGAACCTTCGGTACACTTATCCTTTGACAAATTTTATGTAACTTGAGAGTTTTAGGATCGAAAATGTGAATCACAAGCATAAGGCATTAGTTAACATGTCCAAGCGCAACGTGACGGACCTTGGCCATCCAGCTGAAAAACCCTCAAAACGTTCCGTCCTTCTCGAATACAATTCCTTCGGGACAACGGTCGATGGGTTGGCCAAGATAACAACGGGTTTTATGATTGATAAACTTGAACATCCGATACAATAGTCTGATTTGTAAAAAAAAAAAATTACTAGCAAAAAATGGGCAATACAATGGCCGACTAAGGCAAAAATCTCGAAACTTAGTTTTGGCACCATGACAGCTTAATTGACGTGCAAATCGCTAATATGTTCATCTAAAAATATGTATTTCGAAGTGTTAAATCAGACATTATGACTGCTCAGTGCGTTGAGAACTTACCCAGTGGTCTGATAGAGCTCCAGACCAGCAAAACACCAATAAGCTCAAAAGAGAAATCACCAAAGATGATGGCACCATTTCAAAATTTGATCAGCGTTAAGGGTAAGGGGTTCCAAGGTGGGTAGGTCTCAAACCTAAAAGCTAAAATCTACTTTGTCAAGATCAGTTCTCAATTTTTGGAACATAGTATCTATCTTGTAGACGAGAATCGACCTTGTCAGTCTAATTTGGTCCCAGGATCTATTTGGGAATCGACAAATTCCTTTTTTTTTTTTTTTCATCTTTTATATTTCTTAAAAGCATAGACTTAAGTAAAACATCTCTTTATTTACAATTGAGACAAATAATAGTTACAAGAAATTAGTAAAGCAATAGAGCGGCGAGAAGTATGGTGGAAATCAAATAGATATATAAAACAATTGGGAAGGGGCCAACTCATCCCTTAATCGACCAAGATGAAAGTTAAAGTAACAATGAAAATTCCCATCCGCCAAAAGCACCATTCCATAATATCTGAAAAAATGAAGGCATCTTCAGCTACGTTATTGTGGAGTGTTTGGAACTATCAACGATTGGAAGACTTAAATTATTGAAGGAGGTGGAGGTTAAACAATCCATGTCCCTGAAAAGTTTGCCCCATGTGTCGATATTCAATGAGTTGGAGACACATCAGATGTGGCCAGAAGCTGTCGAGCACACCATTCAACTGGGGAAGCGATTACATAGGACAAATAACCATCATAAAAAAAAAAACAAGAACATCTGCTAGATGAGTACGAAATGTATGCAAGTTAGAGATAAAGCAGTTCTAAATCAGATAGATTCCCAATCTGGAACTTGCATCATCAGGATCAGTTTCCAGATGTTGAAATTTGGAATAGAACCATAATCGATGGGGGTAAGGTCGATCCAATCTGATATCAAGGTCTAGCTGAACTAGTGCTCACCCCTAATCATTTGTCTTCCCAACTTCTCATTTCTTTTTCTACTTCACACCTCTCCTTTTTGTATTCTTGATGACTTCGAAAAAATTTTGAACATTTTTTTTTAAAAAAAATATGTTTCTGTTAGATTTGGGACTGTCGTGGCTCTGTGTCAGCTTAATAAGTAGAATCAAGTTTCCTTCAATGTTGACCTAAAAACCATAGATGGAGAAGTCCATTGGGATTCTAATGGGATGCTCGAAGGCTTACAAAATAAAGGCGGGAAGTCGTAAAATTAGGGAGAGGAGTTAGGAAATTGTCAAAGCGTAAGCTCATATACAACAAATTTGGGCATACTTCTTGTGGTCTGGCGTTTGAATGTTTACACTAACCTTGTAACATCCCTTTAAAGTCATTATCTAATAGCTCAGGCTGTGGTTTTGGACTAATTCTACAGCTTGAACCGGGCCGGGCTTTTGGGCTTCATAGTGTGTAGCCCAAAATGGCCCGATCCGATCTGAAATTGTTTATATTTTCGTTCTAGATGAATAATTCAATGGACCCACACACACATCATCAGAGAACAAACATAATCTCTTAGCACTCTTTTTTGTAGCATTTCTTCTTGTTAATCGAATTACTCTTCCAAGTCAACTACAAGGTTTATCAATGGTTTCCCTCAAATTTGAGCCCTTGCTTCTTATAAAGAGTGAAGAAGGGCTCGAATCTAGTCGATGGGCTCTTGAAGTAAAAAGCCTAGGCACTTGTAACTCATTAGAAATTCGACAAAATTCAAGACTTTATTTGTTATGCAAAAAATAAATATTTTGAAAAATATTTTTCTTAGAAATTTTTTACTTATATCATTTGAAATAATTAGTCGATGAAAAATGTATTTATTACTGACAATAACTTTTATTTAAATATTTTCATGAACGATGAAAGTATTTCTCGTTAATTCATTTTTGTAAGTGACATAAGTGATCATTTTTAGAAAAATGTTCTTAATGTACATGAGCCAACCCACCAATGAATAGGGCTGGGCATCCATGTCACATCTTCCATTCATTTCGAGAGAAATAAACTCATGCCAAATTGAAAAGGAGAATTTCAGATCGGATCTTAGCTTGCCCAATCCGAATAGGCATGAATATGAAAGGACGGGCTAGACTCTATTATTCGATTTTTTAGGGATATATTGAAGTAAAAATAATATGGTTAATACTATAAAAAAAAAACCAAACTAATACATATATGATAAAGAATCACTCGTAAGAAAAATAAGTAATGAGATGGGAGTAGTGTAGCCCTTGCGAGGATACAATGACCCTCGCCCTAAGAGCTAAGGCGAGGGTGGATAGACCTTTATCTATGGCTAGGTAAGTGCATCCAAGTCCTCAATTTACCTTAGGTCATGCTTTTCTGATCATCAGCTCAAGGAAGGCGGCCGGGGTGGAGCCAAACCACGGCCATTGTAGGCCACCCCGGTCACTCTCCTTTTTTTTTTTCTTTTTTCTAAACGTGCTCTTCACATCTTCTCTTTTTAAAAGATTTTATGGTTTGTGATATGTCTTTCTTATGTTTTTAGAAGGTTTATATGGCTTTTATCTTCTTCTTTTTTCATATTAGGCCAGACGGGGCATTATCTCGGCCTAATGAGGCGTCTTGCTAGCCTCATAAGTCATCTATGTTAACCTTAACTCATCAAATTAACATATATATAGGGGCCTTCATGTTTTATCATTATTATATTTTTATTAAAATGTGTGAAGTTAAATTATTTAATTATATATTTGGCCTTTTTGGAAAAGGAATGGATCTGGAATAGTTGCTAAATCATAGGCTCGTGCACTCCATGTTTTATAGCAGTAGAATGTTCAACTATGAAACATCGTTTTTATCTAATAAAAATTGGCAGTGATTTCATAAAACTTTACATTGTAGCAGAGCAGTTCACATATGGAACAATGTTTCAATATCTATGCAATGCATTGCCAAAATTTCTAAGAGGGATTTATTTAGAGTTAAAGCCTTGAAAAACCCTCAAATTAGTACACTTATGACAAATTAATCACAAACTAATTTTTTAACTACTAAAAACATACATGTCACAAATTTACCTTGAATTAATTTTTTGAAAACCAAAAACCCTAAAATTGTAAACTAATTTTTTGACAATTGAAAACCCCAAATTGATACATTTATGACAAATTTACCTTCCGTTAAATTGGTTAATACCACAAAAAATCACAAAACTTATACACATGTGAAAATGGAGGATAAAACCCAAAAATGGTATACCCATCAACCACCACATGTCATCTAACTCAGCAATTTAATAGTAAAATTTAACAAAAATTCACAAAGGGTGAATATGTCACATATATATTGGTTTAAGGATTTTGGTGGTCAAAAAATTAATTCAAGGTAAATTTGTTATATGTATACCATTTTAGAGTTTTTATGGTCAAACAATTAGTTTTGGACAAATTTGTCACAAGTGTACCCATCTTGGGTTTTTCATGGTATTAACCCATTTATTTATATTGAAAAGCTTCATATAGCATTTCACAAGGATTTTCTATGGCTCAAAAATTGATCCATCGCCCTAAAAATATCATACCCTAGTATATTTTCCGTATTTCTTCCAAAACAAAATGTGCTAGCAAACAAACACAAACCATTTCAAATTTTGATCAATCATTCTAGGGTGGACAAGTTCAAGATTTGAAATCTAGAACCTACATTGTCGGGATGAGTTCCTAATTTTTGGAACTTGGAATTTATCCTATAAACCCTAGAACCATAGGCCAAGTCCAGTTCTAGGATTTACCTGAAAGCTAGCGGATTCCTTCTTTTTTCATTTTTACATTTCTTAAAAGAACAAATTTTAGTAAAACATCTCCTAATTTACAATCGAGACAAATAGCAGTCATAACAAAATACTAAAGTAATAAAACGATGAGTAACATAGTACAAAACAAACAAATATACACAATTCATCCCTTAGCCAAGCAAAATGAAAATTAGAGCAATAATAAAAATTCCCATCCGCCAAAAACAACTTCCATAGAATATGAAAAAACTAAGGCATCTTCAATGATATGGGTGAGTATGGTTCCAAGGTGGAACCTAGAACCTGAAACCGGACTAAACCCGGAACCTGAGAACTAGATTGAGAACCGGACCGATGGGAACATATCTAGTCTAAGTTCCAAGGTATGCAATGTAGATTCCAAGTTTCAAAAATTGAAGAACATATTTCGACAAGTATATTCTAGGTTTTAGGTTGGTGGAACTTGGAACTCATAATCTGTAACATAAAACATGGAACAAGTTTTTTGTATTTTTCTTGGTACATAATTTCACGCAATCATGCGGTATCCATGGTGTTCGATGAATGAGTGTATAATTTAGAACCATTAGTCTGAGCTTTCATTTATGGCGAAATTTTTACTTTGTTAATGTTTCATATTTTTTGTATTTCTTAAAGTTTCATATTTTTTGTATTTCTATATAAAGTTGTGGTCACGCGTAAGTTTCGGAGCGGCTGATTTCCCACGCAGAGTAAAAAAGATTGTAGTAGCAAGTGATGATCATTAAATGTGATAATTCACTTCAATAGCTCAATCAATACAAGAGGAAGTTGGGTAGACCTGGAACTAACCTTGAAACTTGTGATAAGGTAGGTAGGTTCCAAGTTCCAGATTCTAGGTTATGTGAAGTACGTTCTAGATCCTGAGTTCCAAAGAATGAGAAATTTGCTCCAATAGCTAGATTCCAAGTTTCAAGTTCCAACTTTTATATTGAACCTCTACGAAATATAGAACTGCTCACCCCTTCTATGGAGTGTTTAGAGCTATTGACAATTGAAATAATTGAATTATTTGAAGGAGGTGAAGATCAAACAATCCATGTTCGCAAAAAGTTTACCTAATTTGCCGATATTTAGCAAGTTGGAAACATACTACACCTCGTCAGAAGCTGCAAAGCACATCATTCAGTTGGGGAAGTGATTACGACCCTCAATATCGTAGGACAAATAAGGATCATCCCAAAAGTGCAAGGACTTCCACTAGACAAGTACAAATATATTCGAGTTAAAAGTAAGCGATTTCAAGGCAAGCATATTATAGGTTATAGGTTCTAGGTTTGGAACCTATCTTATCAAGATCGGTTCCCAGTTTTTGAAACTTGAAACCTATATTATAGACCTTGAAACCATACTGGAATTGACCGGGTAGGGTCGATCCGATTTCAAGGTCTACCCTAAATCAATGCGCACTCTTAATCAGTGGTTTCCCCAATTTCTTTTTTTCTTTTTCCACTTCACACCTTTTCTTTTAATAATTTTTATGACTTCAAAATACTCTTGAGAATATTTCTTTGAAAAATGTTTCTGTGAAATTTGGGACTGGCACAGTTCTGTGCCGGCCTTATGAGTTGAATCGGGTTTCCTCCACTACTAACTTACAAACCATAGATGAAGAAATCAATTGGGATTCTAATGGGATGCTCGAATGCTTACAAAGTAAAGGTTGGAAGTTGAAAAATTAGGGAGAGGAGTTAGGAAATTGACAAAGCGTTAGCTCATATACAACAAATTTGGGCATACCTGTTGGGGTCTGGTGTTTGAGTATTTACATTAGGGTAAAAGTCACTAAAAACTCTAAATTATGCCAAATATGACACATTTATCCTAAATTATTTTTATGACACAAAAAATCCTAAATTTATACCAACGTGACATATTTATGCCAAATTTGTACGTTGTGACACATTTATTGCAAATTTCTTTTTATGACATCAAAAACTTCAAACTTATATCCGCATGACACATTATCCAAAAAATTTAGTGTCATAAAAAAAATGCAAGGTAAATGTATTACACAAATAAAAATTTGGACTTTTTGATGTCATAAGAAAAAAATTAAAATAAATATATGACATGGTTACAAGTTTGGGGTTTTTGTGTGTCACAACAAGTAGTTCATGATAAATATATTACAATAGGCATAGTTCAGGTCTTTAGTGGCTTTTTCTCTTTATGCTAACCTTGCACCATTCCTTTAAATTCATTATCTAATAGCTCAAGCTGAGTTTTTGGGCTAATTCTACAGCTCGGACCGAGCTAGGCTTTCGAGCTAAAATGGCCCAGTCCGACCTAAAAAAAAAATTATTTTTCGTATGCAATTATCATATCTAAATACCCACATCATAAGAGAACGAACATCACCTCTTAGCGGTATTTTTTTGTATCATTCGTTAAGTGAATTACTCTTCCAACTTAAAAAGTTTCAAGAGTGGCTTTTGTCAGTGTTGAGCCCCTGCTTCTTATAAAAAGTGAAGAAGGGCTTTCATCTAAAATTGATTGATGGGCTCTCGAGGTAAAAAGCTTGAGCACTTGTTGCCCATTAGAAATTCAACAAAATTCAAGACTATTATTTTCGTAAAAAAAAAATGAATACTTTAAAAATATATATTTAAATGATCACTTATCCAACTTAAAATAATTAGTTGAGGAAAATGTGTTTTATTACTGATAATAATTTATGTCTAAATATTTTCATCAACAATCAAAATAATTCTCATTAGTTCATTTTTATAAATGATATAAGTAATCACTTTTAGAAATGTTATCCAAAAGGTAGGCCCACTCGGGTGTCTATGTCACATAATTTTCTGCTCATTTTCCGCGAAATGAATTACAAGTGAGTGGTTCCAAACTCTTTATAAGTTTTTCACCTAGAATCTGAAACTTACCCACTAAAAACAAGTTCTTTATTTTTTAGAACCTAAAACCTACCTTACATACCTTAAAACTTAAAACTTTTGAATAATTATATATAATTCACTAACCACAACTTATATTTACACACATAAAAAATATGAAATATTAATAATGTAAAAATCTCAATCATAAATTAGAAACTTAGACTAGTGATTTAAAATTATATACCCATCATCAGATGCTATAAAATACTATAAGGTCATGCTCAAGAAAAAATCTTATTTCAAGTTACTTAAAATCCAAAATCTACTCCGCATACCTTAAAACTTGAAACCATATAGACTCTTACTGATTCAAATTTTAGATTCTATTTTAAAAATCATACTCAAACTCACCTCTAAAACAAATGCATCCCACATTCTAGAGGAGAATTTCTCATCTTAGCTCGGCCCGATCCGAAGAGGCTCGGATACATAAAAAGGGCGGATTGGTCTCTATTATTTTATTTTTGGGAAAAGACCACCAAAAACCCCAAACTTTGCCTAAAGTGACAGATTTACCCCAAACTTTTTTTTTGTGACACGAAAAATCCCAAACTTTGTAAACTGTGACACATTTACCCCATTAAGGGCATTTTCGTCTTATTCTTTCTATTTTTTTCTTTTATTTTTTTTATTTCTTCTCTCGCCGCCCCAGTGGAGGGAAGCCGGCGCCGGCGAGGGTCGCCCTCCGCGCGGCGAGGGTCGCCGCGCCCGGGCCGACGCCGGCGAGGGTGCCCTTGCTCGACGCAGCGGGACGGCCCTCGTCGGCGTCGGCGAGGGCCTCCTTGCGAGGGTCGCCCTCGCCCGGGCCGACGCTGATGAGGGGTGACCTCACCCGACGCAGGCGAGGGCGGCCCTCGTCGGCATCGAGCGAGGGCCTCCCTAGCGAGGGTCGCCCTCGCCTGGGCCGACGCCGATGAGGGGTGACCTCGCCGACGCAGCGAGGGCGGCCCGTCGTCGGCGTCGGCGAGGGCCTCCATGGCGAGGGCCGCTCGCCGGGCCGACGCCGATGAGGACGCCGACGCGAGGGTGCCCTCGCTCGGCGAGGCCCTCATCGAGGGTCGTCGGGGCGAGGGCCTCCTCGCCGACGAAGCCCTCATCGGCGAGGGGTTTAGCGAGGGCACCCTCACCGGCGGCCCTCGTCGGCGTCGAGCGAGGGCCTCCTCGCTAGACCCGCGCGGCGAGGAGGCCTCGCGCCGGGGGCGCCGGCGAGGGCAGCCCTCGCCGGACGCCGGCAAGGGCGACCCTCGCCGGATGCCGGCCTCCCTCCGCCGGAGCCGGCGGAGGGAAGAAAGAAGAAAAAAAATTTAAAAGTAAAAAGATAAAAATGTTCCTATGTTTAGAGTAAATGTGTCACAAAAAAAGAAAGTTCGCTTTTTATGTCACAAATGAAAGTTCGGGATAAATGTGTTACGGTTAAGAAGAACTTTAAGATTTTTCACGTCAAAAAAAAAAAAAAAAAAAAAAAGTTTAGAGTAAATTTGTCACTTTTGATAAAGTTTAAGGTTTTTGGTAGTTTTTTCCTTTATTTTTTGGGGAGTTTTTGTAGTTTGAATTGAAGTAAAAACAATAAGACTGTTGAAAGAAAAAAAGGAGAGCAAACAAGAACCACTCATTTGGAGAGAGAAGTGCAACAAGCAGCCAAATCCATTCCGTACCACACTCCTCCCCACCAGAAAAACTCTTGAGAAACAGCAAATTAATGAAATCTCTTCCATCTTCTTCACCTCCATCTCTCTTCCATTTCTCCCTCCTCCTCCTCCCATGGCCGCCGCCGCCGCCATCAACTCTCCTACCTAACAGCGATCCGGCCCCCTCCATCCCCATCGCTCTCTCGCCACCTCTTCCCCCTCCACACACAGCAAACCCATGACTTCGTCGTACTTCTTATCCTCCACCAAACAGTACGCCACCACACCCGAACCCCTCTTCCTCCTCCTCCGCCGCCGCCACCACCTCCCAAGACACCGAGTCCTTTCGCTACTATCCTCGGAAATTGGCGAAGCTCACTTCCCGCGGAAGCCATCCACCTTCCCTCTCCAACTGCTCCGACCGTCCCACCGTCTGGGGAAGCCCTCCTTTGCCACCACCATCTCGTCCTCCTTCGAGGGCGAAGAAGGAGGAGAACAGCGGCAGGATGAGGTGCCGGAAGGCATGGCGGAGGCGTTCCACATCTCTTCGAGCACCGCCACTGCGATCTCGGTCCTCATCGCCGTCGCCGTCCTTTCCTTCCCGCTGCTGATGAAGTCGCAGCTGGGGGCGGGGGCGCCGCTGAAGAGCCGGGCGCTGACGTACGCGACGCTGCTGTTCGGGTTCTACATGGCGTGGAACATCGGGGCGAACGACGTGGCGAACGCGATGGGCACGTCGGTGGGCTCGGGGGCGCTGACGCTGCGGCAGGCGGTGGTGACGGCGGGGGTGCTGGAGTTCTCTGGAGCGCTGCTGATGGGGACGCACGTGACCAGCACGATGCAGAAGGGCATCCTGGTGGCCGGCGTCTTCCAGGGCAAGGACAGCCTCCTCTTTGCCGGCCTCCTCTCCTCCCTCGCCGCCGCCGGCACTTGGCTCCAGGTACCATTCAATTCTCAGAATAGACGATTAGGAAGAGGCTAAATTAGAAGCGATTAGATATTTTTTTTTCAGTCTTATTTTATTCTTACTTTACATTCACTTGTGCCCTGCACGAGGCACGAGGCAGAGCGAACGAAAGTTACGCGTCTCTACTCCCATATCCAAGGTGGGGATTACCCTCACCTCCCCTTCTATGTTTGGAAAGGTAGCCACTAGACGAACCCCACTGGTTAGGATTACACGGATTGCACAAAGAGACTACTGTTGTCATGTGGTATATAGTGTTATTGTCGTGAACTGTCCTGTATGTTCGGTATTAGAAGTGACTGGTTTCAGCGTGGGTCGATTGCCATCCAGGAATTTAGAATCAGACTGAGCAGGATCAATTCCTAGTTTGTGGAATCGGAAACTGGTCCACTTGATCTTGGAACCGGCAGTAATATTTAGTAAATTCCTAGTTCTTGCTCTTAAAAGCTGTACCAAATAACAACCTGAATAGAGGAGTAAAAATTAGCAAACGGCAAAACAACCAATCAAGCAGGACAGAACATGCTGAGTCTTAAACTTGAGAGGCGGGTGTGAGTTTTTTAGGATAAGTCTTAAACTTTGCCAAAATAAAATAAAATTGGGCCGGTTTTGTCGGTCCAATTCGGTCTCGCCCCTAGAACCTGGAATCAAACTGATCCGTGGGGAAGGCAGATCCAGTTCCCGATTCAACCCAAGAGTGATACTCGCCCCTATTTGATATGATTTTTTGAAAATTCATATATATAAAGTGGCGGAATCAAATCATGTCTTATTGAATATCATGTCATTTGGATTTATACCAGGGTATAAAGATGCATATTTTATCTAGATAATTACATAAAAAATGAAGAAAAAAGGAGTAAAGAAATGGGGAAAAGTTAAAAAGAAAAAAGAAAAGGCAGGACACATGTCACAATGGCTTTGACAAGGTATAACTTTTTTTTAATAACTATTCATAACTCTTATGTAAAGAATCAGTCATAACAAAAATAATTAATGAGATGGGGGGGCATAACCCTTGCGAGGATACAACGACCCTCTCGCCAACCCCAAGAGCTGAGGCAAGAGGTGGGTAAACCTTTATATAAGGCTAGGCAAGTGCGGCCAAGCTCTCGATTGAGCTCGCAAGGGTTGCACCTACCGTCATCTAGTTAAGGCAAGGGTCATGCTTTTCTCATCGTGGCTCCAGGAAGGCAGCCATGGTCGGGCTAAACCACGGCCATTGTAGGCCACCCGGTCAATCTCCTTTTTTTTTTTCTATATGCTTTTCACAAGTTCAATTTCTAAAAGATTTTATGTTTCTAAAAGGTTTATCTTCTTCTTTCTTTTCATATTAGGCTTAATGGGACACCTTGCCAGCCTCATAAGTAGACATGTCAAAATGAGTCATAAACCCATTTATTAACTCATATATAATAGATTGAGTTGTTATATGGGTTAGTTATATTGGATAAATAGGTCATAAATGGTTTAAACATAATATAAGTGTTAAATGGATCATAAATGAGTTTATAACTTATTTAGACTTAACTCATTCCTATAACTCTCTCTTTGTTCTCTCCCACTCTCACTCACTCTATTTGTGTAATCCATGTACCACATGACCTTTATTAATATTTTTCATTGTTTCAATTTGACAAATTAACTCCATTTCAATAAATCCATAAAACTTGGAAAAAAAAAATAGTAAGTCACATTCTAGACTTGCGTGTCAAACGTGTCTAAAGAAAAAAGAAAAATTAGAGAGTAAATTATATATCACGGAAAGTGGGACTCAAAAAAGAAGATAAGAAAATTTTCTTCTTTCCTAATTTGTTATTTTTATTATTGATTTTTATTTTTTTTCATATATATATTTTGACCATTCATTTATTGAAAAATTTTAAAATTAATCTCATATGTCGGAAATTCACATGTCGGAATTCCGTCTCGAGTGTCAAAGAGTGTTGAAAAAATTAACCAGACGTCGGATTTTCTAGCATGCATTGACCGAGTGTCCGAGAGTATCCAAGAATGTCGAAAACTTCAAAAAGTGTTGGACACGTGTTGAAATGTTTAACACGACACGGAAGCTCCCAGAGAGTATCGGTATTTCCTAGCTCACTCTAGTTTGGAAATGAGTTTTCCTATATTAAGAAAGAAAGTATTTAAGTAATATGGGTTGTGTTAGATTGGCTATGGATCAATAAATTTGCATTACAAATCAGTTAATCATAAACGGGTTAATGGATTAATTTGAATTAAATCATTTATGAATCAACCCAAACCCAATCCTACCCAAGGTCTATAATCATAAGTCATCTATGTAACCTTAACTCAACAACTTAGCTAGTACATTAATGTTTTAAAAGTTTACTCCATAAAGGAGGATATTTAAATTTAAGAAAATAAATATATTGTCGGAGCCTCCATGTTCTATCATTTAGTATATTTTTATTAAAGAGTGTGAAGTTGAATTATTTTATCATATTATTGGTTTTTGCTAGAAAAGGGATGCATGTGGAATAGTTGCTAAAGCACAAGCTTATGTACTCCATGTTTTATAGTGCTACAGTATTCAGATATTAAATTACATTTTTATCTAATAACAGACGACAATAATTTCATACAATTTTACATGATATCAAAGCAATTTACATAAATGGAATAATATTTCAGTATCTATACAAGGTATTGCCAAAATTTCTATTTACAGGGATTTTCTATAACTCGAAAACTGATCCCTCGTCCTAAAAATATTGCACGCTAGTTTATTTTCTCATATTTCTTGCAAAACAAAAGTTGTGCTAGCATGCAAACACTTTAAAAATATACCGAATTTAATTCTTTTGTGTTCCAATAATTACAGTTTTTTAGTATAAGATCCTTGGGGATTGCCCTTGTATTTTATTGTAATTACCCATTAGAATCGCTAATATCTTATCTAGGCAACTGTAAAGTCATCATGCCCTGTGAGCCAAAGCCCTAAAACAACAATGCTTTTCTAACTTAAAAGCCCTTTGGGATTGGAAAAGTCTTAGCTTCTTCCCCCAACTTTCAATCCAACAGAAGTTGATAACCATGGTGTAAAAGCCACACAAGAAGATCATAGCTCATCAACAATCACTTGCTTCTGAGATGCACAAGAGAAGTGAGCTTGCTCTAGCTTCTTGAGCTGCATCAGTGATGTCTGCAGTATAGTTTATGCCAATGCTTTTAAAGGGTCGATGGACGGAGTTCCGAAGAAAGGCTCACCGGAGCTGTTGATAACTCACCGGCTTTGTTACTTTCGGCAGAACCGTTGCTGGGGTTTTAAGTCATGTTGGGTTTTATTTTGTTTTTGATCAGATCGCATCCTACTATGGTTGGCCCGTCTCCACGACACACTGCATTGTAGGATCGATGGTCGGGTTCGGGCTTGTGTACGGAGGGCCGGGCGCTGTTTTCTGGACATCGCTGGCAAGGGTGATGTCGTCGTGGGTTGTTTCGCCTCTGATGGGCGCTCTTGTCTCGTTCGTGGTCTACAAATGCATCCGCCGGGTATGCTCCCCGTCCTCCATGAGACATGCCTTGTTCATTGTTCGGACATCTGAATAGATTAGTCTGCTTCAACTCTGTTGTCTAAGATATGCTTCCTTTCTTTGAAACTTAACCTTGCTTTTAGCTCTGCTTTCTGAATCATCTTTGCTATGCCAGTTCGTGTACAGTGCTCCGAATCCAGGACAGGCTGCCGCTACCGCTGCGCCGGTTGCAGTGTTTGTCGGCGTGACTGCAATCTCCTTTGTGGCTTTCCCGCTCAGCAAGAGCTTCCCTCTGGCTGTGGCCCAGGCTTTAGCCTGTGGCACGGCCGGTGCAGTCTTGGTTAACCGAATCATCTGGAAACAGCTCGGTCATCTCCTCGACAAAGCCGGCTCGTCCGGGATGGAGCCAAAAGAAGCGTCCGCGCTCAATCAAAACATCGGATTCCTGACCGAAATCGCTGGCCCGAAAGGCACCCAACTGGAGATAGTGTACGGGGTGTTCGGGTACATGCAAGTCCTGTCAGCCTGCTTCATGTCATTCGCTCACGGGGGGAACGACGTATCGAACGCAATCGGTCCATTGGCCGGTGCTCTGTCCATTCTTCACGGCGGGGCAGGTGGGGCCGAGATCGTTATCCCGACCGACGTTCTTGCCTGGGGAGGATTCGGAATCGTCGCGGGCCTCATGATGTGGGGATACAGAGTGATCGCCACGATCGGGAAGAAGATTACGGAGCTCACGCCGACCAGAGGCTTTGCAGCCGAGTTCGCGGCAGCGACCGTGGTCCTCTTCGCGTCAAAGCTGGGCCTGCCCATCTCGGCCACTCATACACTGGTCGGCGCCGTCATGGGGGTCGGGTTTGCGAGAGGGCTGAACAGCGTGAGAGCGGAGACTGTCCGGGAAATTGTGGCCTCGTGGGCAGTGACGATCCCCGTGGGTGCATTCTTTGCGGTCGTCTACACATGGATACTGACGAAGCTCTTGTCATACGTATTTTGAGCAAATATACTTCACCCGGAAGAAGACGATGATCGATCGTTAGTTCGACACCTGTTGTTACGATCCAATCTTGCTCTTCCCTGATGATTCTGGGGAATGATTTTTGCTTTTTCTGATCTCTGAGCTTTAAGGCGATTGCCGTCGAGTCGAAGTCTGCTTCATATTTTGAACAAGAGCTCCCCGTCGAAAATTGCTTCTCCTGATTGTGTTTGTTTCAATGCTTGAGCTCTTTCTTATCCTCCGAGTCATTCCTGGTATGTGTTCCATTGCCTCCTTCCAGATGCGCAAATGCACAATAGCCGTTGTGCATGACTAGCAAGCAATGTTGAAGGAGGATTATCTTACACCTATGAGGTCTTAGAATAGCATTGTAAGGCTCTTGAGCAGAATGAATCAGCACTGGCCTTATTAGTACGGTTGTCGTCATCCCCTCACTTCATAACTTCTGTTGGCCTGACCGGAATCACCAGTTTTCGCATTTCCAGTAAGCACTAGCGCAAGCCAACGCTTGCTCAGAGATGTAATGGATTTCTTCGTAGCGATTCCTATTGGTACAGAAGAAAAACGAAGAAAAACTAAAACTACTAAGTCCACCCACAGTAAAACAGATCTTGAAATTCTGTCACATAGCCATCCCTAACTTGATCTGGCACACCGTGAAAATTGAACACATTCCAATACCCACTTTGGCAAAGCTTGTCAGCATGATTTGCCCCTCCAAACGCATCTAGCACATTATGAGAAACTACAGAACTCGTCTTCAAGAAATTAAATTTTTCATGGGACAACCGGTACCGCCAGACACCAGCTTCCACTAGATCTCTGGTATCATTTCCATTCTATCATCATTAAAAGCGCAATACAAACACCATCAACTTTGATGAAGGAGCGAGCGAATCAAAAGATCGTAGCAGACAAGCAACAATAGTCAAAACATCTACACGAATGAGGATTCTAATTTCTCTCATTTTGACTGTAGATTACAGATGGGAAGATAACTACAGATTTGCTAGGAGATGACAGATGAGATGGATCATCTTGCAGGCAATTAGGCACTCCTTTGATTACTGTAAAATCCATGCCTTTTCTTTTTCCCCCGCCCATGATGTATTAAGACCCGCTCTGAATAGAACATGATGATGCTCAGGCATAGTAAGAGGGTAACGGAATCATCAGCAACCACCATGGCTAGAGCACTCATTTCAAACTTAAAATCAATCTTCTCGTCATCTTGGCCTTCTGATGGGTGATTTAGACCTCGACCTTCTCCTTCCCCTGCGACGAAAGAGAAGAAAAACACCAACTTTTATTGAAGATCCATATATACATATAGAAACCAATGTCTTCACCTGCAATTCTATTGTTGTTATGAGTGTCATGTCTTGAAAACATCAACAGAGTCAATTGTCAGGGGCTTAGGGAAACGTACCTATCATTCCCAAGAGAAGAGTAGGGAGAATGCCTGTGCTGAGAATGCTTGCTATGTGGGGACCTCGATGGTCTAAAAATGAGACATCCATCACACTAATTTGGTGAGTTTAAACGTGCAAATCCAAGAGAAACATGCTTAGCCTTTTAAAACATCAATTATCCTCCACTTTCTAACAATTACTAGAATGAGAACACGCTGAAAACTGAAGCACCATTGTTTACAAGCCAAATGAGGAAAAAAAAGTGCCAAATGATTCACAGTGATGATCATTAAGACACACTATATCATGAAACTACATCAAGGACATGCCAATCTATAAACTGCATGGTATGAGTTCCCACGCTACGATCCGTGTGCAACCACAGCTGCCAACAGCCGCTAAGCTGACCAGGAAGAGGCGGTGGGGGTGGGATGGGGAATCTATTGAAATTATGGCATCCACTCACATAATATCTCTCAATGAAAATATTATCAACTCAAACAAGAAAGATGTTCACTGTTTAACAATCAAGGGGAAAAAGAAAACAGGTTACTTCCAGGCAAAATACAAACATTCCGTTGCTTCTATAGCTTATATTTGTTGTCGAAGCAACAAAATATTTGTGGTGGAGATGGAAGGGAAATGTGTTGCTGCATGGTTTGAAAAATATAAGGAACAGAGAAGCAACAAGCAAATCACCATTAGAAAGCAAATCATTTCTGCCGACCATCTGTCTAAGAAAACAAAGCAAAGGAAGAATTTCTTCAGATCCTTTAATAGAAAGTGTAATACCAGCTTAGTCAACCTCCACAAACTTCACAAAAACTAGTTTAAAGAGCCAAAAGCGCAAGTCACTTGTAGCTGGCTGTAAGATCAGCCCAAAGCAAGAATAGCAATACTCCATAACGAAATGACGTCACAAATGAGCATGTATTTTACATGTTCATTTGCTTTCCTCTACTAATTTATTTTTTGGGTCAACATCTTATGTCTTAACTGCAGGTTATCACATTACCAAAGATTAGAGTATCAAAGAAATTACAAACATTGGATCCCTAGACTTAAGAGTACATAATTCATCCTTGCCAAGCCATCTTTCTCTAAATCCAGTTTGAATAGAACCTTGCCCCACTTGAGGAGATGCAGAAAATCAATACACAAAAAACATGTAACTGAGTAGAACCGAAGATAAATCATCTGCTACTTAAACAGAACTGCCTGTTCCAGGAATATTCTTCTCATCCTAAGTCCAGGACAAAAGATCAAAATCAGATGAACCACAGGCCACAAGCAACGCAAATTATGAGATGACACTGCTATCTCAATCATTAAGAGGAAATTAATTAATTTAAATACTTGGAAGATATCAGACTCTCCCAGTGAACCAACTTTAAATGCTCGTATACTGATGAAAACCACAATTTTTTCATCATCCTTAGGCTCAGCAACAACCATATCAATAAAAAAGCAACAGTACATTCCAAAAGGATTTAGATGACTTCCAAAGTGAAAAATACATAACCATCATCATTATTAGTCCAACATTCTTTCATGCGGTTGACACAATATTATGGACCCCTCTTAGCTATGATCATATATCCACTTAGCAGTCTTGTCAGTCATCTGCCTAATCCAGGGCACATGCTTAAATGCTCAACTTCTCACAATCAGTAAAGATGCTAGATGACCATCAATATGTTAAAACCCAAAGCAACATCATTCAGTTGAACAATTACCTTCTTCTTGACCTAACAGGAGAAGGTGAGAGGTTTCGTTTCCGGGAGCGGGACTTCCTGCCAGACATCAAAAAAGAAGGCAGTTAAATCCCAACAATGTTTCTCCTTAATATTTTTAGTACCAGTAAGTGAAATTTTAGCTCAAATTTGAGGACCATCAAGGAACAGGCAGAAAATTCTCCATCAGTGAACAAATAAAGGCAGATAAACTATGACCGAAAGTAGACATCAATCATGTCAAACCTTTTAGAATCGTCAGAAACTTCATCACTTGAACTTTTTGCATGTGAATTTTCCTTGCTGTTTCTACCTCTACTACCAGCTGAAGTGGAACGTCTTCTCTTATGCCTTCTTGAATCATTTGAATGCTCATTCCCCAACCTGTCATCCTCCTTATGCTTTGACCTTTGATTTCGTTTATCACCTTCTTTAGCACTAGATCTATGGGATCGCTCTCCCTCCTTTCTATCATCCCTGCCATCAACATCATTCGTTCTGCTCCTTGAATGGGATTCCTTCACTCTATCCTCAGATTTATGTTGTTCCTGCATCTCTTTGGAATCCAACCTTTCTGTCCTTTCCTTCCTTAGATCCCTTTCATCCTTTCTCTGATTCTCATCCATCTTCATATCCACTTTAACTTTACCATCTGAACCACCTCCACTTGAACTGAATCTGGACTCTTTATCTTGAGAATTATCTGACTTAAGTTTTGACATAACATTCTCACTACGATGTTTTGACTTCATTGAGGCATCATCTTTTTTGGCAACCATTGACCCAGAAGTATTGATGTCTTCAAACACCCTGTTACGATTAAAACCCATCCGGTCAACTGCGCTGCCAGAAGCTAACTGCGCCGTCGCATCTACCTCACTGACACTTGAGCCAATACCATCAGGACTATCTTTCCTTTTGAAAGCATTGACTTTGGTGGAGAGTGAGTCACTCTCCATTTCAGCCTGAACCCTACCACTGTCTTCAATTTTAATTGGTAGCCTGCCGTTCTCAAGGGCCTTATTTAAACCATTTTGATCCCTTTCATCACCTGAGATCATCGGTGCAACACCTTTGGCATGAATCGGTGCACTGGAGTTTTGCGCTTTTTTGTCCCCAACTTCATCGTCATCATCAGAGGCATAGCTTACCAGACCCAAGATATTCCCTGGGGAGCTGGAACTAGACTTTTCACTGACATCTTCAGTCTCCGATTCCTTAGTGTCAAGTGAAGCTGAAAGCTTTGCAGGTGTTTTTGGAATAGGGCCGGAACGGGAAGATGGTGAGACCCTATGGTCTGAAATAGTTACAATGTAATCAGCAGAAAATTAAAAACACCCATAACGAAGAAGTCATAAGGTGGATAGATGCCACATTAGTTATGCAAGAAGCAGCAAATGATTGACAAATGGAGAGCTGCAAGGTCATGATAATATTACCATCAGTTGCCGGATCATCTTCATTAAGTACCTTTGTCGCTATTTCATCGAAAAGCTCATCAGTTACCTGTCCAAAAACAATATCAATTTGTACTTCATACAGGTATACTGATGTATATGTTCATGAAACGAAGTATCAAATCCAAACAGTTTGTAACCTTCAAAAGAACTTCAGTTAGAACACGTTTGATTTCTTGGTTGACGGCTGCTGTTCTGGCAGCTTCTGCATAGTCCTACAACAAAAGGGATAGCTATCTTACCAGGTGGAAAAACACGACTCATGCAACTGTACAATGTGCAAAGTCATATTGAAATATTTGCTCAGTATACACCTCTCCCCACCCCTAGAGATTAACAAAAAACAGAAAGGAAAGAAGGGTCATCTTGGGTAAACCTCGTCGTCGTCATCTTCTTCAGTTGACCTGGACGTGTCAATGCTTTTGTCTTCTCCTTGGTCACCCTTTTGGAATGACTTATCTGCTTCTTCATCCTCCATGGATTGAGATTCAACTTTAGAATGCCCCAGAGATGTGCTTGGAATAGCAGCTTTTGTCTTAATTATCTCCTCTCTAAGCCAATTAGGCACTGGAGCCTGGAAGTATGTCAAGCCAGAAGTCAGCACCGATTAAGTCATGCTTGATGGATCCACGCAAAGATTAAAAACTAATACCTTTTTGGGACGCTCAGATATATTAGAAATGCCATAAGCATCGCCAGCAAAGGCTGCAGCAGGAGGCAATGCTGTTCCGGCACCCAGACCGAAAGGGCCACCAGGAGATGGAACTGTAGGCTGAAAGCTTGTTCCAGAAAATCTTGCAAATGGTGTTGCTCCATGTCCAGATAAAGGAGATGGTACGGAAGGATCGAGCTGCAAGAAAAGGTTCTTGACAAGTGTGCATAGGCAGATATAAGACAAAATGGGAGAGAGAAAGATATCCAAACCTGAGGCCCAGGTGGATTAACTGAAGGAACTGAAGGATAAATCGCATCCGGAACCATGGAGGAGGTCCAATTATTCATAGAAGCTGAAGCTGCAGGGTTAAGGTGATGAGCATAACCAGGCTGCTGAAGTGAATCTTGCTCCCGAGTGAATCTGGGAGTAAACTGCAATGGCTGATCAGCAAGATCAGTCACAGGCTCAGCCAGTTGATTGCCATATGGAAAGGGCTGTCCAGATGTAACTGATCCAGCAATAGCAGGCCTTGATGGTTGCAGATGGTGCATATTTTCCTGACCTGTAGAAACATGCCAGTGCGATGACTTCTCCCTTTGATCTGCCCTGTCTTCTTGACCTAAGATTCAAATGGATAGTCAAACAGCTGACAAAGGGGAAGACAGGGGACATCTTACATTGAAATTCATGAGGGATAGTAATCAGCGTTTTACGCCAAGCATCATGAATCAAAAACTTTCAGGTACTTTGTAACTTCACGATTCATGTGCAAATCCGTAACCTTGAAATAAACATAGTCCACTATTTCAACCATATTCATATCCGATATACCTACTAATTTGTCTACAAAAACTAGATTCTTTTAGAAGTAGGAATAAAGGAATTAAGGCCTTGTCTGTTTAAAAGTTCACTTTCCCAAAAAATATATAACATTAATATAACTTTGTAAAAATCATCAAAAGAAGAAAAAACATTATCTAACTTTAAATGACTTTTATGTCAAAATTGTATACATATAAAGCATCGACGGTGAATTAAACAAGTCAAATCTCAAACATAAGAGCAAATAATAAAAAAATTCATTCCAAACACAACACGTAAGGAAGTCCCTCTCATATAAGAAGTTAACTCCACCAAAAGTAATAACAATACTCAATAGAAAGCTAACGCGACTACTTGGAAGTGAAATGGACAATATAGCACCTCTTCCACATATAGTCACATCTTTAAACATGTGGTCCTTACCTTCTCCTAAGGCAGAGGAAAGAAAAGAGTGAAAAAACATTCTGTACACAACCAATCTCTCTGTATTCTCTGGTAAGCTTTTTTACATCAGTGGCTTGCAATCTTAAGGGCATATTTAGAAACCAAAAGTCATTACTTCTATGTACGAATTTCCCTCAGAAATTTAAAAAAAAAAGGACAAAGCTTAAGTATCGTCTAAGTTACAACATCACACAAGCCAACAGAAGATTTTCTAATAGAAAGTTCCATGGAAACTGCTCATCAGCTCTAGTTTCACATGCAAACTATATGTTAAGTGAATATTACCTGAAACAGAAGAATAACTAGAAGGTACCTCCTGCTGATGAACAGATACGTTGGTCGGCAAAGAATCTTGTTGGCGAAGCACTGAGTTCGCATGTCCAGTTACTCCTCCATCTCTAGCCAGGAAGGGTGAACTTCCATCCGGAAGGTAAGCTGATGGCCCAGAACTGACAGGTGTAATCTCCTGTGCATACAATGGTTGCCCTCGTGGGGGTGTGTTTGAAAGAGAATGTTGCTGATGACCATGTCCAGATAGAGGCTGCTGATGATTTTCCGTATAGTGAGAGTCCAGTGCAGATGGATATGGTATGTGATAATGGCCCTGCTCATCCATCCTGCCTGGTGGTGCATATTGCAACTGAGCATGCTGGTTTTCTGTAGCAGCTTTGGCATCTGCCCAAGCTTTAGCCCTGGCAGCCCAATCTTCAGTATTGCTGTGTGCTGCCAAGGGTAACAAAAACAATTCATAATAAAATTTATATAAGCGCATTAAAAGGAGGAAAAAACAGTACAAAAAATTTAGTATACAAAGAAAATTCATCCAGTTAGTTATATGGTGAATGAACAGTGTTTCAGAATTACAGGGAAGAAATGACAAACTATAAATGATGAGAAGCTATGAGCAAAGCGACAAAGAGCATGTACTGACATTAACTATCAACAGGAATTAGCACAATTATATACTTTCCACAGACCACCCCTACAGGGCCTTTGTAACTACGTAAGTTAAATCAATGCTCAGAATGAGAGAAACAAAAGCAGACTAATATCTATAAGAACTCCCGTCGGGTCAACTCTTGTTGCTTCCATAGAGGAAGATGGCTATGTCCCCATCATTTTCTCAGGCCAGAATTGTATAAATGGATTGCAAGAAAATATTTTTCATTATTGACATACATATACTTCAAGACAAGAAGTTCAGTCTTAAGAACTTTAAGCTCTAGACAATAAGCAGCAGGTGAAATATAGAAGGATAAACAATCGGCGACAGTAATCCAGTCGCGCCTATACTCAAAGAAATCAACAGTTCACCTAAAATTGAAAGAATCCGCCAGCCCAGATTATCGACAACCAAGAACTATAAAATACAAAAACAAACAATTTAAAATAAAAAATGAAAAAACCTGCTGGATGGTTCCAATTTTGCTGGTAAGCCCAGTTCGGATTGCTCCATTCCTGTAAACGTGATTAGATTAGAAATCAGAGAATGCACAAAACCATTCTACAAAAAGAAAAACATATCACCACACACAAGATGCTTAAGCCTATTAAGCAAGGTCTCCCTGCGTAATTAACGGTCACAAAGCAAAACCAGAACTCACTGAAACTAATACACACAAAGCCCTTCCCCATCTCCTAAAATCAAACACACCTTTCGCACAATTAAACCTAGCCTAGCTTCAGAGTTTCACCAAAACAAAATACAAGGAAGACAGAATCGATCAGTTCATCCCCCAAAGAAGGCAGCAAACCATAAACCCTCTCAATGAATAGTGGGAAACGACAGAAAAACCTTGAAAAATACAAAAGCCGCGATTCCGAGAATGAAATGACCTGCGGAGGATACGAATTAGGGTACGCCGAATGAGGAGGAGGAGGAGGAATGGGAGGAGGCGGGGGGAGGTGAGGCCGAGGAGGGAACTGGCCGTGGAGAGGGGGATAGGGCCCCGATCCCGGAGGAGGCGGGGGCGGCGGTTGAGCCCACTGCTGCGACTGCGGAGGCGACGGGGACTGGTAGTGGAATTGATTGGAGTACCACGGCCCCTGATGATGATGATGATGCTGCGGCGGCGGCGGCGGCGGGGGCTGCTGCTGCTGCTGTTGGTACTGGTGGTAGGGATCCGCCGTCGACGGCGGCGGCTGCGGCGGCCTGGGGTAGCGGTGGTACGCGTCCATCGCCGGCGGGAGGCGGTGCCGGCCGCGGCGCGAGGAGGAGTATGGAGAGAAGGGGGAGACGGGAGGTGTTGGTGTTGGAGGTGGTGGTGTCTATGATGCGCCGCTGCGAAATGGAGAAAAGGGTTGTTATGCAACGACTGTTGCGATCACGTGATGGAGGAGGTGGAGCTCACGCGGGGCTTGCGTTAGGACCGGCGTAGGGGATCCCAACACCCCCATCGGGTCGGGCCGGATCGGGTCGGGTCGGTTCGTTTTGTCTGAAGATAAAAGTCCCAAATTTTATTTATCGCGAAAAATTTCAAAACTCTCGAGCAGAAATCCTCCTGCTAGGACCCCAGCCTGTTACAGACTGAATCAATCACAATCACATGAGTTTCGTACGAATCTAACGGTTGTGATCTCGCTGAATTTATAAACTCGGGTAAATAATGATTTTCCTTATAAAGAGATATCATTGCACGAAACAAACGCATGCACCTTAATCATACAAAGCCTCACCGACTTTTAGATTGGAAATATAGTTAAAAACATCTTTTTTTGGTTCTCCAAAGCTCTTGACTGAGACTTGCTAGTTTTCTCCACCACCTTCAACTCTTACGGTCATTTGCGATGACGCAGCATCCGTCAAATGACGCCGCAAGAATCAAAGAGGGATGGCATGGCAAAAGGCAAGAGACCATTCTTGGTAGAAAATTAAGAATTCATACTTTTTAAGCAGAGTCTAGACTTGAATCAACAGTGGTGCTTGAAATAATCGTTTCTCCTAACTTTTCCCTACAAGTTTTGGCGAATTTGTAGGTTAAAATCTACTCTCACACTATGTGGACCTAAGTAAAGTCCTAAAACTACTTCGTTTGAATTTTGAGAGGTAAAATTTCAAGAGTATTTCCCACCTAGGTAGGGAAGAAAATATATACCATGCAATAAGGGGGATTATCAAAGGGAAGACAGACTATCCAACATTTCGAAGAAGATAATTATAGTAACCTTCCGCATCTTACGAAAACCTACGATGTTGGCTCATGCTTCGCACAGTGTCTTACAACCAACTTTTCCGTCCAGTTCCCCTGATTACAAGACATGGTGCGGTACAATGGCCTGATCGACAACCTTTTTGCCGCACCGACTAAAATTAGCCCGGAGAGAGGGAGGAAGAGAGGCAGAGAGACAGGACACTACCGTTCTTTCTTTATCTTTCAAGGTTTACATGTGAAAAGAACTTCTCTAACAAAGTATTCCAACAACACTTGTTAAGTAACTAATTAAACAAATTCTGCAGTTCTAAAATATGCTAAGATTTTCCCCGTTATTTTGTAATCGCATTATTAAAAAATGCAGTATCTATTAATTCGGTATACTTAACATGCGTTCTGGGTCACTCATTAACACGACCCGAACGAAAAATACAAAAATATGTGCACATTTTGGTTACAAAAAAAGTTATCGGCACCCAATGCTCGCCGAAACAGTATCCTCGAGTTGTAACTAAATGGCCAAAAACCCAATTGTTACAACCTGCGAGAGAGTGAAAATCAAAAAGAAGCATATAATCTGGCGAATTTGTGGGAAGCTGCCACCTTCAGCAACTCACCCAAGCATGACCTTTATGCACCTCCTGTCGAATGATCCTCGTATAGGAGTCAGCAGTCAGAAAAGAAAAATAATGATCGATCTTCTATGCTTGCATCCAATGAAGTTACGAGCACACTCCATCGAAAAAATGAGAAACCACCCATGTTTCGCCTTTGCAAAATCACGCTACGGCGTCCGCCTGCCTTCTGGTGAGTCGTGCATACAGCCCATCTCTGAGGAGGAGCTCACTGTGCTTGCCCATCTAAGAGAGAGAGAGAGAGAGAGAGGGGGGTGTTAATTGATGACTCAGGAAGATGCAGTCTTCATGCTAACTTCTAAATGATGTAGCAGAAAAGTGCAGCAGCGTAGGTCAGCACACTCGGAAGTCAAAGACATCAAAACTCGAAGTCCCGGATAAAGCACTGCAAAGTCCCTCCATCCAAACTCAGAGGCTATAATATGCTTATGAGCAGTTAGGCAGTAAGTAGCCAGGTACTATGTTCCTAAAGCTTGTTCGAGCATCGTGTAGAAAGAAGCAACAGAGATTGACAAAACAACTCAGATATTCGAAATAAACCTGCTCAAGGCATATCCACTGTTCTATCAGCAAGATAAGATGACAGTTTACAATAAAAGTGGCGAGAATATGAACCTCAACAATTTGGCCGCTGTCCATTACCACTATCCTATCCGCAGCTTGTATTGTGGAAAGCCTGGAGAAAAGTAAGAATAAAACATCGGCGCGGAAAGCGAAATGCTCAAAAAGGGCTGATAATTATCTCACCTATGGGCAATGACTAGGATAGTTCTCTTTGTGGTCGAGTTACTTCTCTCAGCACGAAGAACACCCTGGATAAAAAATTAATAGGAAAAAAAAAAGTATATGAGCTGATGCCATCGAACCTGCAAAACCCAATCTCTTCCCTTTTCTTCCCTAGGTTTTCTGTTGTTGCTAAATGCACCAACCAACCTTGATATTGTGCTCACTCTCTGCATCAAGTGCGCTTGTCGCTTCATCAAGAATCAAAATGGTTGGATCTCTGAGAATTGCTCGAGCAATGGCAATTCGTTGCTTTTGACCTCCGCTGAGTAGATCATCATCAACAAGAGTTTGGTAGCCATCGGGCAGTGATAAAATGAATTCATGAGCATATGCCTGCTTGGCTGCCCATTCCACATCCTCCTGTTTAACATTGTGTGTACATCCATATCTTATGTTTGAAGTAATATCCATGCGAAAAAGGCGTGGTTCCTGCCAAAGCTATCGTATCAACAATCAAAACAAAAAAGACGAAATTCTAATACTAATGAGAGGCTAATTAGGCGCCAAGCCCTAATAAAAAAAGGGTTAATTGGGTGTAACCTGTCCCACGTATCCAACTTGTTCCCTGAACCACTTCACATCCAACTGTTGAACAGGGAATCCATCTACCGAGATCTGAAATAGAAACAAACCAAAGTAGGATCATATGACTGAGCAGAAAGGCCTTGAAATAAAATCAACGGATGTAGCCTAGTTTTAAATGTCCAGACAATGGAGATGACCAATGGCAGAACAATGGCACAATAAAGTTCAATCATTCAATACGAGAATTTGACATCATATGGGAAAGAAAATCTAAATCAGCTACTGTATACTCGCATTATAACCACCAAGTGCTTTCTAAGTGAATGTTTAGCCTACAGAGAACCTCTCATTGATTTTCAGATTGAGATTGCATGTTTCTTAAGCTTCAGACAATTAATATATGGTCACGGATGTTAAAGATACATCACCTGACCATTAGTTGGCTCGTAAAGGCGGAGCAACAGATTCACCAGTGTACTTTTACCGCTCCCGCTAAGACCAACCTACACAATACAAAAAGATGAGGAAAAAGGGTTCCTAAAGTGTAGCCGACAAAGTAAAAGAAATCGATTATAGGTAACGTGTCCATACGATTGCAACAACTTCACCAGGTTGCACAGAAAGGTTTACGTGTCTGAGAACTGGCACCTGTTCAAAGTACTGAGTGTTTATATATGCATATATAGAGGAAAAAAAATAGGAAGAGTTGTTACTGTGACCATTGACCAATAATAAGTAATACATGCGAATGCAGATCAGACAGACCCAGAGAAAGCAAAAAGAATGTAATGTTATAGCCTCATCTATAACCATGGAATTTACAGTGCTTGTTGGCTCTAGCAGAGGAACATGAGGAAAAAGCAACTGAAACAGAGAGAAATAATCCAGTGACAGTGGATACATGGTAAAGAAAACAGCGCCAGCAGCTAGGGAGCAAATGATGATAGAATGTCTACCAGAATCACATTCAGAAAGAGCGTGTACTCATAAGCGAAAACATGAAGTTGGGTCAACAAAGAAAAAGAAACTTACCGAAGGCCTAGAGGAATAATAAAAAGAGACATTATGAAACTCAACACATCCAAGAAGCCTTTGCAACTTTGAACCTGAGACATGAGAGGGAAACATTAGAAAAGGTGATCCATCACCAACAATTAAAGATTTATCACAGGCTGTGGAAAAATGCGCACAGATTATTTAAGTCCCAAAAAGAAAAGAAAAAAACATAACCATGTAAGCTAACTTCAACTTATTCATATTGTCCATTTGAGAGAACAAGGGAAGAATTTTAAGTAAAAAACGTGTTAAGGTTTCTGATCTCCGCCTTCTTTATATGATATTCAATACTGCAATTACAGAAATGCCACTGAACGAGTATACTGCATAGTATGATATAATGTTATTCTATCAATTAGCAAAACACATATTATTGATTGCATTTGTAAGGTTGAAAATTCTCCAACAATTCTATGTAAATACTGCTCCAAACCTCTATTATAACTTAGAAAAGCTGCAAAATAAGAGGGGGAGATAAATGCTGTTTTCTCTTTAAGCTCACCTCCAGAGAGGACTCAGGAAGAAGAGACAAATAGCACTCACTTATTCAGGTTAGTCTACTTTAAGCAAACTAAGCCACTTGCCTTTTGATATGACTTGGTCACTCACTGGAAGATCCATCAGTTGGAAGACTTTTTCGCTAGCCCCTACAGATTGCATTAGTGATGATAAATTGTCCCCAATCCACCATGTCGAGTAAATTAGCCACTCACTGTACAACAAAAACTTTGTGAGCTGCTCTGCAGTTGTCTGACCAGCCAGAATGGACATTCCACCTATCAACACAGCAATAACCTACAAAATACAATCTGCATGTCAACATACAGGACGTCATCAACTTTATCTTTCATTTTAAGAAGAATATTCAATTAAATCTCAAGTGAAGACTTGCTCCTTGTACTTAATACCATAGGAGCCAAAGCGCTAGCTCACAGCAACCTACATAGATATATACAATAGATGGGATGCCCTGAGAAATAATGCTAGAAGCACCTAGTAGTTTGATTAAGAAAATGAAATAAAAACAGCTGTTTCTCATTTCTGAATAAGGATTAGCATTTGATCTCTCCTCAGCCTATATTCTCAGGCAAAGAAGAAATAATTACTTTAGCTCTTATAAATCACTCATCAGTGAAGATCGGAGAAGGCATAGCAGACCTGTGTACTGTGATAAAGGGTATTGAAACTCCAATTCCAAAATCCATATGCAGCACTCTGCCTCAAGCTTATGCCAGCCAGTTTTTCAAGCCATTTTGTGTACCTTTGGAAGATAAAGAAATATAGTTGTGTCGGCTAAGCCACCATCTAAGTGGTTTCATTTGTTGCAAAAGTGCAACTCGCACATCAAATATCAAAGTGCATGCAAAGATGCATCCTTCAAACTGTGAAATATTAATAATCACCTGTTGAGTTCTTGCTTTTCTGTTCCATAAACACGTACTGTTCTCATAAGAGAGAATGTCTCTTGGGCCACCTATCAACAAAATTGCCATTTACAAATAAAAAACAAAAGAAAGAAAGGAAAAAAATATGAGGAAGCAAGGGAAGGTGCTTCTGACTGATAACTCATTTTTATAAAAAAGAAAATTCAGAAAAAATTAAGTCAGTTCCTACTTCATTAGCAGAAGCAGTGTACTCCTGGATTAGCTTTGCAGACTTCTTCTGATACCTGTGTGAAACATTATAGTCACGTGAGAAATGCCATATGATTTGGCAGAACAGAAGCGTAAGAACATTGTCAGTACATAAAATGTGAAGTACTGTATGTTCGAAAACATATATGTAGAAATATCTTCTGCGATACCGTACTTTTAACAGTACTCCAGAGAATCAGCAAAAAAGTGGAAAGAATCTTACTGGCCATAAATAAGCATAATTGCTGACAAAGTAGAGCATATAGCCAGTGTGCATAGACCAAGTGGCCATGACAGGATTAGCAAGTAAATCAATGAACCTGCACCCTGCAGGGGTTAAGGCATAAGTACAAAGTTGTTGATAAAGTATAAGCGAAACATGCAGCCCCCTAAGTGCAAAATCAACCTGAAGGGCATTGCGCAATATCAAGTTAAGATCATTGCCAATTACACGTGACACTTGCTGACAATCTGCACCAAGCCTGCTAGTCAAATCACCCACTGTTTCCCCATCAAAGAAGTTGATATCCTACAGCATTGGTATTACAAAAAGGATATTATATGAAGTATCTTAACAAACATGGAGATCAGATAATCCAGCTTGCAAGAAGAGCGTCAATGTATTTCCTCTACCTGTGAAAGGAGAGACTGGTACAGAGTTTCTCTCATTCGCTTGACCTACAAAAGAGTAAACTAAGTTAGTTTCTATATTCCTCTCATTAGACAAATCTTCCATATGACAGCTACTTGCCATAGATAAGCCCTGGATATTGTAGTTATCCTGAGGTATTCTTATTAAAAAAAAAAGAATTACAACTCTTGCTTCTACCTTTATGATATATTATCCTAATTATGAATTTCTAACCATATATCAAGAAATCCTCTTCCTTCCATCTTAAAAAAGCTATAAAAGAAGTAGCAAAGAATTCTTTTAGGCTATGTAATATGCACATTTAAAGGTAATGTGCTTTTCCTCAACTATTAGAGAACAACAACCAACTCCAAGCATAGGCTCACTAATTGAGTTGTTTACATGATTGTGTTATGTCTGTGCCACAAATCTTTTCAGTACCATATCTGCAGTTAATACAATAAATTCAGCTAAAAGATAGAAAGGAAGTGAAAATTAAGGATTAAAAATTCTAGAAATCCATCCTTTTAGCTATTTCAAAGACCAATTATTGAAGCCAGTGGTCTGGATGCAACACAATTAAAAAACTTTTTCCATCTCTAGTAAACGAGTCAATGCATGTACGTGTATCAGTTTGGTGCTTCACAGCTCCAAAGAGATTGTGAAGAAAATGAAATAACTCGATTAACAATAAACAAGGCTAGGTTAAAACATTTCATGCATTGTAAGCATCTGCTACATCCAGTGGAGAGCTGCATTAATCTACCTTAATCAATTATCTTTCAATGAAAACCTGACAATGTCCAATGGTATAGCAACGAGGAACTATCGATGAGTAAATGTTTCATACAAACTGCCTTGAAAGCAACTCAATTTTGGCAGCTTGTTATTTTTATAACAACATAATAAAATGGAAACTCACAAGGATCATATTTGCAATGCCGAAACAGCAACCACGTACACCACTGCTCATCAAATGAACAGAGCATGAGGTCAAAGATCTCCCTCAAAATCTGGGGATTTGAGATACTTCAAATCAAAAGGTACATCAGAAATTAAGCAATGTGTTCATTGGTAACATCAATGCAGAACATAAAACTGCACTAAGAAATGCCCTCAGCTAAACGGTCTATCAACAATACAATGTGCCATCATATATTGTCAATCAGAGAAATCACATACAGTGTAGTACTACGGAAACTAAAACTTGGACATTAGGAAAAGACTATCAAAGGAGTGGAGAAAACAACATTCTACAGTTAGCAACTTAAAGGAGAAGGGAGTTTTGACCATACAAGATTTCAACCTGCATATTCCCGCACTGATGCACAGAACAACCAGGAGACACACATTCTGATGAAACACTGCGGTGTTCCCACTCTGTGCCGAGAATATCGATGCCGTCAAGTAATGTGGTATAGAGATCTCTGAAAGCTGGAAAGAGGAAAAGCAATATCATTAAAATGGACTGAAAAAAAAAAAAAAACCAAGAATTAGTTTGTTTTAGTTTCTGTGGTATCTAAGACAAACAGAAGGATATAGTGCACCAACACCAGATTACTAGTAAATTCAGTGACGGTAGCCACCACTTAAATACCAAAGACTGAAGTGCGCTTAGTGGTCTAAGATTCCTGGCAGTGAAGGGGCCGGAACTATCGCCCAACCCCTGAAGAGAAAAAGCAAGAAAGGACTGTTGGCCATTGTCTTGGCTGTTTCCATAACACATGTTTTTATTTATTTTTGGTCGCTTTGTGACCAGCTCTTAGATAGGCCAAGTTTTTTTTTTCCCTCAGTAATAGTAGGATGTTATGATAGCTCAAGTAAGTCCCCAAAATCTGTAATAAGTTAGAATTATCTACATTAAGTGCGATACTAAGCTAGTGTTAGGTTTTAGGTGCATCTCAAGTAAAGGAAACTTTACATGAAGGAGATTCAAAGATTCTAATGAGACACCTCAGTTGTCCTATCTGACCTAAAACAGCAATTTGCAGTCAATTAGAAGTTCTTGCACATTATACCATCCAAAATTGTACCGAGCTCCAAAGTGAATAAAAGCTATCTGATTTTGCTCACTCTTGCTCCGTACAATAATCTTCTCACCTTGATAATGACAAATTGATGCACTTCCATAAACTAAAGACGGTCTCATCCAAGAATGGCCATCATACATGACTATCACCAGATTCAAACACTATTCAATTGCTTCCCCAATGCTAATAGCATCCCGAGCATAATGCACTAGATAACCGCATAGCAATCGTGTATCTGAACTTATGAGCTTGACATTGACGTCATCCCTATCATGCTGCTATAGAAGTGCAGCGACAGAATCACGTGAAAACAAAATGCAACAAACCACACTCGACAACGAACGAACGAACGAATTGCACAAGAGTTCCAGCACAACCTAGCGATAGAGAATTCAAAGGACTAAAGCGGGAATCCTAAGGAAAGAATGCCCCAAAAAACGATCACGGACCGCGGCGACAATGAGCGTGGAGAAGGCGGCGAAAATGATCCACCGGTCCCTGGCGACCAATTCCCACATCCTGGTCAGCGCGCGCCACACCGTGACCGGCTCCGCCATCATCTTGACCTCCACGCCCTCCGACAGGTCCCACCACCTCCCGCCGGGCAACACCGACCGGGCGGACTCCACCCACCTCCGGAGCTTCTCGAACGCCCCGGCATCGCCCCCTCCGCGTCCGCTCGGCCCGAGCAACGGCTCCGGGTGCTCCTGCACGACGGCGCCGTTGATCGACGAGGACCTCGGCGGCGAGGGGCCGGGGCCGGGGCCGGCCGCCGCCGCCGCCGCGGGGCGCAGGAGGCGGCGACGCGGAGGCGAGCGGGAGGGCCAGGGAGGCGGGCGGCGCCGGCGGCGGGGAGGCGGCCGCGGGGGAGGGAGGCGGAGAGGAGGAGGCACGGCGGCGGTGGCGTGTGGTGGGGGAGGAGGCCGGGCGCGGCCATGGCGGAGGGAAATGGCGGTGGAGGAGAGAGAGGGAGAGAGAGAGGAGAGAGAGAGAGAGAGAGAGGCGGCTTTGGTTTTCAGAGGAGAGAGAGCCTCGCAGCCATTCGGTTGCCGCGTGGGAAGAAAACGGAATGATTTTTTGAGTAGCGACGGCGGTCGGATTCACCTGGCGGTCCCCAAAAAAAAAAAAAATAATTTCAAAAATAATTTTCGCAAAATAATTATATGTTGCTTGAAATAATTTATTAAAGAAAAAAATTTAGTCGCATGAAATAATTTATGAAAGAAAAATTTTTTTACTGTAGACAGTAATTTATTGTCTAAATATTCTCACAAATGGCAAGATTATTTTTTGTTAGTTTATTTTATAAGCGATACAAGAAAAAATTTATAGAGAGAGAAAGAGAGGAGGAGGATGAGGAGGGATAGAAAAGAGAGGATACAGTTGAGTCGCTATTATATAATCTCAACGACCGATATGAACATGATGAGTTGGGTCGCTATATAATCTCAACGACCGATATGAACATGATGAGGGTCATCGGACCATGGGTTAAGCACAACAAGGGCAAGCGACTTGTGCCAATGATTGATGTTGATGTATACCTCCACATGCATGTAATAATCTCAACGATCAATGTGAACAAAGAAAATAGTTAAAGGGCTCAGTCCGCTGCAATGAAACAATCGTCTGCCCGCTTTCAACATTCAGCAAATATTCAGAGGTCATTAACTCCTTAACTATTGTGATTATATGATCTATCTTTTACATGATAGTTAAAATGGGTACGTTTTTATTTAGTTTGTCGAAAATAGTGCAATAAAAAAAATGAAGTTTTTTTAATGGCCAGAATAAAAATGAAATTTTTTTCGGTCAAATAATAAAAATAATTTTTTTGGATCGAATGCAAAAGTTAAGTTGAGTTGCCAAAGCTGCCTTACGTTGGCGTTAAGCTGAGCAGCAGAGTTGCGTCATTTTGAATGGTCATTGAGCTGAGCCGAGCCAAGCCATGCTGCTATCAGAGCCAGCTCGGCTCAGGCGTGATCCGTGGTTCATTGTTCGTTCGAGTAAAATTAAGGGACACGCCGTAAATAGCTGAACTTTTTTTTTTTTGGTCTAATTAAATACCTCAACTTTTTAAATTTGGCTCAACTTGAGTTTCCCATGATATAAATTGTCATGGACTCATGGTGTGTGATTTAACTGATGCGGCTCGTTTACTAAGCAAGAATAATGTCCATCTCCCTTTAGTCGTCGGGTGTTAATGCAAAAAAAAAAAAAAAAAAACTAGTTTGGATGATGTTAGTCGTATAGCACGTTTATGTGGACATAACATTATTTTAAGTGGTCACATCGGACGAAGTAACGCGACATCATTTTATCTAGACATCTTCCTTTAGGTATCAGGTCATGATGCAAGAGAAAATGCTAGTTTGGATGATCTTGATAGTTTCGTATATCTATATGGATTTGATATTATTTTAAAAAGTCACATCGGACGAAATAACGCGATATAATTTCATGTGAATCGTTAAGGACTATTTACTTGTGCTATTGTCCACTCTAGCATTTTGCATTTTCTTTTTGCGATTTCAATCGTGGACCCACATTTAAAAAATTGAGGTGCTTGATACAAAGAAAAAATATATATATGGATACCTGAATGCTAAACCTATAAAAGTTCCGGGTACTTGCGGCGTGATTACCCCTAAAACGAAAATCGATTTTATATTATTCACTGGGTAATTGCCATGTTCCACTTAGGCAAATGATTGAAGTTAATGTTTGAACAACGTAGGAATATGGACATTACCAGAAGAATTGATCACTTTAGCCTTGGACAAATTGATTTTGGATTACGGGTTTGTCCGCCGGCTGTCGGCTTACGGTTTACCCTGGGCCACAAAAAAAAATTTTGATTTTGGATTTGGAAACCATTTCATCACTTTTTTTTTTTGGTTAATCGAAAGATTAATATTATGAAAATCTCAAACTGACATATTTGTGATAAATTTACTATAAACTAATTTTTTAACCGCGAAAAACTCCAAACTAGTACCTTTATAATAATTTTTCCCTCCATTAATTTCCGTTAAAATCACAAATTGATATATTTATGGCAAACAGAGAGTAAAACCTCAAACCGATACACCCACTAGCTATCTTGTGTCATCCAACTTAGTAATTTAGTGGTAAATTTTAATTGAAACTAACATAAGGTAAATTTGTCATATGTGTATCAATTTGAGAAAAAAATTTGTGCTTACAAAATTAGATTGGGGTAAATTATTACGGGTGCACTGATTTGGAATTTTTCGCCATATTAGCCCTTAATCGAATCGATTCCTAGTTACACTTTCTATTGCAAATTCTATCTTGAAATCTTGTTAAATCGATGTAGAGACCGACATATGCTGGCGGACCCCATTTTTATGAATAATTGATTGATATCAATGAGCTCGATTATTAATTTGGTCTGGTTTATCGAATTTGACGCCGTATGCGTCACGGGCAATCTTTCTTTTTTGTCTATTTCACTTCGACTATTCTCTCTTTGTCTTTTGCTATATTTCTTTGTAGAGTTTCAAAGTCGAATTTCACATCTGAAAATAAAGTGGAAGAGTGATGACCTCGTTTTCTTCTAAAAAAGTATTTGTATTTCAAGTCCTTTTCTTTCTCTTTCCGAACTTATTTACATCTTTACATTAACGGGATTAAAAAAACAAAAATTGAATGGATAAAAATTACGATCAAGTTATAATTAATTAATATATCTTTTGATATCCCATTGTTGACTTTATTTGTAATACTTAAATCGAGAAGGTGAAGTTGGTGCAATTTTAATGCAATAATGTGCTCATAATTTGAGTAAATACCATCAAAAACTCCAAATTAATATAGACGGTGTACTAGTGTCATATTTACCCCCATATTATGATAAATTTGGGGTTTCTTAGGATAAACATGGCACAAATAGGCCACTTTAAGATTTTTTATGACGCAAAAATTAGTTTTTGGTAAATATGATAGAAGTCCATCAATTTGGAGTAAATATACTAATTCGAGATTTTCGGTAATATTAACCTTTTTTTGTTTAAATAAAGTGGTGATAAATTTTTTTATGAGTCAGATTTATTTCTTCATTTTACCATTATTGCCATCTCAAAATTTGCGCCTACTTTTATCAATCCCTTAATCTTGTCCTAGGATTGACCAAGAGTTAACTGCAAATCAAAAGTTAACCGGCGAGATACAGGCCCAAAACACATTATTAGAAGTTAGGTCTGTTCAGTTAGATAAGAATTCAGACACAAAGGTTAGTATAGAAATTCATGCTAGGATGTGGTAACGTTTGTTTAGAACAATAGAATTTTGATACTTCACTATGCTGTCCATTTAAATGAAAAAAAAAAAAAATGCTTCTAAGCTGTCATTGCTTATATTGTTTTTTTTTTTTTTTTTTTTTTATCTTTGGAGGAGCGGCTGCGCCGACGGCAATCGCGCCGTAAATCTCCAAGTGACACTTAGCGGGGAGGACCCACCACTTTTGAATCTAAGCTGTCATAATATTGAAATTAAAAAGTCAAAAGCCTGGTATATATTGTTGTGTTGCATATAAATAAATGTTCTTGAGCCATGGTAATGTCAAAACAAGATTTCGAGCTATATGGTACATTACTATGCTAGAAATTATGTATGTTAGTAGGCCGTCATAACCACCGTTTAAATCTACAATTAGCCCATTGCATGCTGGCTCTAATGGAAACACAATAGAAAGCAAGCTGTCGTCGATGTCGACATATAGAACACTCATTTATCTCCTGAATTTTGAAGGGTCATGTATCAACTGAATTGAGTTCGAATGTAGGACATGCTATGACAATGCGGTTACAAGTCAAACATTAATTGCCATCGCAATCATAAATAATAAAGCAAGACCTCGTGCATGGAATAATTTATTTCATGATCTGGCTTTGAAAAAAATGATTTAAAAAAAAGAAAAAAACAGTAATGATTCTTTTTTTTTTGGTCGAAAAAACAGTAATGATTCCAAAGCCGCAAAATGAAACAAAGGAATCTTCAATCAGTGTAGTTTGCAAGTCCCATCATCGTGTTTTGCATCGATGTTTATCATGTCATATTATATGTAGTTATTGCCGTATCATATTATATCATTATTATGTTTTGTATCAAATTTGTCATATTATGTTGCATGTAATTACTATCACATTATGTCATTCTTCTGTTACGTTTTGCATCATTTTGCCATGTAAGTCGAACGCATTGATTGCCAAGCGAGGCTATTTCATCATTATGTTCTGCGTATGATTTGAGAATATCATCGTAATATTATGCATTAGATTTTTCATGTTACGCTACTTGTTACCATTGCCATGTCATGCCATTTCATCGTTATATTTTGCATTTAATAGCATGTAACTATTATCATGTTACATAATTCTCGTGATTTATGATTGAATTTTCCATTTTGGTTGACATTCGTATGCTTTCACATACAAACAAAATCACGCCATTATACCCAAGAAACGGCCCGTTAATCAACAATGAAACCGAATAAGTGGCCTAGTGAGATTTTGAGATTTTAAAAAAAAAATATGAATGCTTAGGAAATCAATTGACGAATGGTCGGGGACTTAACAAAAAAGCATAGTACTAATCTGTTCCACGACCAACTAGACCTTGGAATTAAAGGTCCTAAATTTTCACTTGACTAGTTTCTTCACATGTGCACTAGTTAGTGAATTTTCCCGTCATTATGTAGGCATTTTGGGTGTCTAATCAACTTAAATTCATCTAAATTGATCGATAGCGACCTTAGTATGATATCTAAGTTAAGAACTATATCTAATCCCATATTTTGTTCGAAACTAGGATTAGGGTTCTAGGGGCCGAAAGTGCTACTGGACATGGCAAGCCCTAGCTCGCAAGACAATAAGGCGATACAATTTTTTTTTTTTTAAAATTAGAAATTTGACAAAAAGATGCCGTGGGCCAAAAATAAAAATCACAGAGCAAATATTAACTTTTCCATAATAATTTTTTTTTATTTTCCTTAAAAAAGAAAAGAAAAGAGTAAGCAAAATTATTTTCTCATCTCTATCAACTCACATTTGATTCTCCTCTGACGTTGCCCTGTCTTTTTGTGAATTGACAAAATCCCGTTCGATCGACCGCAATGATCAATGCTGGGGGCTCGTTTAAAGGGAACCAATTTGATCCTCGGTTTCTCAATTTCCCCAAAAAAAAATCGATTCGTTCGACGACGTCGTTCGTTGGATAAATTTCGCACCCCACATGATTGTATGATGTTTCGTGCCATAATTCGAACAACGATTACTGTAGTACTAAAAATACTTTAATACCGAAACTTTTTAGAAGCTCCATTTAAACGATATCAATAAGGCAGATTAGGTATTTTGTTATTAGATTTATTGAAGCGATTGATTTTTTATTTTTTTTAAGTTATGCTATTTTATATGGTGGTTAGAAAAATTTAGACACCAAAACAAGTGTCATTTAATATATAGCATTGATACTATGAAAAACTCGAAACTAATTTGTTTTACCATAAAAAATCTTAAATTGGTAGACCTATGACAATATCCTTCATTAGTTTCTATTAAATTTTACCGTTAAATTATTGAGTTGAATATCATGTGATAGTTAATGAGCATGCTAATTTAGGATTTTACCTTTCATTTAACTTAGGTGTTCCAATTTGTGATATTTTTGTTATATTATTCTTAATTAACAGAAAATAATAGATGGTAAATGTAAACTTGTCAAACAGGTGGGTTGGGTGGTAAATTGTATAATCCAAATTGACCCATTAATCCGTTTATAACCAATTTATTAGTAACATAAATTTATTGACCCATATCAAACTAAAACACTTCCATATTTAATTAGATTTACAAAAACTTGTTCCTTATGGTTAAAACACTTTAATACCTTTACAAATTTAATGGATAAATTTTACAATTTTTTAGATTGAGGTTCCATTTATTTCACGAAAAATGTGATATTTTTTGAAAATTATATATTTTAGTGTTTGATTGAAACTTGAAATTGAATTAGAAAATATTTTTCATTTAGTATATACAATCTTATTTGATTTTTTTATGCACTCCTTTTAAGTATTTTTATTTTTATTTAAAAAATATAATTTTAAATTAATTTTTTATTTTTTTTCCTCCTTCTCTTGGTCGCCCCCTCGTTAGTGACAGTGGCCGTTGCCCATCGCCAACAATAGGCGAGGTCAAGGTTTAACACGTGAGCTTAAGCCTCGCCACAGGCTATTGAGCCGAAGTTGAGCCAACCTTAGACGAGGCTCCACCTCCCTAGATTCGGTGAGGTTGAGTTCATCAAATTGGGGAGGCTAGGGAAAGAAATAAAGAAGAAAAAAAAAAAAAGAAAAAAAAAGAAAATATTTTTTAAAAAATCAAAAAATTTAAAAAGTAATAAAAAACAATAATAATAAAAAAGGCTCAAATGGATGATATCTTATTAATTGGTTAAGTCAACTAATAACCTTCATAACTTAAATGGGAATGGATTTGTATAAGTTAAATGGGTTGTAAATGGGTTTAGAAACAAACCCATTTATAACTCATATATCATTAGACTCACATATAACTCAAATCCATTTATTTAAATTTAACTAACCCATATATGACCCATTTTATTGTAAATGGGTTCAAAATGTAAATTCTTTTTATGGCAATTTGTCATATGTATACCGATTTAAGATTTTTGGCGATCAAATTGATTATGAGTATATCGATTTGGAGTTTTTAGTAGTATTAATTATAATAAATATATTTCGGACGCACAGAAACTTCGAGAACACGCCGGGGGAATATATGTTATGTATATTAATCTTATTTTAACATTTGGGTTTCGTACAACGTATAGAGCGGGGAAGGCGAAATGAATATATTTTAAACCGGCGAATAATATTAAGGGATATGTGTAGTAGAAGTCACTAAAAAAGGCATGCGAAAAAAACGATTGGTCCAAAACTTACAAAAAGTTCACTTAAGTCTAAAAACTTGTCCAGGAAAGTCATCAGTCTAAAAACTTCATCCAGGAAAGTGCGAATCGAGTCAAAAAGTTAACACCGTTAAAAAGTTAACGGAAATTGCTGACGTGGCGCTGACGTCATATTTTAAATGATTTTTTTATTTTTCAAATGGCTTTTTAAAATTATTTTTATTCAAAATCTTTAAAAATTAGATTAAAAAATAAAAAAGAAAATATAAATTTATTTAAAAAAGAAAAATCTAAATTTATTTAGAAAAAAAAATCTAAATTTATTTAGAAAAAAAAAAATTGTTAAAAAAAAAAAAAGGGCGGTGGACTTCCGCCGCCGCCGCCCATCGCCGGCGACCGTCGCCGGCCCTGGGAGGGGTGGCCGGCCCTCACCGGGGGCCGGCGACCGTCGCTCGGCCCCAGGCGAGGGACGGCGACCGTCGCCCGCCCTGGGCGCGGCCTCGTCGGCCCTCGCTCGGGGCCGGCGAGGCTCGCCAGATCTGGGGAGCCTCGCCCAGATCTGGCGAGCCTCGCCGGCCCCGAGCGAGGGCCGACGAGGCCTCGCCTAGGGCGGGCGACGGTCGCTCGGCCCCTGGCGAGGGACGGCGACCGTCGCTCGCCCTGGGCGCGGCCTCGTCGGCCCTCGCTCGGGGCCGGCGAGGCTCGCCAGATCTGGGGAGCCTCGCCCAGATCTGGCGAGCCTCGCCGGCCCCGAGCGAGGGCCGACGAGGCCTCGCCCAGGGCGGGCGATGGTCGCTCGGCCCCAGGCGAGGGACGGCGACCGTCGCCCGCCCTGGGCGCGGCCTCGTCGGCCCTCGCTCGGGGCCGGCGAGGCTCGCCAGATCTGGGGAGCCTCGCCCAGATCTGGCGAGCCTCGCCGGCCCCGAGCGAGGGCCGACGAGGCCGCGCCCAGGGCGGGCGACGGTCGCCATCCCTAGGCGAGGGACGGCGACCGTCGCCGGCCCCCGGTGAGGGCCGGCCACCCCGCCCAGGGCCGGCGACGGTCGCCGGCCCCTCCGGCGATGGGCGGCGGCAGAAGTCCACCCCTTTTTTTTTTTTGAACAATTGTTTTTTTTTCTAAATAAATTTAGATTTTTCTTTTTTAAATAAATTTATATTTTCTTTTTTATTTTTTAATCTAATTTTTAAAGATTTTGAATAAAAAATAATTTTAAAAAAGCCATTTGAAAAATAAAAAAATCATTTAAATATGACGTCAGCGCCATCGTCAGCAATTTCCGTTAACTTTTTTAACGGTGTTAACTTTGCGACTGATCAGACTTTCTACAAGCTTTTGACTTGATCAACTCTTTCGTAAGTTTTTGGCGACTCAATCGGCACTTTCTGGACAAAGCTTTTGACTTAATCAACTTTTTGTAAGTTTTTGCGACTCAATCGCGACTTTCTCGCACAAATTTTAGTGACTTCTGTTGAACATATCCCTAATATTAAAAAGAAGAAGAGAAAAACGGGGACTACGACCCAGCTGCAAACGAAAAGAAAATCATAAAAAAATACGCACGAAATAAAACCCTCCAACCCCACGCGCGCCCCACGGCCGGGCGCGTGCGCCCCCGTCGCTCTCTTCGTCCTAAAAATCGAGTAACGTAAAGCAAACGTTTCGCTCGCAGGTGAGAGACTCCATGGGAACTACAGACGAAGGTTGACTCGACCTTTCTCTCTCTATCTCTCTCCCTCCCTCCACGCGTGAAGAAGACAGTCGCGGTTTCTCTCTCTAGAAGACGTGCGTGCGGACCAGACGTGCCGGCCCCAATCGGATTGGCTCTCCGACAACGCCGCGCCTGCTCCCCCGGTCCGACCTCCAATCCCCTCCGGCGACGAAGGATCCCCGGGAGCCTCCGATCGGTCCGCGGCGCGGGATGAATCCGCACCCGCCGAGGATCCCCGAGCCGAAGGCGGCGGCTGCGGCTGCGGCGGCGAAGGCGGCGGCGGCGGGGGCGGGGGAGGAGCCGCGGGAGGGGCGCGTGGAGGACGCGCTGTCGATGCCGATACTCCTGTCGGAGCGGGTCCGCGCGGCGGCCGAGGAGGCCGAGTCGTTCAAGCTCGAGTGCGGCGAGGTCGGGAAGCAGGCGGAGCGGCTCTCGCAGATGCTCCGGAACCTGGCCCGCCTCGCGACCTCGAGGGCGCCGCAGCTGGTCTACGACCGGCCCCTCCGGCGCGTCGCCACCGAGGTCGCCAGGAGCCTCGAGCGGGCCCTGGCCCTCGCCCGCAAGTGTAAGCGCCAAAACCTAATTCGCCGCTTGGTCACGATCACTAGCGTCCAGGATTTTAGGAAGGTGCTGAACCTGCTAGAGGCCTCTGTTGGGGATATGAAGTGGTTGTTGAGCGTTTTCGACACTGATGCTCCCGGCGGCGGCGGGATTGTGCTCTCTTTGCCGCCGATCGCGAGCAACGATCCGATTCTGGCGTGGGTTTGGTCCTATATTGCTTCTGTTTACATGGGGGAATTGCCGGACCGAATCGAGGCTGCCAATGAATTGGGTTCGCTTGCGAAGGATAATGATCGAAACAAGAAGATTATTGTGGAGGAAGGTGGGGTTCCTCCTCTGTTGAGGCTCTTGAAGGAGGCTGCGGCCCCGGAAGCACAGATTGCCGCAGCGATCGTGCTTTTCTACCTGGCCAATGATCAAGAGAGAGTCAGGGTCATTGTGGGCGATCTCGGCATTCCTGTCATCGTGAAGGTCCTCAGGGATGCGCCTATGCGGGTGCAGATACATGTGGCGCGGCTGGTTGCGAGGATGGCGGAGTTTGACCCCATCGCTCAGGATGATTTCGCGAGGGAGAATGCCATTAGCCCTCTGGTGTCGATGCTGTCATTCGAGACATTTATGGAGGATGATAGTAAAGTTCATGCGGGTAAGCAAAGTATACATTCGATCATTCAAATGAACAAGGGTAAATTTACTTTGGCGAAATCCAACAGCCATCTCCCTCAGTCGAGCTCTCATTCACACTCGTTATCTGATGGGCTTAATAGATTGGGGGGTCACAGGAAGGAAAGAGAGAGTGAGACGCCGGAGATTAAGCTTGAACTGAAGTGTAGTTGCTCAAAGGCTTTGTGGATGCTTGCAAAGGGGAATGTTGCCAATAGTAGGAGGATAACTGAGACAAAAGGATTGCTTTGTTTGGCAAAGTTGGTCGAGAAAGAGCGTGACACGTTGCAGTGCAATTGTTTGATGACATTGATGGAGATAACTGCAGCTGCTGAACTGAACAGTGATCTTAAGCGTGCTGCTTTTAAGACGAGTTCGCCGGCTGCTAAGGCTGTTGTGGATCAGCTTTTGAGGATTGTCAATGAAATAGACCGCCTATCATTGCTTATTCCTGCCATAAGGTCCATTGGTTCATTGGCCAGGACATTTCCAGCAAGAGAAACCAGAGTAATACAGCCGCTAGTAACCCTACTGAGCCACAGAGACGAAGATGTGGCTACTGAAGCTGCCATTTCCCTGGTGAAGTTTGCTTGTCCTGATAATTATCTCCACACGACACATTCAAAGGCAATAGTTGAGTTCAGTGCAGTCCCTCCTCTCATAAAACTTTTGAGGGACAATGAACGAGCTCAGTTGAATGCGCTGATCCTCCTCTGCTACCTCGCGATACATGCTGGAGATAATGAGGCTCTAGAAAGAGCTAGGGTCTTGATTGCACTCGAGGGAGTGGATCGTTCCATAACTGCGCAGAATCTTGAACTGAGGGAGTTAATTTCCAAGGCCGTGTACCAAATCAAGATGTATTATGGTGATATCCATTCTCATCGCATACAATCATACTTGCCCTGAAGAGCTGCTTTCCATGTTTTTTCATTAGTGTGTCACCTGGAAAAAATACATTTGATTTATAAGCACAGATAGGTTAGGGGTTTTAGGTCAAAATTGTAAAAATCGATCATCAAATACACATTTGCAGTATAGTGGATTGAAATTTAAAAGACAATTTTCATGCCTTTATGGTTGCTTCTGTCTGATGGAATTTGGATGTTTGCACGGGCAAACGGATGTCTTGTGACCTTGATCGTCCTCCTCTCCAGCTGGAATCCCAAGTGGCGAGTTCTCTTATGCGCAGGTAAGTGAAATCAAAACATGAAAAAGATTTTCTATTTCATACAGAGAGCTGTTTCATTGCCTGCGTTGGATTTGCTCGAGTTTGATACTTGGCATTGGCAAAGCTTGAACGGTGTGACGGTGTATGCTTCTCTTCTGGTGCTGTTGGCTGAACTAACGAGCTTGAACGGCATTGGTTCTTCATTTTGGTGGCACAATCTTAATTGGGCTGAGACCAGACAGTAGTATAATTTAGTTCCACCCAATAATGCAATTTGTTCTGTACCAAATCGGACCATTTCCTCGTTTCCTCATGCCAGTTGTTGGCCAGTGACGTTCGAATCTCGCCATGGACTATTCTGTCCGGCCCATACAAAAAGCAAGCATCTCTGTGTTGGTGGTTGTGGGCGTGATAATTGCGAATTAGTCGGGTCCGCTGCATCGCTGTATTCTGGATGTTCTATTGGTACCTCATCTATTGTCTCGTTCAGAAATTGGTGGGTGTCGCCTCCATTTGTAGTGTACAGAGAAAAGGGGTATGCTACAATGTTCTGCTTGGCTTAGCTTAAAATTGAGGTCTATGTATGCTTTTTTCACCGGGAATGGAATTTGTTCGACGGAGTTGTTTTTAGTGGTTAAGAAGTAGGACTCTGGATCCGGTGAAACTCCCAAATTCTAACCTCGCTTAATCGCCCATATCATCGTCTGTTGTTGGTAAAAACCAACGCCAGGATAAGTCCTTTGCATATTTGAAAACAAACACACGATTCCACATCGGGCGCGCGAACAAATTTCACAAGAGTGACGTGCTTTTATTTTTCCCAACATAATTCCTGTCACAGGATTACAAATGTCACAAGAGTACCATGGTGCGCCAAAGGATCATTTCTGTAATTATCCGTACTCACGATCGGTCGAAAAAGAGTAGTTCAAATTAAATATGTGATGGCTCGGCTTTGATGAATCCGGAAGAAGAGGGGGTGCTGCTGGATGTGTTCCTCTATGGTTGAATATATGTGACTGTACTTGACTCCCCATATTGTTCTTGGTATCTATACACAATAATTAACATTTATTTTCGATTTACGAGATAATAACTTCCCGTTCATCGATCCTTTTCATACGTCACTCTCCTTTCACAAGTTTGCTTCTTAATATTTCTCGCGATAATGTCCGATTGATGTAAGGTCTAGTGTGAAACCCTTCTTGTCCCACCAAAACGGGTTGTACAACTTGTTGCCGATTGTGGGAGTCGGAGATTCATCGTGGAGCTCGATGCGACGCTATGGTTGTGCTGCAGCTAATTGAAAAGAGATCTATTAATAATTGCTTTTCTAATTGGTATCCCGGAGAGCTATCTTCAGCGTAGTTGCCGCGGGGGCGATAGATGTACGGACACGACGGCGAAGAATGGCCAGACCATGTCTTCAAAAGCATGTATCTGACTGCAGCACAATCTTTTACATTGTCAAAAGGACTGAAAAATAGGGAAAAATAACTCTTTCGCCATATAAAACTGGGCCGGGCCGGGCCGGGCCTGGCCTAGTACCAGAGAAAAAAAGACCCAACTTTAATTTAATTCCATTTACAAATCTACTCAAATAATTTCTCCCCACAACTAAACCATCTTTATCCCATAAAAAAGCTCCATCTTTAAGTCCAGTTCCAAAATCAGACCCAAAAAAAAAAAAAAAGAGTCCAGTTCCAATTAAAAATTGGTAACATGAAGAAGGACTAATTTTTTTTATAGGATAAAGAGTTTATGAAAATTCATGACTGGACCTAAAGTTAGGCATTTTTTATAAGATAAAAAAAAGTTTGGAGTAGAATTGAAATTGAAGTTACAGTCGAGACTATTAGAATGTGAGGAGGGACTCGCACGCCATTTGAGCCATAAGAGAATAGACTACTCTTGTCTTGTCTCCCCCGCTCAGTAAGTTGCCCTCGGCAGCCTCTTCCCTGTAGCAGATCATTGTCCATCGTGTGAAAAATTGACCGTTAAGCAAGCTCAAATCCTAATCCGAACAGCGGATTCCAGTGAACATCAACTGGGGAGCTCAACAAAAGCTCGTAATGCCAGGGAATTCGCCATAATAGCTCCAAAGATTCGTGCCCCCGGAAGACGGAAACGATTTAGGGACATCTCGATCCGCGATAGCACTCGATGCCCAGTCCAAGTCCGACCTATGCAGCGCCAGCAAAATGGACGAACTCGAATCCCCGAGAACGAAGAGAACAACCTCCCGCACATCGAACTCCCTCCACGTTTCCATCGCTTCCAGCTGGAAAGAGCGATCGAAACCCCCTGGAAAAACTACGACTCGCCGTTTCAGCAAGCAGTTTGTCCGGGCATCAGGGTTGAAGGTGTCGAAATAAGCACGCGTGTTCCCCTTTCTTTTTTCTTTCTTTAATTGTTTAAGAAAATCGTAGCCGTAATTAAGGTGGTCGAATGACGTCATCGAGAGAGCCGCCCTCGAGAACTGCAACGGTCGACTGAAGATGTTTTACTTTCCACTCTCCAGCGCCGAAAAAGGACATCAAATTTCGAACCAACGGTCGGCGCGCGGTCAGCTCTCGCTACAGACAAGAACAGAGGCCGCCGCCCCCGCCTTCTCCGACGACCATCGTTCGACTCCAGATCGCCGGCGTTCGGCCACCGGCATCGCTTTCTCGGGCTAGACTCCCGAGATCTTCGAATCCCATTCGCTGTGCTCTGTTCTTTTCTCTGTTCTTTCCCCGTCGATCAAAGAGAAATTCCGGTCCGATCGAAGCATCATGGGTCGGGGCAGAACGCCGCACGGACTCGTGCCCAACGCGAGAGCGCGCAGAATCGCGTACGAGAAGAGGAAGAACGGCCTGATGAAGAAAGCCCGCGAGTTCTCCGTCCTCTGCGGCGTCGACACCTGCGTCGTCGTGTTCCCCGAGGCGGCGGCCGGCGTCGACCGCCCGACTGCGCCGGAAGTCTGGCCGCTGGATCACGGGGAGGCCAGGCGCATCATCGAGCGCTACAGATCCGCCGGATCGCGCTACGCCTTAGCGGACCGGAAGAAGAAGAAGAAGAAGGAGAAGCTCGACCTCGGCGGGGCGGGAGAGGGAGAGCTCCTGGGGGAATTGTCGGAGAGACAACTGAGGTCGCTCCTGAGCATTCTCGGCGACGGGGTCGACCTCGCGAAGCGGAAGCTCGCCGCGATGAAAGAGGAGAAGAGGGTCGCGATGGCGGGCGCGATCTTGGGTCCGTGCAACGAAGAAGGCCCGAGCGTCGACGCGGTGCCGCAGAAGACGCCGCACCAGGCGTGCGCGGCCGGTACGCCGGAATGGGTCGCCGGCGCTCAGCCCAACAAAGCTCACTGCTCGTACTGCTCCGTCGACGGCGGCTGGGACACCCTCGCAATGGAGGAGGAGATTCTACTTTCTTCCGTTCTTTTCTGACGGAGACGACCGTTTTTTGACGATGTAGTTTTTAGGGATTTTTCTTTCCTGATTTGATAATACCACAGGGTCAGGCTTTTCTGGCTCGTCGTTTCTTGAGTTTTTCTTAGCGATGTTTTTTTCCCAGTTGGAGATGAATCATGATGTACAGAAAAGTTGAAATCCATATGAATAAAAGGGAAGCCACACGATCTTTGCTGCTCTGTCTGTCTGTCTATGGGTGTGGGTTGGCTCTCTGGAATTGACACTTTCATCGCAATCAATCCCATTGCTCAGGACGATTTCGCGAAGGAGAATGCCGTTAGCCCTCTGATGATAGACATTGTTGTTCGAGACGCTTATGGGGCTGATGGGCTTGTGCTTGACACGGAGCATTGGTTCTATCTCGTCTATTCTGGTGTGGGCAAACCAAATTACGGCAAAGAAATCGTATGAAAACTACAGTTTTTCCTTTCCTTCGTTTCAAGCATGGGATGTTAGAATGAGTTCAGGTCACAACTTAGTGAAACAGGTGTTATTGCTGAACAATGTTCATCAAGATACTCAACTCTGCTCATTGCTGGAGGGTGCAACGTGCGCATGGTTTGTTCATTGTTGATTGCATTGTGCTGGTCCAAGGCTCATACCCTAAACTGAGCCTAAGCCTAAGCCATAACTACTTTTCTTTTGGTCTTGCTGTCATTTGCCATAACTACTTCTTCTTCCTCCTTCCTCCTCCTTCTGTTCTTTCGTAATTCTTGGGTCCGCGTCATAAATGGCATTTGCCATTTATGGTGTCTTTTGCCATATTACGCCTGACGTCCCTCTTTCCCTTTCGATTGCTTCCTTTTGGTCTTTATTCGGTAGGAAAATGACACAAAAGAATTTTAATTTGATGTGTAATACGATCCCCAAATTATTAATTTATTCAATGTAATCTTTTAACTTTATACATGTTCAATTTTGTCCCGGAACTATATAAAAATATTCAACATTCTTCATAATATCGGATTAATCCAAGTATTGCATTAAACATGTTCATGTATTGTAGGGATTACATTTATATTTAACGAATTAAAAGTTCATGGAATACATTAAAAATTAAATTAAAACTCATGATCACGTTAGGATCACATAAAATCATTTGTCTTATCTTTCAAGCATTGGAGAGATGACGAAATAGCAATACAATGACAGTAAACGGTTTATCCTATTGTAATAGTCTGTGTAGTTATAAATACTCAATTCATTATTATATCACACGTCCACGAGACGCCAATTATTAGGGGCACCGACCTCTCTCGTGCGCCTCTTGATTAAGCCGTGGGCGTGATTTGACTGGAGAACATTCTCCTCGTTCCATCATCTCGTTATTGTACAAATGCTAAGACATTCTCGCTAGGGCACCAAAAACTCTCGTGCATCTCGACTTTTATTAAATTGTTTTTTTGAACTTTCGTCCATTTTTCTCTGGGGCCCGCAGTAACCACTCCAAATTTTCCTTTTGGCTCTGTTCGTTTCGCGAAAAACAACTTTCAAGAAAATATTTTCCAAAATTTCCAGGTGTTTGGGTGGACGGAAAATCTCCTCTGACATCATGGAAAATGATTTCCTCTTTTGAAAAAAGGAAATCATTTTCCCGGCCTCTCACATGACGCTCTCTCTCACTTTTTCCTTCCTCATTTCTGCACTTCTCCGGATCGCCTCCGCCCTCCTCAGCCGCTCCTGCCCACCTACTCGCCGGGCGCGCGGCGCTCCGCTTCCTTGCGCTCGAAGCTGCTCGGGATGATCCGGCTCAAGACGGAGCACCGTGGCGGTGTCGGGAGGCTCGCGGGGAGCCCACCGTCCAGGCCACTCGTCGTGCGGTGGCAAGCCGTGAGCTCGTCGGATCTGGCGGCGGAGCTCGCGGCTTGCCGGATCTAGCGGCATAGTCGCGGGCAATGAGCTCACGGCTCGCGGATCTAGCGCGAGCTCGGGCTCCGATCCGGCGAGCTCGAGCTTTGTCACTAGATCCGGCGAGCTCGGGTGAGATCGGCCGAGCCTCGAGCTCGCCGGATCCGGCCACCGGTCTTGATCGGCCGTTGGGCGGTGGCCATCGTTAGGCATGAAGGAGGTGGCGGTGGCGAAGGAGGAGGAAGAAGGAGGAGGAAGGAGGCGACGGCGGAGGAAGGAGGAAGGAAAAGAAAAAGAAATAATAATAATAAATAATAAAAATTTCGATTTTTAAAAATATAAATAATTAAAAAATCATTTTTAAAAAATATAAAATAAATAAAATAATTTTTTTGGTCAATTAAAAATATTAAAATTCAATTTTTGATAATTTTTCCCAAACAATTAAATAAGCTAACGAACGGTGGAAAATATTTTCCGCTCAAATTTTAGATTTTGGCCGAACACCTAAAAATAGAGTAATTTTCCTTAAAAATGACTTCTAAAAATATTTTCCGAAAGTATGATATTTTCCGCGAAACGAATAGAGCGCTTAAGTTGTCTTTCACCGTATTTCTTGCAGCCCCTCTTTCCATCCGATTGTTCCTTTTTCTTTGCTTATCGATTTCATGATAAAATAATTAAATATTAAACCATATAATAAAATGTCCCGAATTCAAGTAACGTTTTTATTTAGCGGCTCAAGCTTTTTAAATAATTGATAGTACGATCCCACATGTGTCGATTTTTATTATTTTTCCTGTCAACTCATGGAACAAGCATTGGAGAGAGATAATGAAACAATGAGGTAATAAAGGTAAACGTTTTTTGTCCAATTGTAATAGTCTTTTAATAGTCATGAGTACTCGGTTCATTATATCACAATGTGTAGAGGGTGCATGACCTGTCCTTTCTAGTTTCTACTACTCTTGGGTTCTTCAAGCCAAAAGACATTAATTTTTTAATTTAGAATTAGATTATTTCTTGAAGAGATGACGGTTAGAGCCGTATCGCTGTTGCTTTGATCAAATGGCCGGTCCCCATCACCCTGCCAAGAGATGTGAGACCCGGTAAGGAAAGGAAAAGGGAGAGCCAATTGAATGAAGAGAGAGGGACAGCATGGGTAATGTAGTAAAAAGACGCTGCCTTGGTTTAGGTCCTTATCTATGTGGTATCCACTAGCTGGGCTAAACCTGGCTTCCAGCTGTCTTACGGCTTTTATTTATTTATTATAATGTATTACCGTCTCTCTAAATTATTTATATGAAAATTCATCTTATTTTTGAGGAATTATAATGAAAGAATAATATGTGATTTCACATGTTAATGGTATAGGTCTTTGGCCCGACCTTGCAACGCTGGTACTCGGTAGTTCATGGGACACAATTGAAAATCGAACTAGTAAAAGCCCGTTTTTGAATTTATCAACAGGGAAGCTGCCCGCTCTCCTTGTGACAATGGCTTGGAACGGATCGGATAAGCCTGTCTATTTAGCTCTCTAGTTTAATCAGTCCGATTGCTCACCCCAATTTAAGCCTATGATAGGTCAATGTATTAGGGCTCATGCCTAAGTAGGGGCCTGTGCAACAAAGGCCTGAGCGTCAACGCGGTGCTACAGAAGACGCCGAGCCAAGTGTGCATGGCTGGTACACCGGAATGGGGCGCCGGTGCTCAGCCCAACGCTGCGAAGGGTCACGGCTCGTACTCCATCAATGGCTGTGACACCATCGCAATGGAGGACGCTTCCACTTTCGATAATTTTTTTGATGGAGTTTTACTGATTTTCTTTTGATTTGATCATATCACTCGACAGGGTTGGGCTTTTCTGGCTCGTCGTTTCTTGAGTTTAGGACTGATTCTTTTCTTTGTTCCGGTTGTAGATGATGATGTACAAAAAAAGTTGAAATCTGAATGAATGAGAGGGAAACTAGACTATCTTTACTGCTCTGTCTCTGTCTGTAAGTTGATTCTCTAGGGTTGGCACATTTATCATATCGTTTTCCCATTCCCGTGCATCGAGAAGTCAGAGATAAAGCAAGTCATTCTTTTCACGTTGAGTGACGTCGGCGTTGCTCTAATTGGGAATGTCCTCAGGGATGCGCCTATGCGGTTGCAGAGATCGGCAGCACGGTTGGTTGCGAGGATGGCAGAGTTCAGTCCAATTGCCTTGGACGATTTTGCCAAGGAGGATGCCATTAGCCCTCTGATTTGGTCGATGATGTCATTCAAGACGTTTATGCAGTATGATTTGAAAGTTTATTTGGGTAAGCCAAGTATCCATTAGATAATTCAATTGAACAATGAAAAGCCTAGGTACCCTTCGGCGAAATCCAGTTGCCATCTCCCTCGATCGAAGTTCTCTCTCTCACGCTTGTCATCTGATGGTGGTGATAGATTGGCAGGTCACGGGAAGGATTGAAAGCGAGAGTGAGATGCCAGAGATTAGGCTTAAACTGAAATGTAGTCGTGCAGAGGCTTTGTGGATGGCTGCAAAGGGAACGTTCCCAATAGTAGGCAGAGAACCGAGACAGAAGGATTGCTTTATTTCAAGAAGTTGGTCTGAGAAAGAGGATGACGAGTTGCGTGATACTTGTTTCATGACATCGATGGAGATAACTGCAGCTGCTGAACTGGACAGTGATCTTAGGTGTGCGGCTTTTAAGACATGTTTGCCGGCTGCTAAAGGCTGCAACAGATCGGCTTCAAAGGATACTCAAGGAAATAGACCACCCATTGTCGCAAATTCATGCCATAACATCCATTGGCTCGTTGGCCAGGAAATTCCCAGCAAGAGAAGCCAGAGTAATGCAGGGACCAGTTGCTCGGGGGAACCTGTTCGGGCATATGGATTTAATCTGATGCTGCACAGAAAACATCTGCAAAAGCATTAAACCCCCACCTTCCCTGGAATTTTGTTGTTTTATCTGGAGTATTTGAAAAAGCCAAAACAGGGAAGTCTGTTCGGTGATGGCGCACCTGAGTTTAATGTTAAGAAAACCTCCAGGGGAAGCTCCTGAGCCGTGTATTTGTTCTGCTCGTGGTTGCGATTGCTTGAAAAAGAGCAGAACTTCAAATCTCGAGAGGCCCCCCACCCCCTGCTGGTTGGTTTCAATTCACTAAGGATGACTCGGCTTTGATGGAAGGGATTGCTGGGGGGTGTTCTTCGTGATCACAGGGGTCAATGGGTTTGTGCTATACATGAAACATCAATTCTATCTCATCCTAGCGTGGGCAAACCTAATTACGGCAAAGGAATCGTATGAAAACTAAAGTTTTTCCTTTTTGTTTCTTCAGTATGGGTCTCTGTGAACTTAGTGAAGTGGGTGTTATTGCTGCCACAGTTTTCTTCTAAATACTTACTCTGCTAATTACTGGAGTGGAGGATATATATAGGTTGTCCGTTGTTGGTTGCATTGTCCTGTTTCAAGGCTCATACTCTTCACTAAGCCTAGGCCAATATGGAGTGGCTCGTACTGCATTTGAATAACCGTTAAATTAGCATGTCTCTTAAAACATAAATGGATTCATTTCATAAGCAGAATGATATTTCTATTATAGGATTCTGTGTGAAAAGCTTTTTCAAAACAATGCTGATCATAATGATGATAGTAACAATCATAATTTCCAAGAGGGTCGATGTGTAATGAAAATACCAAATAATTTGTATTACTAGAGTGAAATGGATCTACCTTTTACCTAAGAATCTTGTGGGGAGGGCGAGAAAAAGGTCAGGCAACTATACACTTTCCCTCTGCACATCTTACTGCCTCTCAGCTTCAGGAATTACATCGATTCCTGGGAATTCCATCACCACCATAACTATGCTTTGACACTGTGTATTGGTCTCATCACTGACCAGACTCCTTTTACTCAGCACCAGATCAGAAGAAGGCCAAACGTGCAAGACTTCAACATGTAGCCGGAGTGAACATTTGGATGGCCAAATTTCAAGTTTCAACTGTCATGATTTGCAAAAATTCCAGTAAGCAGTCATGGCTTTACAAGCTGCGAGGGTTTCAGGTGAACTTCAAACCCTCTTGACATCAAACTGTGTATCCGCTTACTGTAGAACACAGTTGGGGAAAACTACTAGCAAACCTTGGCTTCATTACAATGCAGTAAAGGTACAAGCAGGAAAGATTGTAGCTTTACTGCTATTGATTCTAGTCTTATAATAGCTCTTTTGCTCTCGAAAACTTGGATGCTATGAGTCTAGTCTTAGAGAGAGAGCCTTGCACATATGGAACACCAGAAATGAGAATCGAAGGAAGTCATACAGGAAACTAGTTAATAATACAATCGGAAGATAGCATAAAGGACAGTCAGCTGTCGCCTCTGCTCGTGGTAATCAACAGGAGCCTATTCCATGTTTAAACTTATCTGCAATTTACTTGGAATTAGTCACTATCTTCTACTTACCGAAAATGACATGCCACCATAGTCACTCAAATTATTAGCCATAAGAGAAGTGACTACCATCCCCTCCCGCTCGATAAGTTGGCCTCTTGTGGCAACTGTTCCCTGAAGAGGATCCCTGGAATCCGATGCCGCCAAGACACCATCAGAAAGGTGGAATCATTTTCCTCCACAGGTGATGGTGGAGATTCGGATAACAGAAACTTGATGATATAATTGTAACTAGTCGATTGCATCGATGTTCCGATTCTTTTGGAAATGCCCCTCGGCTGCCTTTCCCCTGCAGCAGATTACGGTCCATTGCGCGCTCGTTGATCACAGGACAATTTCCAATTAAATGCCCTTATCTTAGCAAGTCGCAAGTTCTGGCCATGAAAGTTTTCCATGAGGGTATCCTTCTTCTGCTTTCCCCAATGCAAAGATGTAATTTTAACTATGTTTCGTTGACCCGATTAAAGCCTCTAAAAGATTGACTTACTTGCAATCGTGAGTTTAAGACAGGGCAAACGTATGGACAACATCCTTGAGTTCCTCCACAAAACCGAAAGTTTGAATTTTGAGAACAAATTCCAAAAAGAGAGAATCGGGAATTGAACCGGAGCAATACATGAAATGTGACAAATGACCAACAAGTGAGTTCAAATGCTAATTCAAACAGCAGATTCCGATGAACATCAACTGAGTGAGCCATTTGATAAAGCTAGGGGGTTTCGTATAATTGTTTATGCAATTAGAAAACAGAGGAGAACGAAGACAATCGACCTGCAAGATTCAATGATCGCTCCACAATCTCAAGCATGGAAATACTCGAATGAACAAGCATGTAAGCTTCTCCCAAGCTCCGGGAAGGACACCATAAATAAGTTGCTTGGTACATTGATCCAGAACACCTAAAAAACTAAACAGAACACAATCAAAACACCCACATATCAGATGCAGTCTTGTCTATTCGGACACTCAAAACGGGTTTCGGGCTACTCTAAAGATATTAAGATCCCATCAGAAAGTTGCAAAGACTGCGAAATCCTTTTGAAAAGCAAAAAGGAAGATCGAATTGGCTCCCCTTTTGACCGCAACATCTAGAGAGTTGAGAAGATAAAATGGCATTTTGCCCCTCTAGCTCCTGAGATGCAATGCACAACGGATAAGGGCATATTCAAAACTCCCATATACACGTGAAAAAATGCACGCTTGATCGAGCTACACTTCATCGAATGACACGTGTGCTACTTTCTTTCTTTCTTTATTTATTCAAGAAGATCTCAGCCGTAATTAAGTCGTCGAACGACGTCATCAAGAAAGACACCCTCGAAATCTCCAACGGTCGACAGGAGATATTTCCTCTTCTGCGACGAAAAGATACCTTAAATTTCGAACCAACGGTCGGCGCGCGTTCAGCTCTCGCTACAGACAAGAACAGAGACCGCCGCCCCCGCCTTCTCCGACGACCTGGTCCCCACAGATCCTTCCACTCCAGATCGCCGGCGTTCGGCCTCCAGCATCGCGTTCTGCGGCTGAACTCAAGAGATCTGCGAAACCCATTCGCTGTGCTCTGTTCTTTTCTCGTCGATCAAGAGAAATTCCGGTCCGATCGAGGCATCATGGGTCGAGGCAAAACGCCGCACGGACTCGTGCCCAACGCGAGAGCGCGCAGAATCGCGTTCGAGAAGAGGAAGAACGGCCTGATGAAGAAAGCCCGGGAGTTCTCCGTCCTCTGCGGCGTCGACACCTGCGTCGTCGTCTTTCCCGAGGCAGCGGCGGCAGGCGGCGACCGCCCGACTGCGCCGGAGGTCTGGCCGCCGGATAGCGGGGAGGCCAGGCGCATCATCGAACGCTACAGATCCGCTGGCCGGGAGGAGAAGGAGAAGGAGAAGAAGCTCGGCCTCTGCGGGAAGGGAGAGCTCTTGAAAGACTTGTCGAAGAGCCAACTGAGGTCGCTCCTGAGCATTCTTGGCGACCGGGTCGACCTCGCGAAGCAGAAGCTCGCCGCGATGAAAGCGGAGAAAAGGGTCGCGATGGCAGGGGCGATCTTGGGTCCGTGCAACGAAGAAGGCCCGAGCGTCGATGCGGGGCCGCAGAAGACGGCGCCCCAAGCTTGCGCGGACAGTACGCCGGAATGGGTCGCCGGTGCTCAGCCCGACGCTCGCTGCTCGTACTCCGTCGACGGCTGCTGGGACAACTTCGCAACGGAGGACGATTCCGCTTTCTTCCATACTTTTCTGACAGAGGCGATGGTTTTTTGATGGAGTTTTTACTGATTTTTTCTTTAGATTTGATAATACATACCACAGGGTCAGGCTGTTCTGGCCTCTCGTTTCTTGAGATTTGATAATACATACCACAGGGTCAGGCTGTTCTGGCCTCTCGTTTCTTGAGATTTACGGATTCTTTTTTTTTTTTTTTGATTTGGGTTGGAGATGATGTACAGAAAAGTTGAAATTCATATGAATAAAAGGGAAACTACACGATCTTTTACTGCTCTCTGTCTCTGTCTCTGTCTGTGAGCGTGAGTTGACTCTCTGGGATCGACACTTTTATCAGAGTCTTTTTCCCATTCTTGCGCATCCAGAAGTCGTAGGTAAAGGTTGAGTGAATTCGGCGTTCCCCTCGTCGTGAATGTCCTTAGGGATGTGCCTATGCGGGTGCTGAGTTAGGCGGCACGGTTGGTTGCAAGTACGGCAGAGTTTCAGTCCCCTTGCTCGGGACGATTTCACGAAGTATAGAATGCCATTAGCCCTCTACTGTCGTCGATGTTGCCATTTCAAGACGAGGATGGAGTTGATTTGAAAATTTATTTGGGCAAGCAAAGCAGACGCGTTCTCTTGTTCATGCTTGTCTTGTCATCAGTTTGCCGTTTGCCGTAATGAGACGCTAGAGATCAAGTTCGAAATACTAGGAGGATAACCAAGATGAAAGAATTGCTTTGTTTGGCGAATTCAATTGAGAAAGACGATGGTGAGTTGCCGAACACTTGTATTGTGACACCGATGGAGATAACTGCAGCTGCTGCACCAAACAGTGATACTAGGCGTGCGGGTTAAGACGCGTTCACCCCTTGCGATAGCTGTTGCGGATCAGCTTCTGAGAATAGTCCAGGAAATGGATCCCCATCCTTGCAATTTCCTGCCATAAGGCCCATTTAGTTCACCAGCCAGAATATTGCCAGCAAGAGAAACCAGATAAATGCAGCGACCATTGGCTTCGAGGAACCTCTTCATACACGGATTGAATCTAATTGCTGCATAGAAAACATCCGCAGCAGCTTGAAATGTCGACCTTCCCTGGAACTCATTGTTCCCATTTGTCATCTGGAATACACTTTTAAGCAACAAAATTCGGTGATGAAGCACCTGAGTTTAATGTTAAGAGAACTCTAGGAGAAGCTGCAGCTTTCAGAGTCATTCTGCTACTTGCAGTCAGGTCGAAAAAGAGTTGAATCTCAAGGATTCTCCTCCCCCTGCTAGTCGGTTTAAACTAAATACGGACAGCCCAGCTTTGATGAATCTGGGCAAAGGGTGTGCTCAAGGTGTTCTTTGTGATCACACAGGTCAATGCATTTGGCGAAGCATCATTTCACTTGCCTATCCTGGCGAAACTCGGGGCTTTCTGAGATGGATTACAACTTGTTGCTGATCATGGAATCCGGAGATTGATCATGGAGCTCGGGGCTATGAACTTCAGTGTTTTCTAGAATTTTATACGCACAAGCGGGTGACTAATTTTTCCATCGTTTCTACTGCATCAATGAGCAAATAGTGGAAGATAAAAGTTCTACCTAGACGCGTGTTTTCAGAGCTCATTTTGACCATTACTAGAACCAGTCAAGTTTTTACTAACGTCAAGTTCATTGCTTTAAGTTTAGATAAAAAAAAAAAAAAAACAAAAGTTTATTGCTTTAAGAATTTAGTGGCCATGACTCTGCTGGCGCTCACCATTGAACAGGCTCTGTTTATTCAAAAACCAGATTCATGATTGATTTCAGGAGGCGGCTAAACTCGCAAGACTTCAGCATGCAGCCGGATCAAACATCCAGATGGAGGAACAGATCGCAAGTTTCAGGTTTTATCTATCATCATTCATAAAAATTCCCATCACCATTCATGACTTTACGAGCTGCGAAGGTTTCAAGCATTCAAATCCTCTTAACATCAGACCATACATGCACTTACTTTAAAACACAGTCGGGGAAAACTACTAGCAGACCTCAGCTTCATCACAATGTGGTAAGGGAGCCCAAGCAGGAAAGCCATCATCCGACAACTAGGTCCATCATAATATCCGTTTTGCCCTTAGAAACTTGGATGCTATGACTCCAGTCTTGAGAGAGCCTAACACATGGAACATCAGAAATGAGAATCGAAGAAAGTTGTACAGGAAAGTAGTTAATAATACATTCAGAAGATAGCATAAAGGGCAATCATTCGTCGCATCTGCTCATAACGTAATCAACATAAGAGCCTGTTCTATGCAACTAAAAAAATCTGCAATCTCTTTGGAATGAGTCACTATCAAATACTTCTACCACAAATAATGTGCCACTGTAGTCATCTAAATTATTAACCATAAAAGAAGTGACTACCATCCCCTCTCACTCGATAAGTTGGTCTCTTGTGGCAACTGTTCCCTGAAGAGGATTTTGGGAATCCGATGCCACCAAGACGCCATCAGCAAGGTGGAATCATTATCCTCCACAGCTGATGATGGAGATTCAAATAACAGAAACTTGATGATATAATTGTAACTAGTCAATTGCATTGATGTTCTGATTCTTTTGGAAATGCCCCTCGGCTGCCTTTCCCCTGCAGCAGATTACGGTCTATTGTGCGCTCGTTGATCACAGGACAATTTCCAATTACTTGTGGTCTATGCACAGGGAAATAAGTACTTGTGGTCTATGCGGCTGCTAGAACTGCATAAACTCCCGGAATTTCCGTGGCAATGAAAGTGCTGTTTACAAAATTTTTAGTTTTCCCCTTGTTTACACAAGTTTACATGTATGCCAAAATACTCTATAAGGTGGTAGGATAAAGTAAAGGAAGTACCTTGACAATAAGTAGACACCCCATTGGACCAGTTACAGCTCGGATGCCCTGAAATATATACAATAGAGCAAAATGAATCTCATAGACAAGGAGACAAAACATAAAGCCTCACTGAAACTGAGCTGTTGAAGATTAGAATTTATTCTCACCTTCCTTAACTAACCAACACAAAACTAATCAAATATGAGATACCATTGTTACCTTAGCAGAGAGACAAGACACTGAAGCGATCCAGGATCAACAAAGGCATGTATTTGTAGCAACTGCCTGAGAGCAGGCCAATAAATTGCATTGGCTGCAAGAGATTAAGAAAGTTACATAGAAGCATGATGAACAAACATGTAATCTTACAGCAGCAACACAGATAAGCGAATCCCATTTACTCCATCTTTCCACATGAGTAGAAATCCATTTTATCACTAGGCAACAGAGCTGGGGTAATAAAATGGAAACTTAACATCTTACTATAGAGGCAAACCTGTCTTGAAAACAAAGAGCTAGTGTGTGTTTACTAAACACTTAAGCATCATCACTCATAATCCTGATGCAGTACAACACACTAAATACAAGAAAGCATCTCTTTCAACTCACATTACTTGAGTACCTTCAGTCGATAATTAGAATGGGACTAAGAGAGTTAAGGGGGAACAAAAAGGCAGGACCGACTTCTTTTGCTGTTTGACTCTAATTTATAAGTCAAAACTTAAATACTTTTGAATTCATTTTTGATTCATCATTGTTAATTGCAATTAATATAACATGCTGGGTATGGACAAGCCTTCAAGCAAACCGAGACACGTACAACTTATGAACAGAAGCAATAGTTAATGCCCTATCCATTTCATTAGTAATGCGTCAAAAAGTATGGGAATAGTTGCATACCGTAGAGGGAAAATTAGAGACACAGCTAATCTCCACTGCATAAACAAGCCACTGTCCTTTAATGCTTCCTTCAGCACATTGTAAAGTTGCTACAACTTCAACAAGCACATTCCATGTGTCTACAAGTCAAATGTTAAAAAAAACCCATCAAACAAATCTAGTAATTTCTATTTTGATCACCATTGCATTCACAAGGTTATAGGTCATCTTGAACTATATGTTGGACATGTCTTCATTTTGTTCTATTCAAGAATTTAGAGTCTCAACAACAGAAAGTACACCAACAAAGGAAAATCAAACACTTCAGAAAGCAAAATATAAGTTGATTTTATGAGTCCATGATAACCACTTCTAACTAAAGTTCTACAGTGAGTCCTTCATCAGATATAGAGTGACAAACTTTCAACATGAAGAATTCTGAAACAAGAACAATAAATGGAGCTCATCACCTCTGTATTTGGCCTATTCATCTTTGATGAATTCACATTCGTTAACCATGAGTAGAGTTTCATGACTATACTGTCATTGGAGAAACTTTGAGAAGCAACTTCTGAGACAGTGGTATCAGTCTGAATATTATCATCCGAATTTACTTCCTTGGACCACAGACTATGTCGAAGAAAAGAAAGTGCCCAGGCAGAGTATTGTTGCAGCTGATTGTCTTCAGAATGTTGAGCAACAAGAAACATCTCTTGCATTGATGATGTTAACAAGGCTCGCAAATAGGACTTGAAAGAAGCGCCCGCATTATATGAGAAGATTCCTGCCAAGAGAACATTTCACTGTAAGAAACAAGCACCACGAAAAATGATTAGAAGGCTAGTTGAGGGAAAATCCTCAATCACCTTCAGCCTGTAACGACCGTAATTGGAGGATAAGGGATGAATCAGAACCAACCCAGCTTCTGCACCCAGAGAATTAACAATTCCAAGCATCCCTCCCAGATAAGTGGAGGGAGGCTGAGGATTGGAATAATATCTCCTCAGCAATTCCAGTAACTCTTTCAGACATCCAACTTCAATGAAATCTATGCATTCCTTCACAACACAGGCAAGGAGACTCCCTGCTCCAGCACATGATTCCATCAACAAGCTCTGGTGGAATGCACTTGACTTTTTAACAGACAATAATTCAGATATAAGTTCTCTATAACTATTCATCAGTTGGTTTAGTTCACCAACATCCATCAATTCTACTCTCTGGCAGAAAGCCACAACCATGGGAAGTGCAAGACAAGATCCAACAGATAGAAGCATCTCAGATCCTTCATTGCAGGAGTTAGAGCTCCAAACAAAAATGGCTCCGTGTGTGGAATCCATGAAGTTATCAAGTCCTTTATCTTCAGTGTCACGTCAATTTCCCCACTTCGGTAAACTGCACTAATAGAGCTGCCCAAACCAAGAACAAGTCCAGCAAGACCCTAGGTGTCTTCCTCCACAAGATTACTGTCCTCATTCAAGAAATGAGGATTCTGATATCTACCATTCTCACACATGTCATTGGGAAAATGTTCACAGACTTTGAAGAATCTGGGATGTTGATTTTGTAAGTTCCAAGATCGTGATAGATAATGACCTAATAATATTCCCTACTAATTCAACTTCAGCCATCTTGTAAGAATCTCTGTCAGCATTATCAGCAGCTTTAGTCCTAGTTAGAAGATCCTGGCATGAAAAACCCAAGCCAACTCCACATGCACCTTTCACAAAGGTGCTTTTGCTACCAGACAAAACCTATTAGGCACACATGATCAGTAAATAAACACAATTATCAGTGAGAAAACCAGCACTTGTTTCGTTATTATTCTTTAATTGGGAACATTAAGAAAACAGAATCATCATGGGCAACATGGTGACAAACCTCAAATCTACAGAAAGAACCCACCATGCAAAGAGGAAACTCAAGTGCAAACCAAAGAAACTATACCAGCTATCATAGCAAGTACATGTTCCCACTCTAGGATTTGACCATTTGAACCATCCACATTTGTTAAACATCATACCTTACGGTATGGGACTAACCTTCGTGACGAAAGGACCAACGGGATAGTAACAACAATCTTCGGCAGGTTGTCGATGTCCCTCACGGAGGCGGAGGTGGAGGCGTCGGCGTCGGAGTCAGAGTCGGGGGCGACGGAGGCAACCGGCTTGAGGGGCGTCGGAGTCGAGGGCGACGGAGGCAAACGGCAGAGGGGCGTCGGCGTCAGAGTCGGGTTCAGGGGCGGAGGCGAAGGCTGCGTCGACGTCGCTTCGGCGTTGGAGTCGGAGTCGAAGTCGAGGGCGACGGAGGCAACCGGCGGAGGGGCATCGGCGTCCGAGTCGGGTTCAGGGGCGTAGGGGGAGGCTGCGTCAGCGTTAGCGTCGGAGTCGGGGGCGACAGAGGCAACCGGCGGAGGGCCGTCGGCGTTGCGGTTCACTGGAAAGGGCGTCGGCACCGGTGGAGGTGGAAAGGGTGTCGGCGTCTGCGTCACGGGCAACCAGCGGAGGAGAGAGAGCAGAGGCGTTGGCGGAGGTGGAAAGGGCGTCGGCTTCGGCGTCGCGGGCAACCAGCGGAGGAGAGCAGAGGCGTCAGTGGAGGTGGAAAGGGCGTCGGCGTCGACATCGCAGGCAACCAACGGAGGAGAGAGAGCAGAGGCGTTGGCGTCGGCGTCGTGGGCAACCAGCGGAGGAGAGCAGAGGCGTCGGTGGAGGAGGAAAGGGCGTCAGCGTCGGCGTCTCAGGCAACCAGCGGAGGAGGCGTCGTGGGCAACCAGCGGAGGAGAGCAGAGGCGTCGGTGGAGGAGGAAAGGGCGTCAGCGTCGGCGTCGCAGGCAACCAGCGGAGGAGGCGTCGTGGGCAACCAGCGGAGGAGAGAGAGCAGAGAAGGGGAAGAGCATTCGGAGAGAAGCACCTGCGACTTTTGTTCTCCCGCAAAACGGAACGGAGAACGGGGAGAACGGGGAAAGAGAGAGAAAGAGAGGAGAGAGAGGACGAGACGACAGGTCGCAGAGGACGAGCAGAGGAGAGAGAGCGTCAGAGTGGTGGGCCCCAGGAGCGGCGCGCGCAAATTTTAAACCTCTGACGCTGTCGCCTACGTGGAGTCACGTGTCGGTCGCTGAATGGTCTTACATTTGAGTAAAATCCAGCCAATATTTTCTCGAGAAAAGGGTCGCGATGGCGGGCGTTATCTTGGGTCCGTGCAACGAAGAAGGCCCGAGCGTCGACGCGGTGCCGCAGAAGACGGCGCCCCACGCTTGCGCGACCAGTACGCCGGAATGGGTCGCCGGTGCTCAGCCCGACGCTCGCTGCTCGTACTCCGTCGACGGCTGCTGTGACACCTTCGCAATGGAGGACGATTCCACTTTCTTCCATACTTTTCTGACAGAGGCGATGGTTTTTTGATGGAGTTTTTACTGATTTTTTCTTTAGATTTGATAATACCACAGGGTCAGGCTGTTCTGGCCCGTCATTTCTTGAGATTTACGGATTCTTTTATTTTTATTTTTTTGGGTTGGAGATAATGTACAGAAAAGTTGAAATTCATATGAATAAAAAGGAAACTACACGACTTTTACTGCTCTCTGTCTCTGTCTGTGTCTGTGTCTGTGAGCGTGAGTTGACTCTCTGGGATCGACACTTTTATCACAATCTTTTTCCCACTCTTGCGCATCCAGAAGTCGTAGGTAAAGGTTGAGTGAATTAGGCGTTCCTCTCGTTGTGAATGTCCTTAGGGATGTGCCTATGCGGGTGCAGAGTTTGGCGGCACGGTTGGTTGCAAGTACTGCAGAGTTTCAATCCCCTTGCTCGGGACGATTTCACGCAGTATAGAATGCCATTAGCCCTCTACTGTCGTCGATGTTGCCATTTCAAGACGATGATGGAGTATAATTTGAAAGTTTATCTGGGCAAGCAAAGCAGACGTTCTCTTGTTCATGCTTGTCTTGTCATCAGTTGGCCGTAATGAGACGCTAGAGATTAAGTTCCAAATAGTAGGAGGATAACCAAGACGAAAGAATTGCTTTGTTTGGCAAATTCAATTGAGAAAGATGATGGTGAGTTGCCGAACACTTGTATTGTGACACGAATGGAGATAACTGCAGCTGCTGGACTGAACAGTGATCCTGGGGCGTGCGGCTTAAGACGCGTTCACCAGTTGTGAAGGCTGTTGCAGATCAGCTTCTGAGAATAGTCCAGGAAATGGAACCCCCATCCTTGCAAGTTCCTGCCATAAGCCCATTTGGTTCACTGGCCAGGAGATTGCCAGCAAGAGAAACCAGAGAAATTTAGCCACCGTTGGCTTCGGGGAACCTCTTCAGACACGGATTGAATCTAATTGCTGCACAGAACTGCAGCCGCTTGAAACGCCGACCTTCCCTGGAACTCGTTGTTCCCATTTGTCATCTGGAATACACTTTTAAGCAACAAAATTCGGTGATGAAGCACCTGAGTTTAATGTTAAGAGAACTCTAGGGGAAGCTGCAGCTTTTGGAGTCATTCTGCTACACTTGCAGTCGGTCGAAAAAGAGTTAAAGACCTTTGAATCTCAAGGGTCTCCTCCCCCTGCTAGTCGGTTTAAACTAAATACGGACGGCCCGGCTTTGATGAATCTAGGCAAAGGGTGTGCTCAAGGTGTTCTTCGTGATCATACAGGTCAATTCATTTGTGGCTTTATGCAAAGCATCATTTCATTTGCCTATCCTGGCAAAACTCGGGGGCTTTCTGAGATGGATTACAACTTGTTGCTGATCATGGAATTCGGAGATTGATCATGGAGCTCGGGCTATGGACTTCAGGGTTTTCTAGAATTTTATACGCACAAGCGGGTGATTAACATAGATAGACTCCTAGCAAGTTTTTATCAGGTGATGAACACTTACTGGTGGGTAGTTGCCAGGCCTAGGCAAGAGAACTTGACACCGCCACAGGTGGTCGAGCGGGCGGCGGAGAGACACATTGGGCGACTGCATAACACTTTCCTTTGCGCATCTTACCCTCTCCTCAGCTTCAGGAGTAACATGGTTCCCGGTGGTTCCCATCCACAACTCCGCATGGCAAAGTATTTGTTGGCCATGACTCTGCTGGCACTTACCATTGAGCAGGCTCTGTTTATTCAAAAACCAGATTCATGATCGATTTCAGGAGGCGGCTAAACTCGCAAGACTTCAGCATGCAGCCGGATCAAACATCCGGATGGAGGAACAGATCGCAAGTTTCAGGTTTTATCTATCATCATTCATAAAAATTCCCATCACCATTCATGACTTCACAAGTTGCGAAGGTTTCAAGCATTCAAATCCTCTTAACATCAGACCATACATGCACTTACTTTAAAACACAGTTGGGGAAAACTACTAGCAGACCTTAGCTTCATCACAATGTGGTAAGGGAGCCCAAGCAGGCAAGCCATCATCCGACAACTAGGTCCATCATAATATCCCTTTTGCCCTTAGAAACTTGGATGCTATGACTCCAGTCTTGAGAGAGCCTAACACATGGAACATCAGAAATGAGAATCGAAGAAAGTTGTACAGGAAAGTAGTTAATAATACATTCAGAAGATAGCATAAAGGGCAATCATTCGTCGCATCTGCTCATAACGTAATCAACATAAGAGCCTGTTCTATGCAACTAAAAAAATCTGCAATCTCTTTGGAATTAGTCACTATCAAATACTTCTACCACAAATAATGTGCCACTGTAGTCATTTAAATTATTAACCATAAAAGAAGTGACTACCATCCCCTCTCACTCGATAAGTTGGCCTCTTGTGGCAACTGTTCCCTGAAGAGGATTTTGGGAATCCGATGCCACCAAGACGCCATCAGCAAGGTGGAATCATTATCCTCCACAGCTGATGATGGAGATTCAAATAACAGAAACTTGATTATATAATTGTAACTAGTCAATTGCATCGATGTTCCGATTCTTTTGGAAATGCCCCTCGGCTGCCTTTCCCCTGCAGCAGATTACGGTCTATTGTGCGCTCGTTGATCACAGGACAATTTCCAATTAAATGCCCTTATCTTAGCAAGTCTCCAGTTCTGGCCATGAAGTTTTCCATGAGGGCATTCTTCTCCTGCTTTCCCCAGTGCAAAGATGTAATTTTAACTATGTTTTGCTGACCCAATTAAATCCTGAGTTTAAAGAAGCGCAAACGTATGAACAACATCCTTGAGTTCTTCCACAAGACCGAAAGTTTGAATTTTGAGAACAAATTCCAGAAAGAGAGAATCAGGAATTGAACCGGAGCAATACATGAAATGTGAAAAATGACCAACAAGTGAGTTCAAATGCACTAATCCAAACAGCAGATTCTGATGAACATCAACTGAGGAGCCATTTGATAAAGCTAGGGGGTTTCGTACAATTGTTTCATGCAATTAGAAAACAGAGGAGAATGAAGAGAATCGACCTGCAAGATTCAGTGATCACTCCACAATCTCAAGCATGGAAATACTCGAATGAACAAGCATGTAAACTTCTCCCAAGCTCCGGGAAGGACACCATAAATAAGTTGCTTGGTACATTGATCTAGAACACCTAAAAAACTAAACATAACACAATCACAACATTAATAGTCGAAGAAAACACCCATAGATCAGATGCAGTCTTGTCTATTCAGACACTCAAAATGGGCTTCGGGCTACTCTAAAGATATTAAGATCCCATCAGAAAGTCGCAAAGACTGTGAAATCCTTTCGAAAAGCAAAAAGGAAGATCGAATCGGCTCCCCTTTTGACCGCAACATCTAGAGAGTTGAGAAGATAAAATGGCATTTTGCCCCTCTAGCTCCTGAGATGCAATGCACAACGGATAAGGGCATATTCAAAACTCCCATATACACGTGAAAATATGCACGCTTGATCGAGCTACACTTCATCGAATGACACGTGTGCTACTTTCTTTCTTTCTTTCTTTCTTTCTTTAAGAAAATCTTAGCCGTTAGTTCATCGAATGACGTCATCAGGAAAGACACCCTCGAAAACTCCAACGGTCGACAGGGATATTTCCTATTCAGCGACGAAAAGATACGCTAAATTTCGAACCAACGGTCGGCGCGCGTTCAGCTCTCGCTACAGACAAGAACAGAGACCGCCGCCCCCGCCTTCTCCGACGACCTGGTCCCCATAGATCCTTCCACTCCAGATCGCCGGCGTTCGGCCTCCAGCATCGCGTTCTGCGGCTGAACTCAAGAGATCTGCGAAACCCGTTCGCTGTGCTCTGTTCTTTTCCCGTCGATCAAGAGAAATTCCGGTCCGATCGAGGCATCATGGGTCGAGGCAAAACGCCGCACGGACTCGTGCCCAACGCGAGAGCGCGCAGAATCGCGTTCGAGAAGAGGAAGAAGGGCCTGATGAAGAAGGCCCGGGAGTTCTCCGTCCTCTGCGGCGTCGACACCTGCTGCGTCGTCTTTCCCGAGGCGGTGGCGGCCGGCGGCGACCGCCCAACTGCGCCGGAGGTCTGGCCGCCGGATAGCGGGGAGGCCAGGCGCATCATCGAACGCTACAGATCCGCGGGCCGGGAGGAGAAGGAGAAGGAGAAGAAGCTCGGCCTCTGCGGGAAGGGAGAGCTCTTGAAAGACTTGTCGAAGAGCCAACTGGGGTCGCTCCTGAGCATTCTTGGCGACCGGGTCGACCTCGCCAAGCGGAAGCTCGCCGCGATGAAAGAGGAGAAGAGGGTCGCGATGGCAGGGGCGATCTTGGGTCCGTGCAACGAAGAAGGCCCGAGCGTCGATGCGGGGCCGCAGAAGACGGCGCCCCAAGCTTGCGCGGCCAGTACGCCGGAATGGGTCGCCGGTGCTCAGCCCGACGCTCGCTGCTCGTACTCCGTCGACGGCTGCTGGGACACCTTCGCAACGGAGGACGATTCCACTTTCTTCCATACTTTTCTGACAGAGGCGATGGTTTTTTGATGGAGTTTTTACTGATTTTTTCTTTAGATTTGATAATACATACCACAGGGTCAGGCTGTTCTGGCCGTTTCTTGAGTTTTTTTTAGTGATTTTTTTCCCCAGTTGGAGATGATGTACAGAAAAGTCGAAATTCATACAAATAAAAGGGAAACCACACGATCTTTTACTGCTCTGTCTGTCTCTCTGTGTGAGTGTGAATTAAACTCTCTGGGATTGACACTTTTATCGCAATCTTTTTCCCATTCTTGCGCATCGAGAAGTCGTAGGTAAAGGGTGAGTGAACTCCGCATTCCTCTCGTCGTGAATGTCCTCAGGGATGCGCCTATGCGGGTGCAGAGTTAGGCGGCACGGTTGGTCGCGAGTACGGCAGAGTTCGATCCCATTGCTCGGGTCGATTTGGCAAGGTAGAATGCCGTTAGCCCTCTGCTGTCGTTGACGTTGTTGTTCGAGACGTTGATGGAATACGATTAGAAAGTTTATCTAGGCAAAGCAAAGTATACGTTCCCTCAGTCACGATTGCTATCTAATGGCGGTAATAGATTGGGGGGAGTGTCACAGGAAAGAAGGAAAGAATGAAACGCTAGAGATTAAGTTTTGAATACTAGAATGATAACCGAGACAAAAGAATTGCTTTGTTTGGTGAATTCTGAGAAAGACGACAACGAGTCGCCTTACACTTGGGTCATGACACCAATGGAGATAATCACAGCTGCCGAACCGACCGGTGATCTTAGGCATGCGGTCTTTTAAGACGAGTTTCACCGGCTGCGAAAGCTGTTGTGGATCAGCTTCTGAGGATGGTCCAGGAAATATACCGCCCATCGTTGCAAATTCCTACCATAAGGCCCTTTTGGTTCGCTGGCCAGGACATTTCCAGCAAGAGAAACCAACACACGACCATCCGCTTTGGGGAAACTCTTCATACATGGATAGAAACTAAATTGCTGCACAGAAAGCATCTGCAACAGCGTGAAACCCCCACCTTTCCTGGAACTTCTTGTTCCCATTTGACCTCTGGAATACACTTCAAATACACTTTGAGCAACAAATTCCAGTGACGAAACACCTGAGTTTAATGTTAACAGAACTATAGGTGAAGCTGCCGCTTTGGAGTCGTTCTGCTCATACTTGCAATCGGTCGAAGAAGCGTCAAGACCTTTGAATAGCGGGTGCTCGAGGTGCTCTTCGTGATCACAAAGGTCAATGCAATTTGTGGCTTTATGCCAAGCATCGGTTCTGCCTTGCCTATCCTGGTGAAACTCGGGGGCTTTCCGAGACGAATTACGACTTGTTGCTGATCGTGGAATTCAGAGATTGATCAGAGATTGATCGTGGAGGTCCATGAACTTCAGGGTTCTCCAGATTTTTATACGCACAGACGTGTTTCCAGTGTGGGTTTCTATCGTTTCTACTGTATCAATGAGCAAAAAAGCGAAAAAATAAAGGTCCTATCCAGAGGCGCATTTTCGGAGCTCATCTTGAGCTTAACTAGAACCGGTCAAGTTTTTATTAAAGTCAAATTCGTTACCGTAAGAATTTAGCGGGTCAAATTAGCATTATTAAGTGTTATAATTCAATAGGTTCTCAAAAAGATTCGGAATGCCCGACATGTTATAATTAATTAGGTTTTCAAATTTTGTTCGATTGAGTGTTTAGCGTGTGCCTACGAAAAAGAGTGGAGTAACATAGAAAGACTCCTAGCAAGTTTTTGAGATTTGCCGGAAGAAAGAATGGAAAATCACATCGGACTATGAACACTTACTCATTGGGTAGTGGCCAACCCAAGCGCTACCACCTTGCAAACCCACCACCACCACGGGTGGTCGAGTGCACGGCAAAGAGAGAGATCAGGCGACCGTGTGATACTTTTCCTTTGCGCATCTTATGGCCTCTCCTCGGCTTCAGGAATTACATTGACCCCCAGTGGTTCCCCTCCACAACTCTGCTTGGCACAGTATGCGTCGGCCATAACTCCACTCATCAATGAACATGCTCTGTTTATTCATCAACCAGATTCGTAATTGATTTCAGGAGAAGGCTAAACTTGCGACACTTCAAAACATGCAGCCAGATTGAACATTCGGATGGAGGACCGGATTGCTAGTTTCAGGTTTTAACTATCATCATTAGCAAGAACTATTGTGTGCCTGTTTATGACTTTACAGAGTTGGGAAACTGTCTTACAACCTGCGAGGGTTTCATGTGGACTTTAACCCTCCTTACATCAAACCATATGTCCGCTTATTATAAAGCACACTTTGGAACTAATAGCAAAGATCAGCTTCGTCACAGTGCAGTAAGGGAGCACAAGCAAGGAAAGCCATCAACCAGCAGCTAGGTCCACCATAATAGTCCCTTTTGCCCTCAGAAACTTGAATGCCCACGATTATAATCCTAGAGAGAGCCTGACACATATGGGGAGCATCAGAAATGAGCACCGAAGAAAGTGCAACAGGAAACGGGTTTATAACACATTCTAAAGACAGCTTGAAGGGCAATTGACTGTCGACTCTGCTCTCAACACTTTTAGTCGACAGAAGAGCCCATTGCATGCAATTTACCTTATCTGCAATTTTTTTTGGAATCAGTAACTATCACATAATTGTACTGCAAATGATGTGAGACAATAGTCACTAAAATGATTAAATAAGAGAGCTTGCAGCTCTTCATAGATCAATTGTATCTCGATTTCTTGCAACCTATGCATTCAGGGTAATTGCTCAGCCATCTTCAGTACATGCCATCATCGATCCCACGTGAAGAAAGATGACCCCACAGCAATGTACTCCAAGCTTGTGTTTACCAAATTCCACTAGCTAAGGTAACAATTGTGAATCCATCTAGATGCTAATAAAAGAACAATAACTTAGGCCCCCATATATTGCCAGTAGATGGTAATGAAAGGACTATTAAGTCCATAACACCTACCTCAGCGAGATGAAGGCAAAGCACGCCAATTGTCAGCAAGAAACATTACACGATCACGTGATGGTGCTGACAGCTGTTGGAGAATTACATGCTTCAGGTGAGCTGCCGATCTTTCACCAGCCCGAGTAGCAAGTTCCAAGTATACAACAGCTTTCAGCATCTCACCCTCCTGCAGGGTGTGAGAAAGCTCCCATCAGTCTCTGTATTCCCTTAAGAAAGCAAAGTCCAAGTAAGCAAAAACTGATAATACAGTTATCAGATGTCCATTCTCAACATCATTCATCATATTAGAATGGTAAAATGAAACATCAAAATGAAATTTAGCAGCTTAATCACGTTAAATGATAAAAACAGCATTTCCTCTGATTGTCACATACAGAAAAAAGGCTCAGCCCATGCTCAAATTGAGCTTTGCTGTGACCACGATCAGCTGCTCGCTTCATCCAGCTTCTAGCTTGTCTCCGATTTCGATGAAAACCCTCTCCAAATGAGTAGCAAAGTGCAACATTGTACATGGCACGCACATAACCACCTTCAGCAGCTTTCAGATACCATCTAGCCTATAATAAAAGAATCTGATAATTAAGAACGACAAAATGATAAAAGAAAATAAAAAGAAAGCAGTGGCTCTGTTGCAATACTTGCAAACTCTTTTTTGATCATGGACACTTGCGAACTATTTGCAGGTATAGTATTGCAAAATAAAAGGACTAGCAAACTTCAACCTAAATTCACCAAGGTTCTTCTTTAACTCGTACTTTATGATGTTCAAATACAATGAAAGAATAGGACCGAAGGCGGCTTATTACAAGTATCAAATTCTCCAGTCCTCCACTGCATTAATACACGTCCACATCTGATTCTTCAGTACATTCAAACGCCATCATTTTTATATTCACCAAGTTTTCAGACAACCAAAGGACAGACTCAATATTAGGATTTCGAAAGCAAGCAGCAACAAACTTATGTATAGACATTAGACAAAGCTGTGCTCAGGATGGGGGAAGAGGTGGCTATACAGTATGTTAGAAGCTCATAAGCAAAAGAAATTTCCTTGAATTTTAAGCAGCCACGCACGCAGCCTTCCAAATAAGGAGGCCAAAAGACACAAAAGCAGCATACCGCTTCCACTAAATTAGTATCCAGGCCACTGCCTCGATGCAGGCAAAGTGCCAATTGGTATTGTGCACGGACATGGCCAGCTGCCGAAGCTAGTTGTAACCATTTGATAGCTTCCTGAGGTTTTGCAGGTTCAACTGCAAGCATCAGAGTAATCATAAGAAGATGGATAACAAACTTTGGCAACTGAACCACAAGAGGGAGCCATGATTTAAAGCGATAAAAGAACAAAAGCAGATCACGAGCAGAGTGATCCCCAGAAAGAAGGGAATTTCGAAACATAATAGTCCATCTTCTTATGATTGAGCATTGAAGCATTGAAGCAACGACCCATTTGCCATATCATGCACTTGAGCCGTCACTCAGCTCAGTATAAATTAAAAACCATCTCCTTCATGGAAATGAAGAAAATCACCCTCAACAGCGACCCATTTAGCCGATGTGCCATTCCCAATCCTTCAGACCTCTATTCACAGCAAGTATGATCTCAATTTTCTAAAACCAGGAAAATCAAATGACACCAAGCCCTTCTAGTTAGACGTTTACCATCATTCCTGAGGAATAATGCCTTGCTAAATGGTCGGGAAGCAAAAGTTACTTACAATCTCATCACATCACAAGTCCCCAAATGCAATTTTAACAAAAAGAAACCAAAGAAACAATCACCAGGCACAGACACTGATAGAAGTCTATCCCCTTTATCTTTTTTAGCTCAAAGAAGGAGTATTTGGTCAGCGCAACTACCAAATTACTAAACCCTAACCTTGCAAGTAAGCAATCCCCAAATTGCACTGCCCTGCCGGATCACCGAGCGAAGCGGCTTTCCTATACAACTCGACGGCGGCCTCCTTCTTCCCCGTCTCCCAGTACATTAGGCCAGCGTCGACCATGGCGAGCGTGGACCCACGCGCCGCCCCCTTCAGGAACGAGTCGAGGGCCTTCTCCGAGTTCGCCCCCGCCCCTCCCCGGCCGTGCTTGAACCGCTTCCCCCAGTGGAGCAGCAGCATCGCCTCCCTCAGCGGCCGGAGCGCCTCGCTCCACGACCGGCACACCAGCGACGCCGCCCGGAGGTTCGACTGCGTGAACGAGGCGGCGATCCTCGCGAGCACGTCGTACGGCAGGGCCGCGAAGTCCCGGCACGTCGCGGGCTTCGGCGATCCCGCGGGGGCCAGCGCCCAGCGCGAGGCGGGGTTTCTCAGTCTCGACAGCGGCGGCGGCGGCGGCGGCGGCGGCTTCGAGACGCGGCGGCTGGAGGTGGAGGCGGAGCGGTCCGTCTGGTGGTGGTGGTGGCGGCGGCGGGCGAACTTGGCGGCGAGGTCGTCGACGCTGGAGCCGTCGAAGGGGAGGGCGGTGAAGCGGGGGCTGTCCGTACGGTGCGGCCATGTTCGCTGCTTCATCGCCGCCGTCTACGGCTGATCTCGATCATCAAGATGATTTTTTTTTTCTTTTCTGTACCTCTCCCTTTCTTTTCGCGCGAGAGAAAGAGGAGAGGAGAGAAACCGGCAGCGTGCGAGGCGTTTTCTCGAGTCGCGCGAAAACAGTGGCGGACACGATCTTGTTCCGCCACGTCATTAGCTTTTAAAATTTCGCCGAGCATATTTTTCTCCCGAAATTTACCATATTACCCAAGCGAAATGATAAAAATCACCTCTAAATTTTGGCGCAACGGGGACAATACAGTCTCTAAACTTTTAATTTGTTCCATATGATCTTTGACTTTTGATACATGTTCAATTTAACGAAAAAATTTAATATTATCCCTAATCTTGAATTAAAGGAATGATAATATTGAGTATTTTCTTATTGTTCAGATATTAAGTTGAACAAGTATTTAAAGCCTAAAACTACATTGAACAAATTTAAAGTTTATGAACGACATTATAAATTAGATTAAAATTCACTGACCATTTATGTTATTATTATCACCATCAAAATTTAGAAAAAGTAATATATTTTTAGATTAGGAAAAGTCTACATGATGCTCGTTACAAAATTTAATCAAGCTAAAATAGGCTTGTCCAGGCATGATCACTTTTTTTTTTTTTTTTGTATTAATTTGAATTTTGCAGCTCGTTCACTTTTTTTTAATCCCAAATACTTGAAATTTTTACGCAAAAAAAAAAAAAAAAAAACATATTGACACATGGGTTGGAACATATTTTTTTCCATGATTTCTTTAAATCTATATTACAATTTGGATATGGGGGCAAAACAAAAGCAGAAATACCTTTCCTCTTGCTAAATCGTAAACAAATAAGCCCTTCCTAAGAACCCCATGGTTTTTGTATGCCTACAATTATTTCGATTATTTTTTTCTGGACTCAAATAATTATTTATCTCAGACATTTAGTTTGATAGGAGGGATTAGGAGCGAAGAGAAATTATTTCGAAGATATAACCTTATTTGAATGAAGGGAAAATAATTAGAGGATTAGGAAAAATCATGAGGGATTGTTTATTTTGGCAGAAATTCAAGAGAGATTGGTATATAGCCCATTAGCCCTTTGTGTGTGGACTTTAAATCCCCAAATTTGGAATATTTTAAGAGCGATATGTGTATCAATAAGTAAACATTTTTCTCTATAGCTTATTTTATATCTATTTTCAAATTAAATAAAATAATATTCATATCATAATGCATTCTTTTCCTTTCTCGATCATCATCATCCGACAACATCATAACTTAATCTTTCCAGATCATTTCTCTTATTTTCTCTCAAATTATTGGAATCATTTTTTTTCCTATCTTATCACCATACCAAACATAGTGAAGTAATGGCCCTAAAATTGAGACGCACAATTTAAGAATCTATACCTAGTTTCCTTTTCGTATTTAGGTTTTCTAATTCTCGATAGTGACGTATCATTGAGATGTACTTTACATTTCTATTAAATTAGTGAATACGCATTAATTGTATAGTTGATCAATTCTATCTTGAGAGAGTATTCCTAATAATCCCATAATTCAACTAAGATAATTGTTTAAAAAAATGATCCATTTTCGTAAACTTTCTAGACTAGTCCACAATCTTCTCTGTCTTTAGTGTCTATAGTAATAGTTGATGGTAGATAATTGCGTGGCTAAAATCATTTGGACGGTGAGAATTGCAAGAAGACTTTGGGAGTGTATATCTCATTGCTCCAATATCTTTTTTTTAAAAGGTCTTTTTTTTTTTTTTTCTGCATGAATTTTTTGAATGGAATCTTATGACAAACATGAAGTTACTAGAAAATAGGATAAGTCAAAAAATTTAGAGCACATTTGTTGTTATTTGTCAAGTTATAAGAAGTTTGAGAGGATAAAATTTTGAGAGTATATATTTTATTGATCTGGGAATGAATAAGTTAGATATTGAATATGTAAACAAGCTTCTAAGGGACTAAGTCAGCAGAGATTGAGCATAAAATTAATGTATAACAACCTTATGTGAATAAGATTTAGATAAGTGAATCAAAATTCTAAAACTTATCACAAATATGAAAGTTTTAAAAAGTGCAATTAAGTTTTAAAACTTATCAAGAAAGTGCAAAATTTTCAAAAAGTACAAACAAATTTTAAAACTTGTCAAACTTTTCTAGTACCTATGAGTTATATAGTAATCAAGTCCTTGAACTTGAATCTGTGATTCTTGAATTTTTAGTTTGTTCGATATGATCTTTGACTTTTGGTATATGTTCAATTTAATTCATGTATTATATGAAAATATTCAATATTATCCCTAAGCTTGAATTAAATGAATGATAATATTGAGTATTTTATTATGCTTCAAATATTAAGTATTTAAAGCCTAAGAACCACATTGAACAAATTTAAAGTTTAGGGACGACATTATAAATTAGATTAAAGTTCATGGACCATTTATGTTATTATCATCATTATATAATTTTTTTTTAAAATTATGGAAAAAGTAATATATTTTTAGATTAGGAAAAGTCTGTATGTTGCTTGTTACAAAATTTAATCAAGCTAAAATAGGTATGTCCAGGCATGATCACTTTTTTTTTTTTTTTTTGTATTAATTTGAATTTTGCAGCTCGTTCACTTTTTTTTTTAATCTCAAATACTCGAATTTTTTTACACAAAAAAAAAAAAAACATATTAACACATGGGTTCGCAAGTATTTTTTTCCATAATTTCTTTAAATTTATATAACAATTTGGATATGGGGGCAAAACAAAAACAGAAATACCTTTCCTCTTGCTAAATCGTAAACAAATAAGCCCTTCCTAAGAACCCCATGGTTTTTGTATGCCTACAATTATTTCGATAACTTTTTTTCTTTACTTAAATAATTATTTATCTCAGACATTTAGTTTGATAGGAGGGATTAGGAGCGAAGAGAAATTATTTCGAAAATATAACCTTATTTGGATGAAGGGAAAAATAATTAGAGGATTAGGAAAAATCATGAGGGATTGTTTATTTTGGCTAGAAATTCAAGAGAGATTGGTATATAGCCCATTAGCCCTTTTTGTGTGAATTTTAAATCCCCAAATTTGGAAGAATTAAGAGGGATATGTGTATTAATAAGTAAACATTTTCTTCTATAGCTTATTTTATATCTATATTCAAATTAAATTATATAATATTCATATCATAATGCATTCTTTTCCTTTCTCGATCATCATCATCTGAACAACATCATAACTTAATCTTTCAAGATCATTTCTCTTATTTTCTCTCAGAATTATTGGAATCATTTTTTTTCCTATCTTATCACCATACCAAACATAGTGAAGTAATGGACCTAAAATTGAGACGCACAATTTAAGAATCTATACCTAGTTTCCTTTTTGTATTTAGGTTTTCTAATTCTCGATAGTGACTTATCATTGAGATGTACTTTACATTTCTATTAAATTAGTGAATACGCATTAATTGTATAGTTGATAAGTTCTATCTTGAGAGAGTATTCCGACTAATCCCATAATTCAGCTAAGATAATTGTAAAAAAAAAAAAAAAGATCCATTTTCGTAAACTTTCTAGACTGGTCCACAATCTTCTGTGTCTCTAGTATCTATAGTAATAGTTAATGGTAGATAATTGTGTGGCTAAAATTATTTGGACGGTAAGAATTGCAAGAAGTTTCATAAGGCAAAACTTTGGGAGTGTATATCCCATTGCTCCAATACTTTTTTTTTTTTATTCTGCATAAATATTTTGAATGGAATCTTATGACAAACACGAAGTCACTAGAAAATAGGAGAAGTCAAAAAATTTAGAGCACATTTTTTGTTATTTGTCTCGTTATGAGAAGTTTGAGAGGATAAAATTTTGATAGTACATATTTTATTGATCTGGGAATGAATGAGTTAGAAATTGAATATGTAAACGAGCTTCAAAGGGACTAAATCAGCATAGATTGAGCATAAAATTAATGCATAATAATTTTATGTGAATAAGATTTAGATAAGTGAATTAAAAATTTTAAAACTTGTCACAAATATGAAAGCTTTTAAAGTTTTAAAAAGTGCAATTAAGTTTTAAAATTTATCAAGAAAATACAAATTTTTCAAAAAGTACAAACAAATTTTAAAACTTGTCAAACTTTTCTAGTACCTCCTTGAGTTATATAGTAATCAAGTCCTCGAACTTGAATCCATGGTTCGTGGAAGTAAGACATCTTTCCAATTGGCCTCTAATAAGTTAATAACGGCTCCTAAAACAAATAAAAAATAATGATTAATCGAGTCAAGCCCAAGTTGTAATAAATAGAGTTTTAGGAGAAGCCAAGCTAAGTATGAACACCACCTCATGAGAGGAATTGTCCACGCTTACTTGGTTATCCGTTAACTCAGCTTGAGATCAAACATCTAATAATGTCCTGTCCTGCCCCGGAGAGGGTCGCGACACTCGTCCGTACCATAAACACGAATGTAGTTCATCGAAAGACAGTGACAGAAAGAGCCTGAGTGTATTCATGTTGGACCTGGCACTTGCTGTAAGTATAACTAGCATCGTCCGTTCTAAGCTCATCAGATTCATCAAGCATCAAGTCGTGCATCAACATCCACCGAAAGTCAAGTCCAATTCCGCACAAGAATCAAAGCCAGAAAGATCGGAAAGAGAATGTCATAGAGTCGTTGAATGCGAATGGAGGATAAAGCGGAAGTACAGGAAGTACCCAATTACAATGTGTTCGCAGGCCAAATTAGGATGAACAAGACAGAGAGTTCGGGAAGATTTTGCTTCGTCCTTGTACCATAGAAGGAGGGGATTATATTACAGCTTGCTGGAGACCTACAGCATCGTTTTACATCCTGGAATAACCCCGGTGGTCTTCATATTGCTCCATGAACTCGTCGTTGAACTTCTTGAAACTCGCCATGATCTCCGGCATGTCCTCCTCAGCAGGCAAGATGGTTGTCCTCAAATGGAAGACCCTACAGGCAAAGGTTGATGAATTAGCTCGGTCGCTATCTTAGACGTTGCAGAATCATGTGTGCCATCTTCGCAAAAGGAACTATATGTAGCGAAAGAAAAGGAGGTCCTTTGACTGACTCAAAAAATTTTCACATATGCAAAACTCTGAAAGAGCAGGAGAAGTTAAAACAAGGAAATCTGCGGCAAATGAGCACAGAAAGATTTTGTGGAACATGGTATGACTAGATGAACGTTTTACCCTTCTTTCTGCCCAAATCCTGAACCAGGGACAGTGGAAATGCCGGTCGCTTCCAATAGCTTGAGACAGTAGAAAACATCAGGAACTTTTCCAGCTTGTTTAGCAGCCTGTATTGCTCTAGGAGGCAAACGAAGTTGTGGGAACGAATACATGGCACCTAAAAGAAGTTTTGTGTCAATCCTCACAGATGAAATTCTGCTAAAGTTGAAGGCAAGAATGTGACGAAAGAGATATAAGTGAAATTAACAACTTAGACCTTCTGTGAAGTTGCAAACTACATTTTGGCAGCTGTTGAACCCATCAGTCATCATCCTTGCTCGTCGCCTCAGTGATTCAATGATCCCTTTGCTGCAAAATACATGCTTTAAACGTTAACCAGAAGGCCCTCACAATCCTTGTACTGTAAAATAACGAAAGTTTCTGCACGTAAATCTGCTGTTCTAAGTTCCCTTGAGTCCAGCAATTATCCTTCCCTGAAAGTATATTCACCAATAGAAAAAAAATTTATGATCAGTCTAGTCCTAGGAGTAGTACCTTTCACGAACATACAGGTCGTATGATATGTCTCCAGGTTTAGGAGGGTCAACCATCATTCCCATCTGAATGGCATCATAAACAAAAAGAGAGTCAAAATCAATTGAAAAGGTGATTAGTTGTAGCTAGGTCAATAAACAACCACTTAGACAGTGGAAATTATTGCAACTTACCAAAATCTGGGCAGGCACATTCGGACTAAGCGATACTGATGCGACTTTGTAGATTTCGTCAACAGTCTGCGATGTCAAGATAGAAGAGAACATAAACTAAGAGCATCAGCACAAAACAACTTGTATAAATTTAGATGCCACTAATGCATCATCTAGACACTGCTCAATGCCATCATAAATGACATCCATACAATATGCAATCATGAATAGAAGTGAAAGAAGAGTATCAGCACCTATGGCAAGAATAGTGGATTAATTATAAAAATGCAAAATCCAGTGGAAATAGAAGATTGTAGCCAGCAGGGAATAGCCAACATCGAAAGGGTACACATCAACAGAATACAGATGATTACATCATAGAATTGATTACAAAAGATTATGATCCTAAATTTTCACCATTCTCAAATTTGGTTCAGAATTAATCTGAATAGCCGATCTGCGTACATGTCTAGTAATTAGGGTCAGTATTCTGACCAAAAAAAGAAGGATCGGTAGCCATTGGTACGATCCCACCTGCAACGCAACTTAGTGGCAGAGAATCAAACCTTGGGAGGTATATTAGTCATCTCAAAGTATCCACCTCTCTGTCCACATTCACCCCAGTATCCCTTTGAAACAGTGTGGAATGAAACGAGCTGGAGTTCCCTGCTAATAGGCGGTCCCATATTCAACAAAACCTTCCAGCACGACAGGAAAATGGAAATATTACTGCACTTGATGATTGAAGAGAATTTATAGGAATAAGACTGAATCAAATGACAAAAAAATACTACCTTTCTAGCACTGATAAAAGGACGCTCATCCTGGTAGATATTCTGTTGATAAACCTCGTCACCAAGCAAGACTAACTTCTCTTGATAACAGAAGTAGATAATTTCCTTCAAATTAGCTTCACTGAGACACTGGCCCGTAGGGTTGCCAGGGTTTATAATCACCATTGCACGCACCTGATCATTCAAAATAAAAAAAGAAGAATTGTAGCTAGATGTGGAGAGAACAATGCAGCATATCAATAAAGCAAGTTATCAACTAGTGAGATTTAAATTGACAACAGACATGGAATGTTACAAAAAGATGAGGATTTTAAAATGATTTTAACTGTGTTTTTCCTATAGGATGGCCAGATAAGTAAATGGTTGGTTAGCTACGACAGTCTTCATAGTCTGCTCTTTCAGTTTCCTATTGATGCATGCATGCAAATTTTAAGTGTGATGTTCCTCTCAAATATGCAGTAGCTGCACACATATTCAAGTATAAAAAGAAAGAGTACTTACTGTAATTCCATTGGCACGGGCCCGTGAAACCGATTGGCGAAGATCATTTATATCAAGACCCCAGTTTGCTGTCTCCTCGAGATAATACGGGACAAGAGAACCCCCGAACAGAGCTATTGCAGCTGAATAGAGAGGGTATTGTGGGACTGGCACTAGAACCTGGCAAGAGAAACGCATAAATAAGAATCAGCCAATTTCCCCAGTGGAAATAAATCCAGGCATCACTTAACTACAAAATTTAGAGGAAGGACAAGATGATTAAGATCAAGCAAAAGAGGAAAGTAGCTTGGGAAAAGGGGCAGAACACTGGAAAGGGGAAAAATGGAACATGTATGAGCAAACATGAAGGCAAAACAGTACCCCATCTCCTTCACCACGGATAATGGTATTTAAGATCTGCATGACACCTTTGCTTGCACCATCTGTGAGAAAGACGAGCTCTGGGTCACTGCCATCAGAATTTGAAAAAAAAAAGGTCAGTTCCCTTCCACTGGGAGCTGGGATAAGAAATCACTGTAGTGATACTTATAGGACTTTTGGGATCACCTTGGGTACCCGTCACGCCTTCCAATGAACTCTGCCACTTCCTTCCTAATACCAGGAAGACCACGTGAATCACTATAAGCACCTGAGACATAATGGACCCTCCATAAGCGCTCCCTATTTTGTGATAATGATAAAATTTCTCAAATTGGATATGGCAGCAAAAAAGCAAGAAAAGTAACATGATATGCTTTCAAGGCACCACCACTGAATAGCCATGTAATCAATACATTGAAAAGATTAGGCATGTAATATCATAATTGCAGATCTCATGGAGAGTGTCAATCAATATGATTATGTTTATAGGAGCATGGTAACCCAACCTTTGAGAATTTGGAATTCCTTTGGAAGAAAGACAAGCACCTAGGTAAGCACACAAGAATGACAGAGTGTGCAAAACTCTAAGAATATGTTGAGGTGATAAGACTATTTGGGAAGACCCTGAGTATGTACACCCAGCGGTGGTCCTCGCACTATGGTCATGAGGCCGATAAAGAAGTGGATTACGAGTGAAAATGGAGAGTGATGCATGGACAAAAAGCTGAGAGTGTGGATAAGAATGCTCAGGTGACTGGTACAGTTATGATTCCCGAGGGCTTGAAATAAAACAACAAGAGTAGAATACCTAAGCCACCAGTGGTAAGTGTGAGATAATGCTTGGCTCTTGCAATTGCATCTGCAGGGAAAAGCAATCCTACATTTGGGTCATCCAATAAAAATGGCGCTTGGCACAATGCAATCACCTGATATAATGAATATATTTGGTTAGTTAAAATGGAAAGGGAAAGACCATATTAGGTTGTGGAGCAGGTGAGTCCCACAAGCTATGGGACTGAGAAGTCACAGGGAGACAAACCTGACGAGGGAAAGTCAATGGTTTCTGTCCTAGAGCATGGGGGTTGCCTACATTTGTAAATATGATCTGCAGAGATAAAATCGGTAATTAAGTAGCTGGAGAGAGAAACATCCAAACACAAGGAATGACTTTTTCACTCCAATTTCATTAACATTGGAAACGAAAGAGAAGAACTGCGTAGTTTTACGCCTCTGTGAATAGTTATTTAAATAGCATATGTATTACAATAAAATGTAGGTGGATGTAGGTGTCTTTTTTTGCCATGACATGAATATCAATCTATTTCTGTGAAAGTTGCAAATGAACAGATCAGCAAAATAATGTTTAAAGACACAAGACTTCTTTTTTTTTTTTTTTTCAAGATACTGAAGAGACAGTTAATGTCATTCAACCAAAGGGCCATGATAATGATACACACTTTGGCAAACACAAATGAATAAAACATTTATTACTCACATTCCCAAACAACCCTCGACCACATAATAGGACCAGCTACTAATTTCATGCATTAGCTTATGGACAGCTCAGTGCAGCAAATCACAATACCACATCATCTCAAAGCAACACTGATTCAAGCGAACTGCAATACCTTCTTCCCTTCCTTCTGAAGTTCTGAAGCACGAAGATACAGCTCCCCCCTGACAGCATACTGAACTTTCTTCACATTCTCATTCAGTGACTCATAGTCCAGTGCCCTCAGTGCCATGATGACGTTCTGGTCTCAATAAACTGCTGACCTACAGTAGACAAGAGACAGTTATACCAATTTCTGATAGAGTATCTGCTGCATGAATAGCTAAAATTGCAATCTTGGAGAAGTTTGTTAAAGAAACCACAGGAAGGCTGACGTTGCATAGGCTTCCTAAGTACCCTGAAGGGAGGATATCCTAGCCCCTGAAAATAGCTTATCCCGTGGCAATTATGTATGTTTTTCACTTTGAATACATAGCCCGGGTTCAACTAAGCATCACCAAATTCAATCGCCATCTTGATTTCCAAAATAGTACTTCCCTGACTCAATTCAAGTCATAAACGAACAGATATGATGGCTATTGGCATGGTATGAAAAATTTTGAGATTGACATTTTTAGCAAAGAGTCCCGAAAGCATCGAAGAACAACAAATGTATGAGGGTTCAACAGAGTGGCCTGGCAAAAGACACTCTATTTTACGAATTCTGCTCATCATCGTGACAGGTGACAAAGACACCTAGTCCCAAATAGAGAGTTCACCTTCAGATCTAAAAATGCATCAAATTCTTGAAAGAGCTGGCCAAAGTATCATGCCGTGGCTCAGTAAGAGCACATATGCAGCACAGAAAACTCCATAGAAGAAATGCCAAGAAATCAAACACGAATACTTGGAACACGCAATTAAGAAGCAGTGCATCAGGACAGAGAAGAAGTGCTCAGAATGAGAGAGAACAATCATGAAAGACAATAAAGCAAGATAAAGACTGAATTTTTCAGAGAACCCATCATCGACTCGCCACCAGAGAATCTGAACACAAGAAGCCAAAACCGTCATACAATTGCAAATTCGACAAAGGTGTTCTCACTTCTCAGAGACACCTGTCAATTCCACTTGCAGAAGTATAAACTGAAAAGGAAAAAGAGTCCGAACCAAAAAAAAACTGATCACCCTCACGCGACGCCACGACCAAGGCTCGATTTGCATGCAGCAGAGACCCGACCATCGAATCAAACCACGGAACAACGTCGATCAGTAAAACTTACGAAACCAATAGACAAAACGCTAACTTCCCAACAACGATCACCGACCACCGAAATCATCACTCGATCGAGCCAAACAGGAGTCGGCAAAAAGAACCAAGACCCATTTCGCACGGCGTCATTTCTCATCGCAAGAAACAATCTTGCGTCAACCCACGAGCGCATTTGATCGATCCGAGGGAGCACGCACCCACGCACGCACGCACCGACGACGGGAACGGGAAAAAGATACCTGAGGGAGCTTCAGCTCGAGTCCTCTCGACCCACCCAAGAAGCCGGTTCCAACTGGGAAACCAACTGCAAAACGCAGAACTGTTACCAGCCCCCCTTATTTTTTATATTCTTCGGGCATCCGACAGCATATCTGGGCCCTCTCGTCTCGGCGAGAACAGAGCAAATATTATAATGCGGAAGCCAAGAAGGGTGTCCAGTACAATACGTGTGGCGTCGGCGCTGGCGAATCGCAACGGGGGTCGAACGAGAGCCACTGAAAATAGGTAAGATTGGGATGATTATTCAGGGGCCACTCCCCAAAAATTCAAGAATTCCGAAGAGATAAAGTTTCGAACGACGAGTGTGGTGCAGCTTCAAACTGCGAGGCTTTCATAATCTAAGATCGTCGTCTACGCTGAGAGGGGCTTTCCGAAGGGACCCTCTTCTCGATTTGGACGCGTCTGGGTTTCTCCCCCGCGGGTCAATTTTCCATATCAGGTCTCTCTCTCTGAGGCGATTTCCGTGGTTCAGATGGTCCCGCGATTTCTTTTTTTTTTTTGCTTTGTTGTATGTTCTGAGTTCAGAAAAGCAGTGGAATTTCCTGGCTTCTTATGAACGTGACATTGGCTTGCTTGCCAGAAATTAATGGACTTTGGCGCGATTGAGTATGACTGGGCGACAAAGGTAGCAGGCATCGTAGGAAAGGGAGCAGGACGTGATAAGAGGGGGGAAAAAGTGAAGAAAAAAAAAATGACGCAAATGATCCATCAATTTTAGCGAGATGAACAATGTTGTTTTTGAATATTTAATTTATTTAATATGATTTATAAAATTTTGACCTAATATGTGGCGTCGTTCATGAACTTTTGCTTTTGTGCATGTTCAATTTAGTCTGCAGACTATATGCAAATATCTATTGTTGTCCTTCATTAATCCAGATGAAAAGAATTTGTCGATCCGGCTTCCAATTTGATAAGTTTGAATGTTACAAGTGAATAATTCACATAGACACGTAATTCCAATCGGGATATAGTAATTCATGCCATCAAATAACATGAATAATCGTCTTTTAAAATTGCACAAATTAAACAAATGAGAGGACTATCGCATTGATTACGTGGATAATCTACATGTAATGACACCACTGTTCGAAGTAGAGCGAATTATGTTAATTTGAATTAATGGAAGGATAACATTTGATTTCATATAATCTTTGGACTAAATTGAATATTTGCCAAAAGTTTAGTAATTGTATTGAATAAATTAAAATTTAAATGTAACATTACACATTGAGCGAAAAGTCAAGAACTATTTGTATGATTTTCTTTAACAAAAAAGACAATTATCTTAAACAACAGTTAAATCTTCCTATAAAAAAAGTAATTTAATGACATTATTCCTATAAGTAAGTATTATAAAGCGCCGGGGGGGGGCAAAACAAAGGACCAACTTCAAAAACTTGCACTCAAAAGAACAAGCTCAAATGAGTGAAAGGAAGCCGGGCAAAGGCCAAGCGGCCAAAACAACAAAAGCCAACATGCAAAAGCCAAGGCAAAGATCGTAACCACCAAGAGTGAACCGAGACTGCAAATTGAAAATAGCCGGGTCAACCTCCCAGGAGCGTTGCAATCTTCTGTTCCTTGGAGAATCCTCCACATTTCTGAAGGCACAAGCCTTGTCTTTGACAACCTTCATGAGATGCTTTTTCATGGCAGAGATAGAAATCTTCACACCCCTGAAGAGCATATAACTTCATACTTTTGAAGAACAAAATTAACAGGGGATAATAACACCATTAGTAATATAACTTTTGTATGGTGCTCATTTGAGTTTTTCGACCATTTAAGTGCCATAATTTCTAAAAATGTGTTCACTTAAGTGTTATAACTTTCGATTGATTATTTCAATGCCAAATTTTTTTAAAAATGTTCACCTAAGTGCCAAAATTCAACATGGCTTAGCAGACATGGCGAATGTTTTTAAAAAGTTATAGTACTTTATTAATTGAAAAATAACATGCCACTCAAGTGATTAGAAAAAAAGTTAATAGCATTCAAGTGATTAAAAAAAAATTATGAAACTTAAGTGAACACCGTACAAAAATTATGATATTTATGATGTCCTTTTTTTTTTTAAAATTTTATTAATTCAAATGGTCCAATGTTGTTTTTGTGACTAGACACTCTTTATGGACTAGATTGAACATTTGCCAAAAGTTTAGGGATTGCACTAAATAAATTAAAAGTATAAAGGTAACATTACACATTGAGTTAAAACTCAAATACTATTTGCATAATTTTTCTTAACCCAAAAAAAAAAGGACAAATATCTTAAACAACAATGAATCTTCCTATTAATGAAAGTAATTCAATGACATTATTCCTTGCTCTAGTCTTACTAATCACACTTTGAAAACGAAAATTAATTATGGATAAAAATATCATTAATGACACAATTTTTGTATAGTGCTCAATTCAGTTGCTATAATTTTTTTTTATACCATTTTAGTGCCATAATTTCAAAAAACCGTTTATTTGAGTGTTATAACTTTCAATTGATTATTGAAGTGTTTTTTTTTTTTAAAACGTTCACCTAAGTGCAAGAAATCCAATGTGACATAGCACCCGTGATGAATGTTTTTAAAAAGTTATATTATTTTAGTGATTAATTGAAAAGTTACATGATTATATCACTCTAGTGATTAATTGAAAAGTTATATGGCATGTGAGTAACTGGAAAAAAATTATGACATTCAACTGATAAAAAAAAAAGTTATGACTCCAAAGCACCATGAGGAGATTAGTAGGTCTTTGACCGCTCAAATAAGCGTCGTATAAAAATAATGACACTTGTAGCATCCTTTTCTTTAATTTGCTTGTATAAGAGGCCAAATTTGCTTGTATAGAAATCCAGCATGGCATAGCACCCAAGAGGAGACTAGTAGGACTCTGAATCCGTTATGCTTTAATTGCCTTTTGATCCCAAATTTAGTCCGGTATTCTTGGGGACAACCGTCAAAAGTCACTTAGATTCACATACACTTTCCACCTCAAGTCTCAAATTTTCCTAGTCATTTTTTAACTAAACTTGATTAGCAGCTTTTGTTGGGAAAAACCTCCCTATGATATTTTGAATTTGACAAATTTTTTTTTTTCTCATTATTAATTGATAACTGCAATGTTGTTGTTTTTTTTTTTTTTTTTTTTATGGTCTTTAGAGGAACTGGCTGCAGTAGCCGACAACAGCCAGCGCCATAAACCCCATGTGATACTTAAGCAGGAGAACCCACTACCCCTGAGTCACACTTAATACACCTAGCGCCTCTCCTGGGTTTTGAACCCTTCACCTCTTCGTTGAGGATCAGTAGAGTCTTAGCCAGTGGAGCCACCGCGGCCGATGGTATAACTACAATGTTGTTTATCTCAGGTTATGTTGATATGAGGATTGTTTTGTTACTATCAATGGCATCTGAGGTATATAGTACTAAGACGTCTACAATCTAAATTAAATCTTGATATAGAGTGAACAAGTTTAGTAGAATGAACATGTTCGTGATTGGAGAGACCATGATAAGGTGAGCAGACTAAGTAAAGTTTTGATCACTATCTTACTCAGGAAAGCCGGTGGATAGCAATTAGTAAGTCAATTTCTGACAGGTAGCTCACATAGACTCACTAGATTGTTGATAAAGGTAGCGTCCTATACCAACTTTGAAGTTGATGCTTATCACGTGTTTAATATGAATAGGAAGACCAAGATATTAATTTGATTTGCTTGGAAAGTCAAAAAGGATAATATCAAGCTTCAAGGCGTGGAATTCCAAAAAGGATAATTGAAAATGAATATAATCAGTCCTTGTCTATTTTGCTCCCTCAATCAGAGGAATGGACGATTAACAAAAATAGGTGACTCTATTTGGGAAACATCATTCTTGTCAGGAAATATGATTGTATGAGGGCCAGATTTCCAGAAATAGGTGACTCTATTTGGGAAACATCATTCTTGTCAGGAAAATATGATTGTATGAGGGGGCCAGATTTCCAGAAATAGTGTCTATCAATTCCATCACTTAAATGACCTATTGAAGATTCTCCAACGGCTAATTTGGAAATTTTTTATTGGATGTCTCCGAAGAGACGGCTAATTTGGAGATTGAAGATTTATATATGTTTTGTTTATTTCATAGAAAACAAATGATTTGGAAAACGTTTTCTTCATAATGATAGCTTATATCGCTTAAAAAAATTAATTAATGAAAACTGTTTTTATTATTCACAATAATTTGTATCTAAATATTTTCGTTAATGATTAAAATTTTTATTTATTATCTTTATAAGTAATATAAAAAATTATTTTTAATTATTTTTAAATTATTTATTTTTTACTTAAACAAACATATCCATAATAGAGTCAAAACAAGTTGAAGGAAGCAGCAAAAAATTGAGAGAGCTACAAATTCATTATCATCTCATTCTCTCTCATTACTGCAATCGTGGATTTTACTCATTTGTGCTTCACTCTATTAAGAGTCCTTGTTGCTCGTCACAATTGATGATTTGAGAGGTGTACGAGTATAATAGCAATGCTTGATTATTATTATTTTTTTTTGGTAAAGAATAGCAATGCTTGATTATTGATAGTGGGCTTTGTCAAATTTTGTTTTTTTTTTGGTCTGAAAGATAATATCATTCATAAGAGTTAAGAGTACATCTAGCTACCAAAGCGTCTGAATACAGTATATCTAATAAAGCAGAAGGAGGTGAAACGGGCCAGCCAAGGGAAAGAGTGCCATTTTTGTGGGCCTTTGCAGCCCAATCAGCCACAAAATTAGCACCTTTGCGACAAAACCTAAAGCGTAGCTTGGAGAAGTCGCGTAGGAGATCCGCCACTTGAGCGGAAGCAATTGCTACGTTGAAATTACTCTTCAAGTTTTTTTTTTTCTTTTTTGTGAATTCCAGCCTTGTTGGTAGCTATTAGTTTGAAAGAATAGATGTAAACTTGATATTAGCTGAATCAATGTAATATTCGTTTGTAATATTTTGTTTATCTTTTTACTTGCCTCAAAATCTATCTAATAAAAGCATTTGCATATGATAGAATTAAACCATTCCCGCATCAATCAAAGTTCTTGAATTATCCCACGAAAATCTGTCAAGTTTTTAAATCAACGTATTAACCGCATCCAAGTTGCATCGTTAACCTCAACAGCTTCAAATCAAGATCTTCAGTAAATTTTCTTTGACCGAGGAATCGATCGGCCATTTCTCGCAATGCTGGGAAATTTCCCGATTTTTATTGGACATCTTGAGAGTCGAGACTAGAGATGGTAAGCGTCCCACCACAATAAAATTCGCCTTGAGCCGATGAGCAAGCAATCGCCGATCAAATTTCTAAAACCTTCTAATATTCAAAAGAAAGGTCGTAGAGCCTGAAACCGTATCTAAAGGTCTTCGAACTTAACGAAACATTCTAGACCTTTAAGTTATATAGCCAATAATGATTTTTGAAATGACAAGTCATAGAAACAATGTCCAATCTGTAGAGCCGAGCCTTAGTCCCCTGTACGGCTCAAAATCTCGAGCTTGGGATTTCTTAGCATCTTCTATCAATATTTTGACTCTTTGGAAAGCTCTCGACACAAGTATTCTGATAGCACAAAAATCACACGAATTGGACATTATAGTAAGCAGATATTGGCTCTGAAAAAGTGGGCATCGACCTTAGGAGCGCCCCTTGAGCATGCTTCAAGATGAGTCCTAACACCCTTAACTTCAATTTCGGGCAGAAATTCATGCTAGGATGCGCTACTATTATTGTAAAATTAAAAGCATGTCTTCTGCTGTTCATATGGTCATAAACCACACATTCCAATTTCATCACGAGTTTAAATGAAATCTCCCGTCTCAAATTATGTCATCATATTTTTAGAAATTATAGTTATAGGTTGCTTAATGACTATTTAAAATTTAATCCGAATGAGGCTGTTAAGATGTAGCTGTGTTGGCATTGCCAAAAATTGTATGAAAATGTCATTTATAAATTCAATTTAAAATGAGACTCCACACATAATTTAAAAAAAATTACGCTCAGCAGTTTCGATTTCATCTTATAAAACATTCAATCATGTCTCGTTCAATGTCTCTTTTCATGTAGCATGCGACATAGAGTATATTTGTAAAATGCACGTTCACATGGAATTTGGTCACTTTTTTATTTTTGGTCGAAAAATAGAAATTTCATTGCTAACCCGCTAAAGGGGCACCATTGGTTGGCAAGTCTAAACATAAAATTAAACATAGAGAGCGAGGAGGATTAGCAATCCAATTACTAGGAAGTGAGTTGGTTCGATGGGCTTTGGCAACCCAATCCGCGGCCTTGTTAGTTTCTCGTGGCTCGTAGATGATTAACACTCCACTAACTTGGGCCAAAATATCTTTGCAATCCGTGACTATGGGCTGGCCAACCAAGGTGGTTCCTCTAGGCCTGATAAGCTATTTACGAGTGATAGGTTATCAGATGAGATGAGCACCTGCAGATCAGCTTCTTTTAGTTCCAAGTCTTCTCTAGTTCGTGTGAAGCTTTTGTTCTATACCCAGCGTGCTACTTCTCTTAAAGCTAGGGCTTCGGCAACCCACACGGATGGAGCAAAAATCAGCCTCGCGAAACCATGAAGGAGGATGTTGGCTTTGTTTCTGCATACTCCAGCAATCGATCCGGCCTTGGATGATTCGCACCAGGAGCAATCGACATTTATTTTCATCTTATTTGCTGAAGGTGGGTTCCATTTCAGCTCAGATCGTGGAGCTTCTAGTGATTCTCTTTCGCCTTTCTTCCCCCGCAGGTTCCATTTCATGAAAAGTGCTGTTGTGATGCTCGTTTCTTATTGAGCTACGGTTGGGTCGGGCTTTCACCCTTGGAAGACCAAAGCATTCCGACACTTCCAAATCTGCCACAGGGCACTAGCAGAAATAGCTTTCAAGTTTGGATCCGCTCATGAGGTGAGATTCTCAAAGATCCATTTATCTATGCAGGTAGTTCTTTCTGGATCTGTATCGGCATAAATAGGGCCTGGCCATATATTTTTGGTCCAATCACAGAGAATGAAGAGGTGTCCTACTGATTCCGGGGCTTGTCCACATATCTGATAGGTAGGATCGGGTATCATTTTCCTTTTATATAAGTTTTCCTTTATGGGGAGTGTGTTGCTGCGAATATTCCATAGGAAGAACCGAATTTTAGGAAATGTCTCTTCTAGATTTCATTCCATAGCGACTTAGGTGTTTGGTAAGATGAAGACGGGATATTTGTAATGGGGATTTCGGCAAAAGAACGCTTCAAGTGCCATATGCTTTGGCCAAATGGACATTTAAGTGCCATAATTTACGAAATGTACACTCAGTGCCACTTTCAAGAAAAACGGATTACTTGAGTGCCAATCCGGCAAGAATCCACGGCCAAAATGTCGACGTGGCACTTTTCCGGCGAACTAAGCTCAAAACGACGCCGTTTGCGCCGACGTGGCTAAAAAGGTGTCGTTTTGGGCGATGTGGCAAAAAAAATAAAATAAAATAATTAATTAAATTAAATTTATTTAAAATATTTAAAAATAATAATTTTAAAATTAAATTAAGTTGAAATATAAAAAAATTTAAAATTTAAAATTTTTAAAAAATTTTAGAAATTTTTTTAAAAAAATTTAGAAAAATTTAAAAAAAAATTTAGAAAAATTTAAAAAAAATTTTAAAAAAAAAAAGGAAAAGTGGGGAGGCGGGCCGAGGATTCCCTCGGTCGCCTCCGTCGCCGGAAGGGCCGCGATGGCGGGGGAGGGTCGGCCGGGGTCGTCGGGCCACGGCCGGGGTCGCGACCACGGCCGACCGGGCGCGAGGGCTTGCGAGCCCTCGCCGGATCGTGGCAAGGGCTCGCGGCCCTCGCCCGGTCGGCAACCCCGCGAGCCCTCGTCCGTATCGGCAACCCCGGCGAGCGGCGGCCCTTGGCCGGTCGGGCGAGGGCTCGCGAGCCCTCGCGCCGCGATCGGCCGGGTCGCCAACCCGGCCGGGGCCTGGTGACCCTAGCCGACCCTCCCCCCCGCCGTCACGGCCCTTCCGGCGACGGAGCGCCTCCCCACCTTTCTTTTTTTTTTTATTTATTTAATTTTTATTTAATTTTTAATTATTAATTTTTAATATTTCAACTAAATTTAATTTTAAAATTATTAATTTTAAATATTTTAAATAAATTTAATTTAATTAATTATTTTTTTTGCCACATCAGCCCAAAACGACGCCTGCCGTTTGGCCATGTCGCATGTAAAATGGCGTCGTTTTGAGCTCGTCGCGGAAAAGTGCCACGTCGACATTTTGGCCGGATTCTCACCGGATTGGCACTCAAGTGATCTGTTTTTCTTGAAAGTGGCACTTAAGTGTACCTTTCGTAAGTTATGGCACTTAAGTGTCCCTTTGGCTAAAGTTATGGCACTCCAAGGGTCCGTGTGTCTGGGGATTTCAGCCTTGTTATGTAGTCTGTTGTAGCCGCTTTTCACAGTATAGGAGCCCGATCTGTTTTCAGTTTACACTAGCTTATTTGGATGGGGTGTTAAGCTGATGGGAATGGCTAAAATCTCTTTTGCTACATCTTCCTCGATCAGGTTATTCACTCGTTGAGTATCCCATTCATGTGACTCATGATCAATTAAATCAGCCACCACTCTTGATTCATCCCGATTTGCAAGGCCAAAAAACTTTCTTGATGGTAGCCAAGTATCTTGTCGAATTCTTATTTTCTGTCCATCACCCACTGCCCACCTAGAATCATGTTCAATCGTTTCTCTCCCCAACAATAGGCTTTGCCACCCCCATGAAGGCCGAAAACCTTTGTTAGCTGCCTAGAAATCACCTTTAGGAAAATAAATGCTTTTCAGAACTTTACATCATAGTGCATACGGTGTTTGGATAAATCTCCAAGCTTGCTTCCCCAGCATTGCTCTATTAAAATAAACTAAATCTTTAAAACTAAGGCCACCACAATCTTTCCTTTTTATTTTTATTTTTTCAGATCTTCTCACTTTTTCCAATGTATTCCTCTTCTAGCCACGTTATGTTTCCACCAAAAAGAGGCTACTCGCTGCTTAATAGTGCAACAAATGGATATTGGGATTTTGAAAATAGACATAGCGTATTGAGGTAGGGCTTGAATAACTGTCTTTATGAGAACTTCCTTTCCCTCCTTTGAAATCAACATCTCTTTCCATCCTTCAAGTTTTCATTCAACTTTAGCAAGGATCCATGCAAACATTTGCTTTTTTGGTTTGGCCCTAGTTGGATGGAATTCCCAGGTATTTACCTATTTTATCTATGAATGGAACTCTCAATTTAGTAGCTAGATTCTGTTTTAGGCTCTGTGGGCAATCTCTCCTAGTGAAAAGCCTTGATTTATTGAGATTTATAGCTTGTGCTGACGCATAGCAGTACTGGTTCAGCACATTTGCCACATTCTGAGCTTCTCTTATCGTTCCATTTAAGAAAAATATTGCATCATCAGCAAAGATAAGATGTGAGAGAGTTGGGCATGTAGAGTTTAGGCGGATACCCTTGATACTTCCATCCGTTACTACTTTGCCCATAAAGGTAGATAAGACGTTGGCCAGATAATGAATAGATAGGGAGAGAGAGGATCACCTTGTCGAATTTCTCGGGTTGGCCTAAAGACAATTGAGGGTTCTCCATTAACCAGGATGCTAAAAGACACCGATGAAATGCAATGCTTTATCCATGTAACCCATCTCTCATTAAACCCCAATCTCAGCATATAATCACATAAAAAGTCTCATTCGACCCTATCATAAGCCTTCTTCATATATAGTTTTAGAATGGCCTGAAAATTACGCCTTCGCCTTCTCCTTCTCACCCTGAGTTGATGAATCACCTCTTGGACTATGAAAATGTTGTCCTATATTTGACGATCTCTTAAAAAAGCACTTTGCTCCACAAAAATAAATTTTGGAATCCATGGTTTTAGTCTATTAGCTAGCACCTTCGCTATAATCTTATAATTAAAGTTGCACGGGCTGATAGGCCTAAATTGGGTGATATCTTCTAGATTGGTTACTTTAGGAATAAGAGTGATATGCGTTTTATTAAGCTTTGGATCAAAGGTACCTTGGCTGAAGAAGAATTGAACCATGTTGAAAATGTCTTCATGTATAATAGGCTAGTGACTTTGATAAAAAAAAACTCCATTTAGCCCATCTAGACCCGGTGCTTTTGTAGCCCTTAACTGAAAAACAGCTTTCTTTAACTTCCTCTCTTGTGACTGATTTGATCAGGTTAGCATTCATCTCCTCATTCACCACCACTGGACATTGGTCTAAGATTGGTTGATAATTTCTTCCTCCCACCGAAGTAAATAGGTCTTGATAGAAGCTGCAAATATGTTGTTTAAGGGTTGAGGGATTCCTGCACCAGGTCTAGTCATTGAGCCTTAGCATGGGTATTTTGTTTTGTTGTCTCCTTTGAACTGTTATAGCATGAAAGAACTTTGTGTTTTGATCTCCCCATTTTAGCCATTGAATTCTCGACCTCATATACCAGTACATCTCTTCTTGTCGCCATACCTCTTCCATTTTCCTTACAATTTTGCCGACTTCCTCTCTAATTTGCTCCCCATCAGTTCTGTTAGTCAATTCTTGGAGCCTATATTTGAGTGGAGTGAGTTGTTTTTGAGCATTTTTAAAATTCCTCCTACTCTATTTACTTAATTCAACAACTACTCACCTTGTTTTACCTGCCAATGTAAGTTTATCTATTCTATTTTCATTCCAGGCTTTCTTAACCACCTCCTCACACTCTGGATGTTCTAGCCAATATGTCTCAAATCTGAAAGGTTTATTTCTTCTCAACTCTATTGGATTTAAGGATAGCAAAATTGGGCTATGGTCAGACCTTATTGTCGAAAAGAAAAAGCCTCCACATTTGGATAAAGGACTCTCCACTTCATATTGCAAATCGCTCTATCCAATCTCTTATTTACTAATGCATTGCCTTCCCTATTATTTGACTAGGTAAAGGTGTAGCTCTTACTCTCAATGTCCATCAATGAGCAAGCGTCTAAGAAGTCCCAAAAGGCTGCAATTCTATAGCGGTCCGCCTCTTGCCTCCCAAACTTCTCCCAATGGTAGAGCACTTCATTGAAATCTCCTATGCACAACCATGGAAATGGGTTATTATAGTTGCCGTCTTTCAAAGATCTCCATAGCCTTACTCTATCTTGAAAATTTATTGATGCATGTAGAAATGATATTCGCATTAAGTAGCCACTATTTAAGTCTTGACATTGGATATTAATGACCTCATTTGAGTTGCTCTTTACTTCCACCTTAACCTCCTCATCTCACAATAGTGCTAGGCCTCCCACTATACCAACAGGCTCGATAACCAGAGAATGTTGGAGCTGAATCCTTGCCTTCACTCTTTCTACAACATTAGACTTATTCTTGGTTTCTATGAGGAAAACCATGTTGGGCTTTTCCTGAGCCATTAAGGCTTTAAGGTGCTGAACTGTCAAGGGTGTGCCCAATCCCTGACAGTTCCAACTTAAATACTTCCATCTATTCTCTAGTGGCTTGATAGGGCCAGCCACCAAAGCCCATACATTAGCCCCTTTCTCATGACTAAATTGGGGCATCCATAAGTTGTTCTTCATCCCCTAAGAGTACAAAATAATGTGATCTTTTTACCGGATTGTGTTTTGGCCAAAAATTTAATTTTCAAACTTCTTCTTAAAGAAAATGCAAGATAAATTTGCATTAGGGCTATATCAAGAAGTTGTGGTACTGCCCCACGTAACAATAACCCCATACCTTAGGTTCCGGCACTCGGGCCAGTCATTAGTTCCCTATAACTACTTAGGCATTCTAGGTGTCCAGTCAACCTGGACAATTAGATTGCTCACATCCTTTTAACCAACTATAAATCAGACGGAAATATCAAAACGCCTTATATCACGGAGCTCTCCTTTTCGCGTACCAAAATCTCGAAAATTATTCGAACTAGTATAATCAATAGTGGATAAACTTTGTTAATATGCCACTCCACGAAACTCTTCCCGATTTATTTTCCGATGGTCTCCACTAATACACTTCAAAATCTTCTGGTGCGACTTCCGATCGGACGTCCATATGATGTGCAATAAGACATGCAATTCTGATTTTTCTCCAAGATGTGGAAGTGCGAATAAAAGAGGATGCCTTTTGACACCTTTCGACTAAGAATTTTGTGGAATTTGTTTTTTTTGTATCTAAACAATGACGTCTTTAAAAAAAATTCAGGGCACAAAAATGAAAAATCTCTCTCAAAATAGCGCGAGAAGGACATATATTCATTACGTTGCACTCCACAATTTACACGTCTACTAGTTTCCGAGATGTAGGTAAAGCAGTCGCAGCAAACCTCCGGTAAAAAGACCTCCAAGTTGCTGGTGTCGCGGATTGACGCGTGAGATGAAGAATCGAGTAAAGAACGTGTTTAGAGGGAGAAAATTCCAGGAGAAAATGTACTTCTATTGCTTAATTTTATAAATGAGCGGTAGAACACCCCTAATTAATATGATGCCTTTTAATTACTACCGTTGATTGCCCCTTGATCAAAACGGTGTATAACTCTTCTCAACTACAGTCTACCTTATTAAATACAATAAATATCTTAAAAACAATATACATTTCTCATACCGTCCTCGGAGTATTTTAGAATCCTCCTGAAAATGCTGGAGCCAATACACTTCAAGCCTTGTGGATCATCTAGGCCACAACTTCGGTCAGTTGGGTCTCAAATCCTCCGGTTCGCGACGCTAGCATTTAAGTGGAGTTGTGGTGATGGGCTTGCTAACTTTGGATATTTGTTTTTCGGAAGACCCGGAGTAGCTATGGTTCAATCCAAATTTTTTATAACAGATGCGAGAGCCTCTTACAATGGCGTCCAACTAAGCAAACTTGTACACATGGAAATACCAAATAAGCTCTTGTTTTCACCCTCAAAATCAAATAAGATTAAAGCCTAGGCAACATATCTAAAAGGGATGATATTTCCAAATAGTCAGCTCCATTTTATACCATATATTCACTTGGGGAAATTACTGCCTTCTTCAACGGTATCTTAGATACGTATTGTCTATTTTTCTTTTCTAAAACAGTTTATGACTTTCATCGCTTCTCTTCGAAATCCCTCAATAATTATGAAAATATTCAAATAGAGTTTCGACATTTCAACTCTCATTCCCATTATTGAAATTGCTTTATCAGGAATATTTAGTTAAAGAGTCTTGAAATAAATAGTTTGTGGAAATTTCAATCCCAATTTTGAATCTAAAATTGTTTATATCCGTATTTCTTATCAATAATTTTCCCGTCTCCTTACAGGTCATTCGTCTCTAACCCAATCTCCTCTGAGAAGGTGGAGATTCGAATTCCTTGCCTCCCCATTCCTATAATGAAAGGTTAACCACTGGAGCTAGAGGTGTTAAATGGGTGGATCGGGTCGGGTTTGGGTCGGGTCATTAATTGTCTGACCCAAATTGACTCATTAACCAATTTATGACCCATTTATGCCTAATATAAATTTTCCAACCTATACTCAACACAATCCATACTCGACCTATACCGACTATTTAACTAAACTTAAAAAAGTTTATTTCTTATATATATGTTTAAAAAAATGATATTACTAAAATATTTTTATACAACACAAATTTAATGGACAATTTTTATAATTTTTAAAATAATAATTTTAAAAATCGAAATTTAATTATTTAATTATTTTTTTAAATTAAATTTTTAAATATAATTTTTAATTTGTAATTTTCTTTTTTTCTTTTTTGTTCTTCTTTTTTGGCTGGCTGCCAGCCACGACGATGGCCGACGATCGGCCATAGGTGAGCCTCAAGCGAGCCCCTCGCCGGACGTTGGCGAGGCTGTGCCTCGCCAAATGCGCGAGCTCGAGCCTTGCCGTCGGGCGAGGCCTTTGCCTTGCCGGATCTAGCGAGCTCAAGGCTGGCTAGCGTCGGGGCGAGCTTGAGCTCGCCCTCGGCCGGATCTCGGCGAGGCTCGAGCCTCACCGGACGTCGGCTAGCTTGAGGCTTGCACGGTCGGTCGCGGAGGCTCGCCTAGTCGGTCGCGGAGGCTCACACAGTCGGTCGTCGACCATCGTTGTGCCGGCAACCGAGAGGAAGAAGAAAGAAAGAAAAAAAGAAGAAAGAAAAAAAGGAAAGAAAAAGAAAAAGAAAAAAAGAAAAGAAAATTAAAATAAAAAATAATTATAATATCAATTTTTATAAAAAAATATTTTTGTAAAGTTAAATAGAGAAGAGAGAGTCTCTCTGTAAATGGGTTCATTTTTAATGGGTTGATAAATTGGTTTTAAATGGGTCTACTCTTAGACCCATTTATAACTCATATATCTCAGCCTCTTTATTTTCAAAACCCAGTGTGGGTGTTTTGAGAAATGAGACTTGACTCATTAACGATCCATTTAACTAGAAATGGGTCCATAAATGGGTGGGTTATTGACCCATTTAGGCCTGTTAACACCTAAATTTTGGCGACCCGTTTGGTCATTTATCACATTAAAAATTAGGGGTTAATTTTATCCTTGAAAAAATATTAATTGCATAGCATATAGATGTAGGTGCATTTATTTTAAATTTATATGTTTTGCATTTATTTATTGGACTAATGACGGGTGGTTCTGAGCTTTAAATTGATAGGCCGGACTAAGCCCATGAAGCGAGCAAATTAGCCAAAGCCTTTTTTTTTTTTTTTAAGTAATCGAAAATTATCTCGTGAGGAAATAAAAATTTGAAATTTTCTGGGATATGATGAATTTTTTGGATAGGGCAGCTGTGAAAAGTGAATATTACATTTGGAAGAAAAAGAATTTTCGTGGATATCAATTTGGAAAAATTAAAACCCTAGTCTAAGGCTTATAAATAGATTAGTCGTATAGGGTTTTTAGGGGGGCCACACATATTGATACATACGGCCACACAAGAGGGGGACAATTAGATCCTCACGGCGAAAAACCCAACAACGCATAGAACACGCACGTGAAAAGAGAGAGAGATTCATGGCCACAAGGCAAAGCTTCATCATATAGAAAGCATGGCCGTGACTTCAATGCACATATTCAGCCAAAAGATGTGAGAGGGAAATGCGTGAGAGAAAAGAAGGGCAATAGAGAGGTTGTTCGTGCAAGAAGGAGCCGGATCCTTCAACTCTGAAAAATTGTCCACCACCGTCAGAAAAGGCAAAAAAGGGGAGAATCCCTCTTCTGCAAGTTGGACATCTACACATTGAAGAAGCCTTGAAGGAGAAAACCTGCGAGAAGATCGACACGCACTTGAGAGAGAACTAAATCTTCTCTCTCCATGACGCTGCCCGCAAGACCTTGGCTCCATCTTCGTTGCAGCGCCTTCGCGTGACCACCGCAGCAGCGCAACCAAGACCACCACGAGTCCCGCAAATCCGATGCCACCCTTGCCGACATAGTTCCATTGCCTCGCTCGAGTCCTTCGTGACGCTGCTGCTACCCAAGACGTGCCACCCCGACGTTGAGCCGCCCCCTGATTTGTGGTGACATTGCCTACCGTTGCTTTGTTGATCTGTCCATTGGTTGCTACCTAGGGCACCTCGTTGAACCACCACGAGGCTTGCCGCTGTCTTTTGACGAAGTGTGATCACAGACATCACCCGGCGCAAGTCCAGTCCACTTCGCTGAGCGTCCTGGCTTTCCTCGGCAGTTTGTTGGGACAATTTGAGTCCAATTCAGTGAGCCTCAACACCCCCAAAATCCAGTCCCAACATCCAAGTCCGAGCTGTGAGCCTTGCCGAGCAATTACCATATCACGTTACGAGTAGCTGTAGCCGTTCGAGGATTGGAATTTGGGAGCCAATATTCGGAATAGGTAAATTTTTTGTCTATTTTGATTTCTGAAAATTCCATTTCCTTATTTGATATATTCGTTGATGCACATGATTGAAATCCCTAGCGGAACTCTCAAATTAGGGATTGACAGTCCGATTTTCGCGCCCAAAATCCGACTCACAATCACTTGCAAAATTGTCAATCTGATCTCACGCCCGATAATTTAAAATTGGCCAACTCGATCTCATGCGTGAGATATGGTTCGTCAATCTTTTTGTTATGCTGAATCAATGTAATATGCGTTGGCACTTATCAAAGGAATTCTTCCAATCTTCCCGTTGGACAGAATTAATTAGGAAGATCATTCGAGCTATTAAAGGAACATGTCGATAGTCAATTAATCATGTTCGCACATACAATCAGGATCTCGGTTTCCATAAATAGAACATTCCAAGAATATTTTGCCAATCATCAGATCCTTAATCTCCGAATCAATCAAGATCAAATAAAGGATTCCGTTATGTCATATCCAGTCAAGAGATCTTCTCCAATCGATAAGGTCATATCCTTAGTGAAACATCCAGTTCTGGATAGCCTTTCTTCAATGGATTAGAAACTGTCAATGAGGATAGACTTTGAGTCTTGACTCTGGCTGTCCGGAGGTCTTCAGACTTTAAATAGCAGAGTCTGCAAACCTTCGAGACTAGATCGATGGAAACGTTTTGTCAGCTTCAAAACATTTCAAGAAGATTTCTCCAACAGTAACACCCTATGCTAAGATAATTTTGCAAAGTATTCCAAAATTTTGACAAGGACAATAGAGTCAAAAAATAAATTATTAATATTTTCTATGGTCAAGTTTATGAGTGCCTCGTGGCTTGGCAGTACTTATCAAGCATATTTAACAAAGAAAGGTTCAACTATAAAATTTTTATTGAAAACATACTCTTTTGCATGCCAATCATTCAATTTTGTAGATGATGTGAATTGAGAGCAACTTTGCTTTCCAACTTTAACAATTCTTGTATATGATTGACTTCTTTATTCATATGTTATTGTCATGCGAATTATTCAATAGATCAAATGCATTTTTCCTTTAAAAAAAAAAAGGAGGGGCTAATGTCTCGTTATCCCTTTGATGGTGCCATACTGTCGCCATGGATGCATTGTATATACACATATTTCTAGGGCATAAAGATATAACGGTACTCAGAAAATATGATCAAACATCAAATAATTGATTCGAATAACAGCACATACTTTATGCCGTTGGCTTATAATGTGATGATTTCAAATATGTGTATTCTCCTTAATATATCATATCATATAACATGTCATGAATTGATTACACATCCTTTCGATTTTGATGATACATTACCTTGAGGTCCACAAAATTGAAGGTCCTCATAATTTATCTCTCTCACCACTCTCTTCGAAACCATAATCCCATGCCATCATAACAAAAACCCTAATTTTAAATTCCATATTTTATGTGCACTTTTCACCCTCTAGTCAATGCTGATAGCATCTGTGTTACCTTGGCACTGTCGTTGTCGATAACCATAGCGGCAAGTCCATGTTTGTAAAATTAATCGATTAGTAATTGTGTAGAAGATAATTGTGAAGTGTGTCTATGAGTAATTTGAATTAATTAGTTTGAAATTGGTAAAATTCATTTACCTTCAAACATTAATCATTCAACAATCATGGGATAAGAACAATTGTACTCGGCAATTAGCAAAGCACATTCTTGTTGATCAGATCCTTAGACGAAAATTCACATGACCGAAAATGTTTTTTTAGAGGCAAATACTTCTGCTTCCATTTTAGTTATATAAAGACGCATAAGCTTTAGAAAATGATCAAGAGGCACATAAATAATACCTAAAAGTCATAATTATAGGATTCAATTGCCTCACTAAAGACATTTCTTATTCTATTTGACTCTACAAATTTTTGGGACAAAAATCTGTCTTGCAAAAGCGCATAGTTTTTACTACATAAGTCATTATTGTTGTAGTATGTAAGTTTTTGTCTTATCAAACCTCACTTCCTAAACATAAAACATTTACCGGCTTTTACTCACAAGACAAAAATACCTTAGCTTTTCAAATGATCCAAAAAGAAAGAAATCACAGGCTTTTATTTGATGGGCAAAAATATCCACTGATACAACTGATGTGATAAATGACAAAGCTAATTAAACTAATGTTTATAAAAATACACCTTATCTTGAGCTAAAAAGAGAACATGGGCATGTCAGCAAAAACTCGAAGACATCGTTAGTCTAAGCCTTAGTCATTTATGATTCTTCTTGATTAGGACTTATTTGCATCACACACATTTCTTGAGATTGATGCGGCACTTTTTCCTACTAATTTGTTTCTCTAAAATGTCATTTTTCTTGCATCATGCGTCACATCATCTTGCTTGGACCGCAAATTTAATGGTGAGTTTTTATCCCTTGAATAAAAAGTTGGCAGAAATTCTTTGATCATTTGAAAAGTCAATGGCATTTTTATTCTACATGCCGAAAGTTTTTTGGCCACAATTTGATATACCTATAAGTAACTTTTAAAACTTTATTTATGGATGGCAAACCCTCCACGATCTACATGGATGCATAGGGAGGGGAGGGGACAGTTGGACATGAGCGGTTGGACATGAGCGTGTGCCAATTCCATATTTAACTAATGCACATGTAAAAACCTGCAGGCCTTGATCATATGCAATTCCCATGCTCATGACACCATAACAAAAAGATTGGTAAAATGGTAAGATAATTGAGCAAAGTATTCAGAAACTTTCGACAAGGACAATAAAATCAAAAAATATATTATTAATATATTATGTGGTCAAGTTTATGAATGTCCTGTGCCTCTCGGCTGTACTTATAAAGCATATTTAATGAAGGAATGTTTGATTTTAAAATTTTTATTGAAAACATACTCTTGTATGTGTCAACCATCCAATTCTGTAGGTGATGTGAATTGAGACAAACTTTGCTTTCAAACTTCGACAATTCTTGTATATGACCAACTTCTTTATTCATGTCTTACCGTCATGTGAATTATTCGATAGATAAAATGCAGTTTTTTTTTTTTTAAAGGAGGGGCTAATGTCTCGTTACCTTGATGGTGCCATACTATCGCCGTAGATGCATTGTCTATACACATATATTTCTAGGGCACAAAGATATAATGTCACTCATAAAATAAGATCAAACATCAAATAATTGATTTGGAGAAGAGCACATATCATAGGCGGTTGGCTTATAACACAATGATTTGAAGTTTGTGTATTCTCCTTAATATATCGGACCATATAACATGTCATAAATTGATTATACATCCTTTCGATTTTTACCTAGAGATCCACCAAATCTAGGGTTCTCATAATTTATCTCTCTCACCACTCTCTTCGAAACCATAATCTCATGCCATTATCACCAAAACCCTAATTTTTAATTCCAAAATTTATATGCACTTTCCACCCTCTAGCCACTACCAGTAGCATCCAGGTCACCTTAGCATTGCCGTCGAGGACAGCCATAGCCACAAGTCCATATTTCTAAAATTAAGCTCACTAATAATTGTGTAGAAGGTAGAAGCTTAAATGTGGAGTACGTCTATGAGAAATTTGTAGTGATTAGTTTGAAATTGGTAATATTCATTCACCTCCAAACGTCAATCATTCAACAAACACAGGAAATTCTCATGCTTGAATTTTTTTTTTTTTTAGACAAATACTTATGCTTCCATTTTAGTTATTTTAAGACACATGTGCTGTAGAAAAATGATCTAAAGGCACATAAATAATAGTTAAAGGTCAAAATTAGAGGAGTCATTTGCCTCATTAAAGACATTTCTTCCTCTATTTAACTCTAAAAACTTTCGCCTGGGGGGGGTTGGACATGAGCATGCACCAACTCCATATATAACTATTGCACATGTAGAAACTTGCAAGCTCTGATCATATGCAATTTGCTTGCTCATGGCACCATAATAAAATGATTGGTAAAATGGTAATATAATTGAACAAAGTATTCAGAAACTTTTGCCAAGGACAATAGAGTCGAAAAATAAATTATTAATATTTTTTATGGTCAAGTTTATAAGTGCCTCGTGCCTCAGCTGTACCCATCAAGCATATATAATAAAAGGTTCGATTTTCAAAAAATTATTGAAAACATACTATTGTGCATGTAAGCCATTCAATTTTGTAGGTGATGTGAATTGTGGCAAACACTGCTTTTCAACTTTGACAAATCTTGTATATCATTGAATTCTTTATTCATGAGTTATTGTGATAAGAATTATTCAATAGATAAAATGCATTTTTCCTTTAAGAAAAGGAGGGGCTAATGTCTCGTTATCCCTTTGATGGTGCCATACTGTCACCATAGATGCATTATATATACGCATATTTCTAGGGCACAAACTCAAAAAATAGGATCAAACATCAAATAATTGATTCGAATAAGAGCACATATTTTATGTGGTTGGCTTATAACGCGATGATTTGAAATATGTGTATTCTCCATAATATGTCAGACCATATAACATGTCATAAATTGATTCTACATCTTTTCGATTTTGACGATACATTACCATGAGCTCCACAAAATCTAGGGTCCACATAATTTATCTCTTTCACCAGTCTCTTTGAAACCTTAATCCCATGCCATCATCACGAAAAACCCTAATTTTAAGTTCCATAATTTATGTGCACTTTTCACCCTTAGGCCACTACCGGGAGCATCTGTGTCACCTTGGCGCTACCGTCATTGATAACCATGGCAGTGAGTCCATATTTGTAAAATTAACTCCATTAGTAATGGTGTAGAAGATAAAGGTTTAATTGTGGAGTGCGTCTATGAGTAATCTGAATTGATTAGTTCGAAATTGGTAAAATTCATTTACCTTCAAACATTAATCATTCAACAAACATGGGATAAGAACAATTGTACTTGGCAATTAGCAAAGCACATTCTTGTCAAACAGATCTTTAGATAGAAATTCACATGCCCAAAAATGTTTTTTAGAAGCAAATACTTCTGCTTCCATTTTAGTTATATAAAGACACATAAGCTTTAGAAAAATGATCTAGAGGTGCTAAATAATAGCTAAAGGTCATAATTAGAGGATTCATTTGCCTCACTAAAGACATTTCTTATTCTATTTGACTCTAGAAACTTTCGGGACAAAAATCTATCTTGCAAAAGCAAATATTTTTTACTACAAAAGTCATTATTATTGTAGTGTGTAAGTTTTAGTCTCATCAAACCTCACTTCCTAAAAATAAAAAAGCTACCAGCTTTTACTCAAGAGACAAAAATACCCTAGCTTTTCAAATGATCCAAAAAGAAAGAAATCACAAGCTTTTATTTGATGGGCAAAAAATCCACTGATACAATCGATGTGGTAAATGGCAAGGCTAATTAGACTAATGTTTAGACAAATACACCTTATCTTGAGCTAAAAGAGATTGTGGGCATGTCAGCAAAAACCTGAAGACATTGTTTAATCTAAGTCTTAGTCATTTATGATTCTTCTTGATTAGGACTTATTTGCATCACACACATTTTTTTAGATTGATGCAGCACTTTTTCCTACTAATTTATTTCTCTAAAATGTCATTTTTCTCACATCATGCGTCACATCATCTTGCTTGGACTGAATATTTAATGGTGAGTTTTTATCCCTTGAATAATAAGTTGGTAGAAATTGTTTGGTCATTTGAAAAGTCAATGGTATTTTTATTCTACATGCCGAAACTCATGGATACATGGGGAGGGGGGAGTTGGACATGAGCATGTGCCCACTCCACATTTAACTAATGCACATGTAGAAACCTGCAGGCCTTGATCATATGCAATTCGCTTGCTCATGACCCCATAACAAAAAGATTGGTAAATGGTAAGATAATTGAGCAAAGTATTCTGAAATTTTCGACAAGGACAATAGAGTAAAAGAATAAATTATTAATATATTCTATGGTCAAATTTATGAGTGCTTCACGCCTCTTGGTAGTACTTAGCAAGCATATTTAATTAAGGAATGATTCGATTTTAAAAAAATTATTGAAAACATACTCTTGTACATGTCAACCATCCAATTCTGTAGGTGATATGAATTGAGACCAACTTTGCTTTCGAACTTTGACAATTATTGTATATGACCAACTTCTTTATTCATGTGTTACCGTCATGTGAATTATTCGATAGATAAAATGCAGTTTTTTTTAAAAAAAAAAAAAAAAGGAGGGGCTAATGTCTCATTATCCCTTTGATGGTGCTATACTTTGGCCATAGATGCATTGTCTATACACATATATTTCTTGGGCACGAAGATATAATGTTACTCATAGAATAAGTTCAAACATCAAATATTTAATTCAAACAAGAGCAAATATCATATGCAGTTGGCTTATAACAAGATGATTTGAAATTTGTGTATTCTTCTTAATATATCAGACCATATAACATGTCATAAATTGATTATACATCCTTTCGATTTTGACGATACATTACCTTGAGATCCACCAAACCTAAGGTTCTCATAATTTATCTCTCTCACCACTCTCTTCAAAACCATAATCTCCTGCCATTATCACCAAAAACCTAATTTTAAATTCCATAATTTATGTGCACTTTCTACTCTCTAGCTGCTACCAGTAGCATTCGGCTCTTCTTGGCGTTGCCGTCATCGACAACCATAGCCGCAAGTCCATATTTCTAAAATTAAGCTTATTAATAATTGTGTAAAAGATAGAAGAATAAATGTGGAGTACGTCTATGAGAAATTTGAAGTGATTAGTTTGAAATTGGTAATATTCATTTACCTCTAATCATCAATCATTCAACAAACACGGGAAATTCGCATGCTTGAATGTTTTTTTGTGGACAAATACTTTTGCTTTCATTTTAGTTATATAAAGACACGTGCTATAGAAAAATGATCTAGAGGCATATAAATAATAGTTAAAGGTCAAAATTAGAGGAGTCATTTGCCTCATTAAAGACATTTCTTCTTCTATTTGACTCTACAAAGGGGGTTGGACATGAGCATGCATGTACTCCATATATAACTGTTGCACGTATAGAAACTTGCAGGCCCTAATCATATGCAATTTGCTTGCTCATGCACCATAATAAAATGATTGGTAAAATGGTAATATAATTGAAATAAGTATTCCGAAACTTTTGCCAAGGACAATAGATAAAATGCCTCGTGCCTCGGCGGTACCCATCAAACATACATAACAACAGATTCGATTTTCAAAAAGTTATTGAAAAGATACAATTGTGCATGTAGACCATTCAATTTTGTAGGTAATGTGAATTGAGACTAACTTTGCTTTCGAACTTTGAGAGCTCTCGTATATGATTGACTTTTGTTGAATTATGTCTCGAGTTTAAATTGGATTAGGAAATTTGCTGGACTCATGAAGGAATTGAAGTGAAAGAAAAAAAAAAAAAGGAGGTTACGAAGGAAGAAGCGTGGGACGCTGCTTCGTAGAACCAAGGAGGAAAGGTGGGGCCCAAGGTCAAACTTTGACCTTGGGCACACCCACGGATAAAACAGATTTTTTTCTTTTGCAGGTCTTCTTTCGTCCAGTGAGAAGCCGCCGAGTTCCATGCACGTGAAGTGGGCTGAATTTCCTTTTATTCACGGTGGGGCCCAAAGTTTGGGGCGCACGTATAAAAGGAAAAGAAACCCTACCTACGGATGGACGTTCGATAAAAAAAAGGAAGCCGCTCAACATTCAGCCGAAGCTCTACGTACGTGAGAAGACGTCCACGCCACTTAAAGAAGATCCGCAAGATCTTGAAGTCTCGTGAAGCCGTACGTAGAGAGTTTTGTAGCGCGGTAATTTGTGCCGTGAGTTTATTCCCAATTGAGTTGTTATTTATACACTTAGAGTTTGGGGTTAAATCTGTTGGTGCGGAAATACTTGAGCGATTGAGCGATTATAAACTCGATTCTCCGATTTTAGTGGATTATTTGCTTCTTTATTTCTCCGTGGACGTAGGCACCGATACTCGGACCGAACCACGTAAATTTTTGGTGTCCCGATTTTCGTTTAATTCTCTAAGCAATTTCGCGTTGACGTAATTTGCAAGATCCTATCTTTTCCGCGTATTATATCCCAACAATTGGTATCAGAGCAGTGAAGTTGGATTTCTTGATTGTGATTTGGGGCTTTTGCTTGTCTGATTATTATCTGGAAATTCTGTTATTGCAATTATGTCTGAGAGGAAATCTGAGATTGAGAAGTTTGATGGGAGAAACAACTTTGTGTTATGGAGCATCAAGATGCGGGCTTTATTGACAACACAAGGTTTGGCCAAGGCACTGGATGGTGAGGATGAGTTGCCGATTATAATGAAAGCCTTAGAGAGGGTAGAGCTTATGCCAAAAGCAAAGAGCATAATCCTGTTAAATTTGTCGGATGAGGTATTACTAGAGGTTATTGAGGAGAAGGATGCTGCATCATTATTGGCAAAACTTCAAGCACTCTATGTGAAGAAATGTTTGAACAATCGCTTGTATATGCTGAAGAAGATGTTTCAGTTTAGATATACTGAAGGTATGTCTATTAGAACCCACCTAGATGAATTTAATAAACTCATGTTGGATCTGAAGAACGTCGGTAAGATACTTGATGATGAAGAACAGGGTATGATGTTGTTAGCCTATTTACCAGAGTCATGGGAGCACTTTACTTCGATTCGTTGTGTGGGCGTACTACTATTACCTCGTAGGAGGTAAAGTCCGCCTTATTCTCTAAGGAGTGGCGGAGAAAGTTGCGAGATGATGGTCTACGCGAAAGGAGCAAAGCACAAGCACCGACGATTCGGGGTAGAGAACAATATCGAGAGCCTAGTAGCAGCAGAGGCAAAAGCAGATCAAAATCACGTAATAGAAAGTCCAAAGGACGCGTGAAGTGCTTTGAATGTCACGAGGAGGGGCACATCCGGAGAGATTGTCCAAAGCGGAGAAATAAAGTTGATAAGCAAAATGCTACAAGTAATGTGGCAAACGTTGCTGAGGGGAGCAATAGGGATGCATAAGCTATCTTATGTGTGACTGCTACTTCGTCAGGAGATGAATGGGTGCTAGATACGGGGTGTTCTTATCACATGACGCCTCATAAGAACTGGTTTATTACTTACCAAGCTGCAGATGGTGGTAGGGTTCTTTTGGGGAATAATGCAGTCTGTAAGGCTGTGGGGATAGGGACAATCCGGATCTGGATGCACGATGGGGTGGTTCGCACATTGACAGATGTGAGGCATGTACCGGAGCTAAAAAAGAACCTTATTTCTCTGGGGACACTCGATGACATCGGGTGCAGGTACATCGCTGAAGGTGGAGTACTGAAGGTCTCTCGAGGTGCTATGACAGTTATGAAAGGGAAGAAAGTGAATACTCTCTATCATCTACTGGGAGAGACCGTGACTGGAAGTGCTGCTGTTTCATCAGGTGAGTCAGACTCTAACTTGACTCAGTTATGGCATATGCGTTTGGGGCACATGAGTGAGACAAGTATGACGATGCTGAGTGAAAATGGGTTGTTGAGTGATCAGAAAACAGGAAAGCTGGACTTATGTGAGCACTGCATCTATGGGAAGCATCATCGAGTTAAGTTTACTACAGCTATTCATTCGACCAAACGACCTGTTGAATATATTCATTCAGACGTCTGGGGCCCGTCTTCATTTCCTTCAAAAGGAGGTGCCCGATATATGCTAACTTTTATCGACGATTATTCGAGGAATGTATGGATATACTTTCTGAAGCACAAATATAACGTGTTTGATCGGTTCAAGAAATTTAAGGCATTGATTGAGAAGCAGTCAGATAAGCAAATCAAGTGCCTGAGAACCGATAATGGCATGGAGTTCTGTGGTAAAGATTTTACCGAGTTCTATGAGAAAGAAGGTATTGTACCTGGGACACCACAGCAAAATGGTGTCGCAGAATGGAAGAACAGAATCTTGCTTGAGCGAGCTCGATGCATGCTTTCGCATGCAGGACTTGGCAAGGAATTTTGGGCTGAAGCAGTGAACATGTCATGTTACCTAGTAAATTGATCTCCATCGTCTGCTATCGAGTGGAAGACTCCTGAGGAAGTATGGTCGGGGAAACCTGTTGATTATTCCGGATTACGAATATTCGGATATCCTGCGTATGCTCATGCGAGTGATGGTAAGCTTGAGTCGAGGGCAAAGAAGTGCATATTTCTGGGTTATGCACATGGGGTGAAAGGCTACCGGTTGTGGTGCATCGATCCCAGATCACCCGGTTTTCTAATCAGCAGAGATGTGATCTTCGACGAGACTGCAATGCTTCAACAGAGGAGTTCTGAGACACAACCAGCAGAAAAGACAGATCATGGTGTCATAAATGAGGTGGAGCCTCAGGTGGAGACTCCGGAGACCTCAAAGGTAACAGAGGTTGAGACTGCAGATGAAGCTGCAATTCCTGAAGTCGGTGATAGTGAACAACCAAAGAAAAGCAGCGAGAGACTATAGCCACAGATAGAGAGAGAAGGCAAATTAAACCACCAGTACGTTATGGTTATACAGATATTGCTTATGCATTGACTGTAGGCGATGAGGTGGAGACAGATGAGCTTTCGTCTTACTCTGAGGCAATGGCTAGTTCGGAGTTGTCGCAGTGGCTAGGGGCTATGAGTGAAGAGATGGAATCTCTTCATCGAAATCAGACATGGGAGCTGGTCAAAGTACCCAAGAGCCAAAAGATTGTTGGAAGTAAATGGGTCTTTAAACGGAAAGAATGTGTTGAGGCAACGAAGTATAAGGCGAGACTTGTGGCGAAAGGGTATACACAGTGTGAGGGCATTGATTACAATGAGGTGTTCTCTCCTGTGGTAAGACATACTTCTATTCGTGTTTTACTTGCCTTAGTTGCTTCGCAGATCTCGAGTTAGAGCAATTAGATGTAAAAACCGCGTTTCTTCACGGTGAGTTGGAGGAGCAGATTTACATGAGGCAACCGTGAGGGATTTGCTATTCCGGGTAAGGAAGATCATGTTTGCTTGTTAAAGAAATCTTTGTATGGTCCAAACAATCTCCTAGGCGTGGTATAAACGTTTTGATGCTTTTATGGCTAGTCAAGACTATTCAAAAAGTCGATGGACAGCTGCGTTTACTTTAGGAGATTGGAGAATGGTTCTTTGATTTATCTACTCTTATATGTTGATGATATGCGATAGCAAAAATGCTAAGGATATGTCGATATTGATGTCTTGAAGAGGTAGTTAAATGCTGAATTTGAGATGAAAGATTTAGGTGCAGCAAAGAAAATTTTGGGTATGGAGATTTTGCGTGACAGGACTGCAGGAGTTTTACGTATGTCTCAAAAGAAATACATTGAGAAGATTGTGGCGCGTTTTAACATGCAGTCGGCGAAATCTGTAAGTACACCTTTAGCGAAGCACTTTAAACTTTCAGATAAATTATCACTGCAGACTGAGGAGGAGGAAGAGCATATGTCCCGTGTTTCTTATTCTAGTGCCGTGGGTAGTATTATGTATGCTATGATATGCACTAGGCATGATATTTCACAAGCTGTGAGCGTGGTTAGTCGCTACATGAAGCAACCTGGTAAAGCTCATTGGGAAGCTGTGAAGTGGATCCTCAGATATTTGAAGGGGACAACAGACGTGGGTATAGTATATTGGAGGGACAGCAATGGCAGTGAGACCACTGGTTATGTGGATTCGGATCACGCCAGTGACTTGGATGATCGCAGATCTTTAGCAGGGTACGTGTTTACGCTAGCGAGTGGTGCAGTTAGTTGGAAAGCGTCCTTACAGGATCACATTGCCTTGTTTTCGACTGAGGCAGAGTACATGGCATTAACCTTTGTAGCGAAGGAGGCGATATGGTTACAAAGTTTGCTCTTGGACTTTGGGTTAGAATAGAAAAGTGTGGATATACATTGTGATAACCAAGGTGCGATATATTTGGCGTATAATCCAGTTTATCACGATCGAACGAAACATATCAACATTAGGTACCACTTCATCCGAGATGTCTTAGCTAAGGGTATTGTTACTGTTAAAAAGATTACTACAGCTGATAACCCGACAGACATAATGACTAAGTCTGTTTCTGTGACGAAACTCAAGCAAATGCGTCTGTGGAGAGTGAGTGCCCGTCGGGGTGTTGGGAGAGCAGCATGGATGATGAGCACTATAACTTGGCTTCAAACATCGAGCCAAGGTGGAGAATTGTTGAATTATGTCTCGAGTTTAAATTGGATTAGGAAATTCGCTGGACAAGGAATTGAAGTGAAAGAAAAAAAAAGGGAGGTTACGAAGGAAGAAGCGTGGGACGCTGCTTCGTAGAACCAAGGAGGAAAGGTGGGGCCCAAGGTCAAACTTTTGACCTTGGGCACACCCACGGATAAAACAGATTTTTTTCTTTTGCAGGTCTTCTTTCGTCCAGTGAGAAGCCGCCGAGTTCCATGCACGTGAAGTGGGCTAAATTTTCTTTTATTCACGGTGGGGCCCAAAGTTTGGGGCACAATTATAAAAGGAAAAGAAACCCTACCTACGGATGGACGTTCGATAAAAAAAAGGAAGCCGCTCAACATTCCGCCGAAGCTCTACGTACGTGAGAAGACGTCCACACCACTTAAGATCTTGAAGCCTCGCGAAGCCGTACGTAGAGAGTTTTGTAGCGCGGTAATTTGTCTTGTGAGTTTTATTCCCAATTGAGTTGTTATTTATACACTTAGAGTTTGGGGTTAAATCTAAAGTGCGGGGAAACACTTGAGTGATTGAAATATTGTAAACTACGATTCTCCGATTTTAGTGGATTATTTCTGTTGTGGCTATCCAGTGAACGTAGGTACCGATACTCGGACCGAACCACGTAAATTTCTAGTGTCCTGATTTTCTCATTTAATTCTCTGGCGATTTCGCGTTGACGTAATTTGCAAGATCCTATTGTTTCCACGTATTATATCCCAACAACTTCTTTATTATGTGTTACTATCATGCAATTTATTCAATAGATAAAATGCATTTTTCTTTTATAAAAAAAAAGAGGCGCTAATGTTGAGATATCCTTTTGATGGTGCTATACCATTGCCATAGATGCATTGTCTATACGCATATATTTCCGGGTGCAAAAATATAACGGTACTCATAAAATAGGATCAAACATCAAATAATGGATTTGGATAAAGCATATACTATATGTGGTTGGCTTATAATGCCATGATTTGAAATTTGTGTATTCCCCCAATATATCGAGACCATATAAAATGTTTATAAATTGATTATACATCCTTTTGATTTTGACTATACATCAAATAATCGAGACTAACTTTGCTTTCGGACTTGTTTGTGATAAATTTTTCCTCAAACTAATCCTTGGTCATAAAAAATCCCATATTGATACACCTGTGATAAATTCACCAAAAACTAATTTTTAAGCTCATTAAAAATCTCAAATTGGTACGCTCGTGACATATATATCATCTATTAACTTTCATCAAATTTTATAGCTCATCTAGCAATAACTCAATTAATATGGTAACTCCAAGTGAAAATTCATATTAGTTCGAGGTAAATTTATCACTCTTTTATCAATTTGAGATTTTTAACGACCCAAAAATTAGTTTAAGGTAAATTTGTCATAAACGTACTAAGTTGAAATTCTTCACGGTGCTAATCCTAATGAAAAAGATAAGCATGTTTAGAAGGCAAAAAGCTTAATTTTCTTTTCTATCCCTGTCGTTCGTTCCTCGTTGGCTTTTTGGAAACATAATAAGTGAAATTAGCTGCTCCTCTTGTGCCTAGATGTTCAAGGCGTGTCGGACTATAAAAACCGCTGCAGGGCCTTCAATCTCTCAGCGGAAATCAGTGCGGGCGCAACAGAGCAAGGCCAATGTTGCTGCGCGCAGAGAAGCGGGCGGCCGGGTGTAGCCGAAGAGAGAAACGACAGGCCCTCGCAGGAAGCTTCTCAAAGGCCATCACGGATTGTGGCACGAGCAGCTCTTTTTGTAGCTGTTGTCGTTGGCGTTCCTCCTCCTTCAAGATCGCCCTCTCCCGGTCGCCAATCATTCCCATTTTTGTGCTTTTCCTCCTTGTCCCTTCTCCCTTCTTTTGTCAGGCTCGTTCGTTGGAAACCGCCACCTTCCGCGCCACGAATCAGACTTTCCAGCCTGGGGATGAGCTACAGAAGCTGAAGATGATAAGGGCTCATCTCAAGGACATCAATAAGCCTCCCCTCAAAACAATTCAGGCAAACTCCCTTTTAAAATATTTAAATAATAAACAACTCATTCATTTAATAGTTTTAGTTAGAATACTTGTCAATGGTCTCACGGAATCTGATATGATATCAGAGCTGAAGATCTTTAGTTCAAATGTTACCATATCCCATTTACCTTTCTAATTAAATTTCTATGCTTAGTCTCATACCCACTTGTCTCTTTTTGCTTTTGCTTTTGAGAAAAGAGAATGTTGCCTTCTTATTCCCCTGAATTTGCTGTGTTTTAGAGACCTTGGACATCAAACTGTCAACATCATCACGAGAAAAGAAAAATAACTTGGACCAGCGCTCCTGAATCCATCAATCTCATGCTGCACTAATAATATAACTAATTTCATCTGCTAAACTACATTTCCTTTGCTAACCGACCCTGGTTTCCCCTCATTCTTGTCTCTCTGTTTCTTTTTTCTTTTCTTTTTTTCGCCCTTATTTGCAGAGCCCTGATGGAGATATAATAGACTGCATTCTATCTCACCAGCAACCAGCCTTTGATCATCCTCTATTAAAGGGACAAAAGCCATTGGTATCACCCAGTTTCTTTGACCTATGACAAGAAATCAATTCTATGACTTTTGAAGCCCTTAATTTTTACCTTTTTTTTTTTTTCACGAAATTCATAGGATCCGCCAAAGATGCCGAAAGGGTATAATTCGACTACTGTGGCCGTGGAGATTCTTCAAACATGGAGAATGTCGGGCGAGGCATGCCGAGAAGGGACTGTGCCGATACGGAGGACGAGCGAAGCAGACGTGTTGAGGGCTTCTTCAATTCAAACGTTTGGAAAGAAAGTGAGAAGTCATGTCCTCACAGACACTTCAGACAATGCTCATGAGGTAAAGAGAAGAGACCTTGCCATTGAAGTTGAGCAAAGATTTGTACATCTTAAGCATTTTCTTTATTTTCTGAGTAATTTAAAAGAAATCATAACAATTTCATTTCAAATTGAAAAATTATTATTATCTAAGTTTAAATAAATTTTAGGGATAAGTGTACTAGAAGGTCTAAAACTTGTTAAGAAAATGTAATTGAGTTCTAAAATTTTAAATATATATATATAATCGAGTTCGAAACTTGTCAAGAGAGTACAATCAAATCCCATAATATTCAAAAAGTGTCATTGATAAAAGGACTTGATTTGAACAATTTGATAAGATTCGAACTCTATTGCATTTTTTGAAAGTTTTAGAACCCGATTGTACTTTTGTGATAAGTTTTAAGACTTAATTGCACTTTTTGAAAGTTTTAGATCTAAAATGCACTTTTTGTTAAATTTTTTTAGGATTTCGAATGTATTTATCCCTAAATTTTATATCTAAAAATAAGTCTCTCTGCCTATTTTTGTCTCAAAAGTAGAGGAGAAAATTCAGACATAATTATCTCTTTGTTCCCTTCTTCCTTATGTTGGTGTTCTTTATACTTGAAATGAAGAAATTATTAGGCGAATCTAGTGCATACACTAAAATTCTTTATAGTTGTTAAATTTAATGGGTTCGGAAAAGTTGATGAGACCCACTTAATATAACGACATCCTCATCCGATCCATTGAAATATCTCCATGAAAAGAGAGTTTGGTGAGCTTGAGCTTGATTGCCTTAGACATCAAATACTCATATGGTCCTCCTTTCTTACCTTGCATAGGAACGGGATACCGGGAATTGGTGGCTCGTATTGGAACCAAACATCTTTCTCGGGTACTGGCCATCGGTCCTGTTCACTCACCTCGAGGACCACGCGACCGAGGTGCATTTCGGCGGGGAGGTCGTGAACTCGGTCCCCATGGGCAACCATACGAGCACCCAGATGGGGAGCGGGCATTTCGCCGAAGAAGGGTACGGTAAAGCCGCCTATTTTCAGCAATTGAAAGTGGTGAATGGGAGCAACGAACTCCTCTCTTTGCAAAACGCCGAGGCCGTGGTGAGTTACCCAAATTGCTACGACCTCGAACCAGGGAACGATCCAAATTGGGGGTCCTCTTTCTTCTATGGAGGACCCGGAAGGTCTGGGACGTGTGCCTAAAAAGTTGGGGTTGTGGGTAAAACCAAGGAAGAAAAAGGGAATAAAAAAAAGTGGGAATAATATCAGCTATTCATTAAAATGAATGGGTCTTTTCTTTATCTTAAAATTTCGATATTTCAATTAAGGAGTGATCTAGTTACATCACCTTTAAGGGGCTGATGATGTGTATTTGGAAAATAAAGTAATGAATAAATTGTTGTTTTGTATGGGTTTTTTTCTCTACAATTTGTGATCTTTCATCAATACATAAGGGAAAAAAACTACACAAAGAATCCTTAAAAATACATAGCGGGCATGTAAAACGACGAAATTCAATGGGAAAAAAAATCAAACTGTATAATTTAGCCAACTTCGAGGGGACCGTAGAAAATGTTCATGAGAAAATTACAAATGCAAGTATATATGAAAATGCCAAATGTGATTATGGCGTGGGGCCAGCGAATCATCCATGAAGAAGCACATCTTGGGGAACAACCATGATTAGTCTCACCTCGAGAAGATCAAAAATTTTATAAAAAAAAAAAATTGTTTAATTTTCCTCAAATGGTGCCCCAAGACAAATTTCCAATTTTTTGCAATGCATGTGGAGAGAATTTGTTGACTTGACGAGCGGTTTGACACGAGCTTCCATTTCTTCGTCGATGTTATCATCACTAACAAACCCAGAGAACTTCCTCACGGCCACGCAGTGTGCTTTCCGCTCGTCGAGTTTCAAGTTCAGCTCGGGATTAGGCTTTGGAGGGGCTCCTTGGAACTTGGCTGCTAAATAGAAGTCGACCCAGTATGATCTGAAAGACCCTTAAGAAGATTGCGCGATGCCCGTCACGACAAGAGCGGTCATATCTATTGAAGTAGCAAATCAGAAGGGAAAAAAATCAGAATATCTGCAAGGCAGAATCTTCTACAAATCAGTATGAAGATAACAAATAGAATAGGGAAAAAATCAGGATATCTACAGGATAGAATTATCTTCATACTGATTTGTAGAAGATTCTGCCCTGCAGATATTCTAATTTTTTTCCCTTGTAATTTATACTCTATTTGATTGTCATCTTCATACTAATTTGTATAAAATTCTGCACTGCAAATATTCTGATTTTTCCTTTCTGATTTGCTACTTCAATAATATCGATATCGGAGGAGTCCAGGTTTATTCCACGAATGAATTGGTTCAGCCTACGAACATTAAGAAGGATTACAACTGCATGGTCATTAACCACACCAAGCAATCTCACATCCTACAGATTAAATGAAAAATCGAGCTTCAAAAACTGTGAAATCCTTCTTTTGTGGACTTCTCGAAGGAGGTTCCTTGGAGAGGAGCAGACATCCAGGTGGAATTCCTCTAGAGTCTGATCTCGAAATCACAGGCCAACAACCCCACTGCGTATTGAGGCGACTCGATTGCATGATCAGAAAGTGCCTTTGCTTGGTCCCTCTTGTAACCGAAATCTTCAACACCAAAATGAGAGCCCAAAAATCAATATTACATATCTTTTTTGAAAGTTTTATTCCGGGTTTTGTTTAAATACTAGATACGAGAGATCACACACTTCTATTTGCCTCCTGGTGGTTGGTCGTGCAATGCTTATGCATGGCCAGTATTTTCTTCTCAGGGCTTTATTTTTCTGCATCCCTGATTAGTGGATACTGCCTCTAATTATACTTATGATTGGAGGATCACTAGTTATTGACATTGCAAATTTAACTACAAATATAAATGAGGTTTGCCTTCGTAACTAACCAATTGAAAGTTTGGTTGAAAGAAATCTCCACTCAAAAATAGAGGGAATCATAATCTTTTTGAATTGAAAAACCTTCCCCGATTTAGCATGATAATGGCATTGTGACAGCTCTCGTATCGAGAGAATAATAAAGTGTGTGACGACACCAATTTTTGTTAGCTCTAAACTAATTATCAAAATAATTATTATTGATATTAACGTGTGAAAGAACTCGATTACGTAAATTCCTCTTGATACACGTGACATCGCTTCAATATTGACCATGCAAACATTTCTTTCCCACCCTCAATCACATAAACAAAAGGCCGGTTTGCCTAAATATTGTCTAAGTGCGTGAGAATCAAAAATATAATCGTAAACTAATATCCACTAATTCAAATTGTCATGTATAACCTTTTTCTTGCCAGATGAAGACAATTAATATCATCAGTCAAAGATTCAGTCAACATAAATATATATATTTTTTTAAATGACTAAAGGATCGAAGTGCTCACTTTCGATGTTGCAAAACTGGTGGAATTCGGTACGGAGGAAGGGGCCGGTGAAGCACAGCCGCTCTTCGGTAGCCTTCAACAAATGTTGGAAAATTCAACATGTGGTTAACTCTTCTCGACACGCTCCGACACGTAAATCCAAAATTTCGACACGCGATTCCAACATACACGTGAGAATTCGAGGAATTCTGAGGGCTTCCGCCATGCGCCGCCGTAGAGGAGGTGGTGGTTGGTGTTCTCGAGAAAGGTGGAGGACTCGCATGGCCGCCGTGCTCAACGGTGAGTCCCCACCCAACGCCTCCGCCACTGCAGATCCAATTTGGACGGTTAGATCTGCAGCAACCATGGCAACAATGGGGAAGATGGAGCCCAATCACAACCGTATATCGATCTCGCTTGTTCGGGCCATGGACGAGTCGGTCGGTCGTGGCCAAGAGCCTCCAGATCTGGAAGTTCGCCGTCGGAATCTCGACCTCCTCCATTGTGGCCATGGCAAACTTCCACGAACGGCATCCCTTGCTTTCACTTGTGGCCGCTGTCGGGTTCCTTGACTGTTAAAATCCATGACTGTTTGTTGAGGGCAAGCTTCTTGGTGTGGAAGACGAAGCCGCCGACACCGAAGAGAGGCAAAGATCCCCAGGAAGAGGGCGAGAGAGATGGTAGAGTAGATTTTTAATTTTTTTCTTTTTTCATTAATCATTGACTAATATATTATTACATCAATTCTTTTCAAAAGAAAATGTAAAAAAAAATCTGTTTTGTTCAGCATATGATATGAGAACGTGTATTTGAATGAATTGCCAAAAAGGGTGCGGTAGCCAAGGCGGGATAAAGGGCTCGTAAGTTCATTTCAGGGTTTTTTCTATTATTTATTTATTTGGAAATTTAAATTAAATTAATTTGATTAAAATAATCATAAAACAATAATTTATTATGTATATGTAAAAATATTTATTTTATATACATACAATGTGTTAAACGTGTCGAAATTCTTTATTTTTTGAAAAATGATGTGTCGTGTTGTGTTGTGTCACATGTCCGTGACGGTGCTACTTAGGTTGCCACGGTATTCCGATGGAAGGAATATACATAATCTCCAAAATAATCTACCAACAAGTTTTCTGTTTTTTCTTTTTTTTTTGGAAATATAGTTATCATTTATTAATATAAAAGATGAACATACACAGAAGTAGATGTTTAACAAATTAGAGCCCAAAGGGTTTGAAGGGAACATAAAGTTCAATTCGAATGAAGGCTTCCTGTCACGTCCCAATCCTCTGGACCCATATCCATCCCTACTTGGTTGATATAATAACGATGTCCCAAGATGCATCACCGACCCATTCATTATTAATATACGCATGTGGAAGCAGATATAAATCCTCAGACAATAAAATAATGGGATAGGAAAGCAGGACCAACTTTCCAAACCAAAACAAGTCTTTTATAAATAAACGGGTTTATACACAAGACCAGGCTAATTACAAAAATTTTGGCCCAACTATCCTATGACTAACTAGTCATACAGATTCGCCAATTATGCTTCTCCCCCCTTCCCAAACTTCGAGGCTTCCGACTCTCCATGACCGTTACTTAGGAACCTAAAAATGGTTATACAATAACCAGTGAGACAATATCTCAGTAAATTCAACCCCTTAAGACCCAATTAAGAAGAAAATTACGCCCTAAGGGCTGCCTAAGAACAATCAGGCGTTAGAGGAATTACTTTGGCCTCTGTTTCTCCTTGCAAGTCAGTTCAAATAATAAATACTGACAATTATATCACTCAATCACATCAGGTCAAATCATCGATCGATCGACCTAGTCAATTACATGTCATCACGACCATCTCTTGGTCGGCCCATTCAATATTATCTATGAATCTAATCAAAATCCAAGACTCCTCATTGTAATTGAAATATAGATAGTATATTATCCTATCTCCAGATGACATATAGAGCCATCGAGCGGGTATGCATAACGTTCTATCTCCAAGACTACATATAGAGTCATCGAGCCGTTATAGCACACCATTGGGTTATACCATCATTTTTTCAAGATGACATATAGAGTTATCAAGCTGTTGAATCATATCGTCCTATCTCCAAGATGACATGTAGAGTTATCGAGCCGGTATATAAGCAATTCCTTCTCAAAATGATATATAGAGTCATCTAGTTGTTGAATCATACCGTCCTATCTCCAAGATGACATATAGAGTCGCCGAGCCGGTATACAAGCAATTCCTTCTCAAAATGACATACAGAGTCATCGAGCTATTGAATTATACCATCCTATCTTCAAGATGACATATAGAGTCATCGAGCCGGTATACATGCAATTCCATTTCAAGATAACAGGAGAGTCATCAAGCTGTAATAGTATAACGTCCATTCTCCAAGATGACATATGAATTATCGAGCTATTATAATATATTTTTCCGAAGATATGTTCAATTTTACCATTTTTATCATACTTGATAAAAATACATGTGTGTGAATACATGGCCAGCCTTAGCCAAAATACAAGATTTTCACTTTTAAACCTCCCACTATTTTCAGCAATCCAAAAATAGATTTTTGGCACTGTAGACTAATGCTCGGTAATTTTCCACTTCATTACCAAAATTATCCAATTTAGGAATAAAATACTAAAATCACAATCAAGCAAAATTAGCACAAATTAAAACTCAAATAAATAAATAGATGGTACCACAATAACCAACATAAAATTCCGATTGTCAGGCTATCCCAGCTTAATTTCCGGAAAATAAATAAATAATTAATTAATTATGGAAAATATTAAATAAATGCCAATAAATCCAACTTAGGTCTATAATGCCTAATTGAATGCCGAAACGGACCCAAAAAATTTCTGAGATTTGTTAAATAAATACTAGAGTCTATTTACTTGCTAATTGCACTAACTAACCACCTAACATGTAGTGGCAATTAATTAAATTCAATAATCTAATCTAATCTAACCACCTAATCCATCTTAGCCTAAACTAATCAATCCCTAAGCACAATTAACCTACTAAGCGACGATTAGTGAGTTAAACTCACTTGTTCGGCACGCTGGTTGGTTCGAATTGATGGGGACGCGATGAGACTCACTTCTCTCCAAAGCAGGCCTAACTTTCTGGGTCGAGATCGACCTCAAAACGAGCCCGACACAACGTTGGAAAAACCCTCTATGTTTGTTGTTGTAAAGGGGTGAAACAGAGGGCAACAAGGTGGAAAGGTCAAACCGGGGCTTGACAAGGACTTACGGAGGTTGGAGGCGACTCCGGCAACGGCACACAGCATTAGGAACAAGCTAAGCAGTCCACAAATAGCCAGGGATGACAACTGTAGTGACGTAAAGGTGAGACGGGCAAAGGGCACATGTGCGGGGTGGCAGACGAGGTGAACGGCAAGTGGCGGTCTCAGCGGCGTTCTGGCGTGTGGCATGCGATGGCAGGGCTCCTCGGCGGTTCTTCTAGCTGAGTTGAGGTTCACACGGCACAAATGAGAGGGAAGAAAGGGCTTGGTCGCTGGTCTTGGAGAAGGGGAGAGAGATAAGGGGGCAAGGGCCCTACCATGGCCAAATTTTCTAATCCTTGGTCCCCTTGACCATCCTCAGCCACCAGCACCTCCTTGACCCTAATTCAACCACCCATGCTTCACTTTGCAACCCTTGAATTGGTCCAAAACCATAGGCATAGGAGGGCATGTGAATTTCCAACATTTCTCCCTTGATTGGCTACTTGTTATTGTTCAATTCTACACAATTCGGCCTCAATAAAATCAACCAACACCTCAACGATCAAATTAGTATTTTTCATCACCAATTGACCCCACTTGCTTTTCAATTTTGCGATAAAAAACGATCCTCGACTTTTTCTAGACAAAAACGGTCATAGGACGACTTTTTCCCAAAAAGTCTCGGGTTGCAGAAAAATATTTTGAGATTGAGTCGACATTTCTATAATTTACTGTGACTTGACAGAACCTTCAATTTCTGAAATCGGATTCAAATTTGTGGTTAATTTCACTCAAGTGCGTTTTTAGCGTAACCTAGGCCACCGGGTAGCTTTCAAAACTTTTTTGGGCAAATGACTTGTAGTCGATTTTTTTTCTAGCCACAATGAATCCCTTTGATGCATTGGTGACTTTCAGTGGTCGTGAAAATCTTGAGATTTCAAATACGGACGCAGGGTACCAAAACAACAGAAAAATTAAACTAGTGCCGATTGATGAGAATTTTGCAATTTAGTGGGATCACCCATGTTTAACCACGTATCTCAGTCGAACTGACCTATCTCTGATCTCTAATTGATTTACGTCTGTGCCGTAATGATCTTGGCAAATGAACACAGTCAAGCAGCCGATTCCTGGTCGAATCCTCAAGTTTATTTGCCTTAAAAATCCTTAATGGCTTTCATAGGTAGTCTAGTTATCTCACGGGTGATCAGCTCTGAGAATAGCATTATAGGCGCGTCGATGAAATGCCCGATTTATTGAATTGAAAGTAGAGTAAAAAATCTAGGATGTCACACTTCCCTTACGTTAGATTTTGTCAACTTAGTCCACCAACTTATTTGCTTCTTAATTACAATGGGTCACTCTAAAATCCAAATAAAAACTATCTAAAATCCAAATAAAACTAAGTTGGGCATGGGCTTCCTTAATAAGCAAGCTCACCTTCCAAGAAGCTTCTTCTTCGCCGAATAAGCTATTTATCATTACAAACTGATATGAGTTCAATTCAAAAGAAGTACATGAGCATTATTTGAAGAATTTTAGAGTGTCCAACAAAGTCAGGGTGTAACATTCCGGTTTCTAAACCATGAGAATGGCTATAAGTTCGGTGTGCCAATAATTAGAATTGGTCATGGATCGTTCTGAGAATCGACCATAGACTGATTAGCCTGAGTAGAAGGGAGGCAAAGGATTGGCCAAGGATTGATCAATGGATCAACTGTGAACTGATCCATTGACCATGCAAGTGGACTCGAGCCATTTGATCATGGAACGTCTGCTCGACCATAAGGGTTGGTCATTGAATGGTCACGTATCACCGTGGATTGATGGATGATAATGGATCAATCCAGAGCGGTTATGTTCTAGTCGTGGGTGATTCCGCTTAGTCATATACTGACCGTGGATGATCATGAGTCGATGCGGTACGACTATGTGTTGGTCACAGGTCAACTGCACCCACGTAGCCTCATAACAATCGAGAGCCAACCATGGACCAAGTATGCTTAGCCATGGACTAGTCGTGGACTAGCCATGGACCCCTTGTGATGGATCTTAGATCCAACTAGGAATCCTGTTGTGTGCTATGTTTTTGTGCCCAGGCCTATCCCAAGCTCCAATTCAGCCACAGGCCTAGTATGCCCAGTTAGAGTCTACCCAAGGGCCGGCCATTGAGCCCATGTTATAAGTCACTAACTTAGTTGAAATAGGCAATTTTGCCTATGACAACCACACTAAGGGTGGCTTTGTCACAAAGCTCGGGTATGTCGAAATGGTCTCGCGAGGACGTATACAAAAAGCCATTGCCTTGTTCCGGTTGCACTTCAATGGCCTATTTCCCATGGTTGCCATATTCTATGGAAATTGACAAAATAGAACTTTCTAGAATATCCTAGGTTCTTTTTGAAGAAGGATGACTTACCACTTTAGATATATATTTCTAGATTTGATATATTTCTAGATTTGATAATGATTACTAGAGATTCGCCTTGGGAATTAAGTAAAGGACTCCTAGACAAATGGACCAATCATGAGAAGAAATAATAGAAGATTCTAAAATGACTCATTAAATGTAAGGATGTGTCACCCTACTTAGATGTCTCTTGAAGATTTGATAATGATGGCTCAAGATTTTTCTTGAGGAAGAAGCAAAGGATTCAAAAACTTAAGTGGACCAATTAGAAGAGAACTTGGTAGAATATACTAGAAAACCAAAACTTAGAAAGATAGTTCTTTAATTTAGGCACATGCAAAATATCCAAACCTCATGGTTAACCAAATTTAAGCATTTAATGAGAATGATTAGTTATTGGGTTAGGTGTCCATCTAAAGATTTTGTAATGATGGCCAAAAGATTTACCTTGGAGAAGAAGTTTGTGACTTATTGGCTTAGGTGTTCATAGAAGATATGGTTATTATTACTATAAGACTCTCCTTGGAAAACAAGTAGGCTAAGTCATGATGACATATAGTAAGTGGTCCAATAAGAAGATGGCAAGTGTTTTCCTAAGACCCTAAGTGTGCCACCTTACAAACTAGGCTTGCCGCCTCGATGTTATAGGGATGATACTTCAAGAAAGACTATTGGACCACTCGAAAAGGTATTGATGAGGTTTGAACCTATAAATAGGGGAACCACCCATACATTCTCACCTTGAGCCCTCTTCTCTTTTCTTGCCCTTTAGACGCCATTCTTTTATTTCTCTTAACCTTGCATCGTCACCCCTTGTCAAGTCACTCAAGCTATTTCTCAAAGTTCATCCAAGCAAGTAAGATCCTTATTTCTCATTTAGGGCAGTAGACTCTATTGTATGAAGTCTAGTTAGGTGCTCACCCATCAAGCCGTGGGTAAGATGTTGGATCTTTTGGGTGGTTTTGCTCGTGTTTGTGCTTGAACGTGTGCTTGAGTTGTTCACACTTGAAATGAGGCTGAGGTTCGCTCAAGTTAAGTTCAACGCAAGGCAAATTCGCTTAAGGCCACAAGGCCTTGGATCAGCATTCAAGCATGCCAAATCAAAGTCTCGTTTGATGCGGGGACTGCCCAAGGCCGCAAGCTCTTAAATCGGCATTGAGGCATGCTAGTTCTAAGTCTTGATCAGTACGGGGATCACCCAAGCCCATGAGGTCTTGATAAGGCACTAAAACGTGCCGATTTTATGCCTTGGTTGGTGCAAGGACTTTGTGCTTGGCATTTAAATCAAGCCATGACCCATAGGCCGTTCATGGCATGAAGCATGTTCATGCCGGGTTGAAGCCGAGGTCCGCCGAGCTTAGGATCTACATAAAAGTGATGTGTACCCAAGCCTTAAGGTCTTGGATCGATATTGAGGTGTGTTATTTCCGAGCCTTGTTCTATGCAGGGATCGACGCTATGTGTTCGGTTCAAGTCACGGACCAAGGGTCGTTCCCAACATGTTGTATAGTGCAATATTAGGATTCATGGCACACACATATGAATGAGCACGCCTTTAGGCCATGTATGATTTGGCTAAGAAGAAAAGATAAGAACCACCTTGTGTGATGCACTTGTGTGTGCACATAAAAAGGAAAAAAGTGCTTGTCGTCACATAGCGTGGTGGTGATACCTCGTTCATTGAACGAGATGGCCTAGTTGGGCCAAAATGCCTAGGTCTTGAAATTGGAAGTCTTAAGAAGCTAGCCCCAAGAGGCCTTGATCAAGCTAAGATGCCCTCGTCGAGTCAGAAAGCCCAGCAAGAAGTTAGAAGCCCCAGTTGAGCTAAGAGAGCCTAGTCGAGCCAGGACGACACTAAATGAATTTGCATAAGTGCCGGTTATGCATAGGCATGATATGTTGATATGTTCATTATTAAGCTGAAGGTAAGCATGCATTAAAGCATGTTGTTATGGATATTTGCATGTATTTGAGATGTAGTAATAAGTTTGCTGTTGATCTGTCATCGACACTATTTGCGAGTGTTGTATTTGTTAGGCTTTGATGATGAGATACTTCCTTAGTAGATAATTATGAATTTTACTTATTGAATTCCCCCAAAACTCATTCCCCTATCTTCCAGTCTTGTAAGCATGGAAGTCTCACGTCAGTTTTGGGAGATATAGTCACGCTAGAGGAGATAGGAATTCCCTTGGCCATTATGGAAAACTTGTAGTGTGATGCAAAAAGAAAAAATGGCTCGTAGAGAAAGGGCTTGTAAAAGTGCTATTATAATATAAATTAGTGTGTTTTGTGTGTTGTATGTCCAGTCTTCTAGTTATTATTTGTTTGGAGAGTTATTTGTTCATGTTTTCGCATGTGCATGATAACAAAATAAAAAGAATCGGGATGGCGATGAACCTACGATGTCGACAAAATAACGATTGTTGCTTGTGACCATAGAGATGGAGTTGAGATCATGATATAGGGCCTTGGTTTGAGCTACAAACACATCATGATAGTTCATGCAAACTCATCCACAAGAAGACCACAACTATCGTGACACACAGGTTATAGCTCCCCTGTTAGTCCCTTCCATGTAAGCTCCATGATGTTTAACTTTAAGACACCGAGAGAATTACCAAAAAAAGTCATTAAGCCATTACAGTTATGTCGATTAAATCTTAAAATTTGTTATTCTTTTTTTAACCAATTGCGTTCTAAACATTTTGCATTTGTGTCATTTCAGTTTATACATCCAATTTGATTAAAAATCATTGACATTAATATTAGCTATCGTATGTGACATGACCGACGTTAACATGGACAAATTTTTAAATATTTTTCTTTTCTTTTCCTTCCTTCTTTTGTTTCTATTTGTGACCAACGAGGGTCACCAGAGCTCCTATCCACTAGGAAAGGGCTACAAAGATCTTGCTAGCTGCTAGCAATGGTGGCAATCCTCGTGGCCTCACCTAGATTTGGGGGAGGGCAACAACCCCAGGGTCTCACTAACCATCGGTGAAGGTTGCCATGACCTCACGGGCTACGAGAGAGATCGCCTTCCCCCTGGTTGACAAGGCTCTCCTTGCTCGCAATTGTTAAACAAAAGAATGAAGGAAAAAGAAAGAAAAATAATTAAAAAAAGTTGAAAAAAGATATTGAAGTATTATTTAAAATTGTCCTTGTCGAAGCTGGTTGCGTCACGTAAGTCATGCCACATAGGACAGCTGACATATGTGTCAAGTTCCTACTAAAATTGATTGGATGAATTGAATTGATAAAAATGCAAAAGGTTTATGACTCAATTAGTATAATTACAATAGGTTTATGGCTTCTTCTTCTTCTTCTTCTTTTGTGTAATTTTTCCTCCAAAGCACTTTGTTTTGGTTTTCTTAAACTCAATCCAAAGCTTGTGGAAGCTTGGTTCTTTTCTTAGATTTAGCGGTCCATCAAGTAATACTATCATACAAGGTCGAAGTAGTTTCCAGTATTTTCCCCGAGTTTGGATCTTGCGCTCAAAACATAAAATTGTTCCTTTCCTTCCAAATTAACCAAAGAACAACAGAGAAAAATTAGAAAGGCACCAATGTATGTTTGAAATTTAATTAGTCATTCCTCAATTCTGGACAAACTTGGAATTGTTATGTTGACAATTAAGGCCGTTTTGCTAGAATCTAATTGATGACAAACATCTTTTTCGAAAGCTGCTCTTCAGCTTTTGATGAGAGGAGATAGGTTCTGTGGCGACTCCTAATAGGAAATATCTAGGCGGACAATAAATAATGGCAAACTTTTATTTCAAACTTTGAACCAAATTATACATACAAACAGTGTTGGAATTCAATCACCAACAAAGCTTGAAAATATAGCTATTTCCACGGCAATACACGTGCACGAATCGTGTCGGTATTTAATCGAAGACAAAGCTCGAGAACGTGCAAAGATGTAACACTAGAATTTAATTGACAACGCGACACTCATGATAAAGATGCACGCCAAAATTAAAGTGATGACAAAGTATCGACATAAAGATACATATTGGAATTTAATCAATGACACGAATCGAAAAGCTACAACTAAGAAAAATAAAGTGTGGGAAAGTAAAGATAATAAAATATTACATTTTGATTGTCGAGGGGTCCTCTTTCAATTGATAGAACTTGGTAATTATAGACCTTTTATCATAACTATCTAAGAGTAGTTTCTTCATGGTTGAATTGTAGTTTGATGCTTCCAAAAATAATGGTCCCATATTCCTACATTTTCAATTCCCTTCAAAATAGCAGTTTTATCTTCAAGGAGTTGTTCATTTCCCACGTTGTCAATTACCTTCGAAATAGGGTTTGTTCATTTCGCACGTTGCCAAATCCCTTCGAAATAGGAACCTTATCTCCAAGGGATTATTCATTTCCCAGATTGCCAAATCCCTTCAAAATAGCAACCTCAATCTCCAATTTCACCTAATTATTCTCCACAATCTCCTTAATGGATTTACAGGTGCTTGAGCCTTAGATGGAATCTTCTGAATTGATCATTTGCATATGATATCGACCAATCTTCAATCCATTAAATTGGCTTCCTCCACATATGATAGGGCCATCAAATGGGTGGGTCAGGTCAGGTTTGGGTCGGGTCAAAAATGGTCCGACCCATATTGATCCATTTAACCCGTTTTGGACTCATTTTCATGCAATGTAAATTTGATGACCCATACCCGACCAGACCCATACTCGACCGGACCCATATTATCGAAACACATTTATATTTAACTCAATTGAGTTACTTAAATAAAAAATTCACGCCAAATTTAAAAAGTGAATAAAATAAAATAAAAAGTGGAAAACCTTTAAATTGAAATACTTTTGAAGAACTCTTGATAAGAAAAAGTTTGATGAGCTAATAATTGACATTAGATGCAATCTTCTGAATTTAAATCTTCTTGAATGCGAGAATGCATAGCTTCTTAATTGTAATTCTTTTTATTTTGGTTGATTTCTTGATTTTAGTTCACCAAGTTAAAAGTTACATTATGATGTTTAGAATTTCTAATTATCAATCTAAACAACATTAAGCTTCCTATAAAAGTACTTCTCCGGTATGTATATAGATATCTATCTACCAAATATCATTAAAAAAATCGACTTTTTTTATTATTTTGAAATTTTTTGAAATAATAAATATTATTTATTTTATTTTCTTCTTTTCTTCTTTTCTCTTTTCTTTCTTTTTCCTCCTCCTTCTTCTCCCTTGTTACTCTGCCGACGGTGACCGGCCAAGCCGCAGTCCAACGAGATCAAGGCTTTACTCGTCTAGGCGAGCTTGAGCTGCCAAGCTCTGTTGCAGCTAGTGAGCTCGCAACTCGGCCAATCCAGGCGAGCCCGAGCTCCTTCGAGGTCGACAAGCTCGCGGCTTGCCCGATCTAGGCAAGCCCGAGCTCCTTCGAGGCCAACGAGGTCACGGCTTGCCTGAGGTCAAGGAGCTTGGTTTCGACGACGAAGATGGCGGCATGACAGCGGGGTAGATGGTGGTTGCAATCAGTTGGGATTGAAAAGGAAAGGGGGTGCTATGCTCATCCAAAGATTTGCAATCGATGGAAGGAAGAGAGAATTGAAGAGGTAGAGGAGGAAGGTCATGGATTCAAAGTGGGTTTCCTAATAATCCATTCATACCCATTTCTTTTCTTGCTTTACTTTCTAAAACCCATTTATGACCCATATTTAAATTTCACTTGACCCATATATGACTCATTTAACTAAAAATAAGTTATAATATGGGTTTATGACCCACTTTGCTAGCTCTAACGAATGATCAAATATGCCCAGATAATATATTTTTCACTCTTTTCCTTGTTTTTGTTGTTGATTTTGATAGTTGCATATGAGATTGTTGAGTCCAATTATGTTGCTTTCGAATGATCATCACATATGGATAATAAGTAATTATCGAGCACTTTTGGGTGTCTACGTATGCCCCCTTTTAAAAGAATTGAAATATTCGTTAATCATTCAATTCTTTTTAATTAGGAAACCCAAAAGTCATCACGTGCCCCCTTGCCATCGCCATAATTAATATTGTTAACTTGAACGAGATTAAGCGAAATGCCTCTATTAACAAGCACAAACTCTAAAAAGGAAAAAAAAAAAAAATGAAAGATTACTAGCACTTGCCTACTCTCGAATTCAATGACTCAATGTTCTTGGCCTCTTCATAACTTCATGGAAGGTATTGACAATAATTGGCTCAATCATGTTGACGAGATATCTCATCACATGGTTAATCAATTCATTCTTGTGCTCCTCCAATAATTGTCTCATGGCAGCCAACATAATAGGGTTTGGCTCTAATTGCCTTCTCTGCTCATCGATGAGTTGTTCTAGGATATTGACATCTCCACCTTGTTCTCACTGTTGTATCTCCTCAAATCGACCACAGTGGTACCACTAGGCGTGCCATTTGTTTCGTCAGAATCTAATCGACAACGAAACATCTTTTTTCAAAAGTTGTTCTTCAGCTTTTGATGAGAGGAGATGGGTTCTGTGGCGACTTCGGACAAGAAATATCCAAGCAGATAAGAAATAATGGCAAACCTTTATTTTGAACTTCGAACCAAATTGTAAATACAAACCTTGTTGGAATTCAATTAACAACAAGGCTTGAAAATACAACCATTTCCACAACAATACACATGCACGAACTATGTTGAAATTTAATCGATGACAAAGCTTGAGAACGTGCAAAGATGTAACACTGGAATTTAATCAACGGCATGACACCCATGATAGAAATGCATGTTTGAGAATAGTTTCTTTGTGGTTGAATTTTCGAAATTAATGGTCCCATATTCCCTCGTTGTCAATTTCCTTCAAAATAGCAACCTTATCTCCAAGGAGTTGTTCGTTGTCCATGTGGTCAATTCCCTTCAAAATAGAGGTTGTCCATTTCCCACATTGCCAAATCCCTTCAAAATAGCAACCTTATCTCCAAGGGGTTGTTCATTTCCCATGTTGCCAAATCCCTCTAAAATAGCAATTCAATCTCCATTTTCACATAACTATTCTCCATGATCTCCTTAATGGATTTATAGGTGCCTAAACCTTAGATGCAATCTTTTGAATCGATCATTTGCATATGATATTGACCAATCTTTAATCCATTAAATTGGCTTCCTCCATGGATGATTAAATATGCCCAAATAATATATTCTTCACTCTTTACCTTTTTTTCATTAATTTTTACTGTTGCACATAATGTTGTCGAGTCCACTTTTAATGCTTCTGAATGATCATTGCATATCAATAATAACTAAATATTGGGCACTTTTGGGTGTTAAAAATGGCCGGGTGAGACCATAACTTTAACGTCCAAGGGCAAAGCAAAAGAACATGTTCAATCATTTCTAGCCATAGATTGCAAAGAGTATACATTGGATCAGGTGCAATTTTCCTCCGAAAAAGCTTTTCCTCTTATGGATGAAAGGCTTCCATTAGTGAGATTTTACAACATAATCCTTTTACGAATGAAAAGCTTTCACTCTGTAGTTCTCTACTGCCTGTCTTCTAACTTTCAATAAAGTTAATGATAACTTCCAGACGAGAAACATTAATAAGAAATTGATTTTTTAAGCGTCAATATTGATATCACTATGTCAAAGGTTGAATTTCATTTTTTAAATTTTGGCCAGTTTTTGGGCTGTAAAATTAAGTTCGGTTATGAGTAAACAGTCAAATTACAAAAATCAAAAGAGCGAAAACTCAAATCCTAAATTTGTCTTGAAAAGTACAATTAATTAAGTTATTTATGTTGGAGAAAATTTATTTACTGTTTTGAAGTTGACAAAACCTTTCCAAAATCTAGTCTGAAGACTTCCAGACTTAAGTGTCATAATTTGAAGACTGTCAGACTTTAGGTTCAAAGTCTGCCCACACTGACAGATTCCAGACTAAACGCTACTAAAAAGTGAAGACTTATCCAGATGCAAGATTATCTTTATTTTTTTAAGGATTCGATTCGTATGGCGTATGAATGACCTTCTAGTTGGATAAGGCACCTACATGATTAATTATCTTTATTGGAATCAATTTCGATATTCAAATCTTTTGGAAAGCAAGCAAACTTGGAATGTTCTACTTATGAAAACCAAGATCCTTATTGTATTTGCGAACATGATTGATGGGATTTCATCATAATCCATCAAACGACTCGAGATCCCCTTGATTGATTATGTCCAACGGGGAGATTGAAAGAATTCCTTTGAAAAGTACCAACGATCGAGAAGGCATGAACGAGTATTTAAGGTAGACTCTCCAGTTGTTCGAAAGTGTGCGTGAAAGAAAAATTTCAAAGTCTGAAGTTTCCTAGTTCCTTGTTATTTCATTCACTGAGCTCAAAGTTGTATACAAAAGAGAGAAACTCATAGTGAGACTTTGTAAGAGACCAGTAGAGACTCTTCACTGTGATGTCGAAATCTCAAGACTGTAAAATCTCTTTTGTTTCTTAGTGAAATCAAGCCAGTGAGCTGTCAGCGCGGGAGAGTGGATGTAGGCTTGATCTAAGCTGAACCACTATAAAACTTGTGTTCTTATTCTCTTTCCTGAACTCCTTTATTCTGTTCATAGTATTATCTAACTACAATAATCTGGATTTGTTCATAGTCTGTCATTTTCTAAAAGCGAATTATTTCTACTAAATCTTACGAAAATTTTTGTTCACCTATTCACCCTCTCTCTAGGTGTTCTTACTAGCCTTTTCAATTTATTTTTGTTGTGATGATTAAAAAAATATTGAATGAAGTCACATTGGAGTTTTATGCCACTTAGAATGGACAAGGGTGGCAAAAAAAAGTCCGTTCAATCTTTTTGTACAAATTTTGATTACTTGATTTAGGGGTGAGCAGCGGTCTAGGGTTGACCACGGACCATTCCTTTGGACCGGCCCAACCACCGGCCCTGGTCCGATTCCCAAGGGGACCTGGTCGGTCCTCGGTCCTGAAATTTCAGGACTAACACATGGCGGGTTGGTCCTCGGTCCTAAGAATTTTGGGTCGGTCCAACCCTGGACCAACCCTATATATTATATTATATTATGTATAATTCTTTTATATATTCAAATCTAAGTAAAATGTCTGTTATATTATATTATATTGAAATGTTCTATCAATAACACTAATAGTAATTTTAATTTAAAACTTTTGTTGAGTATTAATTATGTATCGTTTGTTTTGTTTTCGTGTGTTTAGAAATTCAAGTGAATTAACAATATGTGAAGTTATATATTCATAATTTATATTAAGTATTTTGAACTTTTTATAGTTTAATTGTATTTTACTAATAAATTTCAGCTGCACTTTGCTTTTCAATTTGTGTCAAATGGTAGAAGTTTTTGAAGAGTAGAGTAGTATTGTAGTTGCTACGGTGATTTGCTAGTCAAGTGATGTGAAGCTCATTTTTTGGTTGAGTGGACCCTACATGATCAAATGCAGAAAACGCTTTTGCATATGATGTTATGAATATTAAAGATAGATGATTACAACAACTTTCCATCTTGTCCCATATCTCGATGAGCGGTTAAAGTACAAAATTTCTATTGTGTCATCTTAATTTTGCTAAATATGTATTGGTATTTATAATTTAGTTGCACAATGCCGCATTGTCAATGGATGTGTAATTTGAATTTGTAAGTTTGCTTTTTTAGGGAATATAAAAATAAGAAGAAAAAAAATTATCGATCGGTCCCGGGTTGACCCTGGAACCGGACCGAACCTATTGGGTCGGTCCGGTTCTTGGTCCTAGGCTCAATAGGGTCGGTCCTCGGGCCTAAAATTGAGGACCGACAATAATCGCATGGGTTGGTCCTTAGGGTTAGGGGTGCCGGACCAACCGGACCATGCTCACCCCTAACTTGATTGAATTATTTTAGATTTTTAGAGTTCAATTGCATTTTTTCTACAAGTTCAGAACTATTATATACTTATACCTAATTGATAAAGTGGAGAATTATGCAAATAAATACGTAACTAATTTGGTAAAAATTTATTTTTAATCCTTAATTTAACCTTCTTTAATCAAATCTTGGGACCATAAATTTGCCTCGTCAAGTCTAGAAATTGCATAATTTTTCCATTCAATTTATCCATTTCATGCCCAATTAATTAGAGCCGATGTGTCAGCTAGAGTTAGCAAAAGATTAACACGAAAAAACCTTTTTATTATCATAAATTAACAGATAATATAACCTCGAAGATCACGTCGTAACTTAACCAAGAGCAATGAGATTTCTCGAAATTGATGTTTTCATCAAGGTTTCCACGTCAAATTGATGTTTAGTATCCAAATAACTAGATTTGTGAGCCAAAGAAATTTGATTTGACAGATTGTGCAAGTCCAACGACTTAATTAAGTAAACAAACAAAAAACTAAGGACTTCATGGAAAAAAAATCCACAAATTCAGAGACCCAAAGTGAAATTCTACCGTCAATTTTATGAGCTGCTTTTGTTATGAGGGATGTGTGTGGCCCTCCCATAGAAATCTCCAATGTTACGATACTATAGCAAAAGCTAAAAAGTTCGCGTAGTTCAAATTCTCCTGCAAATGACTAAAAAATTATACAGATATTGCGTACAGTACTAACAAATAATAGGCATAAACAGATCTATTAATAAATAGTCATTTCAAAAGCTAAGAAAGCTATGTCTAATCAATGTGGATTTCGCAGAATTTAAGATATGATACTATGAGCACAACAATTAAAAATCAAAACATGGTAATTGCATAGATAATTTCCAAAAAGTATCAACTCTTACGGTTACGAATAAAAAGTTGAAAAGTCAAATTTAATTCTTCTGGAACTTAAAATTTCCGCAACCATAACTTATAAAAAGTTTATAAAATAAATAAAAAAGAGTAATTATGTAATCTGCAAAGTAAAATAAATATGTGCGTTCTTCGGAGTTAAATGGTAAACACGACTTATAAGTTTGAAAATATCGAGGTTGACTTTATAAAAATTGTTTCCAAACTCCAGAGAAACCCAGCACAATCAAACGTAAGGCAACAAATTGAGTTAGCCCATTTTGATGGGTGGGCTAACTGAAGTTCCAAAAAGAGCCTGAAACATTTTCTTTCCTCCTTTTCCTCTCCCCACCCAAAAAAAAAAGGGCATATCATTATCTTTGCTAAGTTTCATTTATCGCATGATTTCCTAGACTGTATATGTCGATCCAGGGGATGAAGAGCACAAATATGATCATAGTATCCAAAGAAGAATGGATTCTCCATCCCCTTGGACAACGCTGGTGCAAGTGACTCTTTATCATGGAAATTGAATGTGATAACATGGATAGTTAGTTTATATCCGCTTCGTCACATGAAGACGCGGTAAAAATGATTTGTGAATGCCTAATTCTCCATCCCCTTGGACAACGCTGATGCAAGTTCTTGTTTTCACCCTTCAAATCAAATAAGATTAGAGCCCAGGTAACATATGTAAAAGGGATGATATTTCCAAATAGTCTGCTCCATTTTATATCATATATTCACTTGGGGAAATTACTGCCTTTTTGAACGGTATCTTAGATATGTATTGCCTGTTTTTCTTTTCTAAAACAATTTACGATTTTCATCACTTCTCTTCGAATTCCCTCAATAATTGTGAAAATATTTAAATAGAGTTTCGACATGTCAACTCTCATTCCCATTATCAAATTGCTTTATCAGGAATATTTAGTTAAAGAGTCTTGAAATTAATAGTTTGTGGAAATTTCAATCGCAATTTTGAATCTGGAATTGATTATATATGTATTTCTTATCAATAATTTTCTCTTGCCCCCTTAGAGGCTATGGGAATCGAAACCTATACATTAATAAATCATCTCCAACCCAATCCCCCTAAAAATGTGAGGATTCGAATACCTCACCTCCTCCTTCTTTTGAGGGAAGAATAGCCACTAGAGCAAATACCATTGATTTTCACTCTACATCATTATGAGTTTTTTCGTATCCACTTATTCGTTCATGAATTTCTTATTTTCAATTTTACTATTATACGGAGGTATATTTGTTGTTAAATTAAAAAATTTCAATATCATCCTATTTACTAGTTTCATGTTTATTTTGGATGAAATTGGGAAATTAATTTTGAATGCAAATACATATATGATTATATTAATGCTCGTGGCTTGCTGCATTTTTTTTATTGGGCTAATTTTACTCATAAATGTCTTTTTAGTCCTTATAATATATATGAAAAGAGAGAAAAAAGAGAGACTAAAATCGGAAAAACCCTAAAACATCTACGTCTCATCCTCCGCTTCTTACCACGCCGTACGGACCCCGCCTGAATCTCTCTGTCTCCGCCTCTATGGGTCGGCGAGCCGCCACCCCCGATCACTTCCCGTCGCCAGCCCCTTCGGGTCCTTGCCGTCGGTAGCTCTCCATCATCTCCGTGTGTGGAATCGCAGGGCCGCGCGAATCTTGAAATTTATGCACGTGCATGTCGCTGGGCATTTGTTCCCCTCGACCGAACTGATTCGGCTGCCTATGCTGGTGCTTCATTGCGTAATCGACCTATTTTCAGATTCTTGATACTTCTGTGACCATGTAACTAGAAAAAAAGATCTTACGATTCTTAAAATTTATGCTCGTGCATGCTGCTGGGCATTTTTCTCGTTGACCGAACTTATTTGGCTTGCTACGCCGGTGCTTCATTGCGTAATTGACCTAGATTCAGATTCTCGATACTTCCATGACCATATCTTATTGTTACGTTCCGCTTTTTCTTCCAGATTTTGTGTTAGCCCTGAGTTGATACAGGAGATAGTTGCGGTGCTGGCAAGGCGTTGGATTGAAACTCGGGATACCCGGCGCGAGGATGGGAGGGAAGAAGGAGAAGAGAGGGAGAATTGAGGAGAATCGGGTCGATGTCGCAATGGATGTGGATCGATTGAGGAACAGATTGAAGTTAATAGCAAGGATGGTATCGAAGGTAAAAGATATACAGGGTAAGAAGGACAAAAGATGGTATTGAAGGTAAAGATCGAAAAAGAAAGTAAAAGAGTAAGTTCTACTGAAAATGTTCGAGGTTTTCCTTTCTATGGTCCGAGTGAGTCGGAGTGAGGTGTTGAGGTTTTCCTCCCTATGGTCTGAGTGAGTCGGAGGAGATAATAGCAAGGATAGAAACGTTTGTGAGGGATAAAAAATTTGAAGAATAGCGATCGATCGTTCACTCACTCACCTAAATAAAATCGTTCATTCACTCACCTAAATAAAATGCTAGAGCCTAGATAGTACTTCAAGTGGGTCTTAGGACATCCAATGCCATCGCATTTCCTCGTGAACTCGGGCTCCTTGTAGAATTCAGGGACTTTAACTTTGGCAAAGGGCGACAACTTATCAAACCCTTGCAATTGATAGCCTTGCAGCATGCAAAGGCGTTCCTCAATCTTTGCTAGGTGCCTTGAATTTTCTTCATCGAAATGCGGAGTTGGAGTCTTCTTAGATGGAGGCTCTAGACCAATAATTATCAGGATTGCAGTGGGAATCTCTTCCGCAGGCCCTTTCCCATGGGCTCTACTACCGGCACTTCAGGGGGCACAGTGGGAATATTCATGGTCGAAAAAGCAGGAACTACAGACGTCAAATTCTTGACTTGGTTGGAGATATTAGCCAACAATGCCATCATCTGCGCCATTTGATTCTCCATGTTAATAACACGGGCTCGGGTATCTTCGTTCTCCATCCTTGTTTGGCGGCGAGTACGTATAACAGATCTTTCTTTAGCCATCTTTCAATACCTCCTGTAAAAGAAGATGACTCGAATTAAAATACAAATCCTAGTCAATTTTATATTTTCTTGAGATGAAATAATGATAAGAAGTGTTTTACCAAAAAAAAAAAATAATGATAAGAAGTGTATATGATCCCAGTATCATATAACATCCTCTTATCCAAATTTCTTCAAAAGAAATTATACAATTGAAAAGGAACGATGACAAATATTTAATTAGAATGCCCCTTTTCTAAAAATTACATGAAAATGTTCATGAATTTTATTCATTTCAGTCGAACAATTACAAGGGAAACAGAACTTTGCTTTATTGAGGCTTACAAAGTGGTTCGATTTTACATGTGATTTTACATGTGATATGAAAATGAATACAAGTAAACCTCGATAGAAAGGAGGGAAACACAAAGGAAATCCTTTACAAGAAAAGAATATGAAATGGAAACCTAAGGACTAGGTGGGATCGTGTGAAGACGCTTGTTATCATGGGCCAAGCGTTCCTCATCAATCAAGGCACTGGCTTCATGCTCCTTAATATGAGCTCGTCGAAAACCTTGAGGTTCAAGAATATCTGGCAACTAAACCTTGAGCTCAGGTTCTACTTGACAGTATGTGTAATCAATGGTAGCTTGGTGAGTCTTCATCTCTTTTCCAAGTCAACTTCATCGACAGCAACCACGCAATGCGAGGAATGTGAGTACCAAATTCCAATAGCAGCTTGAATCATGGCCTTGATATGGTCAATTTGGTTTTCCTCGATGACTTTATCGTGATAATCAATACGATATAACCCCAGCTTGAGGATTGGCGGGATCGTTTGAAGCACGCGATATTGGCGGAGTACCTTAAAGGGTAATATAACGTTAAACCCATCAATCCCACGAGGGGGAGTGGGTCATCAACTCCACTAAAAAGGCAATCCCATGAGGGAGAGTGTCAACTCCACTAAAAAGGCGCACCTCGAGATTCCCAAGCCACCGAACATGCCATTGAATTAGGCTAGGGTTGAGGCTTTTGAGGAAATGAAACCAAGTAAAGAAGGACCACAATGGAAAGAATTCATTTCTTTGGCAAAATTTAAGGATGGGATGATGATATTTTGTGACATCAACAATTTTCATGTGAGGGGCAAATTCTTTGATATGCAAAAATAGCCAAATTTGGAGAAGTCCTAATGGGGCTCTTAGAGTTCCTCGACCATTTTCTTTGAAACGATTAAGAGACACAAAAGTTTCAGCAAGGATCATGTGTGTAAAACAATTAAATGCGCACACTTGATTGACAATGTGAGTGACTAAAGGATCCATTGTTTTTCGAGTATGTGGGAATATCACAAAGCCAAAGAATATGAGTAAGAAGATACGAGGTATTTGATTCCCAAATTTAGGTTCAAGGTTAAGGAAATGTTGTTCGAGGAAATTATAAGGCATGGAATTTCTCATCTAAGCCTAAACCTAAAGAGGCACCCATGATTAAAATGTATTGTATTGTCGTTGAAATATAAAATGCATAATTGAAATATGGAGAGTAAAAAGATAAGAATGATAAAAGAAGAACGATATTTTACCCACCAAACACATGGCAAACGCAAATCACATGTTGCATGAAAGAGGTTTCGACGCCTAAGATGAGGGTACTAAAGGCTCAAGGTCCCCATCCCAAAGGATAAAAATAGTTTACCCACCACTACTATCGTCGGTCAATGCTATCTTTATCAATTGGGATGAGTGGGACGCCTAAGGTGAGGTACTAAAGGCTCAAGGTCCCCATCCCGAACGATAAAAATAGTTTACCATGTCGGTCAGTGCTATCTTTATCGATTGGGATGAGCGGGCTTAGGTAAGTAATGGATTACCACGAGCATTCACTCGCATATTCCACCCATAAACCCTCCTAAGGTCCTAGATTGTGCAATCGAGGTTTTAGACCACGGTTATGTGTGCGGTGTCGTGCTAAAACTTGTAAACATGCATTTAAATTTAAATATCCAGCACTTCAATATAAATCATCATACATTCATACATTCTTACACCACTTACAAAACAAAGCGTTTACAAGCACATCTCCCCTTATAACTCTCACCTACAAGACCATTTTCCACGCTACAAGACTATTTAACACGAGGTTAGTGACTAACTTGATTTTCCACCATTTAACACAAGGTTAGTAACTAACTTGATTTTCCATGTGACGGCCTTTTTGCAGAGGATGCTTTGTTTTATTGAATTTGTTTGGGTGGTTATAAATAAGGGGAGAGCTCCCGTTTTATACAAGAAGTCTCCAATTACAACCGTTGATTGACTCTTGATCTAATGGATAAAATTACTTCTCCCATCCTACTAATTATTGACATTTAATTCGAGAATGCTCTAGAACTCGGTACAATTACCATCTCGCCCATCCTAGGAATGTTCCGAAACTCTAGGGTGGTTAGGATAAGATTTAAAAATGATAAAATTTATCATATCTTACATTTATTGATTACTCAAAATAGGATAAATTTGGATATAATGGGATATAGATTGGATAAATCCTATGGAGAGGTGGGATAAAGATGGATAAAATTTTTAATATCCATAATAAGAATTTTTTCTCATATAATAAATTTCTTAAATTAACAAATTAAAATTATATTTCGATAAAATAATATTTGAATTCTAATATAATAAATTCAAAATAAAAAAATTAGTTTTTTAATTTAATCTTATTTTTATTTATATATTCGAATTTAATTTTGTCTTATAATATAGATTCAATATATAACTTTATATCTTTCAATTACTGCCGTTGATTGCCCCAGATCAAGATGGTGGATAACTACTCTCCCCAATCACAATCTATCTTATTAAATGTAAGAGTACAATCTACCCATTAAATATAATAACTACCTTGAAAACAAATATACATTTCCCATACTGTTTCTAGGAGTATTTTACAATCCTCATGAAAATCCTGGAACCCAATACACTTCAAGTCTTGTCGATCATCTAGGCCACGGCCACAACGTCGGTCAGTTGGGTCTTGAATTCTCCAGTTTGTGACACTAGTGTTTAAGTGGAGTTGTGGCGACGGGCTCGCTAACTTTGGATATTCTTTTTTTGGATGATGCAGAGTAGCTGTAGTTTTTTTTTTTTTTTTTTGGTTTGACAAGTAGCTGTAGTTTTTTTTGGTCGGTCCTCTTCACGTTCTCTCTACACTCACTTTCCTTGAGGACTTATGCCATGCGCTCTTGCGGGCGTGGAGTCGCAACCCACTCTTCTCGAAACTTACGCGTCCCTATCCCATCCCCGAGAAGGTGGGGATTTGAACCCCTCACCTCCCCCTTCCATGATGGAAGAGTGGCCACTGGGGCGAACCCCCAGTGGTTAAGTAGCTGTAGTTCAATCGAAATTTTTTGTAGCAGATGTGAGAGCATCTTATAATAGTGTCCAACTAAGCACACTTGTACACATGAAAATGCCAAGTAAGTTCTTGTTTTCACCCTCCAAATCAAATAAGGTTAGAGCCTAGGCGCCGTATCAAAAAGAGATGAGATTTCCAAATAGTCAGCTCCATTTCATAGAATATCTTCAACTGGGGAAATTACTGCCTTTTGAAAGGTATCTTAGATTCTTGACCCCCAAAAAAAGAAGAAGAAAGGTATGTTAGATATGTATTGCCTATTTTTCTTTCCCGAAACAATTTATAATTTTCATCTCTTTTCTTCGAATTGCCTCAATAATTGTGAAAATATTTAAATAGGGTTTCGACATTTCAACTCTCATTCCCATTATTGAAATTACTTTATCAGGATTATTTATTTAAAGAGTCTTGAAATGAAATAATAGTTTGTGAAAATTTTCTAGTTTAGAATTTGAAGCTGATTACACCCGTATTTCTTACCAATAGTTTTCCCCTCGTATCTTGAACTTTAGTTCATTCTACATCATGAGCTTTTTATGTTCAAAGTTTGTGTATCCACTTATTCGTTTATTAATTTCTATCGAAAAGTGAATAATTTATTTCCAATTTTACATTTATATGGAGGTATATTTTTTGTTAATTAAAATTTTCGATATCATCCTCTATATTACTTTCATGTTTATTTTGACTGAAATTGGGAAATTAAATTTTAAATGCAAATACGCATAATATCAATGCTAGTGACTTGTTGTATTTTTTTAAGGGTTAATATCTTGAAAAACTCCAAACCGATATCTTAACAAATTTACCTCAAACTATTTTTTTGATCATGAAAAATTTCAAATTTGTACACCTGTGATAAATTTACCCCGACCGACCATAAAAAATCATAAACTAGTATATTTATGATAAATTTATCTCAAACTAATTTATTTGACCGCAAAAACCCCAAAACTGGTAAATTTATGACAAATATATCCATCGCTAAATTGAATTAATAATACAAAAAAATCACAAAAATTGTAAACCACAAGCCAAACGGAGGCGTAAAATCTCAAATTGGTATATCAATTAACTATCACATGTCATTAAGATTAATAATTTGACAATAAAATTTAACGAAAACTAACATAAGATAAATTTGTCACAAATGTATTAGTTTGGGGTAAATTTGTCAAAGATATATTAGTTTGAGATTTTTGGTGGTCAAAAAAATAGTTTTGAGTAAATTTATCAGAAAGTATCTGGGTTTGGGGTTTTTCGGGATATTAACATTTTTTTTATTGGGCTAATTTTACTCATAAATGTTTTTTTACTCCTTATAATATATGGAAAAAAAAAAACTAAAAGAAGAGACTGAAATTGGAAAACCCTAAAACACCTACGTCTCGTCTTCCCCACCGTACGGACCTGAATCTCTCTGTCTCCGCCTCTCTCGTTTTCTACGGTCGTCCGCCGGCGCCGATCACTTCCCGTCGCCAGACCCAGTTCGCCTTCTGGTCCTCGCCGTCGGTAGCTCTCCATCATCTCAAGGTGGGTCTCTCTCTATGCTCTCCATCATCTCGTGCATGTCGCTGGGCATTTGTTCCCGTCGACCGAACTGATTCTGCCTATGCGTCTGTAATCGATCTATTTTCGGATTCTCGTCTGCCATGTAACTAGAATCTTACGGGCGTTGCGTTCGCTTTTTTTCCAGATTTGTTTCGCCCTGAGTTGATAGAGGGAGATAGTTGCAGTGCTGGCGAAGGGTTGGATCGGAACTTGGGGTGCCTGGCGCGAGGATGGGAGGGAAGAAGGAGAAGAGAGGGAGAAGAGAGGAGGATCGGGTCGGTGTCGCGATGGGTGTGGATCGCCGTGAGGTCGACGCGGGCGATGGAGTCGAGAATGGTGTTGATAAGGTCGATCGAGATAAGAAGAAGGGTAAGACGAAAAGGGAGGTTCTTGGGGATGGGAGTGAATTTGTAGCGGAATATGGGAAGGGTTCCGTTGGTGATGAGAACGAAGGGGGTCGCAGCGAGAAGAAGAAAAAGAAGAGGAAGCGTGAAGTAGGTCGGGACGAGAAGGAACTCGAGAAGGCGGTGAAGAAGGGAAGTACACTTAGCGAGGGCAATGAAAGCGGCGGAGGTAAGAGTGTCTCAGATGTCCCCCAGATTGTCGAAGATGGAGATGGGCGTGATGGTGACTTTGAAAACATGGAAGAAAGACTGCAGATCCAAACAAAGAAGAAAAATAATAAGAAGCACAAAGATTTTAAGAAGATGGATAATGTAGATGCAGCTTTCTCAGCAACTAAGCATTTTGCAGACGACAGACATGAGGTGGGAGTTCAGGAGCAGAACAAGTCTTTGGGCAAGAACATCGAGGAAATAAAAGATACAGATGAAGGCGGTATAAAGAAGAAAAAGAAGAAAAAGGGGTGGAGGGATAGTGATCCTATCAGGGATAACCAAAAGAAGGAGGAAGCAAGTAGATCTTCTGATGCGGAGATAGTGAAAAAGGATATTCGTGAGAAGGAGAGGAGCAAGAGAAAGAAACAGAAACGGATTGAGGAACAGGGTCATGTAGCAAGTGGAAATCTTGATAAGGAGTACATGGAATCTGAAGCTGATGCTCGTTTTACAAATGACAATATGGGGAGTGAAGAGAAGAAGCCAATAAAAGATAGGAAGCGCAAGAAGGACAAGGCTGCAAAAGATGGTATTGAAGGAAAAGATCAAAAAAGAAAGCAAAGAGAGTAAGTTTTGCTGAAAATGTTGAGGTTTTTCCTCCCTCAGATGGTCTAAGCGAGGAAGATAATAGCAAGGATGGAAACCTTGTGCGGGGTAAGAAATTCTCAAAAGAAGAAGATGAGCTAGTCAAAGAGGCTGTTTACAATTATATAGAAGCTCATAACTTAGGTGAAGATGGCTTGAAGATGGTACTTAACTGTGGAAGCCATCCCGAGGCCAGAAATTGTTGGAAGGAAATAGGCGCATATTTACCTTGGAGGCCTAATGAAAGCGTATATCATCGTGCTCATCTGCTATTTGAAAGAAGCGAGAATCGTACCTGGACTCCTGAAGAATGTGAGCTTGTTCGCAAGTTTCATGAGCAACATGGGTCAAATTGGAGGACGTTGGCTGATGCTCTTGGTAGACACAGGTTTCATGTGAAGGATACCTGGCGAAGAATAAAATTTCCGTATAAGAAAGGACCTTGGTCCCAGGATGAGTACCAGCAATTATTTGATCTAGTAAACATGGACCTACGAATGAAAGCTGCTGAGGAGAGAAAGTCAAAGCATGGCATGCTTCTTGACAATATTGCCTGGGGGGCTATAAGTGACAATTTGGGCTCTCGCAATCATGCTGTTTGTTGTGAGAAGTGGTACAAGCAGTTAACATCTCCTATGGTAGCCGAAGGCACTTGGGCAGATACCGATGACTATCGGTTGCTCAATGCTCTTGTTGATCTGGATGCTTGCTCAATTGAAGATGTCGACTGGGACAAACTCATTGAGAATAGATCTGGGGATTTATGTCAAAAGCGGTGGAACCAAATGGTTAAATACATTGGCAGTTACTGGAGCAAGTCATTTCCTGAGCAGGTGGAAATTCTTTCAGAACGATATTGCCCTGATATGCTGGAAGCAAGGGAGATTTATGCTAACAAGCCTAAAGTTTTGTGACACCAACTTCCTTCGTGTGAGTAAAAGCTTTTTGAGCATTTTGAAGCCACCTAAATGCTGTGATCTTGCGTCTTATGGTTTATGAAGTTCATCTTCTTAGCAGCATAGGGTGTTACATTCTTTCCCTTCTGATTGTATTTTGCTTCGGGTATCCTTATCCTTATATCGAGATGAATTTTGCTTAGAGTAATGTAAATTATATGTTATATTCGAGTTTTGTTTTTGTCTCGCCACAGGAGACAGAAGACTGAAGGTGTTCAATATAAATCAATGGGTTGAGAATGGAGGGAAACCATTATAAGATGATTGTTCTACCATTGTGCAATATGTTTTCTTGTCTGGTACATTCTTGCGTAGGCTCTAACCTTCCTTCAACTTATTGAACCAAATTTTCACTTCATTGGAACATCTCACTTGCATTACTCATTTTGTTCCTTTCTAAGTTTACTACCCGGAGCATAGAATGAAAAAGCACAGCAGGGTCGTGTGGTAAAATAGCAGATGTCGCTAGCAGTTTCCATTCGTCGATTAGATCAAAGTTGTTCCCTTATCTTTAAAATCATGTTCAGAAATCTATGGTCAGGGTATTTCTGACAATGTGAGTTTTCCAACTCTACAAATCAATTTCCACAGAAATCTATGGTCAGGGTATCTTCTGACAATCACTAATATTGAAATAGTGAAGTATTTTAATAATTTTTTAATATAATCATTTCAATCAATATTGGGTCATGTGTAGTTAGGAATCTGCCTCATTTAGTCACTTGCTCAATGATTTCTGTTCCATTAGGGTTTCATCTCGATAAGTAGATCTAATAAGGAATCATTGTTCTTGTAAGAGTGTTGATAAAAATACAGATTTTGATAATAAATTTTTAAATAATCCTAGTGTTGATAATTTTGAAAAAAATTGGTGACGATTTTTTAACATGGTGAGGATAATTGGAATTAGACTTGAAGTTAGGACTTTTTTAGGAGATTAGACTATTATAATCATGGCTATCATTAGACTTATTTGATTAATGTGAAATCAATTTCGCAAAAACATAACGACATATTCACTACAATTGAATTTCAATTGATTTTTTTTTGCCACGTAATTTATTTTTCGAAAGAAAATATTACGTATCAAACGTAAACACATGTAATAGGAAATTCCATGAAATTGTATTTTCAACTTTTAATGTAATGATTAGTATTATTTCGACTATTATTTTGTATTTGAGGATTTCCTATGTTGTTTTAGTATTATTTCGACTATTATTTTGTATTTGAGGATTTCCTATGTTGTCATCTAATCAATTTCTATTCCTAAATTAAAATTTTATGCATAGGATTGTTAACTGTTCAGATGGCAAAGATGGTGAGTAGCAATTTCACCTTTTGTCTTGGCTTTTGCAGAGAAATCTGTCGGATTGTTCACTGTTCAGATGGCAAAGATGGTGAGTAGCCACCTTTTTGTCTTGGCTTTTGCAGAGAAACTGTCGGTAGTGTTCAGCTTCTCAGGTTACCCAAAAGCTACTAATGGTAGACTGCTTCTGTTCCTCAATTTTGGGAATGAATCGAGCGTCCTTGAAATGTTCTGGGTTTGATTCCAATTACTAGTACCGTGAGCCGTTGAACTCCCGCTTTCATCGTCTCTTTCAATGTCTTGTCATTCTCCCCCCACCTTTGATTTACCTTTTTATTTTTTCCCCAAAAAGATGCGGCGACAAGGTTGCCCTAAATTGGCTGTATCAATTTCAACACACATGATCCGAACCGCTACCCTCTATATTTCTTATGGGCGCAGGCATCTCAACTAAATCAGTCTTGTGGTTCTTCAATATTTGTACGTGGCCTTTTGTAATTAGGTGTTCATTTTGTATGAGCTTTTTAGTTTAATGTTTCTGCTTCTCGGGCATGGTTGCAGGTATGGTTCGTGGCCGAGGATTCTATTTTATAATCATTCAAAATCACTTTTTTTTTTAAAAAAAAATCAGTAGATCTCTTTGTTTATGATTTACATGTATTGTCTTTTTAGAAAAAAGAAAAAGGTAATTTGATGGATCGGATAATGATATCGATTGTTGCAATTTGCGGTGAGTGGCAGATTATTCAATTTGATACAATCTCGAATTGATTTATAAGTAACCTCTTGCAAATTTTACAATAAAGTTGACAATAATGTTTTAGGGTTATGATGTCAAAATGTTGAACTTTTCTTCATTTAGGTATTTATGGATCGCTATCTATGTTATTTACCAACGATAAACTGATCGTTGTGGCATTACCAACCTAACAAACAATTTGCAAATAATTGACCAACTTTTACTTGTAAAGAAATTCCAATTTTAACTTGAGCTAAGTATCAACTTTTTTTTCCCGTTTAGCTTCAGCTTCAATTACCAGCTCTTTTCACTCTTAATAAAAAATGTCAAAGACTATAAATTCTTATTCTTACTTATCTATCTATAATTTTAAAAACTGTCTGCAATAATTAGAATGAAATGTTTCCAATTATACTACATAATTTTCTTTTGCCATCAATTATACTATGAAGGTTTTTTATATTTCAATTATTGATTTATACCACATGTGTAGTATTAGTTGAGAAGACTGAAATAAATATTTAATTACTGTTGTGACCCCTGTTAGCATTGCCATGTTTATTTAGAATTAATGACAAGCGCGATTATATTATTTACAATGACAAAGTTAATTAATTCTTAAAAAAGTGATAAATAGCATATTCGTTAGTGTCGAGGAATATTGGAAAGTCATAATCCACTTGCGAATCTAGCGAAGAACTTTATGGAATCAATAAATGAAAATTTTATGCAATTGATTTCATTGGAATCTAAGTAAGCTAAGAACTAATATATTTGACTTTTCATAAATAAAAATATAATAATACTTAAAATTACTAATTATTCCGACAATTACACTAGTAATTTAGTTAATTATACTACGTCAAAATTATATTTCTCCAATGATAAAGTATTGAATTTTCATTCATAATCTATGTTTTAGCATCAAATATGGAAGAAACTCTAATTTTGTTGCTTCGGTATGACCTAGAGCAACAACATCAGCTTTGATTAACGACAACAAATATAATATTTTGTCAATTTAGTTCTTGCAAATCAATAATTTTGTCACATTTGGATTAATCAAAGGCAACAAAATTACGCAGACGATTTTGTTTTGTGCCAAAAACTCTGTCATGTTTTTCTTTTAACAAAGTATCGGAAGAAATAGGCTATTAGACCCGCCGAGGCCCTCTAGTGCCTCTCCACACCCGCGATTGAGTCTAAGAGCGTGTGCACCACTTGTCGCTAGGAGTGATCAGGTCCAGGGGTGAGGCCTGATCTTGATTCCGTACTCGATCATTATAATCTGGTTCTTTTTTTGGACCATGTACCCGACTCTATTTGCATTTGACCATGTTCCCGACCCACCCTGTTTTTTCGGTCCGGAAATGGGGTTAACTCTGTTTATATTAGAACACATTTTGCATAAAAATTGTTGTACAACATTCATATGTAAGATAAAGCGTTTACAATCTTGATTAGCATAAGCACATTTGGGACTCCTCCCAATAAGCTTTAAGCAACGTGCATAATGAGAGATAATAATAATAACTACAATGAAAGTGTTGGAACCGGGTGCAGATGACGTTGAGGGGGTGCGTGGTGGTGACGGTGGCGAACCCATGGCTCCGGCAGAGGCACAAAACTACCATCGTTCGCTGCGTGAGCACACAAATGAATCCGTATCAGCCCAAAGCAAACTCCAAAAACTCGATGCAAGCCGGAAGCACCGAGAGAGACCTTGGAATTAGGTGTGGACGACGTCGAGGGGGTGTGCAGCGGCGACATGGCGAACCTAGCGACAGCTCCAGCGGTGGCGTTCTCCCACTGATGGATGGCGCGACGAAGGAAAATTAGGGTTCGGGCATTTTCACAAACCCATGACAGGCGTGAGCCGGCTCGTATCGCTCAATCAAAGGACCATCCACTGGGATGCACACGCGACATGCAAAAGAACATCGCACGACTCCACAAATGACAATGAAAGTCCACAAACATGTCAAATAACCAACAAACGCTTAGAATCAGACCAAAATCACGGAAAATCTACATGACTGGGTTTGGGCATTTTCACAAACCCATGACAGGCGTCGACTGAAGGGAGACTATTGAATTAACAGGGAGTCAAACCGCGCCGAGACACTTAGCAATTGATAAGCAGAGAAATGAAGCTTAGCACGACATAGATGGGGGCTGGGACTCTCACAAACCGTACCACGACGAAGCCTGGTTTGACGAGCCGAAACAGGGCACAAAGCAAGGCAAATGGGGGCTGTTGGTGGTGCTCTCTACCCAGTCGGCAGTCAGAAGCGGTGGCGGCGCTAGTTGGCAGTGGCTCTGGGCAGTTGGAGGTGGCCGCGGGTATGAATCATCTAACCGTGTGAGAGGCTGAGAGGTAAAGATAGAAACAAATTAGGGTTTTGGATTTTGGGTTGGCTTACAAACCGGTTCCCAAACCAATTCGGTCGATTTGATTCTCGGGTGGGTAATCCCTCGGAACTAGTTCCCGGACTGGCTCAAACCGGTTCTGAATTTGGGAACCGGTTCCCGTACCAGTTTTAACTGGAATTGGTTCTCAACCCTATTTTCCGGGTGGACCGGTCTGGGAACCGAGTTTACCCGGTCCAGTTGCACACCCCTACTTGTCGCACTTTCATTAGTGCCACTATGATGGTCTCCCATGCATCAAGACTAGAAAATCATGTCATTTTCTTTTTAAGCCCTTTTTGAAGTTTCTTCAATCATTTTTTTTTTTACAGCGCTCCCACTTCTTTTGGATTATTCAATGCCTAATGGAAAGACATAATCATGTATCATGGGCATCGTTTGGGATTGAGACCATCCAGCAACTTAGGCTTTATTGGATCAGTGAAGCGCCTAAGCTAAGCCATTTGCAAGAATCAATCTTCCCTCGTTCGCTCACTCAAAACATAAAGAAAGAAAATCCTAAAGAGAAACTCTTTGGAGAAAATGCTTTGTATTATTGAATTTTCTTGAGTGGTTATAAATGAGGGAAAGAGCTCCTTCTCTTTTATACAGGAAGTCCCTCGTTACAACCGTTGATCAACTCTCGATCTAATAGACAAAATGATATCTCCCCTCCCACTAGCTACTAACATTTAACTCAAGAATGCTTTAGAACTTGGTACAATTGTCATCTCGCCCGACCTAGTGAATGTTTAGAAAACGCTAGACCATTTTAGGCAGTCTTTCTCGATCAATTGCCATCCCTCGGTCACAGGAAACCTCGAGATTGTGACATTCTCATCCACCTATTCGAACAACGTCCTTGGCACTCTCAATTTGCAGTGTTGGTTGCCTAGAGCGTTGCCGATCTTCTTCTTACAAGCTGTCATAGAGCCTGTTAATGGGATTATAGTTAGGTGTATAGAAATAGGTTATTACAGTTTTGTATTGATTTGATCAAATAATAGATAAACAAAAGATAGGTTGGTTCTTAAGTTACTCGGTAACTAGCGACCGTTCCAAGATTCTAAGCTAATTTTAGGACCGATCGATTTCCGGTTTCAAAAGTTAGGAATCGATTTTGATATAGTAGATTCCAAATTCCTGATTTGAACCTATTAGCCAATTGCCCCTCATTTAAACCATCAAATTTGATCAAGATTTCTTGCCTAAGGTTTGTTCTTTCCATTTTCTCCTACATCACACGTTATGATAGCTCCATCATTTCGAGTATATTCTCTTGCTTATGAGTTACTTAAGATTTAAGTAGTTCATCTCATGATTCTAGTTTTTATCCGATTTTATCATAGGTTGAAAAAGGGTATTGGATTATGTACACACTTTACCACATCCAATGCATTTTGGACCAAGAAGATTGGATTTGACCATGAGGATGTGATCTTCCAAGAAAGAATCATACAAATAATTCTTAAACTTTGATTTAATGTGGTCCATAAATCTTAATTCAACATAAAATATAATCTCTAAACATTCAATGTAATTTCTGAACTGTTAAATACTTTTCATATAGTATAGAGATTGCATTAAATATTTACTAATAATTCAAAAATCATATCAAAAAAATTAAAACATATTAGATCAAAATTAAGGAATCACGTTATACATAAATTTAAAATTTAAGGGCAATTGCATATTAAAATTAAGTTTATGAATCCGCGTGTTATAATACCATTTTTCAAACGAGGCAGGGGCATTTTGGGAAGACTGCCATCTCATTCTCTGCCGCCGCGGAGGACAAAATTCTCATTAGAAGCGCTACCCGAAACCGCCGCGGCGGTAGAAAAACAACAAAAGCACACGCGCCCCTCGCCGCCGCCGTCGCTCTCGCACACATGGCAGCCGCGCCGCCGCTCCCGCCGCCGCTCCGAATTCCCCGCGCCAAGTCCCTCAAACCCTCCTCCTCCTCCTCCGCCTCCGCCTCCGCGTGGCGCGAGCCGTTTCCGAGCTACAAGCTCGGCTGCTCGTGCAGGTGCGAGGTCAAGAGCTTTGACCACCACCACCACTCCCAGAGCTGGACCACCGTCGATCGCTTCCCGGACCCCGATCCGATCACCATCCTGCCCGCCCCGTCGCGCTCCCTCGCCGGCCCTCCGGCGCCGGTGGCGGCGAGCGCCCGCGACTCGTCCGGCGAGAGCTCGAAGAAGGTGTGCCTGTTCTACTGCGCCGAGACGAAGCCGCTCGCGGAGCGGGTCGCCGCTCGATCCGACGCCATCGAGCTCCGCAGCATCAACTGGAGGTACGCATGTTCGCTCCTCAACGAGCAATTGAATCGAGAAGAGTTCCTCTTTCGTCTCGCGCTTGTTGATCGGCATGCCGGAATTCGAGCAATGTCGGTTGACGGATTCGTGTAATGACGGAGATTTGTACTCAGTAGAGTCTGGCCGGCAACGGCAACGTTGCATCTCTCCGCCATTGTTGTTTGATTCAGGGTTTTGATTCGTTCCGTGTTGGTTTCTTCAGGAAGTTTGCTGATGGGTTCCCCGACCTGTTCATACCCAATGCTCACGGAATTCGGGGACAGCATGTTGCCTTTCTGGCCTCTTTCAGCTCCCCGGGCGTGATCTTCGAGCAGCTCTCCATCATTTACGCGTTGCCGAAGCTGTTCGTCTCTTCCTTCACCCTCGTGCTGCCTTTCTTCCCGACGGGCACTTCCGAGCGCATGGAGGATGAGGGCGACGTCGCGACGGCTTTTACCCTCGCTAGGATCTTGTCCAACGTCCCGATCTCGAGGGGCGGGCCTACCAACTTAGTGATCTTCGACATCCATGCCTTGCCGGTTCGTTTATAGTGGTGCATGTACCCTTTTTGCACGCCAATGTCACAGAGCACCTGTGCATCCATGAGCACATTAAGCAGATGACACTTGATGCCATTCAATCTCTTCGTGCTGAATTCCATTTTCCTTATTTTCTTTCACGGATCTTCACAGGAAAGATTTTACTTTGGGGATAACATTTTACCATGTTTTGAGAGTGGGATACCATTGCTTAAGAATCGTCTCCAGCAGCTTCCGGACTCTGACAATGTGAGACATCTATTTGTTGGCTGGGAAGATATGTGCTTGTTTGTTATTCTTCTCGTCATGAAGAATTTATCTACTACGAAGATCATTTACGGATTTATTTTATTAAAGAAATTGGGAGGTAACTATAGAATGTCTTGAGATCTAAACATTACTGTGTCTTAACTTAGAGTTGGCAGCATTACTCTTGCTGGTCTTTGTCATTTGGTGTTCATTTCTATGGTTTCAGACAATGGTGGCAAACATGAGATGAATTACCTAATGTTCTCGTTTTAAGCTTCGCCCATACATTTTCTAACTATTCCTGTGATTTCTGACAATTTATGATGGTCAGATATCTATTGCTTTTCCGGATGATGGTTCATGGAAGAGGTTTCATAAGCAACTGCAGCATTTTCCAATGGTATGCATACATACTGCTAAATATAGTGTGCTCACAGTATTTGTTTGTGTTTTCTATCATCAAGAAATTTATCAATAGACTCTTGATAGTATGCTGTGTCCTATTATCTCTGATTGATAGTTACATGGCAGGTATATGGTATTCTAAGTAGTGGAACATATTTAGCTACTTGGGCTACATATTTGATATCTTCTAGATTTTTCTAATGAAGAAAAATCTTGTAATTGATAGTTTTTTGATCGGACGGAAATAGCATTAACAGAATCCCTGAATGGAACCAGTTTCTGATTGTATGTGGACGTGGTCTCATTAAGTTGACCAATAATTCCAACTGCAGTTGGATTCTACTGTTTCTATCTCAATACAATCATGTTAGTTGGTTCTTTAGTTTGTATTGCCATGTGCCTACAGGTTTCATAGAGACAGCTGAATCATACATTAAAGTTTCGTGTGCAGAGGTGGAGTTGGCTATGTGTTTTCTTGAAAATAGGGAGGTTTGATCTTTTCAATGTTTGATTGGTATTTATCATTTAATTGAAACAATTGGAGTGGTGACTGCACTGCAACTATTTCTCTTTGTTAATGATCTGGAAAGCTAGTATGAAACTTATGAGAAACCACTATCTTCTCTTCATCATGCCATTATCTCAGTGGAGTTATGCTTTTGTTTTATGTAAGCAATCATCATAAACCATTTAACCTTAAATTTTTAGATTGTATGCGCTAAAGTTCGGGAAGGTGACCGGCGAATAGTACGCCTTAAGGAGGGAGATCCCAAAGGACGTCATGTTGTCATCGTCGATGATTTGGTGCAGTCAGGTGGCACTCTAGTTGAATGCCAGGTACTTGTTTTTCCATTTTTTTTTTCTTTTGGCCCCTGGAACTTATATTATGCAGTCTACTTCTTTGAAACATTCTTATTTTCTAACTAAGAAAGTTGACTTGTGTGAGGTGCAAGTTAGGTGTGGAATCTTGTATATAGCTCATAGTCCTTTAACAAAGGTATTAAACTCATGGTGAATATATAGATAGGGAGAATGGGGAGTAGAGAATATCATCATTCTGTTTCTGGACTTGTAGTGAGCTTTTTCAAAGGATATGACAGGCATAGGTTTTGTTTTAATTAATCATGGGTTCAATTCTAGAGTAAGTCAGGTAAATTGCATTTGAAGTTGATCTGTACTATTGTTTCTTCTCCATCAATGAAATGGAGGAGACTGATAAGTACAAAATTAAGTGGCATATTAGGTCAGTTGCAGGGTAGGCTATTGGATGGTTACATGTTGTAGGCAAGCTATCTTACAGTCTAATATTAATAGAGCAGGATAACCTGATCATATGCCAACCAGGTCCGGAAGTACTATTCCTCATTAAGAATTGTACTCGTGAACAGTGACTTAGGGTTGAGGCTGATTCTTCATATTATTTATGCAGAAACTGATAAGTTTTTAGAAGTGTTTGATTCAATATATTAGGAAGGTATTGAGCGATTTTCAAAGACATCTTAAAAATATTTAGGCATCATACCCAAATCGTTACAAGCATCACATCTTGGGGTTTTAAAAACATCTCAGCTAAGAAAAGAATTGCATCACATGACTCAATAGCAAAGAATCCTAAAAGTTGAAGTAATAATGAAAGAATCAATTAAAAATCCATAGGAAGAGCATGTATTTGAAGATGCTACCAGATCCTACTCCAAGTTAACGTAAGTAAAGAACTCTTCAGGAAATTCAATATATCATTCAAAAAACTAAAAGCAATGTTTGATTCTATCAAATAGGAACAGAAACTTATTAAAATCCTAGTGGACCTCAAACTCTTAAATTAACAAGGAATATAACTCTAATTGTTATCTAAAGAGTAGATCCTCAGCACACATTATATGAACATTGGAAGGTTGTTGCCGCAACTCTCTATCATCAAAATCAACAAGTTCTTGCTTGCTATGTCTGCTTGAGTCGAGTAAATTTCATCTCATGGTGGTGGATTCTAATCAAAAGACAATGTATACTGTACATGCTACTGTACCTGCTTGAGGCAGATAAAACAGTAGGAAAATAAGTTGTGCTGTGTATCACCACATCACTATCTTTCTCATGCCTCGACATGATTTCTGGTGATTTCTCCTTTTTTTATTTATTTATTGCTTCTATGATTAAGTTTTCTCCAACTTCTTTGCATAAAACCTGTTGGTTTCTTTTTGAATGGCTACTTAACTTACTTCAAACCTTCTAGAAATTGTTGGCTGCCCATGGAGCTGAAAAAATTAGTGCTTATGTGACACATGGGATTTTCCCCAAGAGGTCATGGGAGCGCTTTGAGCATGACAATGGAGGTAATATTTGCGTTGATTCAGACTTGTCATATCCTTGAAATGATAACCTCTGCTTTTCACACCAAATCTTTGTGTACATTGGTACCATTAGACGTTCTTTTATTGCTGTGTATGCTCTTGCTGTTGTTCTTCATTGCTAGTAAGTTATTATCCTTGTTCCTAAATAAAATGACAATATCTGCATAAGGACTACCTTCCCACTACATCAGATATGCAAACTTCTGGAAAAAAGGCTTTGAGACTGTCCTTTTTTCAGATTCTCCTATAGGGCCTTTGAGCATTCTTTTGGTTTTAACTAACAAAATGTCAAAGTTCATGGTACCATCTCTTGGGATATGGTTGTTATAAAGTATAATATCATATTTAGATTCAAGAAGAATCTTTTGCCTTTACATGACCTTGCTGTCTGTGTGGTGTGGGGGAAAATTGTCATTGAGGTGACTTGGTCAAAGAAGGTTTGCATCTCATGTATGGTGTATGAATCTGGATGCAAGTATCAAATTTTATTGTAGAAAATCAATATAGAATTGAATATATTGGAATATCATATTTGATGTTTATTCTTATTAGTTGACTGGAACATCTTATATGCCATATAGGCCAAAAGTAGTTTTCTTGCCTCTGACTCTACTTTTTAATGTTCTGTCCACTTATCCAGGAAATCCAGAGAATGGCTTGACCTACTTTTGGATTACAGATTCATGCCCTCAAACTGTGAATGAAGTATTGAATAAACCACCATTTGAGGTTCTCAGCCTAGCTGGTTCTATAGCAGCTAGTCTGCTCATATAACAGAATCAGAAATCTATGATCTGCTTCTTCTGCGGCTTAAAAAAAAAGAGACATTTCTGAGAGTAAGACCTGAGGTAGGAAGCTTTTAATTTAGCATGTATCTCCTTATTTAACCTCTCTTTTCCTGTATTTTCCCTCTTCTTTTCTGTAAATTTTGCATAGGTAAGCCAATAATTTGGCTTCAAAGGAAAAATTCTTGCCTCTCAGCTGAGGAAATGAGGCAGCCATGTAAGAGATGTCATCTTTGTAACTTCGGAATAACTGGTGAAGAGTACAGCAAGATGATTAGTTGATCATCTCTTCGTTTTTTTTTTCTTTTTTTTTGGGAATCAGTTTTAGATTTAATCGACGTGTGCTGAAGCATCAAATCAGTAATAAAGCTCCTCAGAATGAGTCATCGTACATAGTATTTACTCGAGCGGCACGCGCTTTGCATTGTTTTTTTTCAAATTGATATGGCTGTCATTGGGATTGCTATCGGCATTGGCGAGTGCAATAGTTATTGGGATTACTTAGCTCCCTTTGGGTGCCTCGCCATGGAGATATAGTTGTCTCTGTTTTGGATTCCCTTACAGTAGGAGGAAGACACCACTCTTAATGTGATCCTTCTCATTTGGATTCATCCAGCCTTTCAAGGTTTTTTTTTTCGTTCGAAAAAGGGTTGCTGAATTTGATACGGATTTCCTACTTGATCACAGAATAGCATTCGATTTTGAAGCTGGCTCAGGAATTGCACACGGAACAATGAGAATTCATCATTCTTTGTCAGGACATTGGCGTCCTGTTAACAAGTGTTAGAATCAATCTCATATTACCGTCGTCTGCACTGATGGATCCTTTGATAACATCAATAAAACTACTCGTTACGAATAACATATCATTGTTGCATCTAGACATGTAAATGTTGACTAATCTAGCTTATATTGAACTTGCTAACTTACTGATCAAGAAAAGGACAAACTTGCTAATTAGAGAATTCCTTACCGGTCCATTTATGGTCCTTATCTCTGGCGTTCACTCTAGGGCGTAGATAATGTGTTTGAACTAGAGAGAAAGGTCTTTGCTTTAGGAAGTCTGGCCAGAGGTGGTTCAAATTTATAGTAATTGCGCAATATTTTCCCCAACTTTTTTTTTTTTTTTTTTTTTTGCAGAATTGAATTCTTAAACTATATATTTATGAGATATGTTCACTAAAAGCCTTAAAATTGATCACGAAATTAAATCCTCAAATTTACAAAAAAAATGCAATTAAGTCACATAATTTATTAAATTGGTATAATCAAGCTCTTCCGGCTGCCGTGGCTATTTTAAATAATTTTTCTCCCAACATGGCAATTACATGAATTAAATTTTAACTTATTCAACCTAAATATTTATTGAATAAAATAAAAAAGTGTTTAACAAACAAAGAAAAGGGGGGAGGGGAAGAAGAAGCTAAAGGCAACCGGCAGGCTTTTGGCTTGCCTGCTGTTGACCATGGTTATCGGCCCTAGCCAAGGCCTCGGCGACCCCGCTGGCCCTCATCGAGCCCTTGCTGACCTTTTTAAATAGGGGCGGCAGCAACAACGTTTTCCAATGACAATGAAGGAACTCTGAAAACAAGTTGTTTTCTTCATGAATTATGGAATCAAAAAATCTACGAAGTGCCCATTCCGTGTAGGTTGCGGTGGGACTGGTGCTTAAAAACTCTATTTTTGGGACGAAGGTCGAGGTTCAATAGAATGACGAAGGGTGGCCACAGGCGCTGCCTCGTTGATGCTAAACTGCTAGTGAGGTTTGCTCGTCTAATTTTTCAAGTTTCTAATGGTCGTGTGATTGGACCTGAGTATATCTTAAAATTGCTTTGTCTGAACTTTAGGACATAAAAATAAAGAACGCATTTAGATTGGGTATCGAGTTACTCGACTATCTCTGAAAAGTCCGATCGAAAACTTGCTTCCTATTGGTTAGACATGTGCTTTGGACACAGTTGCAACATTGTTGTCAAGTCATTGCCAATGCGGCACTCAAATCATTTTTGTCCGGTTCTCTTAAGAAATGATCCACGTGAACAAACATATGGTTCAAGAAACATATCCGTCTTGAATCCTCGTCTTCTTGTTCACCTTAAGCCCCATTCAGTATAAGAGTCATGCTTCGATCCCGAGACCCATGAACAATGGGCCCGTCGCACTTCCGCCACGCATCGATCTTGGTTTTTAAATGGTACAACCAAATATCTGTCTCGGACTCTCAGAAACAAGTCACGAGTCCGCGAAGGTATTGGTCTCAAACTGAAAAGACGTCAAAGCAATGTCGGACCTGAAACATGCAAGATTTGTGTTTCCCTCGAATAATGAACTTCCATCGTGTTGTGTGTTGGATCCAAAATTGCCAGCCCTGCCCCAAGAGGGCCAGAAAAATCACCTTCATCGACTCGCTGGAAGAGTATAGAATTTCTGCACGCATTTTGTATGCCGGAAGCCATCGTACAAGCACTTCATGCACTTGGCATTTTCTTTCTTACTACGAAATCGACTTTCCCAGGAGTTCTGATCATTCAAAAATGACTTCTTCTGCTTATGCTTCAACTCTCAAGAAAGCATTGGGCAGAAAAGAGAAGAAAATGAAACCTGAACAATTTTTGACTTCATCTTCATTGCAAATTACACAGTAGAGGGCGTAAGGCCGATGTATAAAGTAAATGAAACAAAAGAGAGTGTGTGACCGCTTCTGTCTTACTACACTTTGTGGGAGATCTTGATGTAGTTTAGGAGTCTTTTTAGAGCCTTGCCGCTGTCGATGGCCTCTCTGGCTCTTTCCAGGGCCACAGAGATGTCTTCTGCGCCCTCGCATCCAAGCAGGTGATCCACCATTCCAGCATTCAAGACGATTCGATCATACGCAGGTCCTTTTTCTCCATGAAGAGCTGCTAAACCCAACTCTATGTTCCTGGAGATCTGCATTCACAAGCCATATAAATCAAGAAGTTCACGTGACATTCCCATTTCAGCGACAAACATACATGCCATGTCAACATGAATTTTCATACCAAATGAATTATATGTATTCGGTTGTTAAAAGCAAGTTATGTCGACACAAGGGATCCTCAATTCAAAACAAATTTCAAAATAACTTCGTAGTTGAGAGACTGCAACCTCAGAGAGAAACGAAAAATAAATAACAATATCCACCATATTTTGCTATCGATCTTCATGATTAAACATGCATAACCAGTAACCAAAATAAAACTCAGCATTACAATAGATTCAGAAAGACTACCGATCTGTCAGTTCTTGGGGTATCAGAGGGCTCAAAACCATAATCCTTAGCATTAACCTCGAGACTAAAGCTCTCCCGTGAAACCCCTGCCAAAATGATTGGCCCAAGTGTTAGCACTGAAGTGAGAACATAAAATCTTGTTCCTCAATTGAAAATTTGAGAAGTCTCCCAAATCTAAAAGAACATGTGGAATCACTAGAAAAGAGGCAAGTCTAATGGAGCCACTGAAAAGGAACAGACCATCAACTTCAAGAGCAGATGCTGTGCTCAAGGAACGAAACCCTGAACAATAGTTCACAGGCAGCCCTTTTGACACACCAGCTGATCGCAATCTTGTTGTCATGGAAAGTGCTCCTTCCTCACCCTACAAAAGAGCACATACAAAACCCTACTTACTTGACTCAGGTTGATGAGATCACTGACCTTAAATGAGCCTTAAGAATGATAAAGAAAGAACTATCTCTTGACTGGCATCATCCACTATCTAATTATCATCGGAAAGAATCCTCTAATAATAATGTGGGCATGCAGAAGTAACTTAAAAAGAAATGCATCCCCAACCTTGACCACCAAGCCAGATTGAATGCCTCTTCTCCTCATAAGCATGAGCAAAGGCTCTTCATAACCTTCATGATAGAAACCAGCAACAATTGCTTCCCTTCCAGTAGCCTGTAAGAAGGAAATATTTAGTACTTTCTGACCAGTAATCTTGTATAAAAAGATTTGCTAAAAGTAAGGCAGTTGAATGAATATGTCTATTTTGATGCACAAATAACACATAATTTTCCTGCAAGAATACCACAATGACTTCTCCTATAAAATATATTTTTTAGGGAGAATCTCAAAGCATCCATACCAGCTGCGGACCATAGAAGTGGATAACTGATTTTTCTTTTGCTTGAAATGTTATTTGAGAACTAAAAAACGCAAACAGGACACCACGAGCTCAGTCAAGGACTGCTTAGTTCTTACCCTCACATATTGCTGGACCTTCTCACTTGTGGCAAGTGGGGGGCGCTTTTTTATATGCTCTCTCAAACCAATTAATGAATATCTGCAGCTCAAAGATATTGAAGTCAGAGTATACACTTTTCCGGTGTAAGTGAACTACATGGGATCTTTCACATATCAGATTGCATTTTTTGGAAAAAAGAATAATACGAGTTATACAGCTCAAAAGCGAAAAAGGCAGGACGTCAACATGTAGTGGGTGTAATGATCCATGTTGAAAGGAAAGGAATCAAAAGCATGTCCAGTACCCTGGCCCATGCACAAATGAAACTACAATATGCTGAGGAGGCATCATAGTAACAAATGAAACTTGCGTCTGATCATGCTTCTTCTTACCTTGTCAATGTTCCCTTGGACATTATAAACATATCATATTGTTGCTCATAAACTGGAGCACATACAGAATCATACAAGCCATTCATTTATGGGACCAACAATGCAGAGTCCTATAAAAGTGCTGAAGGGAAAAGAAAAGAAAATCCTAAGAACCATGAGGTATGTGAACCTCACAGACATTCTGATCACATAACCTATCCTTAAGAATGACTAAAGTAAAAGAAGATACTGTAAAACATACAGAGACGGTCGAGCTTCACGTTGACTAATGTATGCGAAACCAGCCTCTTCATCCTGAAATTTCATAATATAAGGTTTAGTTAAATGGAAGAAGAAGCAAAGACATAGCAATGATTCTGCAGTTACAGTCTAAGGACAACAGTTACCTCTAGAAGTGCTTTTGCCTGCAAAGTGGATAAACTTGTATTTGCACCCATGAACTTCAACATTTGCTCTTCTGTTATTCCTCCCTTCATATGCAAAGAACTTTGAGTGATTCCAAGCAGAAGAAAGGCCAACAACATCACAAACAAAAATACAAAGCATCCAAGAAACTGCATTCCAATAATTTAAAAAAAACTAGCTAGGAGTCAATGTTCCAGAATAAGGGTTCTTGTCAACATTATTATCATGCTGCTTTTTTATTTCAAAGCAACCTTCAAGTAAATTCTTCAAACACAGACTTCCCCTGATGGTAATATCAGCTTTACAATTATTATTCAACTTTCGCAAAAGCAGATTCCAAGACATAGGTGACAAATATACTTGTACAAGAAACCAACCTTAGGTGGCATCCATTCTACACCATGAAGCAAGCAAGATTCACCATAACACGATCTAACAGCAGCCACGAACAGCGTGTTCCTAAAGTAACGGGTGTTTCCATCATAAGGCTCACCATAATGAGTCAAAGATCTCACATCAGCAACAGGAGGAGGACCTGTCCAGTTTGATTGAATGCATTCACCATTATAAACCATGAATATCAATTGGAAACATCTAACTACTATTGTTCCAACAATTGATAAATAATCAAGCTAAATCATGTACCAAGTTCATCATCAAATGCAAGGCAGTATGCTTTTAACTCACGATCTGTTTCTCTGTTCATACGTTGACCTATTAAAAATGCCGAAAGCAAGGACTCACTTACTCCTTCAGATAAATTATCTTTTATTTTTAGGGGAAGAACATCTTTCAGAACACCTTGGACTTCCTCATATCCAAGATGCCCCCCTGCCAAAATTTCTCTGAGAGCACCAACCAATCTCATTTCACTAGTATCATTGCCAGTGTAATGGGGTCCAATTGAACTTCCCACGCCCAGTATAGAACCTTCAGGATCTGCTATAAAAATCAGATCAGGAGGTAGCACTCGAACTAGCATTGGCCAGAATGTGTTCATTGCACGCGTTTCCCCTTCACTCCACTGGGTTGCCTCAGGAAATGAATTGGCACGTATCGTCATAGCTGCAAAGAATGCCCCCATCTGTGCTTTGGACACTTGTTCTTCATTTTTAAGTTCTCCTTTGGCTGACAATGCATTAAAAAATGACAATAAGCAGCTACAGATGATGATATGTAATTTATATAAAAGTAATTCTCCCCAAAATTGTACTAGATTTCTCCACATAGATAGGAACCTTTTTCCTTTTTATGATGATAAGGAAACAATCACTAACAGTCTTCTAAACCAAAAGAATATGCACTAATGATAGGCATGAAAACTCACCATCCCAAGATCTGACAGGCTTTTGAGGAGTTAAAAATCCAACATTTAGCATGTCATTTCAAAAAACACATGGAGGGTGAGAGAGAGCAAAAGGGATATCAGTTGCAATACGTAGAAGTCATAGGAAACCAGCCTCCAGTCCAGGGCAAAAATCCAGCATGCAGGCCTTACCCTGGCTATTAAAATTTGACTTGGGTAAAAGAAACGGACTGATTTGAGCACCTCCCTGAAATCCTTTGCCTTACTAATAACAACTTATGATACTACTCAATAATCTAAAAACGAAACACGAAAATCACCTAAAATCCGGCTAATTCATTGAAAGAAGCCAGTCACTTTAGGATGAGTTACGAAAAGACCAAAATCTGCATCCAGTCTAGACTCCAGATAACCACGATTCATTCAGACAGCTTAATCCATCCATCACCGTCAAGAACACTCCAATCATCGAAAGCAGACCATGCATGCAACCGGAATTCAACGGAAAATCACCACGAATGCGGGAGCTGCTGACCTGATCTCAGGATGGTGTCCAGGACCTTGAAAGCCTGGTCCTCGCTCAGCGGCCTGGTCTGCGTCGGGCCGGTGCAGACCCTCGCCTGGGCCTCGAGCACCGCCTGGTTCGGCTTCCGGAGCCTCGCGTCCCGGTACGAAGTAGAGAGGGAAGGATTCCGGACCTCCGAATCCGGGACCTCCGAGTGACCGATCGTCGCCGAGCCCGCCGAGGCCGTGGCCGCCAAACGGCGAGGGCACGACCATCCCCGCCACCAGCCGCGGCGGCCGGCGGCGGCGGGGAACGCGGCGGCCGGCGAGGGGCGCGGGGTGGCGGCGGCCGGAGAGGCCGGGGAGGGGGAGAGGGAGAGGTGAGGGCCGAGGAGAGCTTTCATGGCGGCTCGGCTCGGCTTGGCGCTGCCGGAGGGAGATGCTCTGGATCGACCGTTGAGGAAGGACGAAGGAAGGAGAGGAGAAAGTCGAGGCTGGTGGCGGTGACCGGTGAGTTGGCGAGGATTGTTATTAGATGTCCTGAAACGGTTCTCGAGGGAGCCGAGGCTGCGTGGGCCGTTGACAGGAGTGATGGACCACGTGGCGGGTTTTGATTGGGGAAGCCGTAGCGGACGCTGTGCTTCGTGGAGCGGGGGATCCCTACTCCCCATCTTCTCGACATAATAAAGCCTTTTGCTTTTCTTTTTTTTTCTTTCTTTATTTTAAGAAAACGTTTTGCTCATTTCGTGCCTTTTAAACTATTACCGTTAAAAACTAATGGGATTCGCCCCAGCCTTCAACAAAGTGAAGGTGAATGGTTCAAATCCCCACATTCTCGAGGGAGGGATGTGGTGGGGACGTGTAAGTTTCGAGTGGGTTTCCCACGCCCTGCTATAAGAGGCAAAACAAAGTGCGAGAGTGAGTGTAGAGTAGAGTATAGTAGGATTGACAAAAAAAAAAAAAACTATTACCGTTAAAAGTAGGGTTGCGCTTGTCTAGAGTTTTCCCACGTTGCCCGATTTGTCCAGATCGGACGGCCCGATCTTAAAAGATCTTAATTGTTAATCGCGGCTCTTCGGTCTTGATTCTTGAGGTCTCAGAAATTTTATAAATTGGCCCACTCTATCATTCTCATTTTAATATACGATCAGTCCGTTTTGCGCAAAATATCAATATTTTCTAAGAATTTATTTTCTTGGAAAATCACTCTATTTTTCGGTTTCGACTGAGACCTGAACTTTGAGTGGAAAATATTTTCTATCATTCGTTAGCTAATTTAATTGTTCGAGAAAAATTATTAAAAAAATAAATTTTAATATTTTTAATTAAAAAAATTAGTTTTATTTTTATATTTTTTTAAAATGAATTTTTAATTATTTGTATTTTATAAAAATCGAAATTTTTATTATTTATTATTTATTCTTTTTTCTCTTTCTTTTCCTTCCTCCCTCCTCCTTCTTCCTTCTCCTTCCTCCACCACCTCATGCTTGACGATGGCGGTTGCCTAGCGGCCTGCTCGGTGGCCAACCGAGACCTGATCACAAGATCCGGCGAGTTAGAGGCTCGGCCGATCTCGCCTAGCTCACCAAAGTTTTCGCTAGGCTTTGGTGAGCCACAAGTTCGCTAGATCTGGTGGCGGAGCTCGAGCTCGCCTCGATCGGGAGCCCAAGCTTTGTTGCTTGATATGACGAGCTTGCGGCTCACCAAAGCCCAACAAACTAGCGAGCTCGGGTGAGGCTCAAGCCCGCCCAGCTCGCCGGATCTAGTGAGGCTCGAGCTCCACCTCGAGTTGGCGAGAGCTCTACTGCGCCCGATTTGGTGAGGCCCGAGCTCGGCGAGCTCGGGTGAGCTTGGCTTCACTAGATCGGGCTAGGTGAAGCCTCGCCGACCTAGGGTGAGGCTCAAGCTAGCTTGCGGCCGTGACCGACCAATGCCAAAGAAGAAGATGAACAGAAAAAAAAAAAAAAAAAAAAAAAAAAAGGAAAAAAAATTAAAAACTCGATTTTTTTTTTAAAAAAAAGAAAAGAAAAAGAAAGCATAAAAATAAAATGAAAATGTATTTGTGAAAAGAAGCAAGATGGAAGAAGTTGTGGAAAATGTTTTCCACTTTTGAGAAATAGAAAACATTTTCCTCACTTTTAAAGGTTATTTTTTATGATGATGGAAAACATTTTCCTTGACTAGTGTATTTTTTGTGAAATGAACATTGAAAAATTCAGAAAACGTTTTTCCGAAAGTCATTTTCCGTGAAATGAACGGAGCCTACATTTTCAATCTCCAAAAAATGCTTGGGGGAGAGTTTGAAGTAATTGCACTCTACCCTCCCCTCCCTCTCTCTTTTTGTTGATTTTATTTGCGTTTTATTATTCTTTTTTTTTACTTTTTCTTCCCTCCCAATTTAGATTTTGGAGCATTCTTCTCTTAGTCATGTTTTTTGTTTGAGAGTATAAACTATCTCAATATAATTATAAATTTGGGTGATATCTTTTCCCAATTTAGATCTAAGAGTTCAATAAATATATTTTTAGGAATTCGATACTTCTTTGCTCTATTTGTATATAAGTTCTCTGCCTTCAATTTCAATAATAATCGTAGGAATTTTGGTATCTCGTTGAATTATAAAAATTTACTCCCCCATATGTAAAATATGTATTTGTTTAACTTATTATGGTTATTTTCGTATAAAGATGGTGAAGAGGAAGCCGAATTCAGGCACATATTGTTGACGGGCAATGTCGCAATTATTGAAGAAGGAATTTCTAATGTGTGCTTATCACTGACAAAGACACGAGCTTTAGTGATTGGCCGCCAATTTTGTTTAAAAGAGTTTTGCTTAACTTTGCAAATGCTTCATCAATTCTCCTTTTGTTATGGATTTGACTTTTTTTTTTCCTTCAGTATTTGTGTTATGTTTCAGTTTGTTTTGTTATGAAAAACTATATACTTCTACATCCTTTTGAGTGATTAATATAATTTTCTTTCAACAAAAAAAAAATCTCACAAGAATCGCATCAATCAAATTATATTACAAGCCTTCATCATAACCATTCATTCAGGCTAATTTCAGAAAATTCGGAACCACAACGCCATTCTAACAATCGAGGAGAATTTTCATTAAAAAAAAAGGGGTCTACGGTTTTCCATGGCTGCAAAAGTTGGGTGAACTAGAGTTTGGTCAAATTCATGTACAAATTATGCGAAAGTATAATTTCTCAAAATTTTCTAGAGGAAAAGTTGGCGCCACATGGCACCTGCCCAATACCTCAGATCGCCTGGTAGGGCTGTTGTCTCCTCCCAGGGCCACGGCTATCTGGGCTGAGCAAGCCCGTCGCTGAGCGAAGCCGAGGTTGTGTGGCCCCTCGGGCCTATGCTTGAGCTGGACGGGCCCGGGGTGGCCCAAAGCACAATTTCTCTTGCACAAGACCGGTCCAGAGGGGCCCAATTTTCTCCGTTCCTGGAATGATAGCCCATCCGCCTGGTGAACGTATAGCCCATGTGCAGGGTGTTCGGCCCCAAGGCTTGATCAAGGCTAATCCAACCTCGTGCAAGGTTAGCCCAACCCTGTACAAGGTCTGTTTTAAACCCACATTCTTTGCAATCCAAGGTACTAAGCGACGTCTCTCTCCTTTGTATTATGGTCTCAAATTCTGGCTGCCAACCCTCCTAATCTTTCAAAGCCGAGAAGGTCCACTGGAAATGCATTGCATTTGCCAAATGGACTTTCAACGTCTTTTACCAGACACTATTATTTTTCGACAAATGATTTTATAGGCCAGAGACCCTTGAAAGTCTTGCCAAATGCCCCCATTAATATATGAGTCCTGGTATATGTATCATTGTTCGATGTGCAACGTTTTCTTTGAGCTAAAAGAAGGCCCAGGGCCAATAAAAATTGGAATCAGATCCTTTAGAGGTGTAGTTTCTAGAATTAATAATTTAAAAATTGGACATCCTCTTTATCAAGCATGCTTTGTAAGTATCTCGAGACACTTGTGAATACAACCCACAACATATTCACACCTTTCACTTGTTAGTGTCCCATCAAAAGGCTACTAACTAAGGTAAGATTTCATCGGCAAATTCACAACAAATTGTTCTCCTTGTTGTCTTGGGACTTTGGAAACACCCTAAAGCCTTATTATTATATCCATCAAGAAGAATATTATGCTCACGCGAATCTCTAAATGTCGTAGTTTTGACATTAAATTAGGGTTTAAACCATCACATGGGTTGAAGTAAGAAGAGTTGAAACCAGCATGCACGTATGCATGGAATTTGTACACATCCATCAAGATGTCAAGGTCTTTGTGGGGTTAGGTAATTTGAGTGTGTTGTGCATTGATTTTGCATCCATCGAGACATGTGCTTGCTTAGGAAGTCAAGGTCTTTTGGGGTTTCGTCTGTGATGGTTTTTGGATCAGTAGGCGTTGCGAATGGTTCATGGTAAGTTACAGTCTCTATGGACTTTTTAGTAATGATGTTTGGCCCTAAGAATATTTGGCTCATCATAAGGGAAAGGTCATGGACCAATTTTCCAGCTGTTTCTTCTTTTGACTAACAAGCCTTGAACTTATAATGTAGAGCAATAAATGGCAAATGAAAAAGGAAAATATAGCCAAACGTTAAGGAGGTGTTGCCTGGAAAAGTTAGAAAGTGTTCGTGCACAAACACAACACAAAGCTCCTCATTTTACATCACACTCTTCATATTCGACCACTCCCTGTCAAATGCTTGGAAGGCATTTAGTCCGATTTCCTTCTACAAAAGAAACATTAGACCATATACAACACCCACCCTGAATTATGAGTGCTTTAATCACATAGTATGAGCAAAAGATAATGACCAATGTTGCAAAGAATGCGTGGGACCAGCAAATCGGATAATAGATATAAGGAAAGAAAAAAAAAATTAGGGAGTCTAGGACACCTGGAATGCTAAAACTTGGCACGAAATGATACTTAAGTGTTAAAGTTAGGAAAAGTGACACTTAAGTGTTAAATTGAAGCAAAATGGATCAGCTAATTGCCAACGGTTTTGAATTCGAGAAAATCAAGCCAAACGCTAACATGGCGATTTTTTGACAAGCCAAGTGTAAAACGACGTCATTTTACATGTTGACATGGCTGGATAAGTGCTAAAACGACGTTGTTTCACAATAATGAAGTAATATAGTTCATTGATATGGGTAAATACTTAAAAACAAAATTACAAAAGTCGGAATTAATATAAAAATTAATTAAATTAAATTTAAAAGGAAAAAAAAGGAGGAGGTTCATCACGTTGGTGGCCGAGGGCTAATAAGGTGGGGTGAGGGTCAATCAAGGTCGCCAAGCCCTAGCCAACGGTCAACGACCCAACAAAAGCCTGCGAGCCCTCACTATTTCGGATTTGGAGGAGGGCTGCGACCCTTGCTCTAGATTTGGGCGAAGGCTCAGCAAGCTCTCACCACTAGTCGTTCTTGTCACTCATCATAGGGGCTCAATAAATAGCAACCTAGGCCAACCCTCCCCCCACCTTCTTGATGACGGCGGGCGGTGGTAGAGGTGAGGGCTTAGCCCTTAGCTATCGGCTAAATCTCCTTCGGGAGAAGTACACTATCAGTGCCATAAGTTATGTACGGCACTCACTTTGGTGCCAAAAGTTTCCGTCGGATCACTTAAATGCCAAAATTTTTGAAAAACGATCATTTCAGTGCCAACGCCAATTGGATTTGCCGAAAATTCAACGTGGCAGTTTTCTCTCTCTGCACCTTCGACCCCTTCTTCCTCCTCCTCCTCCGCCCTCGCCTTCTATTTTCCCATCGCTTTTTGCTCGAGAAACAACCTAAGCCTCTCCTTGCTCACCTAGTCGAGTAACTACGACGGAGGCCGAGCAACGATGGTCGAGCACAGTGGCCGAGCGACGGTGGCGGAGCACGGTGGCCAAGCGACGGTGGCCGAGCAAGCTAGGTTGGCGAGGATTGAAAAAAAAAACCCTAATTTCAATCCCAAATAAGCTGTGCGGTGTCATTTTTGTGAGGCCATTCACATCTAATGGCAAAACGACGTCGCTTTCTAAAGGAGGACGGAAAATGACGTCGTTTAAAAGGCTCCTCAATTTTTTTTTAAAATAAAAAAGCCACATAATCATTTTGGCAGGAATCTTTCGCCGGTGGCACTAAAGTGATAATTTTTTCTCCGATTTGGCACTTAAGTGATTCGAAATGAGAAACTTTTGACACCAAAGTAAGCATCGTACACAACTTATAACACTAATAGTGTACTTTTCCCACCTCCTTCTCTCTCTCTCTCTCTCTCTCTCTCTCTCTCTCTCTCTCTCTCTCTCTCTTAATTTTTTATTAAATTTAATTAATTTTTATATTAAAATTGAAATTGTGCCAAAATCATGTCATTTTTACATTTCTTTATTGAGTCAGCCTTTTGGCAAACCACGTAAGCAACAAAATTAATAAAAAATTACCACATAAGATTTCCAACGAAGTTCACCGGATGTGGCACTCAAGTGTCACTTTTTCAAAACAAAATGGCAATTAAGTATCACTTTCCTAACTTTTGTCACTTTGGGTGTTCTTTTGCAAAAAAAAAAAAATTGATATTAGATCTACGTGATTTGGTTTGAATATTGATATCTACATTCATGTGAGAGCAACATAAAATTTCATTATTAAAAGAAATGATACAATAGAGATAACAATCATTCACAGCATTCAAATACCGTCTCTTGGTATTTCCCAGCCCCTAATTACATCAATTAAATCACCCGTGTTTAATCCCTCACAATTCGTAATGAAATTTGACTCAAGAGATTACATAAATTCTAATCACAAAAAATTAATTTGCTAAATCGCTATAGTGCATAATTACAAAGAAATTTCCTTATGTGGAGAGCTCCTATGTTGCCTCAGGAAAGCTCTACATTTCTCACTTCCAAGAGGTCCACTTATACTAGTCCGATCATCATCACACTTCTCTCCATATTCTTCCTTAAATAAATTTGCAAATAGAAGGGGACAAACAAAGCAAATATTCCTTTATCTTCAATTTCTCTTGCACCTAACATGAAGGACAAGATGAAAGTCTATCTACTGCACCTCTTCATTTAATGAGGCATGTAAAAACAACCCAAGTGAAGTGTCCATTTATGTGCAGCGGCCAACAAGAAGAAAAACAAAGACTTCCACTTGCTGATTTCTTCGAACCACGAGTGCAAAGAAATTAATGTAAGAACAAACAAAATCAAAGGAAGAGGAGCTTAGAATTTATTTGGCTAAACATGCTTTGCTTTATTTTGGATCATATTTATTCAATGGGCTTAAACTTAGAATATATTTTAACAATTGGCCATTAATTTCTTCCTTATTAAACATTAGCCAATAAAGGCACCCCCACATCATGAGAGCAATATTTGGCTGTTGGCAACCCCATGTCAAGAAAAGCCCAAGATATGAAACTATACATTTTGTCAAAGTCAATCATCTGGTTCCAACGACATGAAACTATACATTTTGTCCAACAACCGAATCTTCCCAATTAGTGGCATTTAATAAGTGGGAAATTGGTGATCCTGGAAAATTGGCATTTTGTGAATGGACTAAGAGAGTGACAAAAATAGAGTAACCAAGCTATTTATATATGCATCTCAGTTGATTATTGACCTCCAAAACAAACATACGAAATCATGGGTTCGGCAAAATTCGAGACACTAGTGCCTCTTCTGGCTTCCTTGGCCCTTTTCACAGTGCTTTTAGTCATCATTCCACAAGGTGCAATTCCTACTTATGCCTCCACACTAGAAGCACAATCCCTTCTCAAATGGAAATGTAGCCTTCAAAACCAAAACCAATCCACATTTTCTCTATCTAAATGGACTCTCCCTCCTCAAAATGCCACCGACTCCAATGCAACGGCAATGAGCCCATGCGGGTGGTATGGCATCTTATGTAACAAGTTGGGAGCATGATTGGAATCAATCTCACCAATTCGAACATCAAAGGTTCACTCAATGAGTTGCCGTTCCCCATCTTTGCTATGGCTTGCCTATATACACTTGCACATAAATGAACTCTTCGGCCATATTCCACCTTAAGTTGGTATTTTATCCAATCTTACCTACCTTGACCTCTCCTCCAATCAACTATTCGGGATAATACCGAGGAGATTGGTGAGCTCACGAAGCTTAAGGTGCTTAAACCTTGCCTTTAATGAGTTGAACGACTTTATCCTTGATGAAATAGGTCAATTGCACTTGCTAAATGAGCTTGCCTTGTATTCAAACTAGTTGGATGGAACACTTCCTTCTTCCTTGGGTAACTTGAGTAGCCTCACTAGGGTATCCATAGCTGAAAATTCATTTTCTAGATCTATTCCTCTTGAAATGGGGAATTTGACAAACTTAGAGGAGATTTACATGGTTTCAAACTCCTTGACAAGGAAAATTCCTCCCACTTTTGGGAAATTGATGAAACTGACAGCATTTCATGCAAGTCACAATGAACTCTTTGGCTGTATTCCACCTCAAGTTGGTCTTTTAACCAATCTCACCTACCTTGTTGACCTCTCATTTAATCGACTATCTGGGATGATACCGCAGGAGATTGGTGAGCTCACGAAGCTCAAGGTGCTTGACCTTGCCTTTAACGAGTTGAATGGCTCTATCCTCGATGAAATAAGTCAGTTGCCTTTGCTGAATGTGTTTGCCCCGTATTCAAACAAGTTGGATGGAACACTTTCTTCTTCCTTGGGTAACTTGAGTAGCCTCACTAGGATATCCATCTCTAAAAATTCATTTTATGGATCTATTCCTCTTGAAATGGGGAATTTGACAAACTTAGAGGAGATTTACATGGTTCCCAACTCCTTGACGAAGCCAATTCCTCACACTTTTGGGAAATTGATGAAACTGATAGAATTTCATGCAAGTCACAATGAACTCTTTGGTTGTATTATGCCTTAAGTCAGTCTTTTAACCAATCTCACCTACCTTGACCTCTCCTTCAATCGACAATCCGAGATGATACCGCAGGAGATTGGTGAGCTCACGAAGCTCAAGGTGCTTGACCTTGTCTTTAACAAGTTGAATGGCTCTATCCTTGATAAAATAGGTCAATTGCCTTTACTAAACGTGTTTGCCCTATATTCAAACTAGTTGGATGGATATCTTCCTCCTTCCTTGGGTAACTTGAGCAGCTCCACTTGGCTATCTATCTCAAACAATTCATTTTTTTGGATTTACTCCTCTTGAAATGGGGAAATTGACAAACTTGGAGGAGATGCACATGGTTACCAACACTTAACAGGGTCATTCCTCCCATTTTTGGGAAATTGATGAAATTGACGGAATTGCATGCAAGTCATAATGAACTCTTTGGTTGTATTCCGCCTCAAGTTGTTCTTTTAACCAATCTTACTTAACTTGACCTCTCCTTCAATCAACTATCCGAGCTCATGAAGCTCGAGGTGCTTAACCTCTCCTTTAACGAGTTGAATAGCTCTATCCTTGATGAAATAGGTAAGCTATGTTCATTGAACCAACTTGCCTTGTATTCAAACCGGTTGGATGGATCTCTTCCTTCTTCTTTGGGTAACTTGAGCAACCTCACTTGGTTATACATCTCTCACAATTCATTTTCCGATTTCATTCCTCTTGAAATGGGGAATTTGACAAACTTGAAGGAAATTTACATGAGTACTAACTTTTTAACAAGGCCATTTCCTCCCACTTTTGGGAAATTGATAAAACTAACAAAATTGCACGTATTTCAAAATGAACTTATTGGTTCCATGCCTCCGGAGCTTGGGAACTTGAAACTTCTCCGTAGACTCTTTCTATACTACAATAATCTTACTGGTTTAATGCCCTCAACATTAGGCAATTTGACAAAGCTTACCATTTTTTTCTACATGGGAACCAACTTTTTTGGTAACATTCCTAATGAGTTAGGAAACCTCTAAGCTATGATGCACTTGCAGTTAAGCCTAAATCAACTCATTGGTCCATTCCTCATTCTTTTGGTAATTGATTGACCTATGATATTTGAACCTCCGCAATAATCATCTTTTGAGTTCGATTCCCGGATCCTTAGGAAATCTCCAAGCTATGCACAACTTACATCTAAATCAAATAAGCTCACTGGTTCAATTCTTTTTCTTTTAAGCAATTTGACCAACCTGCTCCTTTTATTCCTCAACTATAATCAACTTTTGGGATGGTTGCCAATAGAAGGTTTCTCAAATACATCACTGACCGCAATTAGATTGTCCAACAACAAATTTGAAGGCCCACTTCCACTTCCATTACCCTGCACAAATTACTATTCGATGGGGAAGATCTCTTATTCGATATGCATTGCCACCAGCCTCTCATTCCTCTTGTTGTCTAATAATAACTTAATCGGGAGCCTACTTGAGTGCTTATCAAATGATAGCATTGGTCTATCGGTTTTGAACTTATGAATGAATCATCTTTTGTGCATAATCCTCACAAAATTTTCACTTCATTGTAGCTTGAGAACTCTTGACTTGAGTCAAAATCAATTTGAAGGGAAATTGTCACAATCCCTTGCCAATTGCAAAAACTTGGAAGTTCTAGATTTTAGCAACAATAAGATAAAGGATAATTTTCCAGCATGGTTAGGAACACTGCTATAGCTAAAAGTTCTTATTTTGAGGTCCAACAATTTTAAGGGTGTTGACACCTAAATTTTGGCAACCTGTTTAGTCATTTATTGCATTAAAAATTAGGGATTAATTTTATCCCTGAAAAAATAGTTAATTGCATAGCATATAGTTTTAGGTGCATTTATTTTTAATTTGCATTTGTTGCATTTATTTATTGGACCAATTTGATGGGTTCGAATTAAGGGTTCTAAGCTTTAAATGGACATGTCGAGATTAAGCCCACGACGAAACCTGTATTATGGGCTCATCTTTGCGAGATTTCAAATTTGAAAAAATCCTAAGAGATGTGGAAAATAAAAAGTGATATTGCGTGCGGAAAAGAAATCTTCGTGAATGTTGATTTGAAAAGGAAATTAAAACCCTAATTTTTAGCCTATAAAAAGGTTACTTGTGTAGGGTTTTGCGGCCATGCACAATAGAATACACGGCCATTGATAGAGTCACATGAGAGAGAATAGGGAGGAATCGTAAAGGGCTTCAACTGAGACAAACCTGTGGCATGGTGAGAGGGATGGTGCCAGGGGGAACATGAAGAAGCACACCCACACCTCCCAAATCATAGCTGCAGGACCTTGCTTCCACGTTGCTTCAGTCTGTTTGACATTCAATCAGCAGTCTCGGCTCTAAAATTGTTGCAGCACCACCTATAGTGACTTCTCAGCCCAATGAAGAACCTAGCAATCCGGCGCATTCCAGTCCAGCACCGGCATCATCTCCAATCTGCTGCAACTGCAGTTTAGCCACCGATTATTGTGCATGATTTCCTCCATCACCGAGAAACCGCCTTATCCAAGTTGAGGGTTGAAGGCCGCGAGTCCAAGGGTCAAAGGAAGCCACAGCCGTGAGTCCATTAGAAAATTCCAAGAGATAAAAAACAACCGCAAGGAACGTGGAGAGTGGAGACTTTAGTTGGGGCAAGCAACCTGACATCCACGAATAGAGAAGAAGACCATTCTTGGTGATCCTCGAGATGTCGATCTTTGCCTCAAGTCACGAGCAGCTTCCCCGGTGCCAACGTAGTAGTAATCTTGCAGTCTTGCCACTGCAGCCGCAAGCCTATTTCCAACCATACAAGAAGGAACAAGTTCTCGGGACTCCTACACTTGCTTGTGGCCGTCCAAGTTCTCTCTTATGCCGAGCAAGCACTGGCATTAATCTAAATATTTGCTCTTGATCTCAACAAGTAGTAACTCTTGCTGTACATTCCAGTGTTTTGTTCTCGGTAGGTCGTCCTTGTGTTGCATGGGTTTTTGCTAAATTTTCAAAGAAGAACATTGATCCAGTGCCTAGGTTTGCGAGTCTTGTTGCGTTCTCTATCAAGTTTCTGTTTTGCTAGTTCTCCCCACCACACACGGCCACCATTGGAGGAGAACCATTATACAGAGGAGACGAGAGTGGAAAAAGCGGTATCGGCCCACCGGTCAATAAGTCAACGAAGGAGAGAGGAGGTTGTCTTCTTCGAGCATCCCTCGATGTCACCGCAGCTCCTTCACGATGACGTTACTGCAGCCCCACTGCTGACTTTGTAGCTGCTATCCTCCGCCCATGGCTACCCGTCCCCGCACCTAGTCGAGCACTACCACGCACTGCTATCACCCGTTGAGCGGATTATGTTCGGTTCAAATTTGGTAGCATTATTTGCGAAATTAGGTAATTATTTTATCTAAATTTGATTTATCGCTCCTCTTTTGAAGGAAACTTTCCAGATGTCATTGGATATCTCCATTCTCTCAGAGGGCTTAAGCTTTCCCACAACCACCTCATGGGACCCATTCCTCCAACTCTTGGAAACTTGGCTAATCTTGAATGGCTAGATCTATCTTCAAACAAGCTTAGTGGGAGGATTCCTAGAGAATTGGGTAATTTGGCATTCCTCGAGTATTTGGACCTCTTAGAGAACCAACTCACAAGCCACATACCTCAAGACAAGCAACTAAGTATATTCACAAACGAATCATTTTGTGGAAATCTTGGCTTATAAGGAACCCTATTACAAAACACAAGCCATAATGATGCCCAACCTCAGAATAGTACAAAAAGTATGCAAATTGGTTTGATAAGAGAGCAATGGGAATAGGCTATGCATTTGGAATTGTGATAGGAATCACCATAGTGTACATTTCATGGGAAACTAGAAGACCCAAATGACTTGGGAGAAAATTGAGGATAGAGAGAAGAGGAGTGAAATGGATAAAGAAACCAAAGTAGAAAGCGATCAAATTTCATGGAAGCCAATGAAGGTGTTGGGAAGTGGTCCATTTGAATTGTGTGTAATGTTCGATTGAAGAATACAACTTTTGTGGGATTAAAAGGCAATTTTGCATATGGATGCTTGTTTTTATTATGTCATCATCTTCTTCTCTAAGTGTGATTTATGTATTAGGTTGATTGACTAAATAAGCATGAAAGAGACCTTTCAAAAACTCCCTTTGCATTATTAATCCCCTATTTGTCATTTTCTTGTTCAATGTATGCCATTCTTTCATCTCCACGGGAAAGAAAGAAAGATGAAGAGCTGTCGATGCCATTTAGCCTGAGTTTAAAAATACTAATTCTGTCATTGTTCCACCTCAAATTCCTATTGAAATTGATGCTCAATAATAGATCTTCGACTTGCACCTATCATACTCATCTACAAAGAGGTAGGGTTCAAAACCCGGGGAGGCGCTAGGTGTATTAAGTGTGACTCGGGGTGGTGGGTCCTCAAAGCATCTTCAAAGTTTATATTCAAAGTAATCTTCCATTGCAAAAAAGAAAAAAAAGATCTTCGACTTGCACCTAAAGATACTCATCTAAATTTCCTTGTTGGTAAAGATTTTGAAGTTTATATTCAAAGTAATCTTTTGCAAAATTCTATTGGTAAAAGAAAAAAATTTCTTTGTTTGTAGATTTTGGAAGTTTAACTTTTCAAATACCAACATCATAATTCATTAGTAAATTATTTTCTTTTACATTCAGCCAATATAGTGAGTAAGTTATCAACATCGTGATGAGTTTACCATCTTCCAAATAACTTAGTAACTTCTTTTAAATTTTATAAGTAAGATTAGGAAATTGCGAACTTTCAAATAGATTGGTAAGTTATTGATTTCTTTTAAGTTTCATAACTATAGTTAGTAAGTTACCAACATTATAATGAATTCACAATATTTTCAAAAGATTTATCACCTTACTTGTCGAGTGACACAACAAGTATAAGGTTGAGTTAGGTTTAACTTTTATGAAGGATTTTTCCCTTAAGTTCAATGCAACTCTTACCTAGTATTTGCATAAAAAATAAGAGGAAGGAGGCATACATGTCTTAAGCCATTCCACTAACTAATAAATTATTTAAAAACATCATTGAATTCTTGGTTTTCTCATAGGTGAAAAAAAGCTAAATAAATGATGATATAAATTGTTCATTTTTATTGCCCTTCTATTGGATTAATCTATCATACTTATTAGTTATTAACATGTGCCTGGTGGGTGCATTAGCATTTTCCTTTGGATCTTGAGCATTGAATACATTAACAAGGAACCAAAGGTGAGTTTCATTTATATGAATGGCGATGAGATTCTTCACCTATATTATTATTGCTTATCTTTTACATTATTTACATTTATTTGCATATCTATGTGTGTGTGATTCTCTTCATTTCTTTCATCATCTTCTCTAGTATAATTCATTATGAGTGGTCCCTTTCTAATTTAGCAAAAAAAAAAAAAAAAAACCAAATACTTTTTGGAAATCATATGCTTTCCATTATGGAGACAACATATTAATTTCCAAACCTTACTCGGCCATTTTTTGTCCCAAGCATGAACAATATAACAAGAGAATATATGAAGTTTACTCCTTCTAATTATTGGGTTTTATTTAATTTTTATTTAATTTTCTTAGTGCTTCACGGACAATCACAACCATCAATTTCATATCCAAAGTTAAATTTGTCTTTCAAAATTGTTTAATGTCCATTTGTTTTAGCAAGCCCCAAATTGATATTGTAACTTCCAATGCCACCATTCTCCATGTTCTAAGAGACAATATGAGAAGAAAAAAATTAAATAGTATCAAACTCAAAGCCTTACTCTAAGATTTGAATTACACACAAACTCAATTTGATCTTAATAGAAATGTGTCATGGGTTGGCAGTTTTCTAGTCGTAGAACAACCCGTTTGGCACCTGGTGAGCAAAATTCACCAACCCAGCCTTCCTTCTATAGTTGTTCCAATGAACAATATGGCATAAACTTTTTCATACGAGATCATACCACGCTTAACTTAGCTTGAGTGTCTAGTCCATCGAGTAAGACAACAAATCTCGTTAGGCTCAACAATTGGTTTTAACCTACCATGGCCTTATCAGGAGAGTGGCATCAGCTCCCAACTAGTTTATGCATGGGAGGCCAACCTCACCTTCAAAGCTCTTCAGTAATATAATCCTTTTATTCTAGGACTCCTAGCACCAACCGTCCTAACGCCCATCCCATGGACCAGTTGTGTTCATCCCCTTTGCATCCTCACTCTTCACTCGTTAACTCCAAATACCACTCACAAGTGTCACGAGGATTCATGGACCGTGACATTCTTCCCCACTCAATTTCACAACGCCCCCATATATGCTTTGTCGCTTCCTTGCGTCCCTTAACCATTGATGGGCCACTTTCGAGATCTCACATCTAATGGTCATGCTCGCCCAAAAAAACAGGTTTTGCTCCATTGGTAACCTCTTTTAATCTTAGCTATTCATACCATTTTCGGTCACTTGCACTTTCTTTAGCAAATGTGGCATTTCTCGCCAATTGCATCTTTTGGCAGCACCATTTTTGCCTACTAAGTATTTTGACCTTAGCAAACCACATGGAGGTTATTTCCTTATTGAAAACGTGGCAGTAGACCTATTCTTTGGATTCACTGATTGATCCAAGAACGTTATCCCCATTCGACGAGGATCCAGTTTTTCTCTAATTCCACCCGCTCAGTGAGGAACCAAATCTTCCTAGTACTCCCACTATCATCGTAGAAGCTTAGTCGAGAGCCGTGCTTTGTCCGAGCGCCTTTTGCCCCGACGATTCACTCTCTGCCCTTGTAAGACCGAATAGACCATTAGTACTTTCCAGTTCAACCCACACTAGAGCGAGGAGTTTGATTCTCCAACTCACCCACTTACTGGAGGGATTCCGGCTTTATACCATTTGTCACGGGTCGGCAGTTCCCTGGCCGTGGAACGACCTATATGGCGCCTGGTGAGCGAAATTCACCAGCTTAGCCTTCCTTCTATAATTGTTCCAATGAACAATATGGCGAATAACTTCTTCATATGAGGTTGTACCATGCCTAGCTTAGCTCAAGTGTCTAGTCCATTAAGTGAGACAACAAATCTCTTTAGGCTCAACAACTAGTTTTGGCTTGCTATGGCCTCATCAAGAGAGCGGTATAAGTTCCCAACTAGTTTGTGCACGGAGGCCAACCTCGCCTTCAAAGCTCCTAACTAATATAATCTTTCTATCATAGAATCTTAGCACCAACCGTCCTGATGCTACTCCCACGGACTAGCTGTGTTCGTCCCCTCTGCATCCTCATTGCTTCACTTGATAACCCCAAGCACCACTCACAAGTTTCATAAGTATGAGAGGATTCACGGACCGTGACAAATGTCTATGAGATGGGATTAGGATACTCGACAAGCTAAGTTCCATAGCTCATAAGTTGCTTGTCCCATTTTGTAAACCTAGCTATACTTTTGCCTTGTAATCGTCATTGTCGGTATGCATCATGCACTAAATTACATAAGAGATAATTGTTTTCCAAGGCATTTAAAGCATTATAAAGTTAAGTTGTGATATAAAGTGTTCGGTTGGTCAAAATCTATAATAATTAGAGGTGGACATGATTCCAAGATACATCCAGGAAAGTGAGAATTGGATCAGTGAGAATCGATCCAATTCTAGTTTTAGGTGGAACTGGAACTTGGAATTAGTAATAAGTTTTTGTGTTTTTCTTGTTCTATGACTTTGCACGATCTTATGGCATTTTATGGCGTCCAATGACGGGAAATAATTTGAAACCACTAATCCAAGCTTTCATTTTTAGTAATATCTATGATCGATACTTCTACTTTATTAATATTTCATAATTTTTATGTGTCTAATATGAGTTGTGACGATGGAACTTGGGTAGACCGCGGAACTTATGACAAAGTAGGTTTTAAGCTAAAAAAATTAGGGAATTTGTTCCAACGGATAGGTTTTAAGTTGCATATGAAATGAATGAAAATTGAAGCCACTTACCTTTAAATGTTAAAGTTTCATATGCAACTTGAACGGAAAACTTGAATGGAAATTGAAGCTGCTTACCTCTAATAAAAACGTTCAAGTTTCATATGAAACTTGGACGGAAATTGTTGACCAAAAGCTTGTCATCATGGGTTATGCTCTGATATATCTTCGATGAGTTACTTTGATTTTGATCGCTTTTATTTTATTTTTTATTAAACGATATGAAAAAATAATGGTCTTTTGAATTATAAATGTCTTTTATGCATGTGTCAGTCGAGTTGAAAGATAATCGATTTGGATCGCCGAAGAAGCCAAGCCTTGCTCGAAGAAACTTGCCTTACTCCGGATCGTAAAATTTCCAAAAGCTTTATATTGCGTCATCAATATATATCTTCGATGAGTTACTTTGAATTTTGATCTATTGAATTGAAAAAATAATGGTCTTTTGAATTATAAATGTCTTCTATCGTAGTAGTTGAAACATGTCTCATATTCCTTCTTCTTTGATAAAAAAAAGAAAGAAAATCCAAAAGCTTGTCATCATGGGTTATGCTTGTGATATATCTTCGATGAGTTACTTTGAATTTTGATCGCTTTTATTTTTTTTATTGAACGATATGAAAAAATAATGGTCTTTTGAATTATAAATGTCTTCTATGTATGCCTTTTATTTATTTATGTGTATATCCCTTCTTTGATCAGTACTCACATTTACCATATATATTGTTCTTCTAAACTTCTCATATTTTGGAGATTTAGAAATTAATGAAAAGAGACTTCTAGAATCAAGCATAATGAAGGTGATGTCGCTTGGAAATCTCGGGAGATACTATTATAAATTTGGAGATTTAGAAATGGAGAAAAAAAAAAAAGAAAATAAAAAGAATTAGTACAATCATTTATGATCAAAATAAGGATATTTGTCCTCTCTCTCTCTCTCTCTCTCTCTCTCTCTCTCTCTCAAAAAGGGAAAATGACATAAAATATTCTTAAACCTTAACCCTATGTGCAATATGATTCATGATTTTTCAATTTATTTAATATGATTTTTGAACTTTAGTTTTAGGCACTACATTGTATATTGAGCTAAAAATCATGTATCATATTAAACAAATTAAAATGTTAAGAATCGCATCATTACATATAAGATCAAAGTTCATGGATCATTTGTATCCTCGATCATTGATCATTTTATTGGGCTACAAGATTACATTTTCTAATGAGCTTTCTTTTGGGCCGACCACCTATAAAAAGTGGGCCCGCAGGATGGCCGTGGGACATGGCCCACAAACCTATATAACCGTTTTCTCTTTTCTCCGCCTCGCCTTTTCATTTCACTCTCTCTCTCTCCTCTTTCAAAACGTCCCCCTCCCCAAGCGCATCGAAAATGGCGGGAGCCCTGGCGGTCGTCGCCGGCGAGCGGCTGCCGGCGGCCTCCGCCGTCGCCTCCTTCAGGGGCCACTGGGAGGTCAGCTTCTCTCGCTTCTTCGCCCTCCCTTCCCGGCCGCCAGCGTGCCCCGTCCTCGCCCCTCTCCGCGACTGCGACCGCCGCCGCCTCGCCCCCTCCGGCGGGACCTGGCTCTCGTCCTCCTCGACGGCTTCGCTGCAGCTCCACTCCGGTCCGGCCGCGATCGTCACCGTCTGCTTGAGCGGGAAGTTGCTCGTGAGTCGCCGTCTCGCTCGTCTTCTGATTCTTCCTCTTTCGATTCGGTATCTTCGTCCCCATCAAGTTCGTCACTGAAATGTTCTTCTCTGATGCCGAAAATCGAAGTGATTTTCGTTTCACAATGCTCTTGACATATGGAGCATTGCAGTGTTCGGTTGTGCACCTCTACGTTGTTTTTGCCTTGATTGCGGCGTGAGACATTGTGCAACTTTTCTCCGTTTTCCGTCTAATTGAGGTCGGAGATTCTTAACGTCACCGGTGCTTTCACCGACGCTTTCATGACCAAACCGATTCCTATGAATAAGCTTTGAATTGGTTTTTGGTGCTGGTTCGGTATGATCTGAAAATGAGTTTGATACGGCGGAACTAGAAGTTGTCTCAAAGCAAGATAATTCTTATTTCTCGATTTTATTTTATTTTTTGTTTCGGAATATGGAGATCGATGATCAGATGCATGAACTTCGAATTTAAATGTTTGGATACATCGCAGGCGCGAGCTACATTTTTGGAAGCTTTTACTTCTTTTTTGACGAGACATAGCTGTAAATTTAGGTTCTTCAGTTTGCCACTCCTGATGAACTTCGTGGTAAATTACAGAACGGGGTAGTCTGCACATGATGTCTCTCTCTTTCTCCGTGAGGCTACAAATCATCCTGATTAAGTGTCTCAACTATTTCAGGAAGAGCATTTCGTTTCCAAATTGCAGTTCTTCAGGCCACAGTTGTCGTACATGTCTGAATTTCCAGCAATGGCTAGCAGAGTTGTCCTCGTGAGCTACAGGGATTGCGGAAATGAGGCAAGCATTCAATCTGTTGGTTTCAACTGGTTGTGTGACGTGATGTTTGTCATAAAGCGAAAAATGAGGTTTTTTGATGCTTGGTTTTGAAGTTTGGTTTTACGGTAATTGATTCTTACTCGTCTTGAATACTCTGGAGTTTGTTGGTTCCTCTAGATGAGATTTAGATCTGTCCTCTCCAAATAACAGCAGGGAAGAGGACCATTATCTAGAGAAAGAACAGTGAGAAAGAATAGGAAACTTCTTTTCCTCATTATGACCTGGGCACCTGCCTTCTCTTGCTTTGTGCTAGCAATACGAACACTGGCTCCCTTTTAGCAGTGGTAGGGTTTGCTCTATAACTTTCGATAGCTGTTCTTTCCTTCCATTCACTATACTGCATCCAGTAAAGATAATACTAGAGCATTCCAGCAAGCCTTCTCCCTTCAAGGCCTATTGAAACTAGAATATAATACTTCTTAACTTGTTGAATTTCTGAATCATAGGCAGCTCCATCGGTACCTTTGCTTGGGAACAGAAAATTTGGTTTTAGGCTTGGTTGAATAGAATATTTATTAGCCATGTGAGATATCTTCCGAGACTGTATATTGGTCCATGGTGATGGGAAAGCCTATCTATGCCATCGAGTTCTTCATTTAAAGCTGAACCTGTCACACATTATTGGAGCAGATGGCAATTATAATTTCATCCAACGTGCATACTATTGATTTTCCTGGAGATATACATATTTCATCGATGGAAATCTCTTGTGGAGTGAGTTATTGCTCTGCTTATGTGATGTACGAATCAACACATTGATGGCCATGTCAACTTGACTGATCATGGAAAAAGGCAGTTAAAAAAAGGACATGTTTTGCTTTGTGCCAGCCACGACTTGTAAAAGTCAAAAACTTTTTCCATCTCTCTTTTCATGACTAAAGATTTTGCAATGTCAAAATGATTATCCACCTCAAAATTTTCCATTGTTATACTCGTCTGAACTCTGAATTCTGTCATCCACCTGGTAATAGGTTAACCCAAATGAAGAATATTGTTCACACATTGTTTCAACTCATGTTTTGGTGGTTTGTGTCCAATAGTGCATGATGGACTTTTCAGTTTATTTGCAGATCCAGAAATTTGCCTTGAGATTTTCAACTACTTATGAAACTGATTCATTCACAAATTCTTTAAAGGTAATATTCTCATTGAGGGAGTTGAAATATTTATCATGTAGTCAGCAATTTCTTATTTCATCATCTACTGTATTAGAATGACCGCACTCAATTGCTATACATGCAGGAGATCTTGAAAGATGCCACTGAAATCGAACTGCAAAATACTCACGTGGCATCTCAAATATCTTTGCATTCTGAGTTCACATCCTATTCTCCATACAGGTGGAAAGGGTCCTAGTTCCTGACACACTTTATGTCTTTCTTTGCTACATTTGATAAATTATGTTTTCACTGTTAATCTACTTCCAACAATGAACTTGTCTTGTTGAGTTCTCAGAGTTCAGAAGGAAAGGGATACTATTTCTTGCATTGGCATTCAAAATCCTGAATACTTATCGAGTTTGGACAATGAGTCTCAACAGTTCTCTTCAGACAAGGAAATTGGTTATGATCGTGATGCCGAAAATGGTCTTGCATCCTTTCCTCCAAGCTTCACATCATTTCTGACTAGTTGTTGTGCTGACCACAAACAAGGTGAACTGACTGCTCTCTCTTAAAGATAGAAGTATTCTCTCTTTGGCAGACTTTAATTGATTTACTGTCTTGAATAATGCAGCCACAACACAATCAACTATACCTGAAGTAGTCGAACTCAAATCTCAGATCATGGTAATATTTTTTGTCTGACTGAATGCCGCACGAATAGTTTTGCCACAAGGTTAAGTTATCAATCATTGATTAATGGGTTCTTCTGTCACAGAAATACATGGAAGATTCTGAATTCCAAGGTAAATCATTTTCCACATCTATCTCATGGTCCGCTAGTAGCAGTCTTATATAGCCTGCCATGCATACCTCTTTTGACTTCTTGCCAAAAACAATCGGAAAAAGCAAAAGACAAGATAAAAGTTAACTCAAAATTATTAAAAGGTTTTAATTGAAGAGACATTAGTTCCTCATTTCAGCAGCCTTTTTGATCTATTCAATTTCCCCTTTCAAATAGCCATTGATAGGCTGCAGTGGAGACACAGAAATTGCATGTGGTTCTTTGCGTTTAAAATTTAATGATAATACTAATCTGTAGAGTTCTCTTATGTTTTCATCAGAGATGTTGCTTAGAGTGGACACGGTCATCAATGGAATTGGAATGTGATTCATCATTGTGATTGTCATGGCTGTTGATATTCTTAGCGAGGCATCTGAAACCATGGCTGCTATGGTGGGCCTTGAACCTAGCAGTCAACCCTCTCGAGTGTAGATCTTTTTTCCACTTTTGGCGATTCCTTTTTGCAGTATAATGCGGTAAAACACCTGGAGATATTCGAGGTCATTCAGGGGCAAATTGCTCCTCAAGTAAACTCCGGTAGTGGGGTTACTGGTTGGAATTATATAGGGTGATTTCAGCATTCAACAGGACTGCCTGCTGAAAGCTTTACTTGGGTTTTCTCCTTGGCCTTGTGCATTTTGTCTGTTGTGCTCTTAGGCTTGGGCATTGCAAACACTTTTCTGGGGATCAATACATTTACAACGACGATGTCTCATTCTTATTTTTTGAATTCATTAGTAATATCGAGTCATCCTAAAACAACTTATATTTAATTATAGCTCTGCATTTTAACAGATTATGAACCCCGATTACACATTGAATTGAAATGCCCTCTTTGCTTTAGTAATTTGGGGTTGGTCGAAAATTCTCTTTCGATTCATTGTTAGGAATCACTTTTGATCAAGTCTTCCAGATTTGTTCATTTTCTTTGCCCATTTCTGTTTCCGACTTTATTATGTTTCTTGACCTCATTTGCTGAATCTTGGCAGTTTGTTTTTTGGCACCTTAAGCCCTGCTTTTCGCTGATGTGCATGGTGCGAATGCTAATGGTTTTGCCGAATCACCCATATAGACAACAGCCATTTTTCTTTCTCTAGTGTAAGCGTTTTCTGATGTGCAAGTTTCTCGTAGAGCCGGTCAAACTGGACCAGGTCAATTTGCTCTCCATTGCATATTGACGTTTCTAATAGGTTTCCATTTTTGTCGATGGGACATGGCTGGCTTTGACCCATCGTTGCCCGCCGCAGTTCTCAGCCTCCTCTGGACATCACAGGTCGGCGATGGCGGCCCCGAAGTTGCGATACAATAATGAAACTCACGTCTGCACACAGACAATAGCACGTTGCACGCAGAAGAAAGGTTTTGTGGATGATGCAAAACGCATATCGCAACGAGACAGGGACCACCCTCCATACTTTGCCGGCTTCCAACAGATGCCAATTCTATAATAATCTCTCTACTCTTGCCTCAATGCGACATAAGGTTCTCTCAGCCGGCCACGCTAAATGAAGAAATTCTGTCCTCTCGATTTCAAAAACTAAAAATAACAAATAAAAAATAAAAGCAAAACATACCAAAAAGATAATCCTCGATTCCTACATCGTAACGACAACAGAGGTCCTTTCTCAGGCCATTTCAACTATCTGGATCATCGAAGGCTGGCGGCTGTTCTCGAGGCGCCTCGTCATTGGATTTCGGTCCCTTGAATCTGGAGGACTCCGATCCGATTCCCGAGGGTGGCAGGAAACGGTTCCTTTGGTCACTACTGAGAAAACGAACCGCATTGCCGTCAGAAAATTCCTCAAAAATTCTAGAACCAGGTCGTTGGTCGGGAGATGAACTCGAGTTCATTATGGCAAAAATAACTGTGAGTACCCAATCGAAGGTCGAGATTCCTTGTGTTGTTCGTCTGTAGACAAGCAACGACTCTACTCAACAGTCCGTCGTCTGCAAATGCTCAAGTTACTTTCCATCCAAACGTCTCTTTTCCTAGTCATCTCGTCGTATAACTCGAGTCAAATTAGCAGATGGCCGGTATATTTCGCGACGGCCTGATAGATTCATGTTTAAGCAAAAGCATGGCTTCTTTGGACCGGCGTATGTGATAGGTATAGTATAAAATCAAAGCGCAAGAATGCGAAATTTGCAGTTTATCTAAACACCTGCTAAAACTTGACAGGGGACACTTAAATGCTAAAGTTACGAAAGGTATCTTTGAAGTGCCATTTTTTGTAAAAAATGGAACACTCGAGTATCAAGTCCGACGAACTTTATCGGAAATCCTACGTGGTAATTTTTTATTAATATTAATTGTCTACATGGCTTGCCAAAGAGTTGAGTCAGCAAAGAAGAGGTAAAATGACGTTGTTTTGCCTCTTTTTTGAATTTTAATATAAATATTAATTATATTATATTATATTATTGAAAAAAAAAGATGAAGACTTCTTCTCTTTTTTTTTTTAATAAATAATTTATTTTTAAATTTAATTTAATTAAAATTTATATTAAAATTGATGCAAAACGACGTCGTTTTTTTATTTATTTATCTAGCCACATTAGTATATAAAATGACGTTATTTTGCATTGGTCTCGTCGGAAAAATGTCATGTTAGCATTTTAGGTGGATTTTCTCGCCATTGGCATTTAATTGATCCATTTTGTTCTGATGTTGATATTTAAGTGTACTTTTCATAACTTTTAGTACTTCCGCCCGTGTTAAGTTTTAACACTCCTCAAGTCCAGGTGTTGATAATGTAGCTGCCACAACTCACTTCATATGTCCTTTGCAAACCATATGGAGAATTGTGGATCTCAAGGTTCATATGCATCATGAAGGTACCATACGAGTAGCGTTTCGAATCGAGGAGAGAATCCGCAAACAGCCAAATGGCGGGCGTGCGCCGATTTCACCTCATTCACAGCACAAGAGTCATCCCAGCTGTTATTAAAAAAAGAAAAGGAGTGCCTTCCACAGGACCAGCAAATCCAAGCTGTTTCTGAATTGAAAACATCAGCCGCTCAGGAGATACAGATTTAACAAAGTGTTGTGTTGTGTTCATCAGCAAGTTGTAAGCATCGCCAGAAAGAAAAACTCAGAATTTTTATTTAGGATGTGGCAGACAAAAAGACTCTTTCGAGGACTGCGACGAGGAAAAGCCAAACAACATTGTTATCTACGAAACTTTCAAATCAATCCCACATTGCTGCAATATCTCTTCCCTCTCATATCCTGGTAGAGCCTATAACAAAGAAGTGGTTGCTTTGCAATCTCCATGCCAACCATGGTGAGCAACTGCTTTGCTCCTTTGAAGGCCTTACCAGACATGTAATGACGAGAAAAGCAGGCAATCCTTCAAAGCTCCTCCATCCACTGTTCTTTCGCCCGAATCACGCCTCATCCGCCACTGATGGCCCTTGGCAATCTTCTCCCTGTCTTCTGATTCTGCTGGACTATTTGGCGACGACGGCTTTGGCCTACCAAGTGTCCATCAAAGAGACTGAAATGTATCCTTTCAACTGCTCTGACCAGATCAAAACCTGCAATGCCTCTCTGTACCATTACGACGTTGGCCTCCAGGAGGATCAGATTGCCGCCTACTACTCGGTGAACCCCTCCCAGATCAAACCCATCAAGCATGGGAACCGACGAGACTACCTCATCAGCGTGCCCTGCTCTTGCCAGAGCGCTGGGAACACCACCGCCTACTTCCACAACACGTCCTACAAGGTCGAACAAGGCGACATCTTCGTCAACGTCTCGGCGCAGGTCTACAGCGGGCAAGCTTGGAGTGTTGGAGATGAAGCAAAGAATTTCACCCCGAATGCCTCGGTCCCCATGTATCTTCCATGCGGGTGTGTGAAGAAAGACTCTCAGACCGTGGTGACGTACACGGTTCAGCAGCACGACACGCTGACTGATATCGCCAACCTGTTATCTGCTGAACTGAGCAGCATCCAGAGCATGAACCCGAACCTGATACAGAACTCTGACTCCATAGGCCTGGGTTGGGTATTGTTTGTGCCGATGGAGAATAACGGAATCCCATCGCCTAAGAAAGGTCCGTCACTCTAACTTCGCTTCAGGGCATGGTGATTCCATGATTCGGCGAGCTCAGAATTATGGATGAACTTCGATGAACTCAGTGAATTATGGATGAACTGTGGCTAGTTCCTTCTTTCTCAGCCACATCTTGCTTGTCTCGTCTGCTTTCTTTGTGTTTTGAACTTGCGTTGTTGCCAAGAAACCTCGACACACTTTCTTTTCTTTCTTAATAAAAGATACAAATGTCTAAATTGCTTATATAGTTTAAAGTTCCTTCATATCTTGTTCACCTTACTGATTGATTTCTCCTAATTCCGACTGATTAGCCCTGATCATCTTAACTCCGTGTCCATTAGATAGATTTTGGCTGATATCACTACATTTTGCATAGAAGGACAAGAATTCGACATGTTCATTCTTGCAGGAAGTGGAACATTAAGAAATTAGTTTCATACGATATTGATGACAATCGTTTCTCTATCCAATAATAGGGATAAAGCACAAGTGGACCATAGTTGTTGGCACGTTATCGGCTGTCTTGCTGATTTCAGTGCTAGCATTGATCATCATTCTCGGAAGAAAACTGTCATGTCAAGACGGTGAGGAAGACTCAAAAGCTGTATCCAAAACCCTGAGCGCTAACAAGGCCCATTCCTTCCATAACCAGTATCTGCATAAGGAAAACAAGGAAGGTTAGATATGAAAATAATGGAGAGTTTTGATTAAGTAACCTATTCTTCTTTCCACTTACCGAAGCTGGTCACCCTGAATTTTCATGTACAGACATCCCGATTTTTGAATCAGAAAGGCCTCTGATATACAGCCTTGAGGACATTGAGATCGCTACTAGTAACTTCGATGAGACGAAGAAGATTGGGGAGGGTGGATACGGGAGCGTGTACTTTGGAGTTTTAGGTGAACAGGTACCCAGTCTATTTCCCCTCCCTCCCCTCTTATCGTGCCATTCAGAAGATTCTTTCTTCAAACTATTTCCTTGAATCTGTCGGTTTGGCAATAATTCAGGAGGTGGCCATAAAGAAGATGAGATCTAGCAAGTCCAAGGAGTTCTTCGCTGAGCTAAAAGTCTTGTGCAAGATCCACCACATCAATGTGGTAAGAAAACGTCTGAAACTTTAATCTTACTCCAAGAGTATGCGTGAACCTGCCAGGAGAATGACCCTCCAGTGTTTTGCTTTTTAGGTGGAACTGCTAGGATATGCCAGTGGAGAAGACCACCTCTACTTGGTTTATGAATATCTTCGGAATGGGGCACTTAGTGATCACCTGCACGATCCTTTGCTTAAAGGTACGGAAATTCAGTTTGTTCTGTCTTTGAGCTTGACAATTGCTATTTGTTGTCTTTTGTAGAGTTTGATATATGCAGAGATATCATCTGAGGAAGTTTGGTAGTCTACCTTCACTATATCCATTCTTCTTTACATCGTATAATTTCATGTCTACTGCATCTTCTGAGAAATCTCCAAGGTCAGGTATATTGTGTCAACTTGGTGCTGTAGCTCGCCCAACTACATGTCAGGCAGAGTTGCACCTTATGGCTGCACTTCATTTGAGCAATTTGATTATTGTCTATGAAATGGAGATCAAAACTACAGATTGAGACACTAAACTCTACAGAGAAAAGGCAATGGATCAATTATGGCATGCATAAGACCTAGCTAATTGCGAAAATCTTGCACTCAATTGTAGTACAGCAAAATAAGAAATTTCAACAGAAGAATCTGAAAGCAAAATTGTTACTATAAAAAACACGAGTTTATAGTGACATCCTCAACAAGTTCATTCCTGAACCAGGTAGGCAGCCCCTGTCTTGGACAGCAAGAACACAAATGGCATTGGATGCTGCAAAAGGTCTCGAGTACATCCATGATCACACAAAGTATCGTTATGTGCACCGTGACATAAAGACGAGCAATATTCTGCTTGATGAGGGGCTCCGAGCGAAGGTACTGTTCAATTTCTAGCTTCACACATCCATCATCCCAATAAACATACAGAGATTGCATTTCTTTGTACCCAATATCATCAACTGCAATCGCAAGTATTGTCACTTCCTTTCATCATCTTGTATGCTAGCTTAAACCTCAGAACCATGAGCATAATGTTTTGAATTGACTTCTTTTACTTCTCAAATGTATTCTTTTTCGTAAATTGAGCAAAGACCAGAAGATGCCAACTTTCTGCTCATGGGGCAGGAAATTTTGAAAAGAAGCTTGACAACGGATGTGCATGAATAGTGCAGTCCCACCAGGGCATTTTCGTTGCTGTTCCTGCTCTCGGACAACCATAAAACCTACCTTGGGTGGTCTTAAAAAATATCAAAATGACTTACTTTATCCACTTGCCTGTACAATAAGCTACCATGTTGAACAGGTAGCAGATTTCGGGTTGGCAAAGCTTGTTAGTCGAAGCAATGAAGAGGATCTCATAGCTACACGGCTTGTAGGAACGCCAGGCTACCTTCCTCCTGAGTAAGCTGCTCGATCTTCTCTTCACTATGTCAATTATGAAATTTGCTTTCCCTCCCTTTTCTGCTCAGAACAAGGTTTTTTTTTTTTTTATTTGACTGAAATCCGCACATACCATCGCTGATCTTTTTTGCTTTCTTTACCTCCAAAAAAAAAAAAAAAGATCTGTGAAGGAGCTCCAGGTGACTCCAAAGGCTGACGTCTTTGCATTTGGAGTGGTTCTAGCAGAGCTAATAACCGGCCAACGTGCACTTATCCGCGACAACCAAGAGCCCACCAAATTGAAATCCTTAATCACAGTTGTCAGTCCATCTATACTTCAATCTCTGATCAATCTTCCATAAGTGAATGGGACAATAAAAACATTAAAGTTAATTTAAGCGACAATAAAAAAAAAAAATAAAAATCGATTTCCCACCAACCTGAATGAGGTTTAATTAAGGTTTATTAAGATATAAGTTAACCGAGATGGCTCCCAACTTCACTCAATTAAAACCGCATGAAGTTTACTGTAAGTGCCTGGAATTTTGAAGTTAATTGTGGAGTCAAGCTTCGAGAGAACTAAGTGTTGCTTCCTTAACATGACAGATGAATAAAATTTTCCGACACAAAGATCCGGCAGCAGCACTAGAAGCTGTGGTGGATGGAACTCTTCGAGGAAGCTATCCAATGGAGGACATGTACAAGGTTCGCGTCCCGATCCAAATCGATCTCATCCATTACTCTATTCACATCTATCTATGTCGATGATTGAGGATCTGTCTGCATTATGTAGATGGCAGAAATTGCAGAATGGTGTCTGAGCGAGGATGCCGTGGACAGACCGGAAATGCGGGAGATCGTAGTGACACTGTCTCGAATCTTGATGTCCTCAACAGAGTGGGAAGCATCTTTGGGAGGAAATAGCCAGGTTTTTAGCGGCATTTTCAACGGAAGATAACATCTAACTACTTCAGCCTTCTGTCACCTTCCCCTTTCTTGGACATGGTGTGATTCTGATTCATGGCACTCAAAATCTACCAAGTGTGACATGGAAATAGATTTCCCTAGGAATTCAGTACATTTTGAAATCTGAAACCGGAAGTAAGCAACAGTACCACATTATATTTTTTCTGTGAAATGTCTTTCAACAATTTATTCAACAAATGAGGTGCGGACACAGGACTGCTAAAACTTGGCATGGGCCACACTTAATTGCGGAAAGTTCGGAAAGGTACACTTAAAAGTATTAAAATCGGAGCAAAATCGATCAATTAAGTGCCAAGACAAGAGATTCTGGGAAAAATACCAACGTTGCGTTTTTCCCGACGAGACAAGTGCAAATGACGCAAAACGATGTGTTTTGCACACTGACGTGGCTAGTGAGTTGAAAACAATGTTGTTTTGTCTCGGATTTGAATTTAAAATAAATATTAATTAAATTAAATTTAAGACTAAATTATTTATAAAAAAAAAAATGGAGATTGCATAACAATGAGGATTGTGCAAGCCCTCACTACTGCCTCCCTACAATTGTTGGGAAGGGCTGGCAATGGTGGAAGGAGGGTTGGCCAAGGTGGTCGAGGGTCGTAGCCCTCCCTCAGATTTGGCCAAGGGTTGCCACCCACTAGGGTGACCCCCCAACTAGCAGTAGCCCTTGCCCCAATTGGGCAAGGGCTGATGACCCTTGCTGGATTTGGGATTGGGCTATGACCCTCGTTCCGGATTTGGACAAGTGTTTGTAGGCTCTTGTCGCTAGTCGACTAGGATCATTGGGCCCCTAGTTAGGGCCCGACAACCCCAACCAACCCTCCCCCTAGGATATAGCTGCAAGCGCTTGCACAGCCATTTTGTATTTTTTTTTTAATTAAAATTAATTTAATTAATATTTATATTAATTTCAAATAAGAGGCAAAATATGTTGTTTTGGTTCTTGTATTAACGAACTGAAAGTTTTTGAAGGCGGCTAACATGGATCTGAAGATAAAGTATTAGCCTAAACCACCAGATGGATGATAGAAAATGCCATTCAAACTATCACCTCGGGGTTACATGCTTAGAAACTAGAGGCTGCAACAAAATTTTCTGTCTATATCGACTTTAGTTTGTCAGCTGCTCCCATTATTTATTTAACTATAGTACCCACTATAGATCTAATTTATATGTGATGCCCGTTCCCGTTGCTGATTCCAATTTTGATGGTGGATAGCCTCTCCAGGAAGATGTTGAATGCTTCTTCCCTGCCCAGCAAGCTAAGCCTGACATACGCTGGATCTGCCCCAAAGCGGCTCCCACTCCTTGCCAATATCTTGTGTGCGTTCAGCAAGCTTTCGCAGTCCTTCACTTTGTCGTTGCATTTCAGCCATGCAAATGCTGCACAGAATACCAGAAAATGAGGAAGCCTAACAAGGAACCTCGTTTCGTTCACTCTTTTCTTTTAGCCATCAAATAGCAGAGTTGTCTAACAAATTAAGTCCATACCTGACTTATGAGATTTCTTGTTCTAACTAAGACAGAGTATGCATGCATGCATAAGATTTGTGCCTCTATTTCTCAATGTTGTCAAACTGAGAAAACATTTTACGGAGGAGAACAATCGTTCTCTAATTGCTGCTTCACAATGTAGCACAGAAAAGAATTCCGAGGCTCAATCTGACAATGCTAGTATTGTTTTCAACTTCCGGAGTAACTACCGCAATGATTAACACGCAACTTACTACTTAAATTCTGACTAATTGCGAATGGTTATGGAGGGTGGATGTTAGTGACTACCTGGATGAGTCTCAAAAAACTCGGCTGAGAAGAGGCAGTAATTTTTGGGGTACTTGGGAAGGCTGAAGATCTCACTGCGCTTGACGACTTCGTGCAGCTTATCCCACCTCTCGGTCATGAGGCGCCTTGCGTGATCAAAGAAGTTCTCTGACTTAGTTTTGGTGCCGAATTCCTGGCAGTCGTCACATATTGTCCCTAATATCTTGGCAGCTCGAAGTTGGGAGTCCTTGGACACGCCGATCGAGATCACTTCCACAAACTTGGTCATCCTTGCAGCCACTTCTTTGTCCTTGACAATAGCCCAACTTTTGAAGGAGCAAAACGACACGACCGATCACAAAAGAGAGAAAAAAATCAGCGAAAGATCAATCCAGGTTTCCATGGACTTGACAAAAGCCGGTCAAAGCTGTATTTCTCGAAAGACTATCATGGTAGGCCTAGATGATATTGAATTTTCACAAAATTCTCTGGTTTAGCAACACTCGGAGATTCATAGTTCTCAGTACAACCTCCAATTTATCAGCTAGTGTTGCAGGGGAGGCCAGGCTTACCCAATTCGAGAACCGGCATGGCCGCTGCACTTTGAGAAGGTGAACAGCATGATGTCATAGTCAGCTTGATGAGTAATCGGTGTGAAGTGCGGCCAATAATAGGCCAGGTCGTACACGACCTTCCCGTTTGGGCGGTTCACCACAGGCTCGCGGATCGAGCCATCAGGATTGTTCGGCGTGGTGACAATCTCGATGAAAGGCTCGTCCTTGTTGAATTTGTGCGCGTCTCCCTCCCATTTGTAGAGTTTGGATTGAAGGAGCTCTACAACCTCTTCATAGCACTGCAACAAGGACAAAGATTTAAAACCTCAAAGTCGAGTGTATCCATATGTGTATTGAAGTTGTTGGTCATTTTCATACATTTTTTGTATGATGGTGCACCGTCGTGATTACTTGTACCCAATTTAATGCTACTGTTGTTAGATCATTTAAGGGGTTAAGATGGTAAGACATAAATCAAAACCGAGTGCCCCAATATAGAGTGCACACTCCTACCTACTGAGCCAACCCTTGTGTTAGTTTATGATGAAATGTAAATAGAGTGCAGATCGACGATTAATGTTACGCACCAGGACATGCATGCACCTGAATACCGACGGAGGACAAGAACATATTAAATTATAAGCAAAAAGAAAGTGCCCAATATTAATTCCAGCAATGTGAAGAATTCTCTCTTCCCTCAAAATCTGAGACTCTGAAAGGACTCTTCTCGGCATTGGAAATGCAGAGGCCATCATTGAAAGACTGAGAGTTCATTGATTTAGGTCCGATCTTAACTTCATATTCTATCCTATCAGGTCATGAAACGTCGACAAAGGAGAAAGAAAATCCTTCTGCTCTTAAAATACTCTCGTCCTTTTTTCTTGATTGATTAAAAGAGTGACTCCAGACTGCATCAATAAGCTAACCAGGCCACTCTTTCCTGTCAGGTTTCATGGGTTATCATGGGGGACCAAACTCCACGTGACCATGTTACCGCACCACCATGAATGGGCTTGCCTAGGTTATGGTGTGTGCATGCATGTTTGTTCCTCTTAGAAACATCGTTGGTACTGTTTTTGAGGAAAACATGTCTGCCCCCCTTGTCTAGCATATGCGTTGTTTCTTGCCCCTCCTGTCCAGGCAATTAATTTTTGAGATCTGGGTCTTCCCTATCTCAGTCAAAGTCAAACGACTATCGAAGGTACAAAAGAAAAAAACAAAATAAAACCTATAATTCAAAGCGAAACACTGATCCTGCTCAACATATAGTGGCATCCCTTTCAATGACTCTTGCACCAATGCAAACATATCACATCATACCATAGTTTCAAAGTCAGGACTGCTCACCAGCGTTCCATGTTCACGGTCACTAACTTCTCTGTAGGTGGGGGATACGGCCAAGGTTGGTCACTAACCTAGTCTTCATCGGACGGATGCCGAAACAAAACTACCGAGACAAACGTCGAACGGAGGGAGAAAGGGGAGATAAAAAAAACCACACCCTCCAAAGCAACAACGGCAAAGAGAGAGCCACTTGACCTGTCAGCATCAGTCGGATACACATTTAATCTAACTACAGCCGCAGCACAAAGGCCACACCACTGATGGGGAGAATCTGCTGGTCTTTTTCAATTACGACAATCATGGGCCTTTCGAAAAGATCGATTTTTTTTCTCTCATTTTCTCATTTTGCATTTTACTTCCAGCCTAAGCTGCTCGTGTCCCCACCACCGCCACTTACTTTTGATCCTCTTCCCCCCGCTTTCTCCTTAATTTCTAATTATTAACTTAGATCTCCGCCACTGATGATGTGGATCTTCCTCTTTTCTGCTGCATATTACAGCCTATAAAGCGACCGGCCGACCCCAAAAATTTGTAAAGTCAGAAGGAAAGAGAAGAGAGAGAGAGAAAAAAACCAGAGAGAAAAGAAAAGGAAAAGCAACAGCATTCGAGGGCAACGGGACCGCACTCAGATCAAAGTGTGGGGCAGTCGGCCGAAGCTGACAAGTGTAGTGACCGAAGCTGACAGGCGTGGCGGCGAGTCCTCCGGCGAACCTCAGACCGGCCCACGAGCCGACTGAACCATGCAACCGACACGCTGCGTTGCGCCACCACCCGCAGTAGCTCGTGCTGACACATCCCATGTTCAGTTGACTTTTTTGAAAAATAAAAGGGAATAAAAACCCGGAAGAAAGAACGAAACTTTAAGAAGAAAATAACGAATTTGGAGAAAATACGAAATTGGGTCATCATCTTTTTTCGCCAAATGAAGGCAAGATTGGGGGGGGGGGGGGGGGGGGGGGGGTTGTTTTTTGTTGTATTTAGTGAAGGAAACTGAAGGAAGAAGTTCTAAAGTGGCCAAATAAAGTGAAGAAAAAAAGGGCAGAAAAGGAGGAAAAAGAGAAAAATGAAAGAAAGGGAAAAATCGTGTTCAATGTCAATTTTGTGATGTAAAAAAGAAAATGAAAATAAATTGAAAGTGCGGGCGGCGGCGATACGGCGGCTAATTAAAAATCATGTGAAAATCGATATAGAAATCAAATTTGGTGTGGCGCGGTTAAATATTGACATTTTGATGTCACGGCTAATATTCGACGGCGCATGAATGATTTACTATATACTTGGTGACATTGACGAGACCGGCGACCGTTGGCGGGGGGGGAGCCGGGGAAGGCGGAACCCGTGATGCAACGCACACGTGTTGATACGGCAAAGATGGGCTCGTCCAAGGGACGGCGGGGGGGGGACTTACCGAGTAGTAGGGCGCGGCACACACCACGCTGGTCGGCTCGGGCTGGTCCCGTGGGCAGAGGGCGTAGAGGGCGGCGTGGACGAGCTGCGTCGAGCCGGTCCCGACCACGATGTAGCAGCCGTCCTCGGCCTCCGCCGCAGCGTTCCCGACCAGGCGGTGGATCCTCCGGATGGACTTCTCGAGCTCCGGCAGCAGGAACCAGCACGGGCCCCTCGGGTTGCTGAGGTAGCTCATCGCATCGCTCCCGGAGATCGTCAGGGAGCACCTGTCTCCCATCGCTTTCCAGTAAGCCTCGTACATTGTCGGATCCCCCCTGTCGCGAAAGAAATGACAAATAAATTTTAAAAAGAAAAAAAAAAAAAGAGAGACTCAAAATTGGCAAAAAAAACTTAAAATTTCCGGAACGGATCGTCGCCCCTGAATCTAAATAGATTTTTTTTCTTTCTCCCCGTCGCTGTCAGTTCTAGTTTGACTCGGGTGCAGCCTAGTATCGAAGCGGCGCGAGCTTAATGCGGGACGCGGGGAAGGTTCGGGCCCGTGATCCGAGGACGAGGACGAGGACGACGTGGTCAGGATCGAGGAGCGACTTACTGGTCGAGGTTGATCACGGAGGAGGTGTCCGGCGAGGGGGCGGACCGGGCGGTTCCATTGGAGACGGCGGGGCGTCGGCTGGGCGCGGTGGTGTTCTCTGTTCCGCACATTTCGGGGAGCCGCTCTCTTTTCTGTGTCGCCTGGAGTCGAAATGGAAGAGCAGGGCTGTTTGTCCGGAATCTCGGCGACGGTTCTTGCCGTCTGCGGGGTGCATGCGGCGGTATATATAGGCGACAGGGACGGAGGGGTGGATGAAAAGGTAAGGTTTGCTTAATGTTGTTCGGAGAACGGTGAACAGTGAAATTTGCGAGTTTTAGAAGCCTCTTTACTTGCTTTCCTGGAAATGAGGGATGACTCCCTGAAATGAGTCAAGAAAATAAGGAAAATCCGGAAAACGGATTTTAATTGCCTCTTTTCAAGATTTAACAAATCTCTCACTCTCTCTCGAAAAAATAGAAAATCTGGAAAAATTGATTAAAGTGCCTCTTTTGAAGGATTAACAACTTTCTCTCTCTCCCTTTCATTTGGATCTATCCAAAGCCATTAATAGGGTGAGTCCTTAGGGTCCAAATAGGAAATTCCCCATGATTTCTTGGCTTTTTCTTTGGTGGCCTTTTTAAGAATATTGGTTGGACACCTAAAAAAAAGGAAAAGGTTGGTATTGTTTCCATGTTTTAAATAACTTTCCGACTCGCGGGCGGTGGAATTAATGCAAAAGAAAATATATAGAGTGTGCATGATAAAATTTTTGGAATATAAATTGATTTTTTAATTTCTATTTCAGAAATTGAGAAGTTAAAAATTTTAACTTCTGATTTTTTCTTCAAATTAATTTCTGGAATATAAATCTGTTCGAAAATAGGAAAATCAAATCGCGTTACCAAATGGATTGCCCAAACCCGTTCCAAACCCGTTCGGGGAACATAATAGAAAAATAGAGAAGTAGAAATTTTATCATGTGCAACATTAGGACGCGTTTGGTAATGATTCTTCTTATTCTTCTTCTTCTTCATGTGGCCGACCCTCATCGGCTGAGCCTCGCCGGCAGTTGGGTGAGGCTCGCCCAACCCCGCCGAGGCTGCGCATGATAAAATTTTTGGAATAGAAATTGAGAAGTTAAAAATTTTAACTTCGATTTTTTTTTCAAATTAATTTCGGAATATAAATATGTTCCGGAAATAGGAAAATCAAATTGCGTTACCAAACGGATTGCCCAAACCTGTTCCAAACTCCGTTCGGAGAACGTAATAGAAAAATAGAGAAGTAGAAATTTTATTATGTGCAACATTAGGACGCGTTTGGTAATGATTCATGTGGCCGACCCTCATCGGCCGAGCCTCGCCGGCGGTCGCGGTTGGGTGAGGCTCGCCCAACCTTCTTCTTCTTCTTCCCTTCTTCTTCTTCTTCTTCTTCTTCCCAACCCCGCCGAGGCTCAGCCTCACCAAATCTGGCGAGGTCGAGCCTCGCTGGTGGCCAAGCAAGCCTTGGCGGGGGCAAGGCCCGCCCGGCCACCGGCGAGGCTTGCCCGGCCCGCCGGTGGCCGGGCCGGTGGCTGGGCTTGCCTCCGGCGAGCTCGCTGGACCTCGCTCTGGCCTGGCAAGCCTCCGGCGAGCTCGCCGGACCACACTCTGGCCTAGCGAGCCTCCGACAAGCTCTCCAAACCGACGGACGACAGCGACGGGCGGTGGCAGGCAGCAGCGAACCGCGGTGGGCGGTGGTGGAAGACAATTGCGAGATGACGGAAGGGAAGAATGAGACTTTCATTGTTTTGATTCTTTTTTTGATATTCAGATGGAGAATCACATTTTTTTTTTTTTTTGGTGACCCAGGGAACCTCCGTGCGCCGTTTCGCGGTAGAGAGTAAACCCTGGGGTGAACTGGGCCCCCACCACTGACCCAGGCACTGGTGAATCGCGCGAATGCGGACGCGGAGTCTCGAACCCTTCCCCCTGGCGGATGGGGTACCAAGCCTTAACCATCGCGGCCACCGCGGGCGGTGGTTAGAATCACATTTTTTTTTTCTCAATTCTTGTCCAAAATTGTTCCCGAGAACAAAAATTTTACCAAATGCGATTCTCGTGCCAAACTAATTTTGAGAACAAAAAATCAAAATCATGCACTGTTTGGATGGTTATCAAACAATGCCTTAATGTTTACCCAACCGAGATTTGAGTATTTAAATGGATTTAGTGAGTCGTGATTGTAATTTGAAAATATACTAATACAAGTATATTTATTTACATTGTCTCTTTAAAGTTCAATCTCTAGTAACTTCTTATAATTTACAACTCCTTATCTCCTATTTTTCTCAGGGGAATTCTTTGGTTAAAGTTGGGAACTCTCCACGAGTATAATTATATATAAAATATGTTAATTTTACAAATATTACTAGCAACATTCAAACTCCTTACAACAAAATCATTTATATAAAATTATGCCCGGGCACATTAGCAAGTAGATGAGAAGAAATTAAATTTGTATAAAGATGAACGGAAAACGGCATCAGGTGGTGTAATAAAACATCATTGTTTTGCTTAATACAAACGTTTTTTTTTTTTTAATGACAATGTGCGGCTGAAGCTTTTTCAATAAACAATAACTTTCCTCATTCTCATTTGTCATTTTGATGAATCAGTTCTCTTGAAGTTATTTTCGGCCACTCAATAAGTTAAGCAGTGTCATAGCCATTTAGAGCGTGAAAACAATGTAAGATAAGAAAATAAAATGGTTAATACCCTGAAAAACCCTAAACTGGTACACTTGTGACAAATTTACCCAAAACTATTTTTTTTACCACTAAAAACTCCAAACTGGTATACTTTTGACAAATTTACCCCAAACTGGTACACTTGTGACAAATTTACCCTCTGTTAGTTTTCGTTAAATTTTATTCTCAAATTATTAAGTTAAATGACATGTGACAGTTGATCGGTATACCGATTTAGGATTTTACGTTCCGTTTGTTATAGTTTACAATTTTTGTGATTTTTTGTGGTACTAATCCAATTTACCATAGGGTATATTTGTCACAAATTTATCATTTTGGGGGGTTTTTTGCAGTTAAATAAATTAGTTTGGGGTAAATTTGTCATAAATGTACCAATTTATGGTTTTTTATAGTCAACCGGGATAAATTTGTCATAAGTATACTAGTTTGGGGTTTTTCATGGTCAAAAAAATAGTTTTTGGTAAATTTGTCACAAGTGTACCAGTTTGGGGTTTTTCAGGGTATTAACCCAAAATAAAAAGGATGGAAGGATTAGGTGGAATTAACTATTCAGCATATAATGTGTTATTTCATTCTATCGATACTTCAGCGGATAAGATACTAAGAAAAGAAGAACAGCAAATTAAACCAAACTGCAAAACAAAGTTGTTTCGATTCCAATTTTAGCTTTACAATTGAAAGATGTAGTTTGATTTCAATTGGAAATTGCATCAAATTGAGACTACATGGATAAGTGAGGACATTAACGTAATGATTTTCATTTTTCCTGCATGCGAATTTGTTATATGGTAAGCAGATAAGCGAGCACGAGCAGGACATTCTTACCCATCCAATAGTATGCGCACACCATCGATAGGCTAGACAAACAACATTATGAAACTAAAATCCATTTATTAAGTGAGTTTTTCCGAATATTTGTAGGAAACGTTTGTAGAAAACGCCTTGCCATCCTTGCCATGCTTCCGGTCCGTAATTCAATAACATGTAGCGTATCTTAACTTTGTAAAGAGAAAAGAAATTTTTTAATACTTAGCATGCAATCAATGGGGATGAAGCTCGACATTTTTAGTATGAAAGTGAAGAATTCACTTATTCGAAGTTATCCACATTACTAAAGATGCATAATCTATAACAATGGAGTTCATGATTTACACATCAAGAACTTCGAGTAATTGAGGCTCAAACCGGTTCCTACTCTATTGAAAATAAATTGTTGGAAAATTTCACTTCTTTCATTTCACTTTAATGACAACCTGAAACTTGGACGCCCGCCCATGGTCACCTTGACTAATGACGATTTCAACCACCTCTCTGAATGGCGCATGTTACTGTTCATAAGGAGCGAATCAAGAGTTGTCGTTAATAAAATTATGTCATAACAATTTTGCATCTTGAAAAGCTTTTTTAATGTAACTCTTAGCATGTAATGATTTGGGATGGAGCTCGACATTTTTAGTATGAAAATGAAGAATTCACTAATTTGGACTTATCTACATTACTAATGAAAGATAACCCATAACAATGGAGTTCATGATTTACATATCAAGAACTCCTAGGTAGTTGAAGCTCAAACTGAATCCTCCCCTATTTGGAAATAAACTGTTAGAAAATTTCACTTTAATGACAACTTGAAACTCGGACGCCCAACCATGCATCGCCTTGATTTATGACCGTTTCTACGTCCTCTCTGAATGGCATGTGTTACCGTTCACAAGGAGCGAACCAAGAGTTGTCGTTACTGGATATAAATATATTGCATCAATTTCGCATCTTGCAAAGCTTTTTTTGTCAATCTCTTAGGTGAAAAGTGGTACTTAAAAAAAAAAAAAAAAAATCGAAAGTCTAGGTCTAGTCCAATTGTGTCTCAAATTTTTATATTAAAAAATAACCTCAATTTTAAGTTCAATCCCAAATCTATATATACTATACTTAAGTTAGGGCTTTTTTAAAGAATAAGGTCTATCATCCGGACATAATATAAATTGCATATTTATATTGTAGCTTCATCTATATATATCTCTCTCTCTCTCTCCCTCTCACACACACACACACACTATGTATACTATACTTAAGTTGTGTGTCTAGACGCATCTTTAAATTTTGGGTTAATATTATGAAAAACCTCAAACCGGTACATTTATAAATAATTTATCTCAAATTAATTTTTACTAAAAACCCTAAATTAGTAAATTTGTGATAAATTTACCTCATATTAATATGAATTTCCACATGGACTTACCTTATCAATTGATTTATTGCTATGTTTCATCTGGCTAAACAATTTCACAGTAAAATTTTACCGAAACTAATGAAGGATAAGTATATCACGAGTGTGCCGATCTTGGGTTTTTGGAGATCCAAATTAGTTTGACATAAATTTGTTATAAATGTACTAGTTTGGGGTTTTTGTGATTAAAAATTAGTTTGGAATAAATTCATCACAAATATACCAATTTAGTATTTTTCATGATATTATGTCTTTGCGGAGTTATTTCTAAAATATATTCAACATGTAATTGTCACTGGCAATTGTAAGCATTTTCAATATAATTAGAAAAATTTAGCCTTTCTTAAACATTGCAACCGAAGTCAAATTGTACTCATTCCATTTTAATTTCTTCTTCCTTGGGAGTAACTCCAATTATGACTAGTGACCCTTTTATAAGCCGTTTGATGGGAGAATTACCAAAAAAATTATAAACCTGTTATATTTATACCAACTCAGTCTTAGATCTTTCAATTAGACCAATTTAGTCATAACCTTTTATAGTTGTGCTAATTAAGTCAATTTGTTCAATTTTGATCAAAAAATGCTAATATGGATGCTAATCATCCTACATGAAATGGCCAGCATTGATGTGGACCATTTTAAATAGTATTTTAATATCTTAAATTTGTTAATTTTTATTCTTTCCTCTTTTGTTTTCTTTCTTTCTTTCTTTCTTTTTATAACTCTGGTTGGCAAGGTCACCAACTGACCATCACTGGCCATATCTTGGCTAGACTAAGCAAGTGGCCCTCACCCCAAATCCAAGCGACACCCTTGACGCCCTTACCTAGATTTAAGCAAGGGCCTGACACCCTTGCTTGAGGCTAGCAAGGGCATGGAGGCCCTCACCTAGACCTCACCTATGGCCGGCGACCTCGTTGGCCAATAGCTGGGGACAAAAAAGAAAGGAAAGAAAAAAGGAAAGAAATAAAGAATGAAATAAAGAAAAAAAAGTAAATTTTTTTTTTTCTAAAAGTTGTCCATATTAATGCCGGTCATGCCACATAAAATGGCTGGCATTCACGTCAGTTAGAGATTTCCCACCAAAGATGGATTCAATTGGCACAAATGCAAAATATATAGGACTAAATTGATTAATTGAAATATTTAGAATTGAATTGGTACAAATATAACTCTTTTATTTCATCTTTCCCATAAGATGACCACTAATGTTAAACATGCATTTATTTCGCTTATGACAAGTGAAATTTGTGACTTCCCGCGTAGATACGAGGGCAAGTGAACTCATTCAAAGTAGAATATGACCATCTCTTAAATATGCAAATCTCCAAAATATTGAGGCTTAATTCCCTAGAAAACCTCAACTTGAGGTCCAATACCAATTTTACCCCAAACTTCTTTTTGTTTAAAAAAATAAAAAACTTTAACTATAATCCGAAATTATTTTCTCAAAAATTGCCACTAGATTCTTTGAAATTATGTTAGCACTATTTAGAGGTTCATTATAAGAACCAATACTGCCACCTTTATATATAACAACAACAGTCTACTGATATTGATAATTTTGAAGAAACCATTTGCATTTTTTGATGTAGGGTGGATTTGGAATTACAATGAAAGGTTGTGACTTTTTTAGACAACAAAATTCAAGACTAATTACCCAATCATGGGTAGCGCAATTGGTGTGCATTCTCCCTTCCACTACAGAGGTCGGGGGTTCAAGCTCTCTCGTTACTAAAGTGTCTTAAGTGGGAGGTCTTGGTGTTAAGGTCTTAGGCTAGCCTCCCTCGAGGTATTGACGCTTGGTCCGAGGTGCACCATGCATTGTACGGGTCGTGGGTTGCTGATTAGCATAAGCGAAAGGCGGGCTCGTGGATCCTCGATTACCAAAAAAAAAAAAATTCAAGACTAATTAAGATTGAACCTAAAATTAAGAATATTTTTAAGGATTATCTAAGTAGAAACCTATGCAACATAAAGGTGGGTCATAATGGAAAATCATTAATCAAGGGTCTATAGGTTATTTACTTTTTTTCTTTAGGGCTCATTTCGTAACACTTATGTTCCCGGGAACAATTTCTTATTAGAAATGATTCTTTTTTATTATGCTCCCGAGAACAATTTCTAATGGTGCGCATGATAAAATTTCTGAAATAGAAATTGATTTCTGAAAAGAAATTGATTTCGGCGTAAATCGAAACCGAGAAGCTAAAAATTTTAGCTTCGATTTCTTCTTTAAATCTATTTATGGAATAGAAATCTGTTTCAAAATAGAGAAATCAAATTGTGCTACCAAACGGATTGCCCAAACCTATTCGGAGAACGCAGAAAAATAGAGAAATCAAGAAACAGAAATTTTATCATGCGCATTTTAAGGCATTTGGTAACTGTCCAAAATTTTTATTCTCATAATAGAATTTGTTTGATACCATTCTGAAAATTTCTAATTCAAATCAAATTTTTAATAATTTTATTTCTTTTTTCTTATTTTCTTTTTCTTCAACGTCTACCGGTCGCCAGCCTTGAGATGATCGGTGACCGGCTAGATGAGGGTTGACAACCTTGCCGGAGCATTGTAGGCCCCCAACAAGGCCGTGCCTCATCGGCCGAGGCTAGGCGAGCGACCTCGCCCAGATTTGGCGAGGCCAAGCTCGCCCGCGGCGGCCGGGTGAGCTCGGCCTCACCTAGCTAGGTGAGGCTGGTCGAGGGAGGCCTAGCGAGCTCGCCGGTGAGGCTCGGGCGAGGCCCGCCTAGCCACCAACGAGCTCGCCAGGCCTCACCGGATCTCACCCTAGCCTAGCGAGCCTCCGACGAGCTCGTTGGACCTCACCCAACCATCGTCGTCGGGTGGGTGGCAGACGGCAACGGCAACGGAGGGTGGTGGCGGCAATAAACAGCAATGGTGGCAATGGCAACAATTGAAGAATAAGAGAGAGGGAAGAAGAACAAGAAGAAAGAAGAGAAAAGAGAAAAACTAGGTGGGCTTGATTTTAGAATTGTTCATGGGAATAAAGAATCAACTTTTTTCTACTTCTCGATTCTGCTCCAAATTTACTTCCGAGAACAAAAAAATAGAAATTTGTTGTCGGAGACAAAAATTTTACCAAACGGATTTTTATTCTAAATCTACTCTCGAAAATAAAAGAATATAAATTTTCACTATTTGGCCGAGGGTCTTAGTATCATTATTATTATTTTTTATGCTTGACGAGAAGCTAAAATGCTAATCTTATATGTTAAATTAGTGGTCAAATGAATTTCCATATGTGAGTTAAGTGCACCATTTCGACCCCGTTTGGTTCGGCTTTCCCAAGGGGCTTTGGGCCCCCAAAGCCCCTTGGGGAAAATATTTTGCATTTGGCATGTGTTTTTGAAAGCTCATTTGCCCAATGTCAACATTCCCAATGCTGAAAGCCTAATGTTGGGAAAGGGCTGCTTTAAGCATTGGCATTTTGGAGATGTGATTTATTGTTCACCGAGTCAATGTTCATCATCTTCTTTCCCGCCCATCTTATTCGCCGTTCGTCTTCTTCTTCCCCGCCTGAGAGTTGGGCTTCTCCGGTAGCTGCCACCGCCGCCTGGGGGTCGCATGTCTTCGGTGAGCACCGCCTGGGGTGGCGCTCGGCCGAGCTTCGCGATGGGCGGCGCTTAGTTGCGAGTGGCTAGATCTGACCGTCGGGAAGCCTCACATAAGGTTAGGTGACCTCAAGCGTTGCTTGAGTCGCTCAACCTCAAGCGGTGTCGTCTGATGCCGCACAACCTCAGGCATCACCTGGGTCGTGCAACTCAGGGCGTCACCTGAGGTCGTCAACCTTAGGTGAGCTACCTCCTTGCCACCACCACCGCCACTGCATCCCCACCACTGCCAACGCCACCGCCACCAACCGCTCCCCCACGATTTTCCCCTCTCCATGTAGCATCTCCTCCTCCCTTTTCCTTTCTTTTTTTTTAATTTCATCTTAAAGTTTGCTTTGCAAAATATACACAAAAATGAGTTTCCAAACAGACTTGCATTCACAAAATGTCCATTCACTCAAAGATAGTTGAGGAAATGCAAAGTTATTCGTCACGTCTCGATCCTCCGAGCATGTGTCCATCTCTCAGTGGTCGATTAATTTATGACGTCCTAGGACGTGTCGCCAATCCATTCTTTTTAATGCGCATGCGGAAGCAAATACCCCAGACAATCAAAGATGAGATAGAAAAGTAAGGCCACAAATTTTCAAAAATCAAATCACACATTTATACATAACATACTAAGTCATATACAATAATAACCGATATATACAAGGTCTACAAAAAGGGAGGTAGATGGCTACAAATTCTCTAAGAATTTAAGTCTTCAACTGAATACTCCGGGGACTCTGGATCCGAAGGATTCGGGTCTACCACCGAACCACCTAGAGGATCGGTCGTACCCTCACCAAACGCGATCTCCAACACCGACCTAAGAATCTCAGACTCTGAAAGGGGGCTTTCTCTGGGTCCATTTTACCCGTAACAATACCACGATTTGAATTTATGGGATACCTTATGGGGTAGGCCCACATCAACCCAGACAATGGATCTCACGAGTTCATAGACTCAGGCTCCTTGGCTCCCAAGGAGGGGAATCTGAGAGTACTACTCGATAACCTTCTTCAGTTGGCCAAAACACTCGGGGGGTACATCCATCTAAGAACCTATAAATGTTATCGCACAATGGGGTGAGATGATATCTTAACAAGTTCTTCCCCTAAGCTCCAACTAGGAAGGAAATACACATAAAAGCTGCCTAAACACACATGAGATATCGGACTTACATTTGTCTCAGTTCCTTTCTACAAGTCAGTATAGTACAAAACTCAACAAATCCACTTAATTCGAATCAAACCATCAATCAACCAGTCAATCAACTCAAGTCCACATCAACCGTACTATCTATCCCTTCAATACCATATATCCATCCTTTGATACTACCACTATTCACAACAGTTGCAATATATGGTCTTAGCTCGCTCAAGTTGATATTTAGATAGATAGCTCACTCAAGCTGATACTTATAGATCGTGCTCACTCAAGTTGATAAAATGATCATAATATATATATATATACTTAAGCTAATAAAACGACCTTGATTCACTCAAGCTGATAAATCCCCACATTGAAAATACCCGATAAAATAGTCGTGTATAGGTACGTAGTTGGCATGAGCCAAAACCTTTGTATCTTTCCTTTAGAAATTCTCACTAATCATAATAATCCATAAACACATTTTTGGCGCTATAGACCGACGCTCGGTATTTTCCAAGTAAATACTGAAATTACTCAATTTTGGAATAAATAACCAAAATTGTAATTCTCACTCAATTTGCACAATCTAACATTCAATTAAATAAACCAAATACACCATTGCAATTAACACAAAATTGCGGTCACCGGCTATCCCGGTCTAATTTCTGAAAAATAAAAAAAAATTAAATAATTATCAAAATTAATTAAATAAATACCAATAAATACTATAAATGCACACTTAGGTTGGAAAAGCCTAATTAAATCCCAAAATGGGTCCAGAAAATTTCCGAACCAATCTAGATAAATAATATAGCTAATCTAGTCTCTAATTACCCTACTATAACCTCCTAATATGCATAAATAAATAATTAAATTGCTAATCCGTTCTAACTAACCACCTAATTAATACTTAGCCTAAAATAATCAATATTTAAGCATAATTAACTCCCTAAGCGGAGATTAGTGAGTAAACTCACTGGTTTTGAAATTCAATAAGTTCACGGCAATGACGAGGCGGAGATGAGCGACAAACTCTAAAGCGGCAACACCTTTCGAGGTTCGGAAGGGGTCCAAAGCGAACCAAATAGTACATGGCTAGCCAAGGGGCTTCGGTTCTGTTGCTTGGCCGAAGAAGAGAGCTGGGCGGCTGGTTCGGCACGAAATAGCAAGGACGGGGCAACAACGGCCAAATGGGGGGGACGGTGGTTCCGGCGACTCAGACGGCAATGAACAACTCTGGACGACGGCTCATGGACGCACTGATGGCAAGACGAGTGCGAGACCAACAGCGGATGGCTGGATGCGAATGGGACGAGCAGCGGCATGTAGGTGAGCGGGCGCGACTTTGGCTGCTCGGACAACAATCTGGGTGGTCGGACGAAGATGGCTGGCTTGCTGGTTGCTTCCTTTGGTTTTAGTGAGGTTAAAAAGGCTTCTCATGGGGAAAGTGAAGCTTGCCATAGAAGAAGAAGGGCTAAAGGCTTGGAGGGGGCCACTCCTCTTCATTTATATCCTCTTGTTCCCTTAACCAAGGCCCCACCATTGCTGGCTATCTTCCTCAGCAATTTTGCAGCCACAAGTCTTTCTTTAGAAGCCATTAAAGTGGTTTAAAGGTTGAGGGACCAAGGGGCTACGAATTTTGAAGTAATTTCCCTCAATTCCACTTCAATTCCCACTTGAATCAATTAAATTCGGTCCCATAAATTAAACCAAAGTGCTCACGATTAAATTGACATTTTTTCTCACCATTAGAACCAACTTGCATCCCAAAAACGCGATAAAAAAACAGTCCCCTGAATTTTCCAGTCGAAAACAACCCTATAATGAATTTCCCCAAAAATCTCGGTTTGCAAAAAAAATCTTTGGAGGATGAGTCGACCTTCCTAAAATGGCTCGTGAAATAACAAAATATTCAATTTTTAAAATCAAATTCAAATTCGCGGTTAATTTCAATCTAACGCGATTTTAGCGTGATATAATCTACCGGGTAATTTTTAGAAATTTTTGATGCAATTGACCCGTGATTGATTAAGCCACGACATACATCTTTGACACATTGGCGACTCTTGGTGGCCGTGAAAATCTCGAGATCTCAAATGCGGATAGAGGGTACCAAAACGATAGAAAAATCAGTCTAGTGCCGATCGACGAGAATTTTGCAATTTAGTGGAATTACCCATACTTAATCACATATTTCACCCATTTTGCAATTTTGCATTAAAATTCCTTAATGACTTCCCTAAATAGTCTTGTTATCTCATAAGTGATCGATTTAGAGAATAGCACTATAGGTCGATGAAAGATCCGATTTATTTAATTTAAAACATGACTCAAATTTCATGATGTCACACCATTTCTCCAAAGTTAAACTAAATGGGCCCCTCGTAGGTCGGGGATTACTTATTTTAATGAGACGATGTTTTCCTCCATTCTTGGATGGAGAATGCTCTTTATTTTATTTAGAGAATAGGCATGAAAACCTGGTTATTTAAAGGTCCATAAAACATATGCAAGGCCCGCGAACACGTTAAGTGTAAGCTTATGGTTTATACAAATGATCCAAACCTAGAGCAGTCTGATTTCAATCAATTTTTTTTTTTTTTATGGGCGGGTTATATACATGGAGATTATCCACATATATTAAAAGTTAAATGTACCGGTGAATGAAGGGAAAAAAGATTTTTAAAAAAAAAAACATATTATTCTTTAAGATAACGGTCGTCGTCATGGGGACGAGAATCATCGACTCGAAGCCCGAGGTGAATATGCTTCTCATTGCCTGGTTGCCCCATCAAAAGAGTCAAAACTACAGTGTTGACCAAAGTATCCAATAACCTGTCCGGCCGACGAGAGGAGATGAGAATGTCAATTAAAGCTGAGATCAAGGTCGAAATCAGCATGCATTGATTATAGGGGGGAAAACACTAGGAAGCTTCTTTCTTTTTCCATTGGCTTTTCAACTTTATTAGCTGGTCTGTGCTCGAGTGGTTAATCATAAAATCATTGATCTCCAGCGATTCTTATTTGCTCTTTCGACCTTTTTGCCTTCTTTAGTTTGCCCTCTCCTCAGAGTTCGGCGACGTCGTCGTTTCAGAAGTTTTCTCTTTTGGATATTTCCACTTGCGCGTCGGCTTGGCCTGTTCAGTGCTGGATGCAATACTATCAAGCTCCATTTGTCATTGAGCATTTCATGATTGAGTGGGAACTCCACATGCGGCATAAGTCCCTAAAGGTTTCGTTTAAATAAATTCAATCAGTTTGGACCGTTCGCGCTCTCGAACAGAATATTTATAATTATCGTGAGATCCTTATAATAATATTTAGAGCAAGTTGCTAACACTCGTTGCCGTTCCCTATACCTTTACCTTTCTTTTTCTTTTTTTGGTCGGTCTATACCTTTACTTATCAAAGAGGAAAAAAGAAAAGCTCTCAAATTCTATGAAGATACGCTCATATATCGAGAATAACATTACTTTTATAGCAATGCGCTTTACGAACAAATCTTAATCCAGAAGCTGAATCACCTCACTTCTCTCAACAGCATTATGTTTATCTTCTTACTTAAGTTCAATTTGTTTCACCGAAAATGAATAATTTAGAAATGATTTTTGTATCGCTTAAAATAATGGGTCAATAAAAAATGTTTTAATTATTGACGATAATTTATGTCTAAATATTTTCGTGAGTGGAGAAAAATATTTTTCGTTCATTTATTTTTGTAAGAGACACAAATAATCATTTTTAAGAAAAACATTTTTTAAATAATTTATTTTCTACGGAATAAACAGAACATTCATCTTTATTTTACATCTTTTTTCTTTTTCTATAGGTAAATATTGATGACACGTTCTGTGACCGGTCAATGCGACACGTTAGTATGTGAAGGAGTTGTTCCCACAAGCACTATGAGCTGCTCTGCCTTTTGGCCAAATTTGACTTGGAAACACGGTCGAGACAGAAAGCTTCATGGGTCGGCTGAACACCTGCTAAGATTCTGGAACATCATATATAATTAACATCACCACATGTTGCATGCAAATATTGTTCGATTCCTAACTTATCAAATACTCAAATCAGAATCTATACTTGCCGTGGGATTGACATATAAATGTCCCGAGTGGGTTGACTCGTACTTGCTTCTAACTGCACTTACTTTGGCATTAAAGCATGAGCCATTTTAAATTGGAGGACGAGAACCACCGCTCTTCAAAAGTAGCATCTCGTCGGCATACTGTCCAAAAATATCAGAATCTCATTTTTATACAAACTCATGTTAAATAATTCCAAACACGTATTTGCTGAGAATTCACTACTTACTGTAAAATAAAGAGCTAAGAAATTTTATATTAACTATTGTTTCGCCAAAAAGTGCCGACGAAAACCTTTCGAAATGTGGATTGATGTGGAAATCCACAAAGTGTATGATATTGCTTCTTCTTCTTTTTTTTTCTTTTGTTTTATAAATTCTTTGAAAAAAAAGAAACAAAATTGATGAGAAAATTAAGGGCGTTCATGATGCCTATTATGTTTCTCCGTTTTTGTTTTGTTTTGTTTTTTTTTTTTTGTTTTCAGAAATAAGTTTGAAACAGAAATCCGTTTAGTAATACAATTTATTTTTTTATTTTTGGGATAAATTTTGTGCTAAAAAAAGAAGTGAAAACTTTTTTCATCGCTCACCCCCTCTATCTCCTGCATGTTCTCCCATGAGAAAACCATCTTCCTCCTCCCTGAGACTCTCCCAATCCTAAACCCCCATATTGGCTTCCGCCTCCTTTGCCCCCTCCGACCCCTCTGCCTCCGTCGCTTCCAGCAGCGGCTACTACACCTCCACCTCCTTCCCCAAGCTCTCCTTCGACACCCACATCGGCATGGGCACCTCCTCCCTCTCCAACAACACCTCTCTCTTTGACTTCCACCACTCCCTCCTGGACAATCCCATCACCTACGACTTCTCCGAGCTCCGCTCTGCCACCGACAACTTCCTCGTCAAGCCCCGCTACTCCTCATCCTCATCTTCCTCATAGGATTATTCCTTATGCGGCAAGGACATCATCATCTTCTAGGCAAGTTCAGGCATAAGATCGACATGGGTAGCCTCAAGAACCTCCTCGGGATGATCTACTGGAGCCTCCTAGTTAGCATCACAAAGCTACTCAGCGCCTCTATCTCGGACGACAACATCTTCTTCGTCTATGAGTCTGTCGATAGCGCCAGCTTCTCCAATCGCTTGCGGAACCCTAAAATTCCCAATTTCACATTCCTCGAGACCTAGATGTCGAGGATGCAGATCATCGCCGACGTCTCGCACGACCTTGATTCCATCCACAACAACATCGGCCTCAACATGATTTTCGTTCACAACCACATTAAGAGTAGCAACATCGTGGTGAAGGAGCTGTCATTCAAAGCCAAGATCTTCCACTTCAAGAACGCCTAGCTGTGCAGCAAGTGAGACGAGAACAATGTGCTCCGAGAGCAGGCAGGTCTAGTGAAGGGCAGTAATGACATCAGGGACGAGAGGGTCGGAAATTATATGTTGTCATCAAACAAGTTCTTATTTTAGGAACATAAATTTTGTGCCCGTTATCAATTGTGGCCAAATGCTCAGAAACTCGTACGGGGAATAGATATTGAAAAATCTATTTCAGGAGGCTAGAAATTATGCTTGAGAACATAACGGTTATCATTCATGCCTCAAAAGTACAAAAGCCAGAGGCAATTTTGTCCATCTATGCAAAGGAGTACTGAAGATGTAAAGATAAAGTGAAAGTAAAACTAAACAATTGGCATTCATTGGGCATGAATTACAATTCTGGTATTTACAGCATTTATTGATAGTTAACGATGATTACAAATAAATCAAATGCACTCTCCATAACTCCTAGAATTTAGTATCAAGTATCTACAAACAATTAATCAACACATAGAACAACTCCAGGGATAAGCATAACAAGAGTGCCATAACTTTCGTACGACGTTTACTTGAGAGTCGCAACTTTTTTCCCCTCATATAAGTGCCATAAATTTGAAAAATTGATCACTTGAATGCCATCGACGATTTGCCTCTTCGGAAAATCCGACGTGGCATTAAAATAAATAAAACCATCGGACAAGGAGTGCCGACAAGCTAGAGTGAGTAATTTGATGCCAAACAACATCATAGGACTCATTGAATTAAAGAATCGCGGCTTACTTCAACAAATTGGGGAAAAAACCAATTCTCATCTTGAAGAACCCTAATCACAAACCTTACCAAACCCAAGATTTCCAATTCTTAAAATTAGGGCATTTGAATAAGGGAGTTTCAAGGATGAATATTCAAAGAGATATTTATTGAGTGTTGCTTATCTTGTTATTGTCAGGTTTGGTCTAGTTTGCGGTCATATATAACCTTAGTAATGAGAAAAGGCCATTGGATCTACCATACTTGCAAGAACAATGAAATGTGTTGTTGTATTTAGAGCAATAAATGTTAGTTCATGGAATGTTTTTATTCTGGAATGTTGTTACTTTTGACAATTCTTTGTATATAATTGAATGGCTTGGTTTGTGATTACTTGAATGGATTAAATGGCAATATATGGTTGATTTGGTGGGAAATGGTATTTTATGATGCAATTTGTGCATTATTGTTGGTTTATATAAATAATAGATGGTTTGCAATTTGCACTACAGTTTCTGTAGTGAGAACAAAGATGGTCCTGCATTTTGTGATTGGTATTGGCTATTCTGCGTATGGTGTTGAAGGACGGTAGAATTTCCAATAAGTTTACAAATGATTGTTTGAGTGCCATATATTTTTTAAGTAAGCATTTAGGTTCATCAACTTTTTAAAAGTTACAACTTAGAGCGTGTTTGGTAACGATTCTGTTCCCGGGAGTAGATTCTGATCGAAATGATTTTTTTTTTTTTTGTACATATTCTAAGCATTTTAAGCTATTTGGTAATTGTCCAAAATTTTTTATTCTGGAATAGAATTGTGTTTGGTACTGTACTTATTGATTTTGCTCCAAATTAATTTCTTTTAATTTTTAAATAATTTTTATACTTTTTATTTATTTTTTCTTTTATTTTTTTTATTTTTTCTCTTATTCTTCTTCTTCTTCAGGCCGGTCGGCCGGACGCTTGACCGGCCAGACGAGGGCCGGCGACCTCACCGGCGTCACCGGCCCTTGTCAACCGAGCCTTGTCAAGAATCGGGTGAGCCTCGCCGGTGGCTAGGCTTGCCTCCGGCGAGCTCACCGGAGTCTTGCCAACAACCGGCAGCAGCAACGGCGGACGGCGGTGGCGAACGGCGGCAGATGGGCGGTTGATGAAGAAGAAGAAAAGATAAGAATAAGAAGAGAAAATGGAAGAAGAAAAGTTGTTTTGATTCTTAGATTTGTTCACGGAACAAGAATCAATTTTTTATTTATTCTTGATTTTATTCCAAATCTACTTGCAGGAACAAAAAAAATAGAAATTTGTTCCCGGGAACAAAAATTTTACCAAACGCAATTATGTTCGTAAACTACTCCCGGGAACAAAAATCAGAATCTGACCCTTTTTACCAAACATGGCCTTAGTTTTCTCAACTTTTTAAAAGTGACCACTTGGGTTCATCAATTTTTTAATAAGTGTTGGTTTCACTTTCTTAAACACATCTTGTAGTAACTTAAGCAAGATTCCTATGTCTCTTTCTTATCATTATGTAACAGCTTACAATAAGTATTATTCCACAGTACCATCAACCTTGGCATGAGTTCACACCAAATAGCATTGCATTTATACCAACTAGCAAAAATATGCTTGCACCAGCAATCATACTCTCTTACATCAATATTAAGGCGATGTTCTTACATTTAGACCAAACAACATTGTTGATAAACACAAAAGCAATTAAAAAAAAAATTGCAACGGTAATATCAAACACCTATTAATATTATTGTTAAACACATCACCAGCCAAAATGCAACAATAATAGAGTTTCACCTTCACCTAACAACAAAATCCTAAACATTGTCACCTAATAGAAGAAACATAAAGAGACAACCCCTCCTATCCTCCCATCAATCAAGTTGAACGACCTGGTGACTTCATTTTTTTTCAATGGGATCTTCATATGATTCATGATCCTTGCACTCTTCAGAATGGGAACTATAGGTACATTTTTCACTTGTATTGCTTTTCTCATTGTTTTATCTTTTGGAAGATGCATTCTTTTTCCTAGAGCTTCATGTCTTTTGGTGTTGTCTCTTGTTGAACTTCCTATGTTTGGTCTTGGCGCTATGGCTATAGGTTAAGATTAATGTATAGTGACATTTCCAGGATCATTTGATTGAGATGGAGCTAATGTTTAGGTCTTTTTTGGTGCGTGTTTTTGACATGTATTTTCTACTCTTTATTTCGGAGCTGCCATTAATTGATTATAGATTATGCTCGAGTTACCATTTATCGGTTTATCAGTGCTTGCTTTTAGCTTTCTGGTTCTAGGTGCAACCAATTCTTGACTTCATCTTCATTGAGATATCAGCACGTCTAAACTTCTCTCGGGCTATAACCATATAACCTTGTTTGGTTACCATTTAACCAAATGACATAAATTAAATGCATAACACCTAAATAAGTTACATTCAAAATCGTCATGCTGGTATTCATGTCTCTAAAAAATCCAAGGTCACGTTCCCTTATCCTTTTCACAATATACACCATGTGCATATTGTGGTGCAAAATTTTGAGTAATCATTCACCAACTCTTTTTTCTAACCTACAAGATGACATAACAAAATGAAGTTAATGCACCAAAAAGTACATACAATGGCAATAACCATAACAAACAGCTTACTTGACATTATTTCCTCTATTATATGACATTCAAGCCACATGTAAACCACGTGGATTCTATCATGACAAATCTAACTTCAAGTAAACAAAATTATGGTCGTGGAGCTAGCGGTGTTGGAATTTTTAATGGATGGACTATATTGATTATATTTTTTATAGTTCAAATACAAGATGAAACAAAAACAAAAGTCAAGGGATCTATTGACACGTAAATTTTCTCCCAATTTATTTTTACATAATTCCAAAAAAAAAAGTTCGAACTTTATTTCTCCTAAAAGTAAATTTCATTATAATGTTGCTTTCTTGCAATTTAAATTACTTCGTGATTTAGGAGAGGTTCTAAAAAGTGGGATTAGGTTTTCTGGAATTTATTCCTAATAAAAAAATGAAGGGAAAAAAAGGTGAAAAAGAGGACCATCGTCATTCATGCAGGAGGTTATTTGCACGTTTATTATTATTATTATTATTATTATTATTATTATTATTATTATTATTATTATTATTATTATTATTATTATTATTTTCTCTGAGGGTTGGTTTGGGGGGGGGGGGGGGGTGCGCTGCTATAGATTCGGAACAAATGCCATCTCTAACAAGGTCGTGTAATGAACCTTCTCTCATCTATGCGAGTTTCTCTCTACCTCATGGTAGTGTCCACCCCTTTCCTTTACAAGCCCTAAACCCTAGTCTGATTTCCTGTTTCTTTACTCAGCTTCCAAAAATGGAAAAATCACAAAAAACAAAATTTAAGGTATGCTATGTGTTCTCTGGAGGGTATCTGGTCTCCATCGGATAGGATCTTCACCGAAAGCATTTCTTCAGCGATCAGGAGGTATCGGGATCTTCACCAGTCATGATGTGTGATCGTAAGTTTTCCTTCAGGTGGAGAGTTGCGTGATGCTCTCAGTATAGTTTCTTAGTGGCAAATCAGCCTCTCCTGATATCCGGTTGTTTTTCTTTCATGTTTGTCTTTGTCTGGCTGACGAGTTTTGGATTGGAACAGTTGAATCTGGGTAGGTTTGGAGATGCGGACAATCTAGATCTGATACTCCTCTGGAAAAAGATTTGAAAGTTAGTGAAAATGGAGAGCAAAGAGGAAAATGAGATGAGAGTGGCTGCATTATGTAAAAGTCTTGGGCATTTGTGATCTGAAGAAGATGTAGTCCAAGTATCTGATGAAATACCTCAATAGAAACGAGAGGAATGCAGTCGAACTCTTTTTGGAAAATTGTATTCTAAACCAAACGTGAACTATCCAGCATTCATTACTACAATGAAAAAAGCATGGAAAACAGAAGAGGTTATATGTTCCCAGAAGGAACCGGGGCTATTCAGTTTTTTATTCCCAACGGAGGAGGAAAAGCAGCGAATCAAGAGGAACTCACCTTGGTCATATTCCACAAATCTGATTGTCCTGAAACAATGTCTCCCTGAAGTCCCTGAGCACTGCTACGATTTCACTAAGGAAGAATTCTAGGTGCGTATTGGAGGAGTTCCCCCTGGGTGGAGAATAGAAAAAGTGTTTAATGAACTGGGGAAAAGGGTGGGAAATGTAAAAGAAGTTCAAATCAACTCAACAACTAATGCTCAAAACAGAGGAGGAAGAGTTAGAGTTGAGATTGATCTGACCTCACCTTTTAAATCGGGAGCTATTATGGATATTGGCAATAGCTGGCTTTGGGTGGAGTTCAAGTATGAGCATCTTCCACACTACTGTTTCTCTTGTGGCCGAATTGGTCACTATACAACTGACTGTCTTGAAATTCCATATGCAACCTCACCTTGGGCAATGAACAAAAAAGGGTTATATGGACCCTGGTTGAAGGCAGAAACAAGCGATCACAGTCCCTATTGGGATGCATTTTATGGGAATATGGAGGATGAATTAGTAGTGGAAGAAACTATACCTGTTCAATCAAATCCACCGAGGGGTATGCACTTCAGTGATCAAGAGCCAACATCAAATTTGCAAATAGTAGCATGCAGCAAAAAGCAAACAGTGGGCAACCCAGACAAGGTGAAAAACCCAGAAGAAGTACCTATTGCAGCAGAAGTCCGAGATCGTGGAAAACAGGTACTATACACTGAAATTCAAAAACCTCTGTTATCAAAAGTTGAGAACAGCAGCAAGAAGTCTATGAAAGTACAAAAGGCTAAAAAACATAAATGTCTACCAGCAACATCCCCAATCCTTACAGATGAAATAGAACTCCTGGAGACCCCGGTGCAACTGGTCCAAGAAGGACAGGAATGGGCTTTGGTGGCTAGCCCTAATAAGCCACCACGAAGCCATAAAAATAGTTAGTTGGAATTGTCGTGGGGCTGGGCAACCCCCTGACAATCCGAGAACTAAGAGCTTTAATAGCTCTTGAAAGGCCTAAGCTACTCTTCCTAATGGAGACAAAAAATAAAGCAGCCATGGTGGAAAAGATTTGCAAAAAACTTCAGTTTCAGAAACTACACTTGGTTAATCCAATAGGAATAGTAGGAGGTTTGGCAATCATGTGGCAAGAGAAAATCGATTTAAAAGTAAATGCAAGTTCTAAACAACTCATAGACGTGCAGTGTATTGATCCTGAAAGTAAACAGCTTATGCAGATTACCTTTGTCCATGCATCTACTGATTTTGGTGAGCGTATGGAATTATGGCATGTGCTGGGAAATATTAAGCCTTTGTCTTATCTTCCCTGGATCTGCATAGGAGACTTTAATGAGATTCTGTATGTATGGGAGAAAGTGGGAAAAAAGGAAGCAGATAATAGAAGAATTGTAGCGTTTAGAAACATGATTAATGATCTATCCCTAATGGATGTAGAATGTCATGGTTGTGCATTCACATGGACCAATAACAGGGAGGGGGCAGAGTTGGTAAAGAAGAGACTTGACAGAGAACTATGTTCTCTAGAATGGCGAGTTACATTCCATGATGCCGAAGTCCAGGCCCTTCCAGCCATAGGTTCGGACCATAGTACCTTAGTCCTCAGCCTGTATCTTGGAGTACGAAGAAAGAAAAAACAGTTCAGAATGGAAGTTTTCTGGATAGAACATACAGATTATCAGGCAGTTATTCAGCAAGCATGGGCAGAGAATTTAAGCCAAATAGTCCCTTTTGCAGAGAAATTAGGGAGAACATCACAAGCATTAACTAAGTGGAGCAAACAGCACTTCTCAAATGCCTACACATAGATCAAAGACCTAAAGCAAGCATTAACAGGTCTGATGAATCAAACAGATCAAAGATACAAGTAAGCAAACAAGGCAGCAAATTATCAGCAAAATAGACACTCTCGTAAAACAAGAAGAACAGCCTTAAAGGGAATGAGATCACGCATTAAATGGCTTCATTAGGGGGATCAGAACACACGGTTTTTTCATGCTACAACAGTTAATAAAAGATAACAAAACCGTATTTCAATGCTGCAATTAGAGGATAACAGATGGTGCAGAGAACCCACGATGATACAGACACATATTCAATCCTATTATGAGAATCTATACAAGACTGATGGTCCAAGATACTACCAGCCTATCCTGAATCAATGCCCAACCCCAATAACAGATAATATAAACGAAGATCTGGTGGTAGTACCTACATTGGAGGAGATCCATGCAGCAGTGTTTCAATTGGGAGCCTACAAGGCTCCTAGCCCTGATGGTTTCAACGGAATTTTCTATCAACAATCATGGGAAATTATAAAACCTAACCTGATGCAGCTGGTACAGAAGTTCTTCCAAACAAGTGTTCTCGACCCCCGAATCAACCAGACCCACATTGTGCTGATTCCCAAAGTAAAAAGTCCTGAAAATATCAGTCAATTCAGACCCATTAGCCTGTGCAACTTTAGTTACAAAGTTATATCAAAAATATTAGCCAACAGACTAAAAAGGTGGCTGCCACTTATCATTGAACCAGAGCAGGGAGCTTTTGTCCCAGGGAGACAAATTCAGGACAATATCTTCATTGTACAAGAGGTTCTGCATCACCTACGCAAAACAACAAGGAGGAAAAAGAATCAGGCCATCCTGAAACTGGATATGTAGAAAGCATACGATAAGATATAATGGGATTTTGTGAGAGATCTTATGCTGCACATGGGGTTTCATGTAAAATGGGATTCTTTAATTATGCAATGCATCTCAACAGTTACCTACAGTGTGAAAGTAAATGGAGAACCTACCTCCTTTTTCCATCCTTCGCGAGGCCTTAGACAAGGTGATCCACTTTCACCTTATATCTTCATTCTAATGTCCAATGTGCTAACCTGGATGATGAAAAAAGCATTAGAATATGGTACAATCACAGGAATACAGCTAAACAGAAATTGCCCTAAGCTATCACACTTAATGTTTGCTGATGATGTGATCTTCTTTCTGGATGGAACTATATCAGAGTGTCAGAATGTTGCCCAAGTATTAAATCAATATTGTTATGCTACGGGCCAGGCAATCAATTTAAATAAATCAGGAGTTTCTTTCAATGGTAGCTGTCCAGCAGTTCTAAAACAAAATCTAGCCACAGAATTGAGAGTTCCTATTCTATAGAGAACAGGAAAGTACTTGGGCATACCTACTGAATGGGGACAATCCAAAAAGGAGTTGTTTGCATGGATCCTGGCCAGAGTAAATTCAAAATTAGCATAATGGAAAGAAAAATTATTGACAAAGGCAGACAAGGAAGTGCTAATAAAAAGTGTGGTACAATATTTACCTACCTATGCAATGTCCATCTTCAAATTGCTCGTATCTATCTGCAAAGCCATAGAACAACGAATAGCATCATTCTGGTGGCAAAATGGCAATGTAAAAAGAGGGCTGCACTAGAAAAGCTGGGAAATATTGAAGACTCGAAAGGATACAGGGGGTTTAGGGTTCAAGGATCTGCTAACCTTTAATAGAGCCATGCTCGGCAAGCAACTTTGGAGACTAGCCACCTCCCTTTCAGCTCTATGGAGCAGAGTGCTGAAAGAGATTTATTTTCCCAGTGGTGATGTCTAGACAGCTTCGAAGGGACACCGACCATCATGGGGTTGGCATAGTTTGATGCTTGGTAGAGACACCATAAAGGACAACATAATAGGGTCAGTAGGCGACGGAGAATCTATTCGTATTAGAGAAGACAGATGGCTAACACAAGGTGTAATAGGAGGCCAACCGAATCAGACAAAGCCTAGATCGGTATCTGAATTGATAAATGCAGAGCGCAGAGTATGGAAACAACAGCTTATCTTTCAACTGTATGATGAATCAATTGCAAATGAGATATTAGCTATCCCCATATGTCAGCAATCAAAGCCAGATATGTTGATATGGACAGGCAACAAAACAGGGCAATACTCTGTTAAGAGCGGATACAATAGAGCACGGAAACAACAGAAACCGAACGTAACAAACCCTCTTGCTCTTATCAACCACCGCGTACCTTATGGACTCAACTTTGGAGTCTGAATGTGCCACCAAAAGTTCGATCTTTCCTCTGGAGCCTATGTCAGAACGCCCTTCCTACGAGGGAAAACCTATATAAAAGAAAATTTGTTACTGATCCATTATGCCCTTTCTGTTGGTCGAACATTGAAACTACAGAACACATGTTGTTTTTATGCAAGTGGACAAAGAGAGTATGGGAAGAACAGACTTTCGAAAAGATAAGACCAGACAGAAGTATTAGCCAAATAGATTAGTGGATTGTCAAAGCTTTCCAACGAGATCAGAGTTTACCTGTTCGAGAACTCATGGGAATGGTTTTGTGGCACATCTGGAAGGCGCGAAACACCTGGATATTCCGATCAAAAGAGCCTAGACCCGCAGATCTATTGAGCACAGCAAAGGAACAACAAGCGTTCTTCAGCCGAGGAAAAACAAACAAAAGCAAAAACTCAACCGATCTAACAAAACCTGACCAATGGAGGCCTCCGGAAGGGGATGATCTGGAATTAAATGTTGATGCGGCATGGTGCTCCGGTGATTTTCTCGGCTCTGCGGCGGGAATCGTTCGCGATCAGGAGGGAAGAATTCTCGAGGGTTTCGCTGCTACGATTAGGGTTTCCTCGGCAAGTGAAGCGGAAGCCCAGGCAATCCTATACGGGATCTCCTATACGCACGAACTCATGTCATCCCACGTGTAGGACTTCGGAACACGAACAGGGAAGTGGCATATTGAAAGCGACAGTTCTTCGGTCGTTGACATGATAATGGGCCGGGCCGAACCAGCTTGGAATCTTAAGGAGATAGTGCAGCGGTGCCGAAATGGGCTCAGTAGAAATTCAAATATTTTGGTGACTCATTGCCCTCGCCAAACAAACGCAGCAGCGGATTGGATAGCACGGAAACATCGTCTACAGTCTCTTCCACGTAATTGGCAAATTCCCCCCCCCCCTTATCCACTATGGAATATTTTATGTGCAGATCTTTTCCCATCTGAATTATGTAAGTCTCCTCCATAATTAAGTAATAGAAAGTTATCTTTTGACCAAAAAAAAAAAAAAAAAAAGGTCGTGTAAAATCATGGGATGATTTTTAAGAAATCAAAATAGAATGTCTATAAATATATAATATATATATATATATATATATATGTGTGTGTGTGTGTGTGTGTGTGTGTGTGTGTGTGTGTGTGTGTGTGTGTGTGTGTCCTGATTATCTTATTTTAATAGGTCAAAGTAGTCATATCCGACATATGGTAACTAATAAATGATGACATGTGATATAACCGGCCAATACAACGACATGTTCTGTGATAATAATCTAAACCTCACTATCATTAATGTGGCATGCAAAGGAGTTGCTCCCACCACTCATAAAATACTCGATCATAACTGATACTTGCCATGGGATTGGCATTTATTGTCCTGAGTGAGTTGACTCGGACTTGCTTCAACTGCTCTTACTTTGGCATTAAGGCTAAGCTCTTTTAAATGGGAAAGTGGTACAAATGGTCTTTAAATTTTGGGTCAACATATAATGTGGTTTCCAATCAATTTGTTAAATTTTGGATCAACTGCTCTTACTTCAGCATTAAGGATGAGCTCTTTTAATTTGTTAAATGTGATATTTGAACTATTAATAAATATTCAATTTAGTCACTAAATTATATGAAAATATTTAATGTCGTCTTTTTGTGAATTTTGAATTAACGGAATATGTTGATGTGGCTTCCGATATGTTAAAACTTGGATGGTGGACAAAAAAAAAAAGTTACACATGCGTCAACTAATTAAGATATCCATTTCAAATCATGATATAATAATTCATGTCATCAAATAATGATAGATATGTTAATAGTCTTTTTTTTTTTCCAAATAGATAGATAAAAAGATATATGACCCATTATTTTTTAAAATCCGACTTAGCACATAATGATCCACATCTTAAAAAATGTATAGTTTCTCGTTTGACCAAACGGAAAGACTACATTGAATATTTATTAATAGTTCGTGAGCCATATTGGACAGATTAAAAGTTCAAAGACACATTGGATGTTAAGTCAAAATTCAAGAACTATTCGTCTCATATTCCATTTTTAATTGGGGGAAAAGAATCCCTCTCCAAATCAACACATTTGTTCAAACTAAATAGTAGCATCTCTTCGGCATCTTTTCATCTTCGTTCTGCAAACAATTAAAGTCTCACTTTCACACAATACTAGTGCCAAGTAATTCCAAGTTTACATTAGATAAGAATTCACTGCCTACTGTCAAGTCAAGAGCTTGACATTTTGCGTTGACTTTGATGAAATAAGTAGACGAAACATCGCCAACTTTTTTTTTCTTGATATGATGATAGAAACAGTTCCACCAAAAGTTAGGGAAATGCAATGGATAAGAATGCATCCGGCGCAAAACAGATCAAGCCCGACTCGGAAGTGGAGATATTGAAAAATACAAAGAAAAAAAGAAAAAATGGTCAAAATCGACGAAGTCATGGGACCACGCGGAGAGAGGACAAACTAAAGAAGGCAAAAAGAAGATGAAAAGCAAGCAATAATATTGCTGCAGATTTAACCATTGGAAACATGATTGACGACACGAGCAAAATCCAACGAATAATCTGGAAAGGCCATGAAAAAGAGAGAAACTTCCTAATTTTTGCCATATCCAAGGCATGTCGATTTCAACCGAGATCTGCTTTAATTGACATGCATCTCCTTTCCTGGCCCAGACAGAATATTTGATAAATTGGTCTACTCTATACGTATGACGCTTTGATGAGGTAACCAGGTCATAAGAGCATCTCCACCTAGGATTTTGAGGGTCCCTTTTTTTTTCCTTTTACGACGACTCATTTAAAAGAGCAACATTTTTCTCAAATCACTAGTTGGACATCATTCACATGTAATTTAACTTATAAATATATATGCACAATGTCCATGTTTGGAGCCCGCAAATCAGAAGACTGATAAAATTCTCACAAATTGCATGCTGGACCATCTGCATAGGCCTATGGCCTGGCTTCAATCCATTCATGGGGTTTGCAGGATTTTCCATGAGCCTCTAGGTAACTGGGTCTCCACACTCATGCCCTGGATTATGAAAAAAAAGTATTCAACTAAGATTAAAGAAAAATATTGTCCTATTGCAAAAAAAAATAAAGTACGTTATTGAATAGAAGAAAAAGTTTAGGTACTCAATTGTAAAAAGGAGAAAAGTTAGGTATTTACCCCTAAACACTAGAGTCAACCCGCAACAGGTCAAAATGTTGGATGGTTAAATTAAATGTGAGATTATCACTAATCAATAGGTGGTGATTGGGATGATTTCAATAAAAGGGTTATGTCCACTGGGAATTAATTCTAGGGTAACGATATGGGTGATCCTTTAACCATCAACTTCCTCATGTCCATTACACTCTATCACTCTCTCAACAGCCGAAGTCTCAAAATGAGCAACAACCTCAGTAACAATTTATGGTAATGGGTGGCATTGTCAAACTTTTGTGGATTTTTTATTCTTGCCATTGTAATCTCCACAAATTAATAAAATGTGTCTCACCACACATGCCAAGAACATGTTTTACCAAAAAGTTTCGATGAAATATCTTTCAAAATGTGGATCGATTGATATAAACTAACAAAGTTTATGAAGGTTTCTTTATTGATTATTGAAAGGAAATGTAAATGGCGAGACAATTAAGGGTACTAAGACTGGGAACAATGCTAACCATGTAAAATTTATTAAATATGTAAAGATCAACGAAAAAGTGAAGGGTTCAAAATTCAGGGGAGGCGCTAAATATATTAAGTGTAACTCAGGGGTAATGGGTTATCCTGCTTAAGTGTCACCTGGGGTTTACGGCGCAGCTGTCGGCTGCAAGCCGGTTCCTCCAGCACCAAAAAAAAAAAAAAAAACTGATAGTAAAGATGAATGCTTGGGTGTTTTTCAATTGATTGTCAACTCCACTATTCAACAGGTTGCATTGACCAAATTGTTGACTACAACACTCGGACACTTTTTGGTGTCAATACAAAGCATTTAAGTTTTAATCCTAGTTGATTTGAGCAGTAACTTGATAAGATCATATGCCAACTCGAACGAAGTCGTCATTTACAAATCTACCTCCGAAAGCCGCCAAATTTCGAAAGCGTGAATAAAGATAAAGGACATCTAGTTCAAAGTTGATGGGTCCCTCGTCCATGTTTACTTTTTCAAGTACTCCTGATCCACCAAGATTCCAATCATCAAGACGACTCTTGGGCCATCAAGAAGTTCGTCGCTTGAAGTTGCTGCTGCCGTCATGGCTCGGGGCATCGAGTCACCATGTCGTCAGCTCTCTGCCGTGCCACAAGGTCTCCATTGCCGGAGCTTGCGGTCCCGTCCTCCCTTCTCCCCCTTTCAGAGCCCTTGCCTTATCGAATTGGAATCGAGTCAACGTCACAGAGCTTGTCAGAGAAATTAAATTGCTGCTTAGAACAAAAACCACCATCCGCCGTCCTCGTAGTGTGGTCCTCGTTTGCTGTCTTCTCTAGCAAGATCGTTTCCGTTGACAATCTATTTTGCTATTTCCGTGGAAGTCGATCACCCATGTTTGCTCCTTGTCTACAAAATCTAGTGCAGCTGTTCGCGGTGTCATCTTTGCCTCAAACCATTTAGTAACCAGTGTTGCTATCACTCTGTGGCTGCATTGATCCGAGTAGAATCGGACCAAGCGGTGCCGTCGTAATTGATTCTTCGAGCTGGCCACATCTCACCACACCTATTCTTGTCAAGGCAAAACACGATATTGTCCCCCAAATCCTCTAGAAATTGGTCCAGTCTATTATATTGGCAATCTCGAGTATGGGGTTTTTGACTTAAATAGACTTGTCCGCAAAAGTTCGGGTATCAATATTGGGTAAAGGAGCATAAAGAAGCAAATCGATCTTATACTCAATTTCTCTGAAGAGAGGCAATTCATGTGGGAAATCCATAGAAAAAAAATATATTTTTAAACTCATCCATCAGAGGTTGCATTTTTTGGTATTGAGGTCTCTCTATCTCACTTTTGTTATTTTTAATCATTAGTATAGCAAAAACATTCTAGTTATGAATGACTCTTGTAATATTAGGCTAGTGGGCCCCAAAAGAAGAAAAAGAAAAAGAAGTTGAAAAGTCAATAAAGCAAAAAGGAGATGGGAGAGGGCTCGGCTAAATAGAAGCTGAGAGGTCCCACGACCAGAAAGAAAATAAAGAAAAGAAGAAGAAGATGAAGAAGAAGAAGAAGAGAAAGGGGAAGAAAGGAAAGGGGTTTTGGCACATGCACGCCATGGATGCCTCGCCAAGCCGACTCGACTCCATAACGCAGCATCCAAAAAGATATTAGGCCCCTCGTTCATCCAATTGAAGTAATTTATAGGTTTATGGCTCAAATTCGGAATTTTTGGAAAATCGAGCGATGAAGTCCAATTTTGGAGTTATTGAGCCGCGTATTTTTGTAGGAATGATAGTTTAGGGTGTTGTGGAGCCGTGGGATTTTACAATCATGATTTGAGCTTATGGTTTGTCCGAAACAAAATTTCAAAGTTTTCTACGTGCGGTGAACAGTACGCGTCCAACAAATTTGGGCTCGTATTTTGTCATTTTTCAACTTGATTTTGGGACGGTCAAGTTGGGATTCTTGTAATACATGTCAAGGGCTCTCTATTAACTATAAGTACGTTCGGATCAGGTTTCAAAGGAGAAAGTTAAGGCACGATCAAGTTTTGCGCTTAAACTCCGTGTGCAAATGACTTGAACAATCACCTTGGTTATGTGTTTTGTTAGCACGTAGAAGTCCTTTTGGTAGAATTAAGGCGTAATTTAGTTGTTTCATAGTTGAAATAGAGTTTTATTAGATTTTAACATTATTCATCGGTTATTTGATAGGGCCGTGAGTTCGACGATACGAGTATCGTTTGTCGTTTGGTCATAGACAACAAGGTGAGTGATACTATATTTTCTTTGGTTTTATAAAAATCATGTCTTGAAGTATATATGTATATATATTGAACCGAGAAGAGCATTTTTATTGCATAAAAACCAGATCGAGCAAGTGCTACTCTTTGGTTGATTGTGGATGTTTGAAAAGCGTATTATACAAAGTAAGTGGATAAATATATATATGAAATTGCTTTGCGAATGATTTATGAAAATGTTTATGATGATTTGAGAAATAGATATGAAATGGATGATGGGCTATGCTGCAAATGTTATTTGTTTGATTTAAGATATTGATTTACGAATTGAATTTCTATATTGGAGAATGGTTATTTATGCTCAATATGACTGTGAACCCAGTGATGGGTTTTTGGAGTATACATATCAGGTTTATGATATCTTTCTGGGCCCAACCATCGGCTTTGTAGGTGGAGACCTTGCTAAAGGGAGAATCTTGGTCGCCTTGTCACAAGGCGTTATGTCGTGACCATAGTTAGTTATTGAGCAAAAGATTAATCGATGGATAGACCATCAACGTGTGATTGATAGGAGATGAACCAATAAATAGACCATTGATATGTGTTTTTGATGGAGATTATTCAATGGATTTGACCATTGATACTTGACTTTTGATAGCGATTTAAATGAGTTCTCCACATTAGTATAAAGCTTTGATGATAAGAAATAACTCTTATATGATTCGATATGTATTTTATATATTGAGTTGGCGTTATGAAGTTTAGTATTGTTTTGTATACATGCATAGTAATGGTTCGATCTGCTTAGAAGATATGTACTACTCACTGAACTTGTGGTTGCTCACTCCTCTATTTCCAAACATTTTCAAGTCATTTGGTTAGCAGCTAGTAAGTCAAAGAGTGCTATCGATTGGGACATTTGGAAGTGGACTTTGGGTTTGGTTTAAGGCTGCGTCCTTCGGGTGGAAGGACGGCTGTGTTACCCCCATCCTTGTAGGATTTGGGGTGTGACAACTCTCTCCACCCATGTTTCATTCAAGAATAGATTTTCCTTACTAATGTTTCCCTTCCTAGGTTGATCCTTCGAGATCAGGAACACACCTAAAAGTGCAAGGGTAATGAGTTTCTAATCATTATGAAATGACTTTAAGTGTTCTTAGCCCATCATATATGGCTTTTCTATCAAGTTTCTAGGGCCTCATGTGATATGCAACCATTCACATAAAACAATATCTTGGTAATTTTTCCCAATTAAAAATGATATCGGGGCTTGCTTAGTTACTTAGAGATCGTTCCCTTTGTTCAAGCACTGCAACTTGTGCGGTTTGGAATGCTTGGTAAATCGGTAGTTTCAACTTGTGCATTAGAGTTGACAATTCTCCCTCATCTGCCTATTCCTCGATAGCATCTTGCTCTCATAATCAAACTCAATCTGATCGGGGTCTGAGATAGCTTCTTAGAGCATCATACTAATCTTCTTGATTTCTTGAAGGGCCATAACCTTTTGATTAGGGCAATTAGCTTGGAAGTGTCCACAGCCGTGGCACTTGAAGCTTTCTACTCCTGGTTTTAGATTTTTTTGGGAAGCCCTTTGACAAACTTCATAACCCTTTCTTTTCCTTTTTCTTCCATCAAAGGCTTTTTGGCCTTGCTAGAAGAAACACCCTTAAAGAAGGATATCCTTTTTGCTAAAGGTTTGGCCGAAAAAAGATTGCCACACTTCAGTTGTTTCTACACTTTCATGGCCATTTTGTAAACATCTTCAAATAACTAATATGGTTGAAGTTCATCCAAATCGACCATCTCTATGTTTATACCACTAAGGAACGTGCAATGTTTTGCTCTTGCATTTCAAGAACATCACACCTCATAAAGAATTGCTCAAATCCCCTAGTATATTCTCCAATCATTCCATGTTGCTTGAGGGAATTTAGGTTAAGAAACAAGTCTTGTTTGTAGTTCTCGAGCAAGGACCTTTCCTTCATAAGTTTCTTAAGCTTTTCCAAGATTTAATTGTACCTTTTCTTCTCTAGTTCTTTGATTCTTTAGGTTTTCTCACCAAAAGAAAGCATACTTCTTCAAACTCGAGGATAGCGACCTTGTATCTCTTTTTGTCCTTGTATGAGTGGAAGTCAAATACTCGTTGAGCAGCATGTAGCCAATCCACAAAGCCATTTCGATTAAGGCTACCCTCAAACTTTGATCACATATCATTCTCCTTGTGCCTTCATTTTCTCCTCTTAACTCGGTAATCTGAACCGGTAGAGTTGCTTCTAGCATCATTTGATTCATCCCTAGAGTTTAGATAAGGATTTGTATCATCACAGCGTGGTCAATTAACAAGAGGTCTCTCTAGATGCTTTTGTCTCATTTGATTCTCCTCAGGAAAATTGCCAAAAAAAATCTTAAAACTATTGTAATTTTTCCAATTCAATCCTAGATCTTTTTTTTCTCCCAATTCAATCTTAAATTTTAATTCAATCCATTAGACCAAATTTGGCCGGTCAATATTGACATGAACACCAATCGGCATTGGTGGATAATTTTTTATTAATTTTTTTTTTTTTGAATTTTTTTTCCTTTTTTTTTTTTTTTTTTCCTTCTCCCTCCTTCTTTCTCTTGCTTCACGATCGGCCAGAGAGGAGGGCCAATCGTCAGCTAGTGGTCAGCTTGCCTCACCTTCATTGGGCGAGGGCAAGCTCACCCAGCCTTGCTCGCCTCGCTAGTGTATAGCAAGGCCGACCTCGCCCATGTCCAGTGAGGTAAGCCCTCGCTAGTTGATTGGTGAGGGTGAGCTCGCCATTGGCTGGTGACCAACCCTCCCCTCGGCCGATGGCAAGAGAAGGGGAAGAAGGAGAGAGGAGAAAAAGAAAAAAAGAGAGAAAAATAAAGAAAAAATTCAAATAAAATATTATTAAAAGATTGTCCGCGACTAGTCAAATTTGGTTGGATTGATTGAATTTGCATAATTACAAAAAATTTAGGACCGAATTGATAAAAAAAAAAAGAAGAAAGATTTAGGATTGAGTTAGAAATTATAAAAGATTTAGAACTTTTTTGATAATTTTCTCTATTTTCCTCTGTGGCATGATTAGGTTGTGTGTTTCCTCCAAAGCGAAGTCTCTCATAACCTAATCAATCACTTTATTTTTTTGGACAAGAGTAACAAACGAGGAATGAAGGAATTCTCTCAAATTAGTTCAGCCTAATCAAACACTCTCATTTTTCTTTCCATTTTAGACCCAATCTTTAGGATTCCATTTCCTTTTCCTCCTTTGCATCTACACATTGTGCTCTCTTTGCACGGTTCCGGTTCGCTATTCCATGGCCAGTGACCATACAATATCTCTATATTACAGCACGCACTTTTCACTCACTTCAATGTTGCATTGTCGGCTGAACTGAACCTTTGAACGAGGAACGAGGAGAGACGCAGACAGGCAGAGAGGTGGAATGATGAGGGCATGTGACTGGGCACGAGGAGGGGAATCGAAGCTGGGACTCCAGCGCAATGGAGTAATCATTAGCACGCAGTGCCGCCCCCAGATGGCGTAGTGGGAGACATCGACCAGACAATAGTATATATATATATATATATATATAGAAAACCACAGGCCAATCGAAGAAACATGTTCGACCAAAAAAAAAAAAAAATCGAAGAAACATGAGCCAATCCAAACTCATGTCCATGTCCATGTCAGAAATCTCGTTTTTCCCACAACTTCTAACTTACTTTTTCTCCTCTTTTTTTTAAAAAAAAAAAAACTAAATGGTTTGTGATTAAAAATTATTTGTCCACCCTTGGTCTGTGTTCGTGAATTGGAATGTGGAATTTGGTGGCCCACGTTATACCCAGGTCGGTAAAGGTGCATTTATCGATACTCGTCTGGTTAATTGAGTGATTAAGAAATAAATTTGCGTTTGAGCGTCAATGAGCGATCTTACAAAGTGCAAATTCTTTCGTGTTTGGACCATCAATTCGGGTTTTGACTCATCAATCCAAGATACTAGCGTGTTCGTACTTAACTTCAGAATCTTTGAGACCTCTTGTCATCGTCATGTGCTTTGTCCATAAATTTGAGCTTTGCCTGGACTAGCAGTGGGCCGATGTCTGGTTAAATTTGGTGAAGCAGAGTGAAGCGAAGCTTGGCTCGTGGGCTCCCAAAAAAGACAAGGAGAAGCCCTGTTCCTCATAATCAATGAAGCACCCCTAAGCTTTTAGGTCTCATATGACCATGGCCACAAGCGTAGCCATCTGCACGTTTAGGTCTATCTGCAAAGAGCTTGTATGGACCTGAATCTAGAATTATCTGTCATCGTAGTCATTGATTCTTACGAAATTCATGTGATTTATGTGGTCAATAACTGTGATTGACCCGATCCATGAAGCCTCAAGTGCGGGCAAGCCTCACTCCCTAATGAGCCCTACCTATTCCGACGATCTATTAACAACCTAGCCAAGAGCTTGGATCGAGTCACTTTCTTTTGATCTCTTCGATCTTAAATAATGCAAACGTCACCTTTTTAGACACCCCCTTCCCCAAAGTTAAGATATAATCACTAATCGATATAATTAATTACAAGCTAATTGACAAATTTAATTAAAATATTTAAGTACTGCCAGGAATTTAGCATGTCCACTTTGAACATAAAGATTTACAAACTGCTCTCATAATATAATTGCAACTGTGAAGCTTGTAACTGTATTGTGAAGTACTGTTCTATAGTTCTTTACTGTACCTATTTAATAGTTATAGCACCTCAAAACTAGGTGAGACCGCATCTTATATATTGTTGTATGAAAGAATGCTGCAATTGTAAAGAGTTCGCCAAATACCATAGACAAACTACCGTGCCCCATTTTCTCAATTGTAATTGGTAACAAAAAGAAGTTATACAAGACAAGCTCATGTGTCCCCAGGTAACAAAAAGAAGCGGGTGGTGGATCCTCCCGCTTACGTGTGCCCCAAGATTTACTCACCAGCTACCAGCTATACGAGTTCCTAGGTCACCGAAAAAAAAGAGAAGAAATTATACTGGACAAGCTCCTTTTGTTCCTTTGGCATTAGCCAAAGAAGATAGTACGGATGTTCTAGTCCCAACCAATGATCTTCCATTGACGGACATGCTGCTACATGATTTGAGCCGATTAGCCTCAGCAAAGTAATGAAATGGGCCTCCATTTCACTCCAAAGGGATTATATATTCTCAATTCGATGCGCCTTCAAGTTAATCGGCCCAATTTAATACGTCCTAAGCCGGTCAAATGGAGCTGTACAGAGTGACAAGGCCTTGTGTAGGAACTAGAGTCTACACAAATGAAATTTTCGAAGTTGAGAAGCATGAGATCTCGAGTTCGACCTCACCTCACCGTAACCCTTTCGAGTCATGCAGAAAGCTTAACACCAAGTAAATGACAGATCGGTTTGTTTACTAAGGCTGTAATTTTCCGACTAGGCTAAAAAGGGCTATAAACAAGAATTAGGATGACAGAATCTCCGCGTTTACATGAAAAAAGTGCCATATATCGGCGCATGAAACGCATTGGTTTCCTCAATACATTTCTAGCCTCTTTGAATGTTTCCATGCTATTGGTGGGCTAGATTGGGAAGTGTAGGTGGGTTTTTCCGGAAGACGTGCTTTCTGCAGCGTTCGAAGATGTTGTCATACATAAGGTCGAATTGAACTCCGGCTCTCTCCCGGTTTATGATGAAAAAGATGTGATCTGCTTCCACAATCTTGTAGTACCTGCAGTTGCACAAACGGTGACAGAATCTGTAAGGTGAGAAGAAGAATGATCAAAGCAAGTGAATTCAGACGTCTGGAAGGAAAAAAAAAATGATAAATTCCTGAAGGTATCAAAATTGGACTCTTAAGTCTTGCAAACAGTCATTTGAGGAATCAGCATTCAAGATTTTAATCTACCGAATGCCGAGCAGGTTCGGAGAAAAGATGGAATCCACTGAATTATCTTTCAGTACAGAATAGACGTTGGAGCATATACAACCCAACAAAAGTTATATCCTTTGTTGATGAAAAATCAGGGTTCGCAACACATTACAGATTATCGTCTTCCTTTAGGATGATGAGGAAATGATGGTGTGAAGAACTACTAACCAGATTCCAGACTGCAGAGGTTGGCACTCGGAATCACTCTGAACAAAACGACTTGGGTGTTCAACTGGGTAACGCGGGTGTGTCATAGATATGGTGTTCAATGCTCCATCGTTGTCCCGCCAATCCTCGTCCCTGTGCATATACATTTAGGAAGAAAATGAGTCATACACCTTGGCCAATGCAGAATAAGATGAATCTTACGTGTATATTACAGTGGCCTAATGGTTGCTTCAAATCAGAACAACGTTCTTAATTATTATATGCAGAAGCAGCAGAACAAAAAAGAAATACCAGATGGAACATGAAAGCTCTGAAATTCAAGATTCCTTTTTCCAACGGCATGAAAATTCTCTTCATTGTGCGAAAGCAGTTTTTGTTTTGTTTTTTGTTTTTATTGTTTTTTGGGTCAAGTACTAAACCAAATTAGGCAGGTGACTAACAGGTGCTTTGGCCTGAAGGTGGGTATGAATCGGAACACATGGTTTCTATTGCCTAGTCAATTTGATATGTGTTGATTATAAGTTATTATTATTGCCTAAACGGTTGTTTCAAATCAGTACAGAGATCTGAAGGATCATATGCAGGAGCAGCCAAACAGGACAATAATTTGGGATAGGATGAGAAATCTAGGAAACTCACGATTTCTTTTTCCAACCATAAGAAAGCTCTCTTCATTGTACTAAATAAAATTAGACAAGTGCAAGATTGTTTGTTTTAAATATGAGAGTTACGATGCTGAAAATGAGCATGCAACTCTGACCTCAACACGAAAAGTACCTGTAACCTTTGTAAGGCGGGGAAACATCTGAAGGATGACGCCATTGGCTCATCTGCAACACCCTTATAAAAAGCAAAGGGTGGATCCCAAGTATGCTCGATGGAACGGTAACTCCCATGATCTTCCGAGTACGTTTCGTTGCGTAGCTGAAGTAGTATGTGTCAGGAAAAGTATGCAGATGACTGTTGAGTTGTATTGACCCTTGGATTGTGAGGTCAGGGAGAATCCAATCTCCTGAAGCGAATGGGCCTGCATTCCCCATTAGGCAGTCAACCAGACCCCATACGCCTGTTTTCTTCCATGACATGTTGAAGTGATCGAATCCGAAATTGTAATAATGTTTAAGCCAAGGAATGTCAAACCAATCATATATTATCACTCCAAGACGGCAAAGCTGAAGCAGACAAATTGGTTTCATGGAGTGCCCGTCCTCAGGTCTGCAGTAGAACAGCACAATGACAATTTCATACGAAAAGTTTCAGAACTTGGTCAACCTAGATCCAGAGGCACTAAGCAGAAGTTAAAGGACCTATAATACAAACATAGACTACTGTTTGATTATCTGATTTTGTACGCAAACTTAATGACATTCTGCATAAGTGACATCACTGAGCAAATTAAGTCCTAAAAAGTTAGGCACTCCTCACTTCACATAAACATCACAGTCACTCCTCACTTCACATGGACATTACCATTCACTCCTCACTTCACATAGACATCACCATTCACTCCTCACTTCACATAAACATCACAGTCATGTCTCGCTTCACATAGAGTTCACCATTCACTCATCACTTCACATAAACATCACAGTCACTCCTCACTTCACATAGACATCACCATTTACTGCTCACTTCACATAAACATCATCATCAGGATAATAAATTCCAAACTAACTTTTGGATCACAACTGGAAAAGTTTACATTAGAAAGCAACATGATAACAAAACTGCTTCAGCTCAAACTTACTGCATTCCATCCAAGTAGGTCCTAGTGGTCCCATTGAAAGCTCCAGACAATGAAGTAATGCTCAAGACCCAGTTCTCAGATGTGTTCTCATATCCCTTAAATGCCTGAAATAATCACGTCAAATTCAGTGCATGACACACCTACAAGCTATTAAATCATACTTTTCATTATGAAGATCACACGGTAAAATCAAAATTCTGGACCGACCTTATCAGCTAGCATCTGTTGCAAAACGCGAACAACCTGTGCTCCTGCTGAATGCCCGACAAAATGAATAGGATGATCTTCATCCCATTCAGGGTAATGCCCTGCATCATCCGATTCATGCACATTCCTCAAAAACATAACTAGACAACCTAACTATGCAAGCACTTCAACATGATCGCCAAAGAGGAAAGAGTTCAAAATAAAAGCGAACCTTGTTCATAAATCCGTCCGAACTGCGAGTGCCCGCAGGCTTTACTGTGTTCTTCGCCATAATCGACCTGCCCGCCTTTTAAATAATAGAAGAGTTCGCGGGCCCTGAAAAGCGCAATTCCTGATTTAGTTTCTCCACTTAACAAAGAAGCAATAGCTCAAATGTATACGAGCTCGAAAAATCTACTGATCGCCACACACACCTATCGTAAATGCTGGTGAGAGACCCCAAATCAGGCACCAGAACTCTCTCGTCTTTCTTCTCCGCCCCAGCGAAATAGGACAAGCCTCCCAATTTCTTCAAAACCAAAAGCCAAAAAGCAAGAAAACCTGTCATAACTTCAAATTCACCGGAAACCAAAGAAGCAAAGGAAGCCATAAAAGCGAAAGCTACGCATACCCCTTTTCCAAATCCGAAAATCCCGTGGACCAGGACGATTGGAGGAAGATCAACGACATTGGTCGATGCCGATGACGAAGACGATGAGGGTGAGGTGTCTTTAGGAATTTCTTGGGTGTTCACGTTATGCTTCAAGCTGAAGAAGAGGCAATCGTACAACGCCTGCGAGAGATCCCCGGCCACGGCCGAGCTGAATATGTAAAACCCGTAGAGCAAATGCACCACCGAGTTCACGCACAGCTCCGACAGCTGCAGCGCCAGCATCCACGGCCTCGCCATCTCCTTCCCCCGCCCAAGAAACTCGGGGCCCCCACTAACGAGCAAAGACCCGACTACCCAGAAGAGGAAAAAGCAAAAGGCAAAAGGAAAAAGCAAAAGAGCAGTCGAGAAGCAAGAGCCTCTCTTCAAGAAAAGAAGGCTCTCCTGCGAAAGGAGACCACAAAGCTCGACGCTTTTCCGGAACTCTGCAATGGCGAATTGAAAACAAGAACCGAAAACAGCTCTCTGAGACACCAGAAATTCCGGTTCCGCTTTTCGTTTCTTTACAGTTTTTCGAAATTCTGGAAATGGGGGAAGGTCCTTTTCCACCACGAATTTCTCGTTTTCTCCCTGTACCTCGACGGCAGATTCAATTCATTCTTTTTCCCATTTCTCTGGTCTTTTCAAGATTCTTTATAGTCTCCCCGGTTTCAGAGGGTCCTACTGGGTTGGCGCCACGTGTCCAGTTCGTATCCTCTTGTCCTCCTCGGCGTGAATTCTTTTATGAACTTTTTTCGGTGGCGCCCGGAAACCACCGCGGTGGTGGTGGCTGTCCTTCGCCGCGGGATCGGATTCGATAGGGACCAGAACATCGGCGACGATGAAATCATACGAATCACGCGTGAATGTTATTTACGGATTCCCCACGAAATCGAATTATGGAAACAGCCATCGACGTGTCCAAGATCAGAGAGGAAAAGGCCTCGATTTGAGCTCTCGGTCGTCAAATTCTCATGGCCACCGACATTAGAGATCTAAGATGTCTAATCACTGTGATGATTTGTTCCATTCAAGTTAAAAAAAATTGTCAATTTGATGGTAAATTGGCCTAGAGAAGCCAATTAGAGCACCAGTGCCCGCACAGAAAAGCAATTCAATTATATGTATAGATTTTTGAAAATCGAACTCAACTTCAATCGAGATGCATATCATCGAAACTGATCTACATATCGATATAATTAGACAAAATTTATCCTTGAAAGATTACGCTCTATACAAAATAATCAGTTTGGGGTCTTGGGTTGGATTTCTTTCCGCCAGATATGTTGGGATGGACGGATCTTTGGGTTGGCTTTTGGGGGAATTTTATAGGGGGTTCTATCCATGAAGACTTTGAAGTTGCTTGTGATGTGCTGGATCGACTCTGGAAGGTTCCCTGAATTATTAAAGACTTCTCCCCCTACTTTCGCCTTCATCCATTTTGTGATGCGATAGGCATGTAATGTCCTAAGCATCTTAGAAATCCATGGTCGATTCCAACCTAACATGACCGTTTTAGGGCAAAAGATGCATATATAAGTCCTTCAAAGATTTATCATCTTCACTACATCGATCGAACATCGAGACACTATTTTGATGTTGTACAAACATTGAAATTAAAAATGCAGCAGAAGGGTTTAGGTTAGCGAGGAAAATAATAAGCATAAAATAAAAATTAATCGAACGATTACATTTTAAAAAATCCAAACATGTGACCTTGTATCCTAAAAAATCTAAAATATGAAAATAATCAAATCACATCAAATTCCAACCTTGGAGATCATCTGACTCAGCTTTAGCCTTTCTGTCTGATTAGCATATTATATACAATATTGTATGGGTATTTCGATATCTTTTCTTGTAACAGAAGTTCAAGTTGCTAATACAAACAACATAATGACAAAGTGTGCTGAGATTACTAGAAATATATATATTCCCTCTTGTTCGAATTGAAAAAAATAAGGAAGATTGCTTTTGGAGATTACATTGGACATTTCAAAGCACGCAATGACATCAAAGAACACTTATTGACAAAACTCTGATTTTATTATAAATTTTGTCTATTATGCCTCATGCTCTCAGAATGAATTAAGTGCGATGAATTTTGCAAGCATTCTTCTCAACCTTGCCAATTCAAATGTGGTACCCGAAAATCGCGTGGTACAAATCAGAATCAATTTGATTCCACTATCTTACATATTGGTAGGCCGAAAATCACATGGTCCCTGAGTAAAACAACATTTATCATTGGCACCCATTTGGACCTACACCAAGAGAAAGTTGCTCATGCACTAGTTGTGCATTCGTGCTATCCCATGAAAAAAATTGGGTAAGGCCAGCTCATTTTGGAGTCAAGATACAATTGGAAATTAAAAAAAAAAAAAAGTAAAGTAAAGTAAAGGGAAAGGCTAGCTGTAAATTATGCACTGTGCTCGTGCATGATTTACCTGCCACTGTGGCTTGGAATTAAATACAAAGGAATCTCTCATTTCGGGAGGTGAAGGTGGGGACTTCACGTTCACATGCATTGTGCCCCCACATGAAAAATAAAGAGAATATTAAATAATATATAAATGTGTGCCCTTCTAGATCATGTGATTGATCGGCGTGTTTAGCCACCACAAGACTAATAACTGGCTTAATTTTAAGAGCTAATACAAAAAAAAAAAAAAAAAAAAAAAAATTCTCAAACTAATACCCACTTGTCACATTTATCCAACACTAATTTTTGTGTCTCAAACAATTTCAAATTGATACATCTATATTTATTCTAAACTAATTTTGACATTACGAGAAATCTCAAACTAGAATGTCCGTGTCACATCAATTTGTTATAAAAAATCTCAAATCACCAAAGTCTTAGATCAAAAGATTTGCAAAAATATGATCATTCCGTATCATTTTGTGACACGAAAATTGATTTGAAGTATATGTGCAAAATTTTAGACGGAAACAGATGTGGCATAGGGGTAGCGATACGAGCTTTTGACGGTATTAGTCCTAATTTTGATTGATTGGTCAACAACATCGATTTCCACATGCCTAAAACCTTTCGATTTTGTTAAAGTCGTGAGCTACGCGCATGATCAATCGACAGGCAAAAACGTGATTTTGATGAACGGTGTTTTGTCGTCTTTTCCCCTCTTTTCTTTCTGGACATTATGACATCCATACAAGTTATGTATCCGTACATTTAGTTGGTAAAATAGGCAATTGACTCCCAACGCCCCAACGCCCCAACGCCATGCAAGAACACGATTTGGATGTGACCAAAATATTATGAGAAGAAGCTCGAAACTCTAAATTATAATCATGTTGAAATATTATGACAAAATCAAACAACAATAAAGCGAAAATCAGAAAATAAATCTATCATCGTAATTACATTATTCGAATGGTGAGGCCTGGAAAACCGACGAGAAATTCATTTATTTATAAACGATGCAACCGGCGTTACATTTCACGGTCGAATTCTCACAAACACTCAAAGTTTTTTCTCAATTCTTAATTATAGTGTTGACGTCTCTCGATTTCTTCCGCACAATCCCTCACTAAGAACTCAAGCTGAGAAAATTTGAACATCGAGCCTTGACAGTAAAGTAGTATAATTGATCAACTAGATTCCAGGAAAAGGAATTAAATCGATGTGCAAATCCTTTTCGAAGCAACTTAAGAAATCTTTATTTCCTCTTTTATTACGAATGCAAACTCAAGATGTATTTTCAACAACCTCTGCCTTTAATTTGGCATGGTGAGCAAAGTAAAATCGCTCCGTTGGAAATTGAACTCTTCTTTGGAACCTAAAAAACTCTCTTCTAATTCTCTGATAGCCCTTAGAGGGTCCTTGACCATCACAAACGTCTTTTAAGTTCAAACCACACTTGAATTCTTCATAAATGCGAGTCTAATCAAAATGCCATCTCCACCTACACCATTGACTACTCTTCTTTGATTTTCTTTTTCTTTGCTTTGATTTTTTTCTTTTCTCTTCCGATCTATTCTAGGAGTATGCGTGTGTAAATATATTTTTGCAGTTGATATTGGGTGAACGTGAAGATCAGTTCAGCCATCCATTCAATCGATAGCCATCAAGGAGGATATTCATGACATGGCTCCAAAATCTCTTCAAGATTAGGCCGTTCTCCTTTCCCAATTTAGATCTAAGTCTAGATCTAGGGGTTTTACTATCCCAATTTAGATTTAGGTTATTTACAAGTATTTGATATGTATTCTTTATCACTACACAATGATGGAGATGAGGACATTGAACCTAGATGTGCACCACAAATCACTGCAAATGAAGTAAGGGATTTTGACGTGTGCTCTTTACTGAATTTGATAATTGACTATCGAACATTTCTGGTGATATATTTGTTATTGAGGGATGAGAGTATGCTTTTAGCTGAAGATTGTGTTTTGTTGTTTGTCAATTATTGAAATGTATTTATGCTTGAAGAAAGACCTTGTTGGTAGCTCTTGGATATTATTATGAAAAAAGGAATAGAATCTTTCTTTCGATAACCAAAAAAAGAAAAAAAAACTAACCGACAAGTTGTAATAGTTAAATAAAATTTATCCACAAAAGATTACGCTCTATACAAAATTACCGTTTTTGGGCTTTGGGTTGGATTTATTTCGGGCAGAAATCTTGGGATGGACGGATCTTCGGGTTGGCTTTTGGGGAATTTCCAGGCGTTTCTATTCAAGAAGACTTTTGGAGTTGCTCAGGGCCTATTTGGCAACGTGCCAAACAGTGCCAGATTCTGATTTTTTGTTCCCATAATCAGTTTGGGATGAGAATCACGTTTGGTAAAATTTTTGTTCCTGGGAATGATTTTGGACAAAATTTGAGAATAAAAAAAAAATTGATTCTACGTCGTCCGAGAATCAAAAAAAGAATCAAAATGGTAAAACCCTCGTTCTTCTCTTTCATCATCTCGGTTGCCGTCCGCCATCGCCACCACCATCCGCCGCCCACCGCCACCCGCCGCCGTCGCTGGTTGCCAGTTGCTAGTCCGCCGCCGGTCGTCGGTCCGGCGAGGTCGCCGAAGGCTCGCTAGGCCAGGGCGAGGTCCGGCGAGCCTGCCGAAGGCTCGCTAGGCCGGGCGAGGTCCGCGAGCTCGCCGAAGGCAAGCCCAACCACCGGCGAGGCTCGGCCTCGCCCAACCCTGGCGAGGCCGGCCTCGCCACCGGCGGGGCTGGGCGAGCCTCGCCGGTAGCTGGGCGAGGCTCGGCCTTGCCAGATCGGGCGAGGTCGAGCCTTGCCGGTGGCTAGGCGAGCCTCGCCCGCCCGGCTGTGAGGCTCGCGGCCGGCCACCGAGGCCGAGCCTCGCCCGGCTCGAGGCTCGCCCGATGAAGGCCGACCTCACCGCCGGCGGGGTGAGCGTCGCCGGCTCCGGTGAGCGTCAATAGGAAAAAAAGGAAAAAAAGAAGAAGAAAATGTAAAAAGTAAAATAGTAAAGAAATTATTTAAAATTTATATAAAAATCAAAAGAAATTAATTTGGAACAAAATCAATTAATACAAGTACCAAACGCAATTCTATTCCGAATAAAAATTTTGAACGATTACCAAACACGCTTTTTTACTCGGGAATCGGTTCCGGGAACATAATCAAAAATAATAATTTCTAGTCGAATCGGCTCCAGAACATAATCGTTACTAAATGCGCCCTCATGGTGCACTTTGGATCGACACCGGAAGGTTCCCTCAATTGTCAAATCTTATCCGAATGGCAAATTGGACTGCTCATGGTCTCGTAAAAATAAAATATCATTTTGGTAGCAAGATGGGCGGATGAGTCCTAAGCAGCCTAGGAATTAATGTTCGATTCTAATTTTTTTTTTTTTTTGTCGGTCCTACTCTAATCCTATACTAACACTCACTTTCAGACTTTTGCCATTGCCTCCTTGCAGGGCGTGGGAGTCGAAACCCACTCCTGAAATGAAATCGTCCCCACCCCAATCCCCCCTGAGAAGGTGGGGATTTGAACCCCCAACCTCCCCCTTCCAAGTTGGAAGGGTGGCCACTGGGGCAAACCGGTTTCCGATTCCGACTTAACACAACTGTTTTAGGGCAAAAGACGCATGTTAAGTCCTCCAAAGATTGATCGTCTTCGCTACATAGATCGAAAATCGGCACACGCTTTATAAGGCACACTGCAACGAGAGGGTCTACGTTAGCTAACAAAACGATGAGCATAAAATATAAATTAATTGAGCGACTACTTAAGAAAAGTTGAACGTATGACCTAAGATCCTGGGAATTTAAAATATACGAAAAATCAAATCACGTCAAAATCCAACGTTAGGGATTATCTGATTAGCATAATACATCTTCATATCGTGTGGATATTTCAATGTCTTTTCTTGAAACATGCGTTCAAGTAGCTGATACAAACAATGCAGCATTGAAGTGTGCTGAGATTACTAGATAAAAAAAGTTCAAAAAAATAGTTATCTAAGGGAATCGGGAAGTCCTTTTAAAATTCTTTGATGTGGAAACGATATTAATATTTCCAAAAACGAAACGTTATCCAAGAATTCTTATTGACAAGACCTGGATTTGTTCCTAATTCTATATATTTTGTCTTGCACTCACAGAAGAAATCAAGTGTGATGATTTTTTTAAGATGATAATGACACACAATGATCATTGAACTTCAGTCAAATATATAACGTGACCCTGAATTTTTAATTTGTTCAATGTGATCCTTGAATTTTTAGTAAATATTCAAACCAATCCCTAAATTTTATGAAAATAACCAATGATATTTTTATCAATATAAGTTTCGGGACAATATTGAACATATTTATATAGTCTAAGAATTGATTTGAATATGCACAAAAAATTTAGGGATCATATCGGACAAATCAAAAATTTCGAGATGACATTATACATAAGGTAAAAGTTTAGGAATCACATTATACATTAGGTCATAATTAAAAGACTATTTATTTCATTTTTCCCTTTTTGTTTTCTAAAGTTTTCTCTCAATCTTGCCTGTTCGAATATCATAGCCAAAGATCACATGCTCCCTAAGTAAACAACAGTTGTCATTTGCGCTGATTTGGACCTACACCAAGAGAAAGTTGCTCGTGTACTAGTTGTGCAATCCATGAAAAATGTGGGTAAGGCCAGCTCATTTTGGAGTCAATATACAATTGGCAATTTAAAAAAAAAAGAAGAAGAAAAGACAGGCTAACGATAAAATCATGACTGAGCTCATCATGCATGATTTTCCTCCCAGCTACCATCACGGATTGTAATTTAACAAGCTTTCTCTCTCTTTTGAAGGAAGCTGGGGACGTCCCATTCGCATTCATTGTGCCTCCACCTAAGAGAAGGGGAGGCACAAAACCTCCTAAATCGGTACGCTCACGCCATATTTATTTTTAAAGTAATTTTCGTGTCATAAAAATTCTCATACCGTTACACCCGGTATTGTATTTACCTCCAAACTATTATCAATTCGACTATCCCACCTAGATCTATGAATTTCCCTATCTAGCAAATGGATTAGTGCCACATGTATCTTGCAAACTAATTTCGGTATCATAGAAAATCCTAAATCACCGAAATCTTAGATCGAAATATCAGTTGACTTATGTCCTATGTAGTCTCCCAAGTTTAGAAAATCTGTTATAATTCATGATTTTCTATAATACGGAAATTAGTTGGAGATTCATGTGATATAGATGTATTGATTTGGGATTTTTTGGAATACAAAAAATGAGTTTGAAGCAAAAGCGGCATAAATGTGCCTATTTAGGATTTTCGACCGTGTTAACCGTGATTCCAATTCATTGGTCAACAACATCATCTACGCATGCGTCAACCCTCTCGAATTTATTAAAAGTAAGTGTGCAACACGCGTGATTATTCAAAAGGAAAGCCATGATTTTTTTTTTATTTTTTATGAATGGTCATTTTACCATCTTTCCTCTTGTCTTTTTGCCGGCCATTTTCGACATCTGTGCGCGCATCTCGCCGAGTAATATTGTTGTAGAAGCAATCAATTGAATAATAATAAATTGGAAAGTATGAAATGAATAGAACACCGAATTTATATTATACGACTGGCTAGACTGACATATATGGGACGAGCGGTACGAGGCTCTATTGTATTATAAATGATGCATTGAAGATTACAAATCATAGTCGAGTTCTCGTCATAAATTTGAAATTATTAATTTCATCTTCAAATCGATTAAGTTATTTATCTTAATCTTGCAGGATTTTAGCTATATACTTATATCGGATAATTTGAAATCAATGTTGAAATGCAGCTTGATTCACTTAAAAAGCAATTATTTAATTCAAGTCCTAATTCTAACCAGATTTTTGTTTGTCTTGTGAGAAAACACCAACTTTAGGTCAATTCCTAATTCCAGCACGAACTATTTTTTGTTTGGTAAAAAAGTATCAACTCTATATCGAGTTCCAATTTTAGCACCAACTTTCTTTTTTTCATAAACAAACATCGGCTTTAGCTTATGTCCCCATTGTGGCCTAAACTTTTTTTATTCACATAAAAAAGAATCAACTTTCAATCCATAATCGAATTTGGTCCTCATCAAGTTTTCATTGAGTGCCCACAAAGTGACATGTCAAATCTTTAACGGCATGATTGGATAGAAACTTGATCAGCATGGGTCATCGGCCATCCTTCTTTTATTTGTATTTTTAAAAAATTTATTATTTTTAATATAACTTAAATCAAATTTGTATGGAAAAAAAATAAATTTGGACCAAAACAATATTATTTTAGCCATATCGGCACCACGTAGGATAGAGAATATAATAAAAATAATTCACATAATAAGCATTTCATTTAATCAAATCAAATAGAAATAACGAAAGGATTTGATCATTTACCAAAAAAAAAAAAAAATTTGATTACACAAATTTAACAAGTTCTTAAACTTAATTATTATTTCTTAAAATTTTAGTATTCAATTGTACTTTCGTATAAATTTTAAGATTTCTTAATGCATTTATCCCTTAAGAAAACAACAAAACTAGCTTGATAAAAAAAAAATGAAGTCCATAAACTTTTTCATTATAAATACTTAAAAGGTGAGATTAAAAACCCAAACAACTTAAGTTGAATAGACTTTGAAGCTCGATTGAAATTGAAAACTTTGGTTGTTGTTTTGGAAGGGAAAAGAGAAATTGCACCGGAAGGTAAGAATATAAAGTTGCACTTCCAAGAGTGAGAAGGGAAGAAGATGAATTTTCCTTCTTCCTTTACCTATTTTAAAGAGTAACTTCAACTCATGTTTATTGACAAGGGTTATATTATTCGTATCTCTTTTATCATCGCATTCACTTTCTTAAGATTACTTTCATCACTGGACTCGCGTAGCCTTGCATTCAAAGCCTATCCGTAGAAAGAGTTTTAAAAATCACAACCGATTACGTTTCAACCAATTCACCCCTTTCTCAGTTACTGCATCCGAGCCTTACACTTTCGTACGCAATAATTACACTATTGTACATATTACTTAGGTATTGGCTAACATAAATGAAAAGCGGAGTAAATTTCACCATTCCAACTGTGAGACTCCCAAAAAAAAAAAAAGAAAAAAAAAATCCACGTGCGACTCTCTCTTCTTGGTCAGCGGCTTGACTTGACTCCACCCATAAATTGTCGATTCTAGGTCGACTTGACCCGATTTTACGCGTTTAGAAAAAAGAGTGCGCACCCTTACCTTTTTTGGGCTAGGCTCTAGTCCATTTTTGCTGAGACCCGTTCATTTTCCTCGTATTATTTATAAAAATAAATAAATAAAATTTTTCATCACATTCATTAAAATATTTATATAGAAATTATTTTCAATAATGAAAATATTTTTTATTAATTAATTATTTTATGTTGTATAAATAATTATTTCTAGAAAAATATATTTTTTAAATAATTAATTTTTCACAAGATAAATGAAACCCTATATTTATTCTCTAGTGGTGAAATTTGTGGACAAGCTACCAACAACAATATATGTGGATTTACCATATGTTTGGATGAGGTGATTAGGAAGAAGGCGAAAAGTCAACGCTAATCGCCTATAGAAAGGAACACAAAATAAATTTATTATGTATATAATTTAAGCTAGAACTAAGTAAATGTTCGGGGTTCCACTTTATCTTTCCGATTGCCATGTGGCGAGGAACGTGGCAAAATTCCACCACTCGAACCACGTTCGACCAATAAGCATTAGCTTATTAATTTGTCATACCCAAATTTCATCCACGTATTAAGTTTGAATTTAAGCAATGGATAGTAGAGAAACATCTTCAAATACATCCTTATATGATACGATTTATTTAGAAATTTCAAGTGTATTATACACTAGTATAATCTTATGTACAGATGATAGAGTTGAGACCATTTAGTTGACGTAATTCACAAATACTTAGCAAACTAATATTGAAAATATACAAAATCCTCCCAAAATACATATTTTTGAAGTGGAAAACTTACACTGAATATAGATTTATGGGCCGATGACAAAAGGAGCCTCCATTTCTCATCTAATGACCCGGCCCGGATCGAACCGGACCGGCCCAACCCATTCTCCCACTCTAGACTAGACCGGGCAATACGGAGGACAGCCTTCTCCTACGTCAGCCTAGGGTTTATGGTTTTCTTTCCCCCCGACACTCTGCGACGACCACCGCCATTTCTGCCGTGAAGCCCCGCCGACGAGCCGCCGGAGATGGCCCTGCAGCCTTTCGGCCGGACGAAGAGCGTCTCGAAGCGGTCGAAGAAGTACCTGGAGGAGGCCCTCTACCGGCGGTTGTTCAGGGATGGCAGCTCCGAGGTCAGCCTCCGTCAGCAGCTCAACCAGTTCCTCAAGAGCTCCAAGCGGGTCTACAAGTGGGAGGTGGGCGACACGCTCAAGAAGCTCCGGGGCCGCGGCCTGTATTACCCCGCTTTCAAGGTGATCGCTTGTTCCTACGTGCGTGCGTGGGTGCGTGCCAGGTGTTTGTTAGTATGCGTCAACGGATGTGGAGAATTGTGAAGTGTCTGCATTTGTTTGGACCGGAATTGCTGCAAATTCTTGCAATGCGTGCGCTGTAGAGAATGCATAAATGTGATGTACTGCGCGTCCAGTAAATCCGTGATTTTTTATTTGTGGTATCTGCAAATTAGTGAAAGAAAAATGAGGATGCCAGAGCATTGGATCTTCCCGTTTCATTACAAGTACTGGATTGTGTCGGCATGTCTTCTTGAAATCCAAGGTCTTGAGTTCGGTTGTTGGGGAAGTTCCTCCTCATTAATGTCATGAAGTTGCTTGTGTGTTGATCATGGAGTTGAGCATCTAGAGATTGTAGGGAAGTATGAGCGGCTAAATTCCTTTATCCTCTCACAATTCACGTTGCTCTTAATTTGATTGTAGTTACGTGTAGTGGTGTCTGGAAATTAACAGAGAGATTTTATTGTTAGAGGCTTGCATGGATTGTTGAAGCAGAGATATTTTGAAGTGTTACTATGCATCTTATTTTTCACATTGAGCAGATGACGATAGAACTGAATTTTTTTTTCCTATCCAGATACAAGATCTGTGGGCTGCTTGATAATTATAGAAAATTGTGGGGTTTCAATACTTCTTTTAGTAGATTGATGTAAGGCAGAAACGACTAGCACTCATAGAGCAAAATGGAGAATATTGCATGTGTAATATGCTTCTGTCCATGCTGCTGCAAATTCCATTGATCTTTTGTCTTTCAATTCTTAACATCTTTTCCTTTCTTGGTTCTTACTACACCGATCTTTAAGACAGAGGATCCATGTGTATCTGTGCTTTTTCATAAAAAAATTGTTAACAATTTTCTTGAATCTCAACATCACAAATTGTTTATCGACAGCTATCAGACGGCCATGGCTGATAGGGGCATGAACAGAACTGTGAGTGATCAAGCCATACATCTCGATTTGGTTGCCAAAGCTAAAGGAATTACAGCTGCAGAGAACTACTTCATAAATCTCCCTGAAGCATCAAAGAACCATCTTTCATATGGTGCCCTTTTGAATTGCTATTGTAAGGAACTCATGGTTGAAGAAGCTGAAGGTTTACTTGAAAAGATGAAGGAACTCAACTTAGAGTTGAGCTCTATGCCTTACAACAGCATTATGACTCTTTACACTAGGACAGGTCAGCCTGAAAAGGTCCCTGCCATCATACAGGAGATGAAGTCCAGCCATATTATGCTAGATTCTTTTTCTTACAATATATGGATGAGGGCTCTTGCTGCAACAAGTGACACTTCGGGGGTTGAAAGGGTTGTCGAGGAGATGAAGCGGGATGGTCGAGTTGCTCCAGATTGGACGACATATAGCAACATAGCCTCGATATATGTGGATGCAGGCTTGTTTGAGAAAGCTGAGAAGGCTCTTAAGGAATTGGAGAAGATAAATGCACGTAAAAATCTTTCAGCCTATCAGATCTTGATAACCTTGTATGGGAGAACGGGGAACCTGCTTGAAGTTTATCGAGTATGGCGTTCTTTGAGGCTGGCTTTCCCTAAAACTGCAAACATTAGCTATCTGAATATGATCCAAGCATTGGTCAAGTTGAAGGATTTACCAGGTGCTGAGAAGTGTTTCAAAGAATGGGAGTCTGGTTGCACTACTTACGATATGCGCATTGTGAATGCGTTGATTGGTGCATATGCTAAAGAAGGTTCCCTGGAAAAGGCTAAAGATCTCAGGGACAGGGCCCGTAGGAGAGGGGCCAAGCCTAATGCAAAAACATGGGAAATCTTTTTAGATTATTATTTGCAAAATGGGGATGTAAAATTAGCTGCAGAATGTGTCGATAATGCGATATCCACAGGCCGGGGAGATGGCAGAAAGTGGGTCCCATCACCTGAAACTGTCAGGACTATGATGGGGCATTTCGAGCAACAGAAGGATGTTGATGGTGCTGAAGGTTTTCTAGAAATTTTGAAGAAGACAGAAGATCCATTAGAAGTTACTGTGTTTGAATCATTGATTAGAACTTATGTTGCCGTTGGAAGGAAAGAACCCACGATGCGTCGGCGGTTAAAGATGGAAAATGTGGAATTGAGTGAAGTGGCCACCAAGCTGCTGGATAAGATATGTGATGAGTGATTTAGACTATGTTGATGCATCTGGATGGTCGTTACCTCTTTCTTTTTGTTGTGACACAAAATTGTTCCCTTTCTGATTCAACTCAATTGGAAAATCCATCAAACAAAACTGTGCTAATGTTCTGCTTCCAATCATTTCCAAAGAAACTTCCGAAGGCTACATTCGAATGGGCTATTTTAATAAATCCCAATGTTTAGATGATATGGGAGATGGAGCATTTTTCTGCCTCTAGATTCTGGAGCATGCTTAAAGTTGCAGAAATGTTTCTTTTTACCGATGGGAGTTTTTAGTGCATGAACTCTTGAGTTATCATGTACATTTAATTCAGGTATGTTGGTTTTGCCTCCATTATGGTCACATTTTTATTAATGATACTTTTCACCTTTTGTTTTATATGGTTTGACTGTGGGTAATAGAGGGGGCAATTTCCACATCTTACTTATTCTTTGTCTCTTTCCCATGGACATGGGAATTTAAACTGATCTTAATAATGACGGTACAATAAGGGAAACATACTACAGAGAAGATAACTAATGTTACCCAAGGTCATTAGAAGCTTCATTTTTTGTGGTGCTCTCAGATTGGGTCATTCCTTCTCTGTTATCGAGGTTATGTTTTGTGATCTATGTTCTGGTAATGTCAATGTTAGAAAATATTTCTATAATGCGGGCTGACATTTATAGTATAATATCTTTAATTTGTGACAAATAGGTTGTTCTAGAGTAGATATGATGTATGAGACAATGTCTGAATGATAGCTCAAGTACAGCTACGCGATCAAATGATATCAGCTTTGCACATCTCAGTTTGGTAATAGTCTGGTTGGATAGTTGGTGTAGGTCGGTATTTATTAAAATCTGTGATGGATGGGTTTGTCAGTGTACTCTCTATATAGGCTATGATCCCCTCTCCAATTCTCATTTTTAAAACTTATATTTTATCCATCAAAGGTATCAAAGGAAAGGGAAGGAGAGTAAGACTTAGTCGCGTGGTTACTCGTCTCGAAGTACTTAAACACCGCGAATCAACTAGCACGACTCAATAAGGTATGTAATTCAAAATAATATTTTAGGTGCTCTAATCTATGTATGGAACTTGGATTGTTGAGTTTCTAATTACGTATGAGAAAATTAAGCAAACCAAGATCCATATATAGATTTGGAACAAATCGATATTGACCTGCCTGGTTGAGTAGTTTAGTCAATTCAGTATCTTTGATTCGTGTGGGACGAACAGGCACGAGACTTGGTCTGCCTCACCTTCTCTTTTAGATGGCTTTGATAAATAAATCGTAATTATTTAGAATGAGGAATGAAGATTAAGCTACAGCCTACTTCAGAATGTATTCGAATTGGCGTATCCATTGTAGATGACTATTGGAATACATGCCTACACTAACTGGTCCCAAATGAGATGTTTCAATCGCATCACCAAACTTTGGCTATAAGGCATCATGTCATGTGGCTCGTGTAACGCATTTGTCTTGCTATTTTTCTTCTGGCTCGTCGTGTCTGGACTTGAAAATAGCTAGAAACATGTCTGATTTTCCAATCTGCGAGCAACAAATCTTGCGAGTGAGAGCATTGAAAGAACTCAAAACCTCATGTCTGAATCATGGAGAACTTTTTTCAACCAACTTTTACAAGATCTTATGAAATTGTCTACGGATAATTCATATGAATCGGGAATATGTATAGGCTGAACTCAGAAATCTATAGACATTTCTTTTACAAGATGTCAGATGCAACCAATCTTAGCTCCCAAACTTGTCCATGCACCAAAAATAAAAGGGGAAATGAATTTTGACGGTCGAGTATTTTTACTAACCAAGTATGAGATTTGACCATTTCAATAAATGTTTACTGTAATTCTTAGCAGTGTTCTTGAGGCTGCTGTTGTGAGGCTCTTGTTGTGCCTTATTAAACATGTTACAAATCGATCAATGTTCTTAAAACAGCGACAAAATCAATGTTGATTAAGTCCTCGTTACTCTTGGATTTCTTGTGCCTTTCGTTGGTGCATTTTTTCTTTCATCAATCCTCTGTTCCAACGGTAGGGGCTGTTGTTGGTATTAAATGTCTGAAAAATAGGATCCCATCGACAGTCCATGTGTTCTGCAGGTACATGAATAGATGTTCTTTCAGACCCATTGACCGGATCACCTACGAATCTGATTTAGGAGCTATAAAATCTTGGACTGGTAAAGAGAAAGGAAAACGTGTCTAGTGAAGTTAGTACTTAGTAGTCTACGAATCGCTGGCAGTGTCAGACCTGGGGGGGCTCCAAATTTCCGTGATGGTTGATGGGTGTTTGGTGGGGGCTCAATTGAAGGAGCAGCAGAGGGCAAGCAGCGTGGATGCATTGCCAACTATTCTCAACTTCTTCTTCTTCTTCTTCTTTTTAATTATCTATGGACACAATTTTTGGCTGCCGTTAGAAACCAGTCTTCGTAGCTTGGTTTGGTCTTTGTTATTTTGCCAAACCGAAGTTGCTCGCGGCTAGTTCAATCTGGATTGAGACCGAACCTAATTGAACTTCCCTACTCGTTTATGATGTTCTACTTCTACTTATACATGGATTAGACAGATAAACGTCTCAACTATTGGTTCCAAATTGCAATCCTGTGTTTTACATTTTCGATAAGAGATTGTACAAGAAAATTGCGTATTCTTGTTTCTATTCCAAATTTGTTTCCGGTAATAAGTTTATTTCCGAGAATAAAAAAAAATTACCAAACGTGTTTTTGTTTTATTTTTATTCCGAAAAACAAAAAAACATAAATATGTTCCTAGGATTATTACCAAACGCACCCTAAGTGTATCTTTTCAAACTTTTAGTATTTAAGTATCTACCCGTGCTTACCTTTGACACTTGTTGTATATTTTACCCGATAGAAATGTAAACATTCATTATAGTTCTTGAAAGAGAATTTTCATCACAACAACTCTTGTTCATGTAAGTGAAAGACTACGTGACATTTCACATAATCAAAAGTTGGGTAGATCTCGACGTATCCAACTTTGTATAAGCACCCCCTTGAAAAATTGCAACATAATGATTCTTTTTAAGGATCACCCCCATCGGCGAATCGCACCTACCATCTCAACTCCTCAGTCCCTCCATCTCCCTTCACCGGCCACCAGTGGAACAGCCGCATGCCACCATTGCCAACCACTGATTATAGTTGACCTCTCTTCCCCCCAACACACACACCCACACACAGTTAGTCTCTGTCTCTTTCCTTCCGGACCTCCGATTTCAGTATGCCGTTGCCATTTTGATCCAGAGGACAGTATAACCTAGGGGTAAGCATAGTCTAGGTGGGTAGTTCCCACCCACTAAAGACTGATTCCAAAAATTTGATACTGATCCCTAATCCCTGGAAAATTGCATTTGTTAATTAATATCACGGTGATCTAGCTTCTATTTAAAACACCAAAGCTTGTGCGACTTTATATTTGGGTTGAATTGTGAGCCATTGGTTTTAATTAAGAAATGAAAATCATAGGGTAGAATAAATAGGAACCGAACTAGTACTCACTGATTTTACTAAATTGAAACTGAGAACCGGACTTGCCTTCATGGAAACTGTTGGTTATGGTTCAATTTCGGGTGGTTTGGGTGGTTCCCGATTCTTTTGCACACTCCAAAGCTAATGGATGGTGCTAAGATCATGGTGGTGGCTACGATAGTAGTGTAATTGTGACCGTAACGAACTAGTTGGTTTAAGGAGAGAGAGAGAGCGCTCCAACCATTCTATTTAGTAAGTTACAAATCATAGACATTGTCCACATGTTCACCACTTGTGACCTGCCACCAATGGGTTTAGTTATCATGGCCACATGTCATACTTTCAACAAACGGTTTATCTAGAGTTCTTAATTTGTCTAGAGTTCGATAGGCTCATAACTATTCAACTTCTTATCATGTCAATATGGATGCTATCCAATGAACTAAGCATCATATTTTCACTCCATTTTTTAGACTCACACAAACTGCAAACACACATAAAGAATGCTTACATTAGATAGAACTCCATTATCTCATAAGCTAACGATTGGCTTTCTTCATTTTCTTTAGGAGCAATCCTCGACTCCTGTGCACGCCATGAACACAAATGCATGCGCAATCGCGGGTCATCTCTCTCTCTCTCTCTCTCTCTCTCTCTCTCTCTCTCTCTCTTCGGGCATCGGACAATGTCCAAGGTCTTGGAAACTCAAACGCTGTATTAATCGAATTTTGTGCGCTTTGCATGGGCTAACGTCTCTCCCTGCCAATTTCTTATTCGCTTCGAAGGCTCCCATCTCCGTACGGAATACATCGTTAACGCAACGACGTAGTGCTGAAGCAACCTTAGTTGTCAAACTGCTCGTCAACTCAATAAATTCTCTCCACGTGCATTTCAAAAAACAAATTGGAAAATTTGTCTTGGGGCACGATTTGAGGAAAATTAGACAAATATTTTTTAATTTTTGATCGTCTCAAGGTGAGACTAATCATGGTTGTTCCCCAAGACGTGCTTCTTCATGGATGATTCTCTGGCCCCACGCCATAATCACATTTTGCATTTTCATATATACTTGGACTTGGATTTATAATTTTTTCATGAACATTTTCTACGGTCCGTTGAAGTTGGCTTAAAGTATACATTTTGATTTTTTTAGATTTTGTATTTGAATTTTGACATTTTAGATGCCTGGTATGTATTTTTAAGATTATTTGTGTCGATTTTTTCTTTACGTATTCATGAAACATCACAAATCATGAAGAGAGAGAGAGAAACCCTCGCAAAATGACATTATATTTGCTACTTTCTTTTCCAAATATACATCGGCAGCCCCTTAAAAGTGGTGTAACTAGATGACCCGTTAGTTGAAATGTTAAAATTTTAAGATAAAGAAAAGACTCATTCATTTTAATGATCTCGAGTCGAGAAACCAACACCACCCCCAATGAGAAAAAAAAATTATACATATATTGGAGAAAAAATAGCTGAAATTACAAACGAGAAAAGAAAAAAGAATTAATTCCCACCTTTTTCCCCCCCTTTTTCTTCTTTGATTTTTACCTACAACCCCAACTTTTTAGGGACACCTCACATTCCTTCCTGGTCCTCCATAGTAGAAATAGTTCCCCCAAACTCTATTAATCCCTCCTTGTATGTCGTAGCAATTCGGGTGATCCGCCAAGACCCGGAGGTTTTGCAAAGGAATGAGGTTGTTGTCCCAATCCACTACTTGCAAATTGCGAAAATAGGAGGCTTTTCCGAACCCTTCGCCGGCAAAATGCCCGCTCCCCATCTGGGTGCTCGTGTGGAAGCCTGAGGGCCTCGAGTTCACGACCTCCCCGCCGAACTGCACCATGCTTGCGTGGTCCCTGAGGTGGGTGAACAGGACCGATGGCCAGTACCCGACCAGGACGCCTGAACCGAATTCGAGCCACCAATTCCCGTGCTTTGGATCCTACACAGGGTAAGAAAGAAGGACGATGTGAGTACTTGATGTCTAAGGCAATCAAGCTCACGTCCACCCACCGAACTCTCTTTTCATGGAGACATTTCAATGGATTGGGTGAAGACATCGTTATTTCAAGTGGGTCTCATCAACTTTTGCAAACCCACTAAATTTAACAATTATATAGAATTTTAGTGCATGCACTCGGTCCGCGTAATAATTTCTTTATTTCATGTGCCCTATTGCATACAAACGAATCAATGCACACGAAGGGAAGTCCAAAGTGCACTGTGGTCCATTGGATCCACTTAAAACAAGTCAGAAATGTCTTTATTTACTTTCCCGTCAAAACAAAGATGTTATTCTTTTCTTTTTCAAGGCAAAACCATAGAAAAATTCACTCATTACTTCAAATGGTTTTAATTATATGGAATTTCTATTTTTAAAGATTAGAGATGTTGTTTTGTTTAAAAATCAAGAGTAAACAGAGAAGAAGAAGACTATAATAAAACAAAAGATCCTTACAATCACACTAAAAAAAAATTGATTTTTTTCCCATCTCTCATATCAATTTGGTGGATGACTATACAACATTTAATTTTGAAGACGTTATTTGAAACACTTGCTTTCGGACTTATGCTTGTCGAATAAATTGTGAGAAAATTGTGAGAATCCCATGTGATGATACTCCATCACAAGTTTGAGAATAAAGCCGCATTTTCCTCAAATTTGATCTCTGGAGAGACTTATCAAATTTCAAACTTGACTTGAAAGTACTGAAAAATTCCATTTTCCATATTCGGTATCAAAGCGAGCAAAAGTATTTAAAAGAAATAGATAGAGGAAAAAAGTGGGGAGAATCTTGGAGCACAAAGCAACAAGGCAATCACAGTCATTGTTCCAAGTTTCCAGTGCACGCGTGAATATGCATTTCAAAGCTGTAGCCATCTGTAGGGCGACCATCGATTTTATTTTATTTATTTAATTTGAAAGGATAAGTTTTACCCCCTCTTTTTTCTTTTTTTCTTTTTTCCAACGTAAATTCAACCCCTTTTGAAGCCTCTAAAACGACTTCTTTTCATGTCTGATTAAGGCAAATGATGTTGACATCAGATGGTCCAAGTTTTTTTCTTAGCTTCCAAGATCGACAACTTCTGTCCGTTGTCAGTCCTGAAGGTGGGCCCCCCTATAAATCTCCACCGTCAGATCATGGTGGGTTCGATGCTACGTTTAAGGATGAAGGTCCTCTTTAGGTTGTCTTCTTGTTACAGCCGGGTTGATGCAAGCATTGCCAAATAACGGTAAAACTGCTAGTAGGTTTAACAATTCAAGTTCTCTCTGGTCTTTCCCTCTGAAAACATAGCCCTCCCCCACCCTAAAGTTAGTAATGCTTGGTTGTTTGTACAGTTCCATTTTAAGTTTATCATCACAGAAGCAAAAGTATTGCCCTCAGTATTGGTATATTCCGATAATCGGTATTTTGGTGCCTAATTAATAGATGTAATAAACTGTTGCAATTCAACATGTGATTTCACATAAATAACATGTGGAAGCTACTTAATTTTGAGGATCGGATGACATCAAAGATGCCGGTCATGAGACCCATCTTACATCACTTCTAGCATAAAGAAAATTCTAAATTAAAAATAGTTTCATTTATTGTGAAGTAGAAAGTAGTTTTTTCTCCATTATGAATAGAATTAGTTTTCTTCTACTTTTGGCGACAAGAATGACATCTTTTTCATTCATTTTTGAGTAGCTTTTGGATGATGGGTGATTCATAAAATCATGCGAACATGTATGCATAGCCATGGACTTTGAATCCATAATATCCTTTTTTTTTCCTAATTAACCAAAAAAAGTAGTGCTCTAAATTTAATTATTACCTTCCAAACCATCAAGCTTATGTCAAATTGACCACCATTGTAGGAGGATGTGGGAGAAATTGCCGCCCCAATTGCAATCCTAGTGTTGGTCTGGACAAATCCTGAGCACAACAAGTTGTAACACCCTGTTGCTTGGTAGGCATCCGTCTGCATGCAATCAAAGTTGCAAAAATATTAATCTCATGATTTTAGGAAAATATTTGTGTAGGAAAGTATTTTTTTTTTTGTTACTTACTGTCCAATAAGTGAAGAACCTCGGATAGCTGTCCCCATACAATTCTGGACTAATCTGAAGAAAATAAAAGTAAATACTTATTCTCTAATCAGTAACCCCGTCCGACACAAACTGAAAACATGGTGGAAAAGACTAAGCAACAATGTCAACTAGCCATCAATGCAATCAGTTGGGAAACTAAGTTTGGTCATTAATGTGCTTATATTATATAAGTCAGTGACTTGCCAACTACACAATAATTGCATGCCGGAATAAATTGACCCCAGAAACATAAGATTTTCAATGATTTTTGCTGAACATAGATATAAATCTCTTGCTTCTTGGATTGGACCATCCAATTATGACAACCCTTTACTTTCCTTAAATTCCCCAGCCTTGGCAGAGGCAGATAATATTCTAGTTTCTATCTCAAGTTTTGTCATTTTGTTGTAAAACAATTAGTATGTATTTTAGATTAGTTAGCATAAATGAAGTTGGGACTATCCCCTACCAAAGAAAGAAAGAAAGAAAAGGACATGATTAAAAAACCCATAAAATTTTAATTGGTATAAAACCAACTTGTGGGGAAAAATATTAAAAATCTTCCAACACATAATTAGCCAAACATTAAGAGCAAATTTCCATTTATGAAAAGAAAAATAATTTCAAATGTTTCAATCGATATCTCAACATTTCTTAACCAAGGGATGGGGTTGACCTAAACCTAAAATAAACAACTCATCCGTGACACAAGAGCCGTTCACAAATCGAAATGCATGTGAAAATCCAGTTGTTTTCCCTAACGTGTTGGAGATTATGAATTGAAACCCTAAAGGGGGCCAGACTAAGTGGACTGGTCAATGCTTATTATCTATTAGGAAATGTATAAAAAAAAAAATGAAACTTTTATTAGGGTAAAAAAGAGAGGAAGAAGAAAAAGATGAAAGCGTACCTGCCAGCCAGCTTCAATGGTGTTAAGGTCATTGCCAAAAGAGCCAGAGATGACCCACAACTGGGAGAGGCTGAATTCATATTGATTAGCCACTTTTGGCGCCCACACATTTATGCTTGCTTTAGCTCCATAGTATTGATCTCCACTCACATACCCTACTGCATGCTGCACAATAAATAAATAAATAAATCAACAGAATAGAAGAAAAATACAAGTTATAATATAAATTTATTAGAATAAAAGGAAGCAACTATTTTCACCATCCTAAATTGAAATTGAATTCCAATGACTGCCTTACGCAAAAATTGTAATAGTCCCAACTCCACTTGTCGTGACTTCGGGAGATTGGAACATATGGAGGAAAAAAGAGAGAATAATCTATGGAGGAATTTCTAAATTTAATAAACATCGGGTTGGTGAATCCGGTTAGGCTTGATCGAGTTCAAAATTGGTACCATATGTTTTGTCTTCTTTTTTTCAAAAAATAAACAAAATGAAAAGATGTTTTGGGTATAAAGTGAATGAATATGTTTTTGCTTGCTTGATAATAAATAGCCCGCAAAATTTGGAGGAAAGCGCAAGCAAACATAATGTCAAAGTTAAAGACCACAGTCCGAA